>RCIC01000028.1:675000-1875000 GCA_018883505.1 Ceratosolen fusciceps
TGTTAATTAAAAAAAAATTTAATTAAAAATGTACTATATATTTCATACAATTATACTTAACTTATTATTCAAAATTTTATATAATAAAATATCTAAGTAAACAAATTTTTTTTAATTTTAGAGAAATATTATTTAAGGATCATAAAATGATATATATTTATTTTTTATTTAATATTTAATTTAATATTTATTTAATACTTACTTTAATAACGATTTAATATTTATTTTTTATGCAAAACACAATAATATTAAATATATAATTATAACATTTAGAAATGGTAATGAATATTGGTTGAGATGTTTCCTTGATTTATTTACGTATAGAGTAAAAAAATATATTAAAATCGTTTATCAAAATAATATTAAAAAATCTTTATTTTTTATTATTAAAATAATTAATTAACAAATATAATATGAATAGCAAAACATTCTTAAAATTAAGGTAACAATAATTAATGTAAACTAATACATAATAAATAGGCAATAAAAATTGTATCAACATGATTCCATATACTTTTATATTGAATGCATTTAGCATCACGATACAAGGAGCTAATATAAATTTACATCTTTTGAAATAACCGTTGACAATATATTTTTGCAACCTGGGTTAAAATTAAATAAGATAATTTTACAGTAGAAAACTCTTAAGAATTTACATTTCTATGATACCTAGAATTTTTTAACGAATGCTTCATACTTTGTCCTATTTACATATATTATACGACTAGGTTAATAAATAACTAATAATCCAAAATAACATATAATACTATATGCAATTTTTATAATCATTCATCATCACGATTAATATAGATTATTTTTGACTACAAGCATGTATATTTGGCCTGCATAATGGGATTTCATATATATTCATGTGTGTACATACATTCTATTGTATACTCTATATGAGGTGAAGTATACATATATATTACCCACTCACGTCGGTTATTAAACACACATACGTACTCGTAAGGCGCGAATATCAATCATGAATATGATTAATCATGACATAAAAGAGAATAGCTACGATTGTAAAAAATTTATTATCGTTTAATTTATTCAAATTAATAAAAATTTATAATAAATAAATATTATATATGTATATATGTATAATATTATATATATAATATTCATTGTATTTGTAAATTTATTGACGTATGTTTCAAATTATTTTAGTCATATGTTGGTAATTAATTTACTTCGAAATGTTGATGTATAATATATTGTCAAATAAGCTATAAACAGTAGTATACCGTAAGTAGTAGTTAATATTGAATTATTAAATTTAGAAAATTTAAATAAACTATATTTGTTTTATTAATAAATTAATATATAAATTGATATCTGAATTATTTAAGTTTACCTTGGATGTTCTATAAATAATCACCAACAAATGAAATATAATTTATTAAGTATGTAATCCTGAATTTCTAACATCAAATATTTTTTCTTTATTTGTGATTAAATAAAACATCTTAAAAATAAAAATATATGCAATGAATATTGTAATAATTGTTATAATATAATTTTATGAATATTATAATAGTTATTGTAATGATTATATTTATTCTATATATGTGGTTTACGGATAGTTACTTTAATAACTCAAAGCCATCGCATGCCCTTTCACGTTACTCAGTACTTAGTACATTAAAAATGCTGACCAAAACCATAAATCAAAAAACATTATGCATATATTGTGTATAACACGAATAAAATATATAATTTGTATAATTATATATTATATAATTTTCTGTCATAAGTTTTTAATAACACAGAATATACAATGTATTTAACTTGAAAATCAGTAAACACTTATAAATTCAATGCCTTAATATATTATTGTGAAAAATGTATTATTTAACCGTTACGTGTAGGATATAAATAAATTTTTGCTATATATACCATCCAATTATTTTTAAATTAAAATAGAAATTAAAGTTAAGTTCAACAAATAAATATGGAAAATTCATATGTGCTATGAATATGTATGTATATATATATATATATCTTTAGTTTCATTGATAGTAATAAAAAAAATTGTATACAATTATAATAATATTTAATAAATTATATAAATAAAATAATTTCTACGTAGTAGCAGCAGATAAAACGGATATAGTACATCCTTCTAATGTTCATGAATATAAACAAATATTGTTATCATAAAGGTGTACACATTGAGAACGATGATACTGGATAGAAGACGAAAAATGATTTAGAATACAAGAATTCTATTGGATCTATCACATACAGTTCTGAATGTAAGTCTGAAAGCATCGGCTCGAAGTAATTTGAAAAATACCATCAATTCTTCCTGATCCTAGTAACAAACAAACAAATAAAATTTATTCGGCAAGAAGTGTTAAAATTTAGCGAGTTGGGACTGAAGACTCGCGTAAGCTACTAGTCAATGAAGAAGTCTCGGAGGAGGTGACGGTGCGCGCGCATGAAAAGCTGGGATTGATGAAGGCCTTAGCTTGATTCGTGCACCTCGCGAGCTTTGGGCGTATCGCTGATGATCCACACGATTTCCATTGGCGGGGGCGGCGCGTACACAGGTATTTGTATATGTTGTAGCCACCTTCCCACGCTCTTCGTTTGTTCATCTTTATCCGTAGGTGCATCACCTGTTTTAGTCACCATCTTCCCGGTTTATGTAACATTCCCGATTTGCAGGTATATTTTCTCTCTATCCTTACCTGACCTTTAGATAAAACCAAGGATAATATCATAAGCCAAATTGTTAGTTTATTTCATTAATCATTCTGAAAATGTATAAAAAGAAAATACCAGTATTTAATTTAAAAATTATATATTCCTTATTTGATAGATTTTTTCTTGTTCCTTATAAATAAATATCTAGGCTGCAATTATTTGACCATTGACTCTAGATGTAATATCTTATATTATTATCATCTCAAAGCAAAAAATTATTTAGATAAATTATGCAAATATGTTACTATATTTAAAATGTTTATATTAAAAATATTTGTATGTGTACTTGATACTTATGATGTACCAAAATTTTACATAAATCCATTAATATAAATGCTTAAAATTATTTATTTGATGTGATGATGATTTTCAATTATTAAAAAAAATAAGAAGCATAATTCTATTTAAATTAATTAATTTGTATAAAGAATTACTTCAAACTACAAATAAATTTTAAATTATTTTTATTTTTACATTAAAATGATAATGATAAAAATAATAATAAAAAAAATATCAGTAATAATAATAATAATAATAATAATAATAATAATAATAATAATAATAATAATAATAATAATGATGATGATGATGACGATAAACATATACTAATAGTTGATGTAATGTTTTGAAAAAGTTTCTTTTTTACAGTTTGCGTTTTCGAAATTAATAATGACATCAAAATTGATATTCCATATCTACCATCGCATAACCTTTGGGCAATTTAAAATTGAGTGCTCGATAATTTGAGTACCTGATGGTGCATATTCTAGGTAGGCGGTAGACGGAGCGTAAATACATAATTTATAATGTTTACATCTATAATCCGGTTAATAAGACAGTGCGTAACGACAAGTTTACTTAGGAAAAGTGTAAGACATCGAGGGGAATCCTCGAAGAGGCGTGGCAGCCTTGCGGTTGAATAGATTAGCGCTTGAGCGCATAACACTCATTAGCGGATTTATTACTTACTTTCCTACTAAATTTTGCACGACAATAAAGCAATGCCCTCTCAACTACGCCTATTTGCAATCCTTTAGAAACTTCCAGGAGAGCCGTCCAATTTTCATAGGTATCTTAATCTCCCTATATATTTATTCTTGTAATAGTTAAGAGATTTACTTTCATGATAAGTAAGCAAAGAAACTTACTTCCTATTACTGGAAAAAACTATATTTGCACTCGTTACAAGTTTTAACTACAAATACTTACAATATCCTGAATTGAAATGTTTAATTTTAACTACTATAATACAATTGTTACTTTAGAAGGTAAGGACAAACTTTATTAAACTTTTTTCTGTTTAAACATTTTCTATTACTTGATTCTATATTATGATATCGTGATATTATATTTATATATACTGTTTTCCACATTATTACACTCATTGTTGCAAATATTTAATATTCATGAGTATTGCTTAACGATATTACGTTTAAATTATGAAACAAAAATAACTTGTTTTATTTTAAATTAAGCAATTTTAAGAATATTTGAAACTTTTTTATGTTATATGAATATTTAATTTGAAAAATCACTATACAAAATTTATATTGATTATTTATATATATTAAAAATTACGATTAAAACCATATTTCATTAATATCTAGAAGAAAAAAATAAAAATAAAATTGTATGAATAAATTATTTCATGTATAATTTCTAGTATTTAAAAGTTAATAAATAATAACTGTAAGATTCTATAACATATTTTAATTCATAAAATAATAAAATAAATTATTCTTTATCTGAAAAATACAGTATTTAAACCATTATAAGCATTCACACCTTTACATGAGTAAATAGATGCGTAATTTAAAATAAACGAAATAGCTAGTACGAACATAAAACGAATATTTTAAGAAAAAAAGGATTCTTTCTTAATTTCAATGAAGCACTGATATCTCTAAATAAAAACTATAAATTATATTGTCGTATTGATTTAATATGCTTAATTACTTAGAATTGCTTAGATACAAAAATATTATACAAAAGTAAATTAATCTATAAATTAATAAATACACGTGTATATATATGTGTTTATATATTTATATACATATATACATATATATATATATATATATATACATATATATATACGTATGTTCACATTTTTTTAAAATGAACTTAAGAATAATATAGTCATATTTTCAGATTAGAGATAATAATTTTTAGAAATAAATTGTTTAACCAAAATGTGCAATATTTGTAATGATATTATTCTTTAGTATTTTTAAGTACTAGAAATATCTTATTTTTATAACTAAAAAATTTCAAAAACAATTTTATATATTTATTCTCTTTTTATTTAAAATAAGAACAGTAACCAAATAGTCTATTAAATTAAATTATTATATTTTATATACAAGCAAAAATATTTAAAACTTAATTTTATAATATTAACGACGTTTATTTGTATGGGATATAAAATTCTATAGATTGTCCTTAAGTTTAAATTGTATGAGACTGATCCGTTTTACACAGAAAATCAGTCATATCGATATAATCTCTAAAAATTTCCTTTATTATAAAAATTTTGTATTATTTTCTTCAATAGTAGTCTACTATTCATCTTTAAATTACAAATCATTGGTTCGTTAAATTTCTGTTTTATATAAAAAAAATTTTCTGACAAGTATTAAATGCAACTGAATTTTAAATATCAAGAGATAAACGTTTAAGTACTGAAGGGTAATTGAGCATCTGAATGCAGATATATTATTCCGTTTAATGATTTTGAGTATGTCGACATATTCTTTTTTATCTTTGAATGAAAGGAAAATGGATGCGGCGAAAATACTTACGAGAAAATACACCTTTCTCCATTAGAATTGATAAAAAAATAGCAAAACTATTCCACATGAGAAGCATTAATACTACATTAGAGTTTGTATTATTGAGATTCTAATCCACTAAATTCATAAAAAAATTACATAATAAAGATATTATTTCTCAACACAACGAATTCAGAGTGTCTAATTGGTTGGATATGATTAAATTAATCTTGTAATGTCAGTCACTTTTATTGATCATAATATAAGATACGATTGTTTATTTAAATTAATTTTAAAATTTTCATTTATAATAAAAATATGTAAGTTAAATCGTGAATTATAAATCTCTACTTTCATATTTACTTAAAGACTACCAGTCATCATTTATTCATGAAATAAATAATATTAATTTCTTTCAAAATAAATAGGATAAGAAATAATTACCCTTTTAATATCAATATTTTTGTTCTAATGTTTACAGAAGGTAATTCTAGTTACCAACAAACAATAATAATTTTGCCAATTTGTAATAGTAACGTACATTTACTATATTACTTATCAGCCTCCCACTGTTCCTCTTACTAAGTCCTACACACGCACACGCCCAAAAACGCTCAGACGTATGTATGTTCAAAAAGAGTGCGCGTGAATGTATTTTCTACTTCTTTTACCCTTTACTATTTCTGAACAATTACTCTATCGGATCGTGAGATATTTTGGCCAAAGATTTTTTCCTCTCAGCAAGAAACTTTTCACGGGTTTTTGACGAACAAAGCCAGCAAAAAGATGATCCATTATCCCATTTCATCAACGACACCGTCGCCATCGTTATAACTATTCGATCCTTTCCATCTTTTATTATAAGGCGTAGAAAAAGAGATTTAATCCTTTTGTATTATGTTCACCCACTATCTGCTTTCATCTTTTTTACTTTCTATCTCTTTAAAATATCTGAGAGCTAGGTAACTAAATAAATATGATAATAAAAGCAATGTAAAAAATAGGCGAAAAAGATGTAATCAATAATACAGTCGTAACATAAACGTTCTTGGAGGATTATTTGAAATAATGTATAAGCAATACTTTCTTATTGGATATTATAATGAAGATTTTTCTCAAATGATTGCATGTATGCATTCGTGTGCATATGTCTCAATAAAATAAGCTGTACAAAATTTAATACAATTGCAATAAATTTGTAGAAAATGTAATAAACGTATTTACGTACTAATGCTGTAATAAGTAGAAATTTGAAAAGAATTAAGGCTTATAAGAAAGAGTTAAGATTTAAATCATAACGAAAGTTCTTTCATAAACCACTCTTTTTACAATAGGGGATGAGTATTGCTTTATGGCAACACATCGAAAATATTTTTCTTTTTATAGGCAAGACGTAGCATCTGCGTTTCTCTTGTACGTAATTCCCGTCAACGACAGAGAGACTTGGGAACAAGGGACCAACGATCAGCAAGCTTATAATTGCTGACGAATACGCTCACTGTATCCTGGCTTCTTATAGTCTACAAGTCATAAGAATATAATGCTATCAAAATCCGAAGTGTTAAAGCCGGATTTTAGAGGATTGAAACGTAAATCTATTGTATTTAATTTCTTGAGTTTAACTCTTACAATGTGAATAAAAAAAACATACCATGAATGTGAAACCTTCTCATACTGTCACTCACCTTAAAGAATTACAGGACCTAAATAATCATCATCATTGCACTTATAAATTAGTAAACAAACTATTATAATATGTTTATTGCATTGACGTGTTGGCAATGTTACGAGCGATAACTACAATTTAAATTACTGACATTAACCTAGTGAGAAAGGTTTCACATAATTTCATTTTTGTAAGCAATATATTATCCCAATAAAACTTATATGATGAATTTTAATTAAACAAATACCTAATGAATCAATATTTATACATTTTTTGTTGAAGTATATTAGAAGGTACCTATAACTTATTTTACATATGTACAATTGATAAATAAGAAATTTGAGGATTCATACGAAACATAATATAATTTTTCAGTGATACAATGTAATAAAATCTGCAAACTAGCAATGGTGAACTAGCAAATGAATTGATTCACTTATTCATAGTATTGTTCTTGTGAGCTGCTCGTTTGACTATGTTACCACAAATTTTTTTGCTACATACAAAAGATGACAGCTGCATTCCTGTTCATGAACCTGAATCAATTTCACGTACCTCCTATTTTTATCACTCATATTCATGCGAACCACATACACAAACACACGTTACGCTTATTCCATATGACTGAATAGGTCAGAAAGCTTGTTTGGTGGTCTTTGCATGCATACCTTATTTAACATAACATATAACGCTTATTTGTTAGACAATAAATATATCATTCAAACACATTGATGAGCTCTCCACCTATCCTTTCAACGCTTTTACCTGATATACTCCCCCCTCTACTCTCTCTCTCTCTCTCTCTCTCTCTCTCTCTCTCTCTCTCTCTCTCTCTCCGTGTCTTTTTACTTCTATATGTACGTGATTGCTTGTCGGTCTGTGTACCAATGAGAGAACTGAAGAAAAGGAGAGATAGAAACAGTCAGTACCACAGAAATAAGAGAATTAAGGGTCATATCGGAAAGTGTCGAGGTTGATGAAGGGGTTGCGTAGTGTTATCTTGAAATATTAAATCAAACACAACGAAAGCCACGACTTTTTTAGGGTTTTTATGTGCATAGTTACTTGCACTCAATAATGATAAAATGTTATGATCCAAGAAAGAGAGAAATTTTAAAGAAACAGAGAAAAGAATAAAATGCAAATGTACAATAAGCAGAGTATGTATTCACATAAACCAGCAGATGTCATCAGCTGCAAAGTAATTTTCTTAAATAAGGAACGTTTTGATAAATTCTAGTATATTAAAAAAGGCTTGCATATGAATATTAATTTTTAAAAAATGTCGAGATAGAATATTTTTTTAATATAATTCTGTTATATAAATAAATATTTCATGCAAATTTATATTTCATTATATTTATAAATCAATGAATTTAAAATGTATAAATTGACAAGATTCTATATAATATATTCAATTTTACTGTAAGCAACCAATACATGTATCAAAATACATACATCAAAATAGATACCTTATCTGAATTAATTATAATTATAAATTGAAATCATAAAAATTAAAAAAATAATTTTCCTGTTTAATATTTAAGTTTTTTATCTCAAGTATAACTGTGTAAATAATTCTTAATATTATATTTATTAAAAAATAAAATGAAAAATCAAATATCTATTTAAATCCCTTGAACGTTAATATTTAATTACTTTTGAAATTAATTTTATTTATTAATTAATTCTCATGAAATGATTATAAAATTTTAAAAAACTTCTAAATAATATTTATAGAAATTCTTTATGAGTTTTAAATTTATTAAGAAAAAAAAGGTGAAGAATAAGTGGAATTTAAAGTACATTGTTGGTAATCGGATTATGAACGAAAGTTGTAATTCAATTAGTACTATAATAATTTAATTTATATTAAAAATAGAACTATTTATAATAGTCATTAGAAGTAATTAATTAATATAAAAATTTAAAATTCATTTATAATTAATATTTTAAGTGTCTGTGTTTACGTAGATCAAACATTTTTGAAAAAAAATGTTTTTATAACATACTACATTATGATAGTAATAATATCAGTATGATATGACGATAATGAATCGTTATAATAATAATAAGAAGAAGAATAAAAAAAACAACAACAGCAGCACCAGCAGTATTAACTAAATTATTTTACATTAAATTAATTATTTATTAAAATATTTATGTAATACTTAAAAATTTATACGATAAAAATAAAACTTTTTTGTAGGAAACATTACTATCGTATAAATACATTTTCGTGTATGAAGTTGACACAAAAAGGCAATATGTATTTATTTATCTACGTGTCTTCATTTATTTATTATTACAAGGTTTGCCAATTTTAGAGACAACTAAACATTGATAGTAATTAAATAGTTGTTCACGTAGCAGAAGAAATTTATTTTACACAATTTAATAATTAATATATAATCATAATTAAAATATTGATTTAATTAACCACTAATAGTCATTAAGAATATTTTTATAAATCTTATAAGATATTAATATAAAAAATTCTTTGTATAATTATAACTTATCATTTATAATTGCATATATTTATGAACTCCAAATTGCTTATAGATTAACATAATTAATCTTTGATAGAAGTATTATTAATTACTCTTATAAAAAATTATTAGCAACTAATTCAAATGATTTAAAAAGTATAGAAGTATTTAAAAGAGTATTACAATAAATTGTAACAAAACAGTAATTGGTAAAATTAAATATAAAATTATTTAAAAATAAAAGTAATGAAAATAAATAAAATAATTATTTAATATAGAAAGCATACCTAAACTTTATTATTATGGGTACAAGTTTACGAGGTGTGGATTTGAAATTTATTGAAACATTAATATATTGTATTTCAGATTAACTCTTGCACAGTTAAAATCGAGATGCCTTCGATCATAAATTTCAAGCTCTGAAATTAGGTATATTGCACCTCATGCTGGTCGGTATTCCATAGCAACTACAAATGATCAACGACACTATTGGATTTTCCAGTACTGGCTTCGTTGTTTTTAATAGCCTTGAATATCTTAAAATTATTAAAAAAATTTCTGTATTTATTTTGATTAACCATTTATTCTTACTGCTTCGTTCGGGAACATGTAGATAATATTAGTGAAATTGACCCCCCCCCCAGCCTTTTTCTTCATCCATTCCCTCTCTCTCCCTCTTTATAGTGTTGAAGCGTATTATATGAGATTACGATTATATGCCTTTTAGTTCTTATTCCATTTACAAATATTCGGTTGACTTTAAAGAAAGACCGATTGCGAGTCCAAAAATTCTGCTACCTTTATACTGCTTAATATTTAAAAACAAGTCATAAATAAGCCCAAGCGTATAAGTACATAGCTGGATCGCGTGCATCGGATTCGAATCGAATATTTTTCATATGCCGGTGACCGCCTGATTATCATCGCGGTCAGATCGTTGAAGTGATGATAAATGTTGTGTTGAAATCGCGAAAGTATTAATGATATTGCCGCAATTTCTTCTAAAACTTTCGAATCGGTTTTTATTCTGATTTTTTACTAGTAAATCACCCTTATTCTTTATGGTATTTTTGACCAGCCTCTATAAAATGTTTTCTAGATTTTCAACTTTAATTTTATATTATTTAATATCTCCTTATCAGAGTCATTTCATATTATTATAAGCTCTTTTAATTTAGCATTAATTAAAGTATTAGTGTAGCCTAATGTGATAAACATTGTACTTATAATACTTATTAAGTCGGGTTCTATTATCGATATATTCTGTTCGTATTAATAAAAGTCGTGGAACGCTTGTGATCATTGGTCAAACTCAATATCCAATTACTGAAATGTCACTATATAATTTCATTTTATTTACATATTTTTCTCAGTTATCTTGGTTTTTACCGAATATCGAATTGATTTTTCAAAAAGTTGAGCAATAGTTATTTATTTTATTATGAAGTACCTATTATGATACATAAAAACAATAATTTGTTGAAATTCCCTAACAAGTATTTTCGGTAGTATAGTGAGTAAGAGGTTCAAAGAAATATAATAAGGCAAAGAAAAGAAAGTAAAGTGAAAACAGTTGAATAAAGAAGGATAAGAACGATAGCTGACGAGTACGTGAATTATTTAGTGTACAAGATTCATATACAGACTATACCCACCGTGAAACCGCCCCACCTAAATAGTGCGTTATCCTATGATTTATGAAGAGACCCCATTCTTTTTACACGCTTTTTTTATAGTATACGCGCCCGCGAATATGTTATACTGGTCCTTCCTATGTAATTCTATTTTCGCCTTTCCCCTTACTCTATATAGATCCAACTTGTTTGCTCAGTTTTCTATTGCCTAGTCCTGTCAAGCCTTTCACAGCAGTTGTAATGTATTATTGGCTAAGATAATGCTCAACTCTTCACATATGTCCACGCTTATTAAACAGTTACCAATATTCTACATGTTTCGGACATCTTAATCCCATAGTAATCTATCTAATCATTTTTAGATATTAAGGCTATGCAGTGCATATACTATATGCTAACTTTCTTTAACGATTAAATAAAATTTATTATTTAATTAATAAAAAAAGATATCTGAAAAAATTATATATACAACAAATTAATTAACTAATGCATTATAATGAGTGATACTTTTGTTAAATACGTTATAATTATATATATGTATATAATTTAAAATTTCGATATATTATGAGTAATTTTGTTTACATCGCAGTAATTTTGCTTTTATTGTAAATATATTTAATATACTAATTAATTAAAATTAGTGGTTATTAATTGTAGAACTTATAAATACATACACATAATAGGTATTATTTATACATTATAAATTACGCATTATAAATTTTTATTAATGCATATAATTCCTTGTGTATATACTCTACACGCGTATGTTTATATATGCTTTTATTAAAAAATTCTTTTACAGAATGAAACATACTTATAATTTTATAGAATATTATTATTTAGCATATATATTTATAAAGTAGTAAATGCTTAACAGATAAAAAATAAATATTTTATAAAGTGTAAGGTGTTAATGTAAAAGGAAGATAAAGAAAATATATAAAATAGAAGAACGAATTAAAGAATAAAAGTAAGATGAAACCGAAAAATAACAGTCGCGTAATCTGCATATATATTACATAAATACAGCTACGATTTTTTTGTATACTTGGTATACAACTTAAATAAAGTGGAAGCCAGTTAAAAGGATCTTATGGGTGCACACCGAAAGACCATACATCATTTTGAGTTATGAGTAACAATATCGTATGCTGCATTTAAGAAACAAGCCGCTCGCTATTCGCATCATTCGAGTGGAGACACTGATTCTTGCGTATTTTCTTGGCTATACTTTATTTTACGGGAATGTATGTCGAGTGCAAATATATGTGCGCATACATGCCTGTATTAAATATGCAGATTTAAATATAAATATTATTTATAATATAGATTGCCAAGTTAAGTGTAAGATGTTTAATTCACAGAATTATTTCAACAAACATTATATGATTTCGTCGGGAGTTTTAATGTTATTAATTGACTCTACTAAGGTTCAAAGAATATAGCCTTTAAGATCATTAATGGAATAGTACATTATATGATATAGAATAGTGTAAACAATCGCCTAGAATATTCTTGCCGTAAAGTATGAAGAAGCACTTAAATTCTACCCTTTAAGCACATGGAGCAAAAGGGCTTGTAACGAACATTCTTTATAGTAACCCTAATCAAAGTGTTAGACAAGCATAAGAATATTAAAGTTCAATGTGCAGTAGTACATCTGTACCTATACAAAGCTATATACGAATCTAACTCGTATTACTTAGCGGTCGATATTAGTCGCTAAAAGAAACATTAAGAAGACTGATATGCGATCTTTCTAGTAAAAAAAAGTAAAGGAGGTTCCGGAAAAGAAAGCGCGGAGGTTTGAAAAGAGCAATGCTTTGAAAAAGCCTTGCACGTTCTCGCGTTAAGAAAAGTGTACCCGGCAGCTTAATCTTTTTCAGTGGCTTATATTACTATTATGTTAGCTATTATATCAGAGGTCTGCATTATACCTGCAATTTGTTACCTTATCTAAGGATCCGATCGACCAGAGCGTCGTCACTGATTCAGACTTGCCCTACAAACTAGTTCTCCTCCGATCTCGTATTTTCAATGCCAAGACCTGGTCTTTATGAAAATATTACCAAAATAGATATCGAATGACGGTATACGTACATCCCATGAGCGCGTTATCTATTAAAATCTAAGTGGATTCCTCGGAAAGATGTCGCTTATCTCTGTTTGGCTGGCTCATCCGTGATTTCTTTCAATACCAGAATTTTAACTACTTTGATTTCTCTGTACTTAATGATTACCTACATGACCATATATTTTTTAGGCACAGTGTTCGCATCATATTTCTAAGTTTCATTTTCGGAGGTCGTTTGTTCACGAAATTATTATAGACGAAGGACTAATAATTTTTATTTAATTATTTAAATTTGTATTTAAAACCAACGATCTCGCTCCCTAATTTTCTAGCTTATTATTTATATATAAATATATAATTGAATAAGTCGATTAGATACAACTATTTACATGTAAAAAAAATTACGTTTTTAAAATTCAAATTACTAATTTAATTTTCTCATTTTGTTATTTATACTAAATTCACATTTGAAATAAAAAATAAAATAAAATAAAATTAAGTAAATAATTATTAATAAAGATTCAACTAGTGTGCTCATGTCTGTGCGACATCAACAAAATTTGATGTAACAAAGAAATGATCACAGTCCCTTTACAAACACGAGTTCTCCCTTTCAATTATTTCGTTATTAGTATCCATTATCAATACAATTGATTACATATGAATGAAAAAAAAATAAAAAAAAGAGTAAAAGTTAAAATATTAAATGAATATAATTAAAAAAATGCATTAATGATTATTAAAATAAAAACATTTATGGCATTGAATTTACTTTATTTTATTCAGCAATAATCGTTGTTTTAATTAATTGTGTAAGGATTATTAGTACTTTGAAAAATATTGAATCACGACTTATTGTGTATATTTTATGTAACAGGTATGTAGTAAAAATTATTAATAAAACTTGAATTATAGAAGTAACTGGAATAATGTGCTTTCATACCTTTTGTACGCGGCGATAGCTCTTAGCAATTATAAAATATCGGATAATTGGGCGGTAGCCATGCGCATCCGCATAAAATAGCAAGAAGAATAAAGTATTTTGAGATGAGGTCTCGGTCGGCTCAGAATGCGCGTAAAGCGCGACAGATGTCGGGTGGTCGATTGTCGCAGGGGTGCCGTATCGCTCAAGTCTCGTTCTAATCTCACGAAAATGCAACTATAGGACAAATCGACCGTAGCGCTCGGATATCCTGCAGGTACGATCTGCTAGAAAAAGCGCGTTTTAGATATCCTCATCGGTGCGAGTTAACGCGGAGAAGAAAATACATGCATGAGATGAGAACCTGCATCACGCGTATGACCCAGAAGGAATATTTGAAATTTCGACGGCCTTGAAGACTCCGAGACAATAAATGGTCTGCAGCACAGGAGTCAGCGCAATGCAGCAGATTCACGTGCATCACTCGAGTCGAGTGAGTACAATGGTTGCTGCCAGCCAACACTTGTCTTTGAATTATGGAAGCCCGTCGTTCGATTTAATTATCTCGAAATTTTACTTATAACATTTAGCGGAGCATATACCACGCTATACAGATGCACCCTCTATATTATCAAAAATCCATTTACAATGAACTATGACAGCAGCTTTTTTCAAAGTTCCAAAGTTTCAAAATTTTGGTTTTTAATATTAATAACTTTATTATTACAGTAAAAAAAGAACAAGAAAGAAATTTTATTCTATGCAGTGATATCTTTTTCTATTTCATATTCTTTTTGCATGAATTTATATTATTTAAAAACTTTGTATTATTAAACTTTTGTTGTGATTAGAAAAACGAACCTCTCCCTCACAATTTATCTTTTTCATTTATATTTAATCATTTTCTCCATTTTTTAAAACTATTGTATATTGTCAGTGTCCCAAAAATCCTTCAAAGCATTTCCATTATTTTCATTTGGTCGCATAACTTGGAAATAGCCTTCATATTATCAAAGGACAGCCACATGACGAATGGGCACAGGTGTTGTCCATATACGCACATAGATAAAAGTAAAAATATTTTACGCGCTATACGAATAACTATTTTAAATTTAATGAGCATTTCATCACGGACTTAACAGAGAATCCATCAGCTTATTTTGTCACCTCTTTTTTCTTCAGTTTCTCCGTATAGACTTACCATCATGTGAGCTTTGGTATTCTGTGGTACGGATAAATAAATTGTAAAACATTTATCTTTATTGTGTAAATGACAACTCATAGAAGTATCTTTCATCAACACATATATTAGAATATGAAAAATACTTAAGATTATAAAAAAAAGAAATAGAAATTTATGATGACTGCTCATAGAGGAAATAAAAATGAACACGAAGAAGGTGGATAAATATGAAAAATAGGCTGATAATAGAAATATAATAATTTATTATCAAATTATGGTTTCGCTAAGTTATTAACTTATAATATTTTATTTTATGAGAACTTTTACATGACGACTGTTGGAGAATATAGCGTTTCTTAAACAAATTTTGCTACACGCCTTGCACTCGTTGAGTTATCAAGTTGTGCATTTGTTATTAATTTTTTACACATGATAGCATTACTCACAAAAAAAAGAAAAGAAAACACAAGTTTTAAATTAAACCGTTCGGTTTCCTGTGCATTTTATTGCTCGCTGATTATAAATAAAATACATCATCATTTGTCATCTTAATAAGAAAGATTTTAACGTTTTTTTAAACGCTATTCTCTATTTTAAACCAAATAGAGAAAATAAATGAAATGGAAAAAAACAGCTTTAGGGAAAGGGAGGGAAGGAGAGAGAGAGAGAGAGTTTTAAGTAATAAACAATACATCTTATTTTCTTGTTGTAGTTGTTGTTTTTGTTGTTGTTGTCTTTTAAATGATTTATTTTATTATAAAATAATAGCCGAGTTGTTACAAATATTAAGGCGAGAACAGCAATTGTCTTACATTCGCAAATACACTCTATTTATACGAAAAATTAAATTATAACGTTGTTTTGTGCTTTTAGGTAGGGATTACATCTTCATCGGCTCGCTTATTATTAAATTTCGCGGGAAATGATATTTCATGCGTCCGCCCCTTTTCGCGTTTATTCAAAACCAAAACAAATTTCTAGGGAATAAACGCGAAAAATTCCTAAGTCGTCTAATCCGATATAATATTATAATGAAAAAATAATACAGTTATTTCAATATCGTTTAGGAAAAGCCTAAACAACGAGACATGTCAGAATAACAAATACCATTCGAAAAATAGGCCCAAATAACGGAGCTCTCCGCAATTTTCTGTTAATTTTTTATTAAAAAAGCATCACTGTTAATCAAACCATGTCTACTTCTATATTTTGTGACGTTTGGCATGCCTATCCTTATTACTAATTACAATGGCATTCTTTTGATTAATTGAAAATCTTATACTTGCTGGATCTTTAAATGCTAAGTTTTATAATATATTTTGGTTTATCGATGAACAATAGAATTATAGTTTAACTGTATCTCTAAGAAACTTCATATATGCTATTATGGAATAATATTTATTTTAAGCAAACGTATAAAATGTATTATAGTGGACTATAATTTTTTATGTTTATAAGACTGCAAATAATTATTTTAATTATTACTTAAATTATTTATATAATTGGTATATTAAATTTAAATTTAATAATGTATAGCAATTTGTTATAGTATTCGATAATAAAATTATCATAGCATTATTAATCATGAAAATATTTGTAAATATTTGGTCATTAAATTTCTTGATCACGGAAAAATAATATGCAGGACGTAATTCAACGAAGCCTTTGTACTTGGGAACTAACGCTAATAAACGATTTAAAAATATTCATTGGCTCATATAAGAATACAAAAAATTAAATTATAAAAATGGTCTTAGAAAAAAGCAACGTATCTAAAAAAGCAAGAAAGAAAAAGAGAATGTTACAAAGTGCAGAGGCATAAAGCAAGGATCAAAAGCAGGAAAGGTGTACGTTTAATACCTGATGTTTCTTATAAGCGGATTATGCATTAACCTGTATTTCGAGCAGCAAGAAATAAAGTGGTTGATCAGGAGACGAACTTAAAACTTAAGGAGATTAAAAATTAACCTCAAGTTCTCACTCCTTGTCACTCAGTACGCGCCCATCTTATTTGGTTTTGCTGGGAAACGCACAAAGTAGATTAGCAACACATACTGTCCTGGTTGTGTACACGGAGTATAACATTACCAGAAGACTTACTGATCCTGTTACATCCTGCTTTGGAATTAAAAATATTGTTAACCAGTAGAATTTTGATTCACGATAGTATCGGAACACTATCTAAATAGACAGCATTAATCTTTTGAATAAATATTATTATATTTAAGCGAGGAATTTTTTACACTAAAAATCTTCCTCAATGGTTTTAGACCAAGTTCTTCGATTATATAATATTTTCGCAGATTCTTTTCGTTTGTACCTCAAATCTTCTGATCTTTAACAAGTCCAGAAACTCGTTTATAACTCTCTCTTCTATTTGTGCACTTTTTTATTCTCTCTACATCTAACATTGATTTCGAGCTTAATAACAACGGCTTCTTTAACATCCGTCGGTCTCTGAATTAGGCTGTTCAATACTATAGTTCAACAGTAACATATGTTGAATATGACAAGCTCATTACAATAACTGTATCGTGATAGCATTTATTTATACCGTATTAAATGTTTTTTAGTATTAGTGTTGTAAGTTATAGTAGAATATTAAATTTATCCATTTATTTTGAATTATATAAAATGAATTATAGCTCTTTCAAAAACAATTTTTTTAGATTTCATAGATTAAATTTTTGTTAGTATGTTTAATTTATATACAAACTTTTTATATATTCTATTTTCATTTTGAATTAAAGATCAATAATTATCATTGTAGGAATTGTAAAAGCATGAATGATTTATAAATTTTTTTATAATCTAACGTTTACTTTAATAACATCATATTTTATATAATACGAAAAATTTTATTCAATTTTTAATTAATTTTAAATTATTAGGATTAAAATCAGCATAAAATAATAAATGTTTAATTATAAATAAAAAATATAAAATACGAAATAATATTTATGAATGTACTAAATATTTTTTAAGTTTTTAGTTTTTATATTTCTTAAAATTCATAAAAGTACCCGAATTATATGGATAATTTAAATAAAAGTGTATAAAAATAAAACGTTAATTAAAAACTGAATAAAACTTATTGAATATAAATTTAAGTTCATCAAAATAATTTTATATTTTAAATGTTGATATAATTTATTAACTGTTTTTCGATAAAAAAAAATCAATTAATTCATTTAATTCATAGTAAATTATGAAATGTACTGAATGTAATGACATAAATCACCAATGAATTACTTTTTCGATGGCGGCCCTTACACAGTCACAAAGCAATTTTTTGAAATATTCTGTCAAAAATCTTGAAATTGGTGTTAAATAAGGTTCAAATTTACTAGAAAAACTTTTAATTTGTCAAAAAATATGAAATATAGTCGCAACGATATATGTCTTTGTAGATAAATCCCATGATAAAATAGTTCACATGCAGCTAAGGTTGCAAATTCAGCCAGAAAATGAAAAATTTTTAAAATTAGAATTACTATATATTTTCATAAAGCTAGTTATTCACTTCATAGTAGGTTACGATTGAAATGATTTTGATCCAAGTTCATATCGCATTACTTGCAGAATCACATATATAATTCTAGGTAGACTGGCATTTAAGTAACTCTAGAAGCAGTTTTTATATGCCATAAAATATCTCTGTAGCTTATCCCTTCGATCGTTTCATACAATTTTTTACATTAATTCATTAAAGATAGTTTTTTTTTTATTGAATTTGATTTAATATTTAATATACGATAAGGTAACAAAAATGCTTATACAATTCGAGTGAATATTAATGCAATTCAAATCAAATATGAATTATACATTTAAAGTCTTTTAAATCTATTAGTTAATATATTTTAATAATAATCATTATTAATAATGTTAAAAAGCATGTTTATATACTGTCTATATATGCTTCATTATTTTCAATAAAAATGATAAGAATATATAAATAATCGTTTACTGTAAATGAATTTTTCTCTTAACGTTTTTCAAAAATTGTGTTAACTTCAATGAAGAATTTTAAAGAGGCTTTAGTTTCGTTATAAAAAATAATATAAAATAATATAAAACTAAAAATAAAAATAAAAAATAATAAAAAATTTTAATCGAACTTTTCTGTAACTTTATAAACTGGAATAATAGCTCAACGTATATCGACATATACACATTCAGCAAAGTTAGGTGAAGGACTAACATGAGAATGATAACAAAGTCGCTGTAATCCAATACCTACCCATATGCTACAGAAAAAACCCTCCCCAGAAAAGTATTGTAGCACCAGTTTTGTATATATTGTATACCAGGCTCGTATATATGATCGAATTTGGTCACTTTAAAATTAATACAACTATATGAAAGGTAAAATTCTTACCTAGCTCTCTATCAAAAAAAGCGAAAAAATTCTTTATTAGCTTTTAGTAATATTTTGCTACCTATTCATATACATGATTATTTAATTAAATCGGTTAAAAAATAAAAGGTTATTTTTAAGGCTAAATTATAATTGTTTGTTTTTAAGACAAATACTGTATAAATAATAAACAATGATCTTAAGTTTTTTATTCATATTTTTATTAAATTATTTTTAATAAATTTACGAATTCATCAGTTACTGTAAAACATAGATGAAAAATTATTTTTTTTAATGTTAATTGGAATAATTTAAATTATTATAGATGAAATTAACTATATTTTCAAACAATATAATTAAAATCCATAATAAAATTGCACGCATTATAAATAATATTTTAATTATATAAAGATATAATTAATAAAAATTATATAAATTCAACATGTTCAAAATTTCTAAGAGTACATAAATAATAAATCGACAAATGTTAATAATATTATAATGAAAATGATTTGTTAAAATTTTTTTAATAAATAGATGAATATGATGTTTATATACGAGAAGCAATTTTAAACATAATAAATTCTTTATCATATAAAAAAATTAATAATTTAAAATGATTAAAAGACTGTAAATACATAGAAGATAAATGAATAATCTATTTTATTTTAAATGTAAAAATTGAAATATCTATAGAGGTAACATTTATCATGATTAGTTCCTTTAGTCACAATGAATTGAAATAATTAACATTACTTGAGTAAACTAAACCTCAAGAATAAGATCTTACAATATGAAGCAATTAAATGCTATTATATTGAAAAGATACGATTTAATTTTAACAGTTGAAATTAAATTATTTATAATATAAATAATCTATTACTTTTTCTGAATATTCAAATTATAGAATTTTATACTTTAGAAAACATTTTACATTTATATATAAATAGAATTCATATAACAATAAATCAATATAAATTATATTTTATACATTAAAAGAACATTAATGAAAATACTAATATATTTGATTTTTAGTATATAATTTCATTTTAAGTTATTATTATTAATAATTTAATAATTTGCTTGAATGACTAAGTAATTAGAATATTATTAGATTTAATACAATCCATATCATTAAAAAGTTTTACAATATTTTTGTTGTTGTTAAATGATTCATTATGTGTCGAAATTTAAAGTTCGATTAAAATTATTCAAATAAATAACAAACTACCACGAAATTCTAATTGTACAATTAAAGCATCCCTTAAATTTTTATAAATTACCTACTTAGGCAGAATTCATCGGATACATAGAATAGTTATATATTTTGTTAAAAATGATTTAATGTTTGGCCTTAAAATAAAGAACATTGAAATACGTTCTATTGTATTATTTAAGTTGTATATAATAGATATTGTATCTTTGTATTATTAAATATGTCCTATTTTTCATAAAAAATATATTGCATTTAATGTCTTTTACTGTATGTTCTAAATTAATTGAACATTTATTGTATGAAAAGCTACTATAACTCTAAGCATCAATCTTTGTAATGTAATTCTAAATTAATCAATTAAAAATATTATTTTAATAATTATATCAATATACATGAATATATGTTGAATCGTAAATTTCCAATATTCAATGAAAATTGAACCAACTAGTTATCAACTCATAATTTATAAAGAAAAAGAATTTATTTATTTTCTTTGTATCTAAAAACAAATATATTTTTTCAAAGGAACGTATTTTACGCTAATATATTAAATCTACGTTATTATTAAAAACAGATTAATTATATTAACATTCTACAAAAAAGTTTGTAAAGAGATTTCTATTTTTTTAAGCCTACATTTATATATTTTTTCTGTGTAATTAAATATTATATCTGCATTTAGTAGTAATAAGAATAATAATAATTATTATAAAATCAGAATATATAAAAAAGTATTTAATAAAAATAAGTATTAATATTTAATACTTTAAACATATTTATAATATAAGTACGATTGCAGATAGTAAAAAAACTAAATAACTTTTATGAATTATAAATAACAAAGATGATAATATTTAAGTATTTATAAAGTAATTATAATCTATCTTTATTAAATATACTCTATTATATTCTGAGTATATAAATTAAGATCTTACATTTTTATTTAAATGATTTATTGTAGTAGTTTTTGATGGTAACATATTTATATTAAATGTCTTTTTAAAAAAAGGATCTAAAAATTTTTAATGAAAATGAAAATAATATCAATTTAATTGTATAGCAAATGAATATATGTTAGAATTTCATTCTAAAATAGGAATCATATTAAAATTTTTAAAATTAAAGGGATTATCTTACGATTTATTTAATTATCTAATAAATTTATAAACACTTCTATTTGAAGTTGTTAGGTAAATAATAAAAATAATAGAGGGTTGAATATCAGGAGTTGCGTTTTCAAGTAATTCCAAGGATAAAATAGTGTGACTAGGTTTAAATGATGTGTTTCGACGAGTAGTACAATGTCTTAACCTTGGTGAGGATTAATAGATACATTCACGTATTGTATAAAGAATATATATTAGATCTTACATGTAGAAGGACCACGTCGACTAGAATTACTGTCTAAGTTGAGTGTTGTCTTTATCTGTGACGACACGCGTTCCGACTTTTTCCCACTAAATCTTGCGGTTTCTTTATGACGCTAAAAAACCTATTGAAAATCGTTGAAAAGGAAAACTAAAATATAATTCAGAAAATGACGCGGGATGAAATACAAAAAACGAACAGTTGAGAAAATAGTTGGACAAAAATGTAGATACATGGTGAGATGATAAAGAATGCAATGTAATAGTAGTTGTATTTCACTAGATGTGTATCTATGCTTTAGATGAGGAGCGTCAAAAAGAATGAATCGTACTAAACAAATAAATATTTAAGGTTGAGATACAGATGCAAGTCTCTGCTTTCTTAGTTATAATACGGAGATGTATCCAACAATGGAACTATCAGTACCATATAGATAATGCTAAAACTAGTGGTTAAAGTTGTTCATTTCTACACCCAAGTTATGACTATTTATATATATATATAGTATGTGTGTGTACCAAAGTTTTATGGATATCCTTAAGGTTGTTTATTTGAATCAATCATCTACATTTGAAGTAAAAATAAAATACATCTGTTATATATTAATATTATAACTACAATACACGATTTTCCCTTGTTTTACTAAGCAAATGTAATTGATTCAACGTAACAGCGATACTGTATTTTCTTTTCAAATTTTTATTTTATAAGTTTTTAATAAAAAAAAGAATACTGATTAACTTTGTATTTTTTTTTGGTTATATCATAATTAATTATATTATATAATGATTACCACTGATATATTTATATGAAAAAATATAAAAAAATGAAAATTTTTATTTTTTATTTTAACATAATAATGAGTTATTTGAAAATTATATTTTACTATATATTTTCATAATTTAGTAATTCGTTTAAATATATTAACCAAAAAAAATTCTTTGTTGTGATTGAAAACTGGAGGTGATTCCCTGTTGATTCCAATGTAGTAATGTATTTTAATATTACTCGTATTCAATTTACACTTAATTTACACAGTAAAGAAAATAGTTCGGATAAGAGAGTAATAAAAAAACCAAGCGAAGAAAAAAAGACAGGCGAGAGGAGAAATATAGTGATGGGAAGAACAGAAAGAAGATGAAAGAGAAAGAGAGAGAGAGAGAGAGCAAAATGATTTATAAAAAAAAAATAAGGAACAATATAATGTGGTTATAACTTAGTTGTCTATAAAAACGTAAAATATACATGATAATGATTACAAATATATTATCGAAATTATAAATGTAAAAGTAGAAAATAGTTTATTTATTGCCATGTAAAAAAGTGTACAATGTTTTAAAACTGTCGCAAAATAAGTTGTTTGAATTTTCATGTCGACGATTTTTAAAATATTTCATACGAATTCTTGAATAATTGTCTATTAAATATAAATTGTAAGTCATAACCTGAGTCCTATAAAGACGAAATTCATTTGCTGGAATGTATAAGTTAAAAATGAATTTCATACCATGACTCGTACACACAGCTCTGTCGTTAACATTTGTCAGTATATGAATAGAATTTCTTCAATAGTATATTCCAATTAAATGGATCCTATACGTATATAGCAATATATATAAAATAAATGTAAACGTACATGGTACTTTATATGTATTTATATATGTTTCTGATAAATATTTCTTTTATTTTATATCTGAGAAAAAATTTTTTTTTTAATTACATAAAATTTTTTTAATATTTTCTAGGATAAAATACAAATAGAAACATATTTTATATGTTATTATAAAACGTAAAATATATTACAAATAAAAAAAATTAAGAGTAATTTATATTCTGGGAAGTATTATAAATAAGGAAATACACTAATAAGTATTATTACTATTACAAACATGTTTATTAAAATTACAATCAATAAAAACTATTTTGAAAAACAATAGATCCTAATACAATTTCTTATATTCGTTGCATTATGAAGTTGCGAATTTTAGAAATATCTTACAAAAATTTAATTTAATATAAAATAAAAAAAATAAATAAACTCTTGTATTTATTTTTTCAATATAACAATAAAAAAAATCAAATTAAAAACTCTGTTAACCATCAATAATTAATTTATCAAAGTTATTTAAGTTATTAATTTCTAAATTTCATTTTAACATTATTAAGAAATATACCATATCTAATTTTATTTTTGAATCTTAATAATTGATATTAGAATTTAATATTACAACTTAAGCTTCTACAGTGGAGTGGTAAAATACAATATTGACTTATTTATATCGTTTAGTTACAGGTCTTTACTGATTATTTTAAGCATGTATGTAATGGTAAAAATATTTTAGTTTCATACAATTTTATTGATTTTTTATGAAATTGCTTAATAAGAGCCTTTATATAAACGAATATAAATATTATTAAAATATGAAGTTTTACTTCATATAAATAAAAAAAAGGCATAAAAAATGACTTGTCAGTCTGCATATATATTTTTTTTAAATAAAACAAACAAATTAATTTTTACACAGCACTGTAATATACTCAAGTTCAAAATATAAATTATATTAAAATACATCGTTTACCATAATAACTAAAAAATACAAATACTTAAAACCTTATTAGTTTAATTGAAGATTAAAAATTAAGGTTAAAGAAGAAGAAAAATTTATTATTGTTTTTCTGATTTACATTAATTTAAGTTGAAATAAATATATTTTTTACAAATTTTTTTAATACATGTGCTCTTAAGAATCTACCTTACATAACTAAGTATATTAGTAAAGAATAATGTAATTTAGAGTAATGAGAGAATTTTAAGATATTAAATTATCTTTCAATTTTTGATTATTTAAATGAAACTATTATAAAAATATACAGTTGCGTATAATATTATAAAATTAAGTTCTCTCAAATATTTTTAAAACTTTTTCATATTTCATGGCAAAATAATCTGCTATACAATAATTACGATTGATTACATTTGTTAAATTAAGTTTATATCATGAATTTAGATTTAAATTTCTTCAATAAAAACAAATCTAATGTTCAGATTTAACAATTTATAAATATAATAATGATCAAAATACTTATTTTATTTCGAAAATGAAACGTGAATAAATAAATATGAATTGCCTTTTTGTTATCAATTGTCACATTGTTAATCAGTAACATTTTATTGTTTAAATAAATTATGCGCATTATGCTATAATTTTTAAAAATCTTAAATTAGAAAAATAAAATTTTTATAAAACATCGTGTATTAAAAATAACAATGTTTTAAGGCTTTGAAATATATTTAATAATTTTTACTTTTAATACAAAAGCAAAATTTATATATTTTCTGTTATCATTTGACTGTAATTTCGTATATCATGGAAAACAAAATTATTTTTACACACTATGTATCAATTATATCACCTGGACTATATAATTTCTAAAACAGCGAATCCTTTGTGCGTCCGTACATACGTTTTGCACGCATACGTGCACGTATGTAACTCAATGTAATGGCACCATTTCACCTCATAGGTAGGTATATGAATCTTCTCCCCTAGACGTATCTAATCATATAGGTAGCCTCGGTACCACTTCTAGCAATTCTACAGTTACCGGTAAGTTGTGTGGTCAACATGTAACATTAGCATGTATTATTACATATCAGGTCACTATACAGTTGGATTGTATTGTATTGTATTTTATTGATTAGTTTATAGCTTTATTTATTTTTTAGCCTATGTTTCATACTATGTTTCATTCGTGCGTCCGAGTATTTATACTTTGCATTTGGCCTTTTTAGATCTTACCTCACATATTTATATCTGTTTTATCTTCTCTATAAGTTTGTGAATACAGATTTTATTTTTACACAGATTTATCAATCAAAATTATTTGTTTTCCAAGAATCGCAATAAAAGGTATGTATATATAGGTCAGGTTTTTTTGAATTTTGGAACTCAATAAAAATCTCGATTTTATGAGCAATTACAAATACAAGAACAGATTAGATACAATATTCTGTACATACTCACATAAGTATTTTATGCGTAGGTCTATTTCATGAATTATTTTGTGATAAAAATAACAGAAAAATTATTTATTACATATACTTTAATTTGTAGTCTTTTTAAAACTTGGTTATATATGCATATGCATACGCATAGTTAATATCGCATAATTCGTGTAGAAATGAATTGAATAAGTATTACATTTTTGCTCTACAGTTTGCATTATCAATATTACTAATTGGCTTTTGAATATAGTCAACAAACGACGAATGAAAAATCTACCAATAGATGAAACCTGGCGTTTTGTCATGGAATGAGATTTTACTTAAATTTTTTGGATCGCCATTATTAGAGTTGGAGAAAACTAAAAATCTGTATTATCGGGACTAATATACGTATGAATAAACGTTTAAAGAACGCAATTAATTAAACTTAAATGCAAGCTTAATAGTTTTCATCATTCAGATTTAAAAAGCTATTTATACAGAGTAGTTTATCTAATTTAATATCGTGTTAAATTTTTTTCTGTTCCGTATGTATTTCCTTTTCTAATATTGAACAAAAAGTAATTATAAAAATGATAAAATAAATAAAATAAAATTATGTTTACTACATTAAACTATGTTTACATAAAATAATTAAAATACTCAATAATTGAAATGTGTATATATTGTTGTATAAAAATTATTAGCAATAATGAAAGGCATTGTTCATAAAATTTATTTACGTGAAATATAAATTTGAATTATGGGTAGAATTATTTATATATATAATATATAAAGTAATACATAAAGATGATTTACGCATATATAATTCAAAATATCTCTTTAATGAGTTTTTTGCCAAAATATTCATCTATGTCGATGTTTAATTCGATGAACGTGTAAACTTTAAATGTCCATTTGATCATTTGTTCATTTTATATTTTTTATGTATAAAATACGAATTATAAATATTTATAGTCATTTAATGTCAATTCAATATGTCAACTTTTATTTATATTTTGCTAATTTATTATTAGATAAGTTTTGAATATAAATTGAAAAAATAAGATTAAATAAATAAATTTCATCTATAGAACTTGAAAACTGAAATAAAATATTATATATTTAATGTACAACTTATAAATCAATTAACTTAAAAAAAGTATTAATTTGTTTAATGATTGCTAGTTATAATATTAATGGCATTATATTTTTAAATCCGTAAAATAAATTAAAATTTTAATTAAATAACTTTAATTAAATCACGTTGTAAATCTTGCAAAAACTATAATCAATATTGAATGAAATTTTAAAATATAATATTTTTTTAGTCAAATGAACAATTAATTAATTTGTGGTGATTCAATAATGACACAAAGGTACTAATTTAGTTATGTAAAAACTCTTAAAATGTAATCTCAAAAGTGCCAAAAATTCATATTTGAATAAAAAACGATTTGACAATAATATGATAGTCTTATTTACGTATATAGTAAATTTTTAATGTTTTAATTGAATTTTGTAATCTTCGTTAATTTTTAGTGTTCAATTTCATTTCTACCTAACAAAAAGATATTTCCAAAAAAATATTTCCAAAAAAAATGAGACTAGTGCTGTTCGGAAAAATTAAAAAAGAAATTGAGGAAAAGGAAGAACGATCGTGAAAAATACGAGAAATGAAATGTGAGTTAGTAAGAGATGTAAAATAAATACAAAGAATAGAATAGGAGTCGGCATTTTTCTGTGTAGTTTGATCGTGGGCGGAGCGTCGCGGTACTGTGGCATCGTGTGTAAAGCAAATTGTCAATGCCGAGCATTGTCAGAGACCTCGACGCACAAGGGCATAATAATAAATGGTCGTTTTGTGAAGAGTACACAATTTCTCGCAGTCGTCGGCGTACCTTCTGTGTTCTTTTAGAGGCAAGCATTAACGTCTAAATATCCAGCTAAAGTTCGAGTTCCTTGAGCTAATGTGAGGAGCTAATCTACATTCTTCACAAGTATTTGTTACAGTTACTTTTATTATACTACATAATTTTATAAACTATTATAGATTTAAAGCATAATAAACAAATTTTATTTGTTTATTGTTAAAAGTGATTTATTTTTAAACAATTATATTGGACCTTATTCTGTTATAATATGCTTTAGTTTTAATTGAATTTAAGAAAGATTATTTATCTATCAATTGATCTGTAATTTAAAACTAAGCTAGATATATATATATATATATATATATATGTGTATACGCACAAATGTTTGTCATGTGGAAATAAAGTAAAAAAATTGATAAAGATATAACGTTGTGCTGTGTATTTAAAAGTCATATTAAATAATTCTAATACTTATAAATTGATAAAACAAATATTTCAACTCGTAGTTATTTGGTATATTACTAGTGTACTACTACGACAATATCAACTTTAATAAATTGATAAAATGTTCTATTGATTTGTTCATCTCAGTAAATTACAATAACTTGCGTATAGTTTTCATGTAGTGGTTAAATTTAAAATTTTTATGATATTCAAACATACAATTATATATAGATCGTATATATTTATATATTAGGTGTATACGCAATTAATATTTATATTATTTTTTCATTTATAATTATTTTTTAATGCATAAATAGTATATACTATTCTCTGAATTCTATAATATATAAGCACATTAGCACAAAATTTTCTAGCTTTATATTTTTTCTCATTTTTTCTTTACATTAAATATAATTTAAAAATATGTTAATACAGTAGAATAAAATGTATATATAGGCATTGCAGTTGAGTGAGGAAAAAAGAAACCAGGTGGTTATCATTCATTGGAGGGTAGATAGAAAGAAATATCAAGCAATAACATAAATAACATAAGTTTAATGAATCTATGTTTATTGATATATTGTGCAAATAAACGATAAGTGTTCTGGAAGGAAAAACTAAATAATAATCTGCCATTTACAAAGCGTGGCTGAAATTTTAATGTACGAATAATGACGAAGGAAAGCCATTGACCATACCACCAAAAATTTTGAAAGTGAAAAAAGAGAGAGCTAAAAATCCCGGCTCATGATCGGACATTAGTGTTTTACGATAGGGCATTATTTGTGTCGTCACGCGTGTCAGTCAATCGGCTCTTGCATTGTGCAATTCGGCCGCTCTCTTCCTTCACCTCTCGTTTTCCCTTTGACGCGTGTATACTGCCTTAAAAGTATAAGTATAAGTGCCTCCGGACCCAAGTTGCTCACCTACGGAGCTAGACGCTGACTCTCCATTGTTGCCGTTCAGCACACACTATTTCGACTTCATGAACCATCCACGTTTCTCTCTCACCCTCTCGCCCTCACTCAATGCTGCCGCTTCTGTTACTCCTGATGCCGATGCTGCTGCTCCTCTGCTATGTGCTCTTTCAGCAGCCTCAGCTCCTCTGTCTCATTCACTCATGCATCACATCGGTCCTTTAAGCGTGACGTAACGAGGATTACAGATTTACGACCTTGTCGGGTACGACCGTGTTTCCCGTTGAGACGTCGCCACTCGTCCTTTGCCGCATCCTGGGGTGTGACTGAACCTTTGACTCATCTACCCTATTGCTGTGAATGCCATTGCCAAATTTACTAGACTCAACGTCGATTACGAGATTTTCGCTTTTTACGCATGATATTAGCCTTAAATACAATAAGATTTTACTTGGAAAAAATGTAATGAGAATTATTCTAGGACAGCTTTGCTGTTCGATCTCGAAATTTGTAATGAATTTTAAACACACTTCTTATACTTTGTTGAATAATTCTTACTGTTCTGTATTATTATTTATTTAAGAAAGTTAATATCAGTGCAAAAAAATTTTTGTTTAGTATAAGAATAAATGATAAAAGTAAATTACAGAATAAAATAAGGCATAAGAATATTTTTGACTTGTGATGAATAAGTTTTCTTATTTCTCATTTAAAGAAATATGTTTTTATGATTCGTGATATGGTTTTATAGTTCATATGCTTAAAAGCATCTGCGTATGGGACAGCGTCAATAATAATTCGGATCGCGCAACAAATAATAAACTTCAAAAATAAAAGTGTACGTATGGTCTCCGCCCATTCGCCCTGAGAGAAATAGAAAGAATGCCCGGGTTGGCTCAAAAATGCCTTGGCATGTTTTTCAATATTTAGCCATCATGACTTTTTGACGGATTTCTTGAACCCGAAATCTCCGCGTCGAATTGGAAACTAGATAATTCAATTAGACGACAGCTGCCGCCACGTTATTGAGATGCGGCTGCCGGTTCGCCTCATCTACAGCAGGTAGACAACGGTCCTTCCAAAATGTGCGAGCTAAGGATAGAGTGCGAACGGTTGGAGGGGCGGGAGAGGCGGTCCAACGTACCGTAAGCGGCGGGGTAGAGGATCGGAGCAACAGACAAATACATACATAAGAATATAACCATAATAAGACATAATTCATTTTGTTGTAATTTATTTCGTAATTACCTAAAACATATTGATTTTTTATATATTAACAATGTTTTTAATAATAAATAAATTATGTATATTACATTTTTATAGTTAAAATTTGCTCTGTAAAAATGAATATCATTAATCAATTTAGAGAATAAATAAATTCTTATTATTATTTAAGAATGATCTGTTTTTCTCTACAAATAATTAAATAAAAAAAATTAAATTTTTAGTAATTACTTGCGCTTACTAGTCTAAGATATAGGAGCATCGCCCTTAACTCAGTTATATTAATTGGAGATAGTCATAGATTATTTGTAATTTTTTTATTCGTTTTATTTTTTAAAGAATAAAAAAAAACAACCAAATTTTAATTCCTATACACAATGATGTTTCATAAAAAAATAATGGAAAAAAATAACATTAATAAAAAATATTATATTTTATAGTAAAAGGTATTTTGCATTGATGAAAAATAGTAAAATATAATTACCAAAAATAAAATGAGAGATTATTACATTTAAATTTAATTTAATCAAGTAAGATTTATAAATATTCATTAAAAAACGGACATTCGAAAACACAACTTTTACTAATATATAAAACAGAGTACCAAAAATATTTTTTTTTCTTCAGAGTTAAATTATGTCTTTTTTTTATTCATAAGGTTTATTTCCCCACTCCCCTTAGTATTAACTACCATTGTTGCCCCCTCTCTCCATTTTCCCTACCTGTCCTTTTTCACATTTCATCGTACTCTTGAATTTTGAACAGCACAGACTTTATGTCATCATACCAACGTTTTTCATGTGCTTATTCAAGTACACAAATCATTAAAGTCCGTCAACAATACCTCCTGAACCGCCTCTGCCAATTTTCTCGCGCGGTATATTAGACTCCCGGGAGTTGTATGCATGATTCTCGAGCTTCCTGAGTTTCCACCCACTTTCTTGTTGACATTATTTGTCGTTTAAACTAGGATGCAGCTAAAGAGAGCTAATCTCATTTGCCACCGCAAGAAATCGCACAATTATTACAATACTTGGATCACCACACCTATAATACAGCAAGCAACCAATCCTCAACTATTTCTCCATTAGCTAAACGAGACGTTAAACTGCTATACCTATATCAACTGGAACACAATTTTTAATAATTATTTTTGATATAATTGTTGTAATTTTTATTATTGTTTTTCATATATTCTAATAGCATATTAGCCATTTAGGTTTTACGAATTTTTATTATAATTTATCATTTAGCAGATGTACATTAAAAAAAATTGTTTTTGTCAATGATAAAATATTATCAAAATGGTAATAAAATAAATTTGAATATGCTTGAAAATAAATACCTGCATTCTAAGTAATTTAATACGAACTTCAAGAATAGGTATCAATGCAAAAAAATTTATTCGTAAGAGAATATTAAATTCCTTGTCATTGGAATTATTGTGCGAGAATTTTTAGTAAGTCAAATAGCATTGTTGAATAAAGAAATGCAATGAGTGCTAGTAAATATAATGACTTATGAGAGATTCTATGCTGAGATTTAGTAGCCTTTACATTCTTCATGAAATATGGTACTGATTAGTATCTACAAAGAGTTATATCAGTCACAGGTATATTTCCGTCGCATTGATGACAAGTCGAACTCTTTCAATACGTCTTTTACTTTGATTAGTCCTTATAAATGATAGCCAACTAACATTTAAGATATAAATCATTTATTTAAACTCATATATGCTTTATTTATTTTCTATTTTCTCCTAATTTTTCTTAGTTTATATCTTATTTCCATTATATACTATTGTGCAAATTTTACTATTACTGGTTACTTAATATTTGATCACAAACTCTACTTCTTATAATATCACGATTATGCTGATATTCATTAAGTACTGTGAATTATTAAGTATCAATCTAATAACATTCAACTTTTATAATTATCGAAGTTATCGACTAGACAATTTAAACGATAGTGTTAAATGCGTAATTTTAAATACGTAATTTTTAAGTAAATTTTATAAATGTAATATTTATTTAAAAAGTTAACGACCGAATCTATTAATAATCCACTAATAAGAGAAATTGAAATAATTTATTGGAAAAAGACATGTTTGTGTTGGCATTTATCTATAGAAAGATGGTAAGAGATAGTTCGATATAGTAAATAAAATATTTTATTAACAATTATGAGAGCAATGAATAGATTATTAACAAACCAAAGTTTATGGTGGGACAAATGATATTTGTAGGAGAGAGATGGAAAGAGAATAGATAAAGACAGGAGTCCTTACAGCAGATGGTTTACAACTTTCCATGCATAGATAAAACTATAAATGCCGTGAAAAGAATGGACGTGAAAAATAAAGATCTTCTTCGTATTTAGCTAAGACGTTCACCATGGTAAATCAACAAAACAAAAATCGTCTGTGATTCTACTAATGCCTTAATATTTCCGTCATAATTACGTCTTATATTTGTCGAAGTAAAACAACTTTAAATGAAATCCATATTTTCTTCTATCTGTATTCTTATTTTCATTTATCTTTTATAATTTACTTCTTATTCAGAGAATTTAGTTATCATTCTTGCATCTTCTATTTCACGATCTCAATAATTTCTTATTCATTTGAAAAAAAACTACATTCAAATATAATATTCTATTTTTATTTAAGTGAATGACTACAAATTGGGTTTTTACTTATTTGAGTAATTTTATTATACTAATTGTTACCTTATTCAAATTATATATATTTACGTGCAGTGCATATAAAAGTAAAATCCGTAATCATTAACTTAACTTATTTGTGTAAAAAAGTGAAAGTATATACATGCAAAAACATTAAAAGTTGGAAGAACATGAAATGAATCATTGGATAGGTGGTATAATAACACCCGACCTCGAAAGTAGAACATTAGTGAGGTTCACCGCGGGAGTTTTTACGTTACCACTTATTAGCCTAAGACCTCGGTTATCGTTTAAATAATAATGTCCGATTGTTGACTGAACAGTTCTTTGAAACTAGGAAAGGAAAAAATCTTGTTCCGTATTGAGGAAGTAACGAGACATCCCTCGAACGTAGAAATATTGCATTTTGTACAATGCGTTACTTCCAGTCACATTTATCTATGTCTTCTATTTTTCAAATTCTTAAACTATATTAGAAAAAAAACTATATATGAGAGCTTCTGTACATTTTTTTTATTCATTATTAATTAATAAGGTTTAATTTATTTAAAAGATATGTAATTTAGAAATAAATACATTATTTAGTAAGATACTGAACTCTATAGTCTAATTCTCCGTAATTTTAAGTATTCAATGAAATTTTATTTAAATTTTAATATTTTCTGAAATTATTGTTAGCGATATTATGATACAGATGGATGAAATAAAACATTAATTAATCCAATTGAACATTGAGATAGTAATACGTGATTTAAGAATGAGAGACAGATAAAGAGACTGCTTACATTCACATTGTTTCATTTGCGCTTAGTTTTCCGTCGTTGCTATGAAACACGAGAGTAAAAACAATGCATGAAGATCATGATTAACGGCTGGTGACGAAAAATTTATCAATAGAAAATATAATTATGTGGAGATATATATTTATATATGCATCGATTGCTCGAAGAGAGCTTCAAATTTTGGCAGAATGAGTTGCATCGCTTTTATAAAATTTTGTTTGAAAAAAAGAGACAAACTCGAATTAAGAAGGGCTGGCCTCCCGCGACACAGCATGTCTCAGACAATAGTTGTATATTGTGAAAATATTGATTGTGACTCGCCAACAATAGACGACAATGACATCGTCGTTTCCCCAAGCTCTATACTTTAGTACATAGGTACTCGAGAAGCACTTGTCTTCTTCGGCAAATGATGCCGGTAACGCTTGTATATACGTGTACAAGTAATTCTTTAGTACTATGCAGTGGCAACTGTCCTTTCCTAAAAGAGTGAAAACAAGATGAAATCTGATATAACCTGGTCTTTAACATCGCTGATTTTCACTGTCCTCATAGTCTGACATTTATTAAGAAAATAACCGGCTATAAAACTAATTCTTATTTTTTCAGCTAAAATTCAGCCTAACGAATTTATAATTATACCGCATCTTTTTTTTTCTTTTTTTTTTCTTTTTTTTTTTACATTTAAATCATTTTTGCATTTTTTGTGTTTAAAAACTATTAAATAAAAATATAATATAAACTTTGAACATATAATAAATAACTATAAGAATACTATTAGAATGATAAATAAAAATATTTATATAGTTATAAAAAATTGTTATAAAAAAGAGAAATTTAGTTAAATAACTTTCTTTCTATATATATTAGATAAGTTATAATCATAATTTTAAATAATAAAAATATAATTTTGATTTTAAAATATAATCAATAAATTATATGTACCGATGATTTTACATTATATATTTTTTATTAAATAAATTTGTTTTATTAAAATTATTACATAATAATTAAATTTCTCATATAAAATATGTTAATTTGATTTGCACTGAGAAAACTATCAATATAATGATTTTAATTTAGATTTACAAGAATGTATAATTTTTTTTTGTATTCTCGGCACATATATAATTATTAAAATGTGTCAACCCATTTTCGTATCAGGTGCATTGTGTTATATGTATTAACGTATTTTCTTTGCCCCTCTACAAATACTCTTTGACAGATACTTTCCAAAGTAATAGTCAGCAGATTTAAGTTATACACATACAAGTAATATTCGCGACGTTGAGAAAGTGCTTTTAAAGCACAAATGTTCGATTTATGACTGAACACGAAGTAAAACTCCCGTTTATCTTTGTAATCTCTACTTGACTAGAAGAAATATTTAAATATGAAATAATTTTTCTATGCATACTTCTTATGTAACACTTTCTTAAAAATGATCGACAATTGTTTAATAAATAAATAATGTTTTTGTAATTGTTAAATTAGCACTGTATATAGTGGAACATTTGCGTAATTAATTTTTTATCACGTTAACAATAACAAATATTCTTTTCATACATACTCTTCATTTAGAATCAATTTTCATAAAGTTACTAAAACATTATCAATAATACCGTTGTAACTATTATAAATTATATAGAAATCATCTTTGACTAGTTATACAATGAATGTTAATTCAAATGATCTAAAATATCTTTTAATATATAAAATATAGAGATAAAATGTTACTAAAAAATTCATTTTAATACACAATATTTTCTTATAATAATTTACTATGTCGGATATAAATTATTTTTTCATTTTCAATAATATATAATAATTGGTATTTAATTTAATATAAATAAATAAATAAAAAGAGAAATAATTAACGTGATTATAATTTGATGTTAGAAATAGTAAGAACATTTTAAATTTATAAAAATGTATAAAATAGTAAATCCAACTATTAACATAATTTCGTCAAATTGATAATTGAGTAATTACGCGACATATTTTATTGTAATGTATAATAATATAAGGTAATTATGCTGAAAAACTCTTTATATGTGTAAAAGTTGATTCAAGAATAAATTATATAATAATGTACTCTATGTAATACGATCAAGGTCATAAACAATATTATTATAATTGTATTTTTAAATATTTAAATTTAATTTATGAAAAAAATAAATAAAATATAGTTATTATGGTTAAGATTTAAAAATTTTAATTGTCTTAAGGTCTTATAAAAATTTTTAAATAATACATTTTATATTCGAATACTTAGCAATCGGAAATTATTTTTACTTGTTTATTATTCTGTAATGAATGAAATTGTAATAATATTATATATACTATAATAACATTATAATTAAAATTAAAAAAATATTATTAATAAATTAACGTATGATATGTTATATTCATGATTGTATTAATCTTGTCAAAACTTCAATTACGTAAATTTTATAATGATGATTCATTTTTAATAAGTTTTTTAAAATATTCTTATTCATTAAATTTAAAATTATAAAAAAGATATATGTTTGATGTAATAATAACATTAAAATTAATACTCACATATAAAAAAGCGCTATATAAGATCGAATACGAAAATGAATTTTAAATAATATAAAAGTTAATATGTACGTATATATATACGTACACAGAGAAATTTTATATAGTTCGTTTTTACTCGATGATGGGAAAGAAAGACATCACCCCGTATGGTAATGGTTTAACGAATGTTCGCATGAGCTGCGCGACTTTTTACGAATCAGTGAGCCATTACGAAAATGGCCAACCACTTATCCGCCCCAATGGCAAAAACAAAACGCCTATTTCAGAAATAACTCTCAATTGCACTCAGTGATTCGAATGTATAGTTGGTACTCTGAGTGAGCAATCTGTAATCGATGGCCCTGTTATTTGTGCTTATTCTTCCAAAAATCTTAATAAAAACCAAACTATAACCAGTGATGTAAATATCAAAATTACTTTTGCTCCATTTTCTCACTGCGTCTATGTTTCTTTTACTTTTCTTTAGAAAACGTGAGACAATTTTAACATGCACTCCATGCCATGCTATTCGTTTAATTCTATCTATCTTCGTTTTATCTTTTTACCCTCAATTAATTTTTACTTTTAATATATAAATACTTCTATAACGTTTAAAAATATAAATATTAAATTTTTCTTAATTTAATAACCTAACGATAACTTCTACATAATTAATAGAACTAATCTTTTCATAAACTAAAATTCTAGAATTAAATTTTGAGAAAACATTTCTTGATCTTTAAATATTTATGCATAATATAAAATAATATAAGTCTAATTGATTACAGAACTAAATTTCGAAGAATCATAAATTCCTGTTTATAAAATTTCAATATTTTGAAAAGACAGGAAATACTGTTTATGCAGTTCTTTATGTATTTTGCTGGAAAAAAATAATTAAAAAAGAAGTTTTTAAAATAAATTAATATTTGCACTATTTATAATTATATATCTTATTATAATTTAAATTTTATATATTAATAAATACATTGATAAATTAATAGACAGGTGCTTTTCAAATTTTCTAGATTTCTTTTTTGATAAATCTTTATACGAAGAACAATTTTTTCGTTCATTAAGTTGTTATTTTCTCTGTTTCGATACTTCATAATATTTTAAATCTTAATAATTACAATAATTAATTATTACAATAAATTAATTACAATAATATTATTCCTGAATTTATTTATTCTTTTTTTTTAACTATATAACTTTTATTATCTTTTTATAATATTTTAATTTAATATTAAATATTTTATTATTATTATATTATTAAATGACATATTCAAAAATTTATAGTAAAATATATTTGAATTATAATAAATATTTTTAATGTTTAAAATGAACTAAATACATTTAAATGAAATAAAAAGTGTTTATATTATAAACATAAGTATACTATTTCCACTTATTGACGTCACCTAAAATTGTTTTAATACGAATATTTTTTATTTAATTTTATAAAAAATTTATTTTTATATTATTGTTTTTATTAATCTAATTTCTTGATTCATATCTTTTTCAGATTGAGCATTTACATAAAAGTTGAAAAACATTAAAAGACATTAAAATTTTTATATTAATATTACGAATATTTTATATATATATATATATTTTAATTATATATGTTATTTAATTATTTTTGTACAAATATCAGACAATGTAAAAGATTTTAAGCTTTAAACTGATAAGAATTAATGAAAATTAATTTAAAATAGAGAAAAATAAATTTTTATATTTATGAGTATTTATTATTCAATAATATATTTTATATAAGAAATCAATGTTATAAAACCAGTATGTCATCTTTACGCACTAATTTGTAATATTATTTAAAAGGAAATTGTTTTATAAAAGTTGATTAGAACCGAAAATTAAAAAACTATTTAATTAGTGATGATAAATCGTGAAAATTTGCTGACATTAATTTCAAACGCTTAATTATTAAAGATGGAAGTTCTTTAAAAACAATTCATACAAGCGTTTAAGATATAGTAATGATTACACGATCATTATGTTCAACAAAATCAGTTAAGAAAACGGGTAATAAGATTCGTTGTATTCTCGCCCCTGTAAGTATTAAATTATTGAATTTGGAAATGAATAAATCAATTTAAAAGGTTCATAAGATTTTTTATGCATTAACAATTAAACTACAAATTCGATCGAAAACTTATTGTCCAATTTATCTTTTCAATGTGAAAAGTATTCGGGTATTATGATACTAAAATATTAAAAATGAATGTAATACAATAATATAACTTTTTGATTATATTATGATAATAACTATTTAATGCATACAGCTAAATCAAGAAACTGAATGAATTATTATACTGATACTTTTCGAAAATTATTGTGCTAATAATAATAATTTAAAATATATTCTTTAAAATTCACGATTTCGAACGTATAATACAAATATAAATTTATTTTGAAGTTATAACAGATATTAGATAATATGTCAATTTTCTTGATATCAGCTTTTTTCAATTTGAAAAACATTATGTAAGTGTTAAAATTATCATCAATCACTATATTATTTTTTCTATATTTATATATTTATATATTTATATAATTATATATTTATATATTTATATATTCTATATTACTATATTTATATGTTAATAAAAATTTTAAATAAGCCGAAATAAAATAAAGTTAAAATAAAATATAAATGCACAACTAAACCATAAAACGTTAACAAGGAAAGAAAGTGTAACACTTACCAGACAAACAAGGTTTATTTATCAGATGCATAAAAACAATTCATATAAAAACACAAGTTAGAGTCACAAGTCACAAAAAACTTGTTTTTTTTTTTTTTTGTTCGAATTTTGTTCGATTAATTAGATGAGTCTTTTTAGTTATTTTTAAAATGATTTACCCAACTGTTTAACTTTTTTCAGTTAAAGTTTTTATTTCTCTTCCAAATAACCAGAATATATACCAAATAATGACAAGAATAACATTTTAACATTTTTTTCTTCTAAAATACCTCTATTACTATTTTACTTTATCATATTTGATTTCAAGAATGATTTTTATTTTATGTTGATCGAATATTTTTTCATTGAATAATTTTTTTAGATTCATCAGAAAAATAAATAACTGATATATATTTCATAGATTTTTTAAATAAAGGTTTGTCTTAATTTTTTTTTTATTTTCTGATCATTCATTTTTGTAGTATAGAAATTTACTTGACATTGATTGTATTTAATTTTTTTTACAAGTTATAGTTTTCAATTTTTCAAATGCACTATTTTCATATTTATTATAGTTACTTTCATCATTAACAAATTATTCAAGATGTTATCACGAAGTGGATCAATTATTTTTCAAATTTGTAACTAATGAAATTCATCTGAAGATGAAAAAATTGGTAAATAATTTTCATGTGGCTTTTTTTTTTTATATTCTTTGTTTTTACTGACAATCATAGGTTTTATAGAAAATTTTGTAATTGATTTCTTTTTTTCTAAATTAGTTATCATAGACTTGTTACAAGATGTGATTCCTAAATTTGTATAGCTGTTTTTATTTTTAATACATTCATTGGATATTTTATTTGATGTTTGATCATTTTTTAATTCTTTAATTGGCTGCAATTCATTAGAAGAAAAAATACATACCCTTGTTATCAACCCTTTTGTTTTATTTGGTATTTTATTTTCTGCAAATTTATTGAATTGTTTATGATTTGATTTTTTTTTAGTAGAAACTTTTATATGAGTTTGACTAAATTCTTTTATTAAATTTAAATTCTCTACAGAAGTTGAATATTTTATTTTCTCTAAAAAATTATTGTCTGTATTTTTACAATTTCTTTTATTTTCTAAATATTTACTTAAAATTTTATTTTTTAATGTTGATAAATTATTTTTAAACTTTATTCTTGATTCTATTTCATCAGAAGATAGATCTGATGTATAGTTTGTAGAATCTTTAAATGCAAAATTTTCTATTTGCTTTTTAAACTTTCTAATAATTATTTTTTGTTGCACAGGAACCATTTTAGATTTTTTATTGATGTTTTTAATTAATCTTGAATTTTGTTTAGATCTATAAAAACTAAATTTCTTAACAGTGTTATTTTCCAAATTATAACCGTTTGTATTTGGAATAGATTCTTCTAATTTTATATTTTTAGTAAATGTTTTTAAATAATTTTTTTCATTGCTTCTATAATTTTTATACATACGTTTAAAATTAGGATTGAAATTTATTCTTATATTTTGTATATTTTCTATTAATTTTTTTTCGTTATTCTTCTTAGTTTCCATTATGTTTTTTTTAATAGGATTTATATTTTCATATTTATAAGGGAGTCTACGTAATTCAATGCACAATTTTTTATTTTCTATTACTGTTTCATTATTATGAGCATTCTGTAATGTTGTATTACAAATGGTAGAATTATAGTTTTTAGTGTTTGCCTGTTTCAAATAATTTGAATTCGTATTGCATTCATTGTTATCTGTTTCAGAACTACTTTCAAATAATTTATGTTTAACTTTTATTTTAGCTTCTGATTTTAAAGATCTCTCTTCATGTTTCATATATTGTCTTTGATTTTTAGTCTGTTTCAATGATTTTAATGTACATTTGTTAATTTCTAAAGCTGGATGCTCAAATTTTTTCCAATAAATCGTAGAATTATTAATTAAATTTTGTTCTTTGATTGAAATATTTTCAAAATTTCTTGTACTATTAAATAATTTTTTTCGTTTTCGTGTTTTAAATAAGCTAATTTTTGTTTGTTTGTGATTAATCGAGCTATTTTTACACATTTCATTCTCAGTTTCCTGAGAATTTCTTGATTGAGACCTATTAGATTTACTTTTATCTGTTTCATCACTATCACTAAATAATAGGAACTTCGACTTAGTTAGTGAAATTTTACTATGAATTTTCTCACATTTTGTGCTCATATCTCTAACAAATGTATTTTTAATGTTATAATTATTTTCATTGTTTAATATTTTTGACTTTTTACTTATATCTTTTTGTTCTATTTTTGGATTCATTAAATTATTACCATTAATTTCAATATTTTTATTGTATTGGATTGAAGAAGAAATAGTTTTTCTCTCTGTTAATTTATCTTTAACAGTGGTTCCATTACTTATTTTGGAATTTTTAAAATATTTTGTATCATAACTATTATTTCTTGCTGATTTTGATAAATCTATTTTATATACAAATTTTTTATTAACATTTTTTCGTCCTCTGAGGGTTTCTAAAATTTTTTTTTTTTTTATAGTATTTTTATAAGCTAAAATATAATCAGCAGTATCTACTGAACTACATGATGTAGAAGCTATTTTTAAATACTTCTTAACTACTTCTTGCTTGGAAGGAAAATCTTGATTTGAATGTAATTGATTATCAAAATATTTGCTATAAGGTTGTTTTCCTGTATCAACCCAATATTGTATCATAGAAATTGGTTTTTGCGCTAATTGTTGAGGCATTACTGTTTCTTTGTTTTGTTGAAAATTAATCATTTTAAAGTCAATAGCTGATGTATCTGATAGCTACAAGTAATATCAAAAATATATGTAACAAAAATATATTCAGCAAATGTTAAATAGACAAGTGATATGAAAAAGTATAAATACTAAATAGAAATTTGTATATATACCTTGGAACAATATTTTTTAAATAAATTATTCCAATTCTTTCGTCTCCGTTTCACAATGCTTGATGATATGTGTAAATTATTAATATCTCTTATGCTGTATAAAGATCTGAAATGTAAACAAAGCTACGACTTAATACATAGTATATGAAAAATAAGGTTATGTTATATTTTTTTTAACTAGCAAAAACTTACTTTTGATATTCATCGTTATTAAATTGTTGTAATAAAACATTTTTGGTACTATTATACTCAAACATTTTTTCAATCGCATCATATAATATCGAACATTTTTTTATTAGTTGGGAACAAATAATAATCAAAACATTAAACTGATTGATTTACATTGAGGCGGTATTATAACATATTTACTTATTACTCGATATAACTATTATCATCATAAATATTTAAAAATTTTACGATATTTTTTAATATTAATAAAAAAAGTTGTTGCTAAGCAGTCAGTTAAAATAATTATATTACTGATTTGTGCTCCGTTATTTATCGATATTTTGTGTTCAATATAGTTTTCAATTTTTAGACTTTCATTGCTTCCATATAATAATTAAAAAATCAAATTCAGTCTAAAATAACGTATGAAAATATTTTGATTCATGTGCTTTTAATAAAATTACAGATGTAGTAGAAATGTAATGATTTCCCGCCAAAAACATCAACAGTAGTATCTTATAGCACTCGTATTATAGATTAACTAGCAGCATTATGAACATTCTGCAGTCTATTACTAATCGCGAAAAAGGTTTAAGTAAGTAATATTCACTTATAAACATTATACTGATAATATTTATATTATGAAATAAGATATACTTTTAATCATTTAAAAATTTTTTCATGCAAATATAAAATAATTCATAGTATAGATGAAAATATTATAAAAACTATTGATGTTAATAGGTACCATTCAAGATTATGATATTGCACTATTTCGTTTAAAATGTTATTATGATGATGTTTATAAAGGAATTGAACCAAATACAAGTGCACCAGATTTTAATCCAGAGCCACCAGTGTTTGCTTGTCGTTTTTGTTTGGCTCCTGGATATGAAGAAGTCATAGCTCTTGCAAATGAAGATGGAAAAATCGCGATACAAAACACAATGATGAAACAAAAAAATAATACACCATTAAAAGGAAGACAGGTTATTATTATTGTATATATTATACATTTTTTTATATTTATTTTTATTCTTATTTTCTTTTAAAGAAGTGTGTATATATTATATATATATACTTTTTTTTAAGGCACATTCTGATGCCATATTTGATATAGCATGGATGCCAAAAGAACTAAAATTAATTACTGCATCAGGAGATCATACCGCTCGTTTATGGGATGTATCTCCTTCAGGGTTTAAAGAATTACAAATATTTCATGCTCATACTCGTAGTATTAAGAGTGCTGTTTTTCGCTATTATGATAAAGGTAAAAATAGTTTATTTCTTTCAATCAACTATATTTAAAAGGTATAATTTTTTTCAGCTGTTTTTGCAACTGGTGCTCGTGATGGAGCAATAATGATATGGGATACTAGAGCTAACTATATTGATCAGCCTAAACCTGATAATTGTATATATAATGCACATCATTCCAAATTTTCTAACAGGACAAGGCAGCATAAAACATCATCTTTTACAAAAAGGCAAAATTATTCTCAAAGTATTACAGGTTTAGTTTTTCAAGATGATAATACGCTTTTATCATGTTCTGCTGGGGATGGGTAAATTTATTAAATTCATCTTATAAAGAAATATACATTATATAATAATTAAAATCTGATTTATAATTTTCATTTTAGTTTAATAAAAATATGGGATCTCAGGAAAAATTATACCATTCATAAGAAAGAACCTATAGCAAAACATATTATGAATTATGGAGGTAAAAGCAATAGTAATGGATTTACTTCTTTATTATTGTGCCCAAATAAAATTACTTTATATGCAAGCTGTATGGATAATTTAATTTATGCATATAATATATCATCTTATAATTCTAAACCAAGTAATTGATATTATATATATATCAATTATATATATTAATATGAATACGAACTAGTGTTAATTATAAATTAATAATTATTTTATTACTAAAGTTGCAGAATATTATGGGCATAAAAATTCAACATTTTATGTAAAAGCATGCCTTAGTCCTGATGGTAAATATCTTGCTAGTGGATCAAGTGATGAATTAGCTTACATTTGGCACACTCAAAGACCTGGTGTCCCATTGCTTAAGCTTTCTGGTCACAGAGAGGAAGTTACTTGTATTGCATGGTGTAGTATAGGCGAATCAAAAGTATGATTAAAATAAAATAATAAATTTCACTTGAAAATCTATTTAACCAAAATAAATTATTAACTTGTTATATTTAAATTTTAATTTAATTTTAGATTGTTACCTGTTCAGATGACTCTTGTCATAGAATATGGAGAATCGGACAGGAACATATTAATGAAAATGAAAAAATAAATATAAATGGTTATGCACAACCTATTTCACAAGTATTAAATTATAGGATAGACACATTAACTGTAGAAAAAACTCCTAAAGTTAATAAAGCTCAAATGATCTCACATGATGTTTCAGAATCAGATCAAACTCCTGGTAAGTAAACTATTTTCCGATTTTTTCATACAATATTTTTAAAAATAAAAAATTTTTTTACTTTATGTAGTAAATCAAAATTTGCTGAAAAATTATGGTAATTTTCGATCAAATAAAAGGTGTTATGATCAAATATCCAATGGCTATTGGTCAGATGGGAGTTATAAATTTCTTTTATCTCCTATTCAAGATATCCTTGAAACTCCAGCTAAACGTATGACTTTTGATAGTAGAGGCCCTAAAAGACTTTTTTATCCAGAAATCTGTAAAAGTAGCAAAGAATATATACAATCAAATAATTATCATGAATCACATATACCTAGTCCTAGTTCTACCAAAAATGATATATTATATTTTTCACCCACTTCCAACTTGCCAAATTTTGTAGTAGATGGAACTGCTCCACATTTATTAGAAATGTCTCCTCAAAAATTAAAAGAAAATATCGATTGGTTGACAAAAATTAGAAGAGAAAAATATTCTCAGCATAGCTATAAAACTATTTTAAAGCTGTCAAGTCCAAAACAACATGTGAACTTAATTCGTAAAGTAAGCAGATCCAAATCCACTGAAACTAAAACATCATCAAATAGTCCCTTATATCCACTATTACAGTACTTTAAACCAGCAATTAAGGATCGCGATAATGATGTGTGCCTTGAATCCTCAAATGAATCGTTCGCATGCTCTTTACAAATAAATTAAATATCACTTCATTCTTTTATAATCATAATTTTATTAGTGAATAATCAATCATACAGAAAAATTTTTATAACTATATTGTTTTCCATTATTTTTAATTTCTATCTACTCAATAAATTTTTAATTTAGATAATCAAATGCAATTTGCACTTTTTAATGATTACTAATATTTAAACGTTGTTTTTTATTATTATACTAAGTTTCTTATTTTATTATAAGATTATCTAAAATAGCTTTAAATAAATAACTTTCAAAATACAATTTTAATATAACAATATTACTTTATTTTAATTGAAATTATTTTCAGTGATATAATTTTTCATTTATTATTTCATTTATATAAATTTTAATAAATTTCAAATTAAATAATTGAAATTTTAATCATAAAATTTAAACTGTACATATTAAGAATCTTATTTATTTTGAACTAAATATTGTATATTATTTATTTGTAAGATAATTTTTAATTTCTTCATTCTACTTATATATATTATTTTTACATAAAAATATTAAAAATAATTATAAAATAAATTCTTATAATAGAATTAGTATTTATTTAAAAATGTATATACATTCTTAGATAGCGTAAATTTATCTTTAATCTGAACAAAATAGTTTAATCATTTTTGGAAGCAATTTAAATTTTACTGATTTTAATTCAAATTCTTCATTATCTATATAAAATGTACGTTCTTTATTCATCTAAATTAAAATAAATAAAAATTTATTAGACTGTAAAAAAATTATTTATTTAATAAAATAGTTACCAAATAATTAGAATCTGAAGGATGAATTTCAATTTCTTTAGCATCGAAAGATTTATTAATTAATGATTTTTTCCCTTTTAACCTATCCCATCCTTCGTTTATAAAATCAATATAATTAATATGTTCAGGACCTAGAAATAAAAATGTTATTTTGTTAATTATGTCATATAATTTCTGAATATTTTGTTCCCACCTAATTCAATTTTTATTGAAGGTGTTGATTGATTTATTTGATGAATATTTTGAGTTAATATATTTAATTCAGTAGCAAAAATAGGAGTTTCTTTAATTACTCCACAATCCTTATTAATGACTTTGCTGTAATCTTTTACTTTTTCACCTATAACATATATTTATATTAATTTTTAATGTAGAATTTAGAAATAAAGATTTGTAAAAACTTAAATACCAGTTGAAAAATATTTTACTTTTGGTACAAATGCATGCCACCATCTTTTTTCTGATGCAAATGTATCTTCTATTTTATAACATTTAGAACAACCACTACAAGGGTCTAAATAGCGTATTAAAGCCTTACATTCCCAATTCAGATCATTTTTCAAGCCATGAAATATATATGTCACATACCTAAGAATGATTATTTTAGAAAAACTTATATAAAATTACATGATAAAATTTTATTTAATGATCCTTTCAATAATTATTAATATTAATTTCTTCAAATTACTTTCTTAAGGATCCCCAATACCAATATTTGTCCATTTTTGATTGAGCATCTTTCCAAGCACCCCATTCTACACTGCCTATTGCATAAATAGATTCTTGAGGTTGTGTTGCATTTTCCTAAAAGTATATTGAACTGTTTTCATGATTTTTAAATAACAAAATTATTCTTCTATTTTTACAATTACTTGTAATAAGTTTACTTCCATAACATCCGCCAATTTTGTTTTCCCTCTTACAATTGCCATTGTAGCATCAATAAGTTTTCGAATTTCTACTAGATCTGTGTATCCATAAAATAATGAATTTGCAACTTTATTAGTTTGTCCCAATGGTATAATTCCAATAGGACATTGTTTAGCTATTGAACTATGTTTATTATATTTTCGCATTATACCAGTGACAACATCTGATAATGTACCATCTCCACCAGCAACTACTATTGCATCAGTAGGTATATTTAAATTTGCAACTAGATTTCGAGCTTGATTTTCAGATTGAGTTTGTATTATTGTCACTGCAAATCCCGCAAGATGTAAGAGTGGCTCACAATACTTTTCAAATAATTGTTTAGCTTTTCTAGAATTGTATTTTTTTTTTAATATTTATAATAAATTATAACCTAATAAATAATAACCTTTTATTAGATGCTGGGTTAAGAATAACTGTAATATGTTGAGGTTTAATATGTATAGGAAGAGGTTGATCTCCATACTTAGCTGCCTCTTCGCAATATTTTCGCATAACTTGTTTAATGCTGTAAATCCACAAAAATGTTATATATTACTTCATAAAAAACTACCAACACATTAAATTTAGTTCATATTATGTAATTATTATACGTAATACTACAATTATACTTTTAATACAATCTGCATATAAGAAACTAATTTTAAAGATATAATTTTTAATTACTCATGTGCATTGACGAAATATGAACAACAAGACGAAAATACAACTGCTCCGATTACTGATTTCTTCCAATTATTTCTAATTATCTTAAAAATTCTTATAACCCGAGACATCTTTATAAGGTCTATTTACTAAATAAATAAATAAATAAATAAATAAAATATTTAATGAACAACGAAATATCGTCATAAAAATCAAATATTGTTGCAATATAAGTCTTGCGTATTTTAAGAGTTATAATGTAAAGTTGATATTCTGCACATATTTTTCCCGCATGCGTATTACACGTATCATTTGAATTATAAATTTAATACGTATAAATTCTTTCAAGATATACGTTTTTAATATATTCGTATTTTAAATCAAAGAAATATTATTTGCGATTGAAAATGGTTTAATCTGAAATTAATTTGAATAAACAAAAGCAAAATAAAGGAGTATAAAATTAAATTTAAATTAAATATTAAATTTGATAGTTTATGAAATTGTTTTAAGTGCTTATAAATTCTATAGTTTTAATATTCCATAGAAAAAATATTACTTCCAGTGTGAATTATAGAAATTACTTGGCAGAAATTTAAAATTAAAATTTGATCAATTTGTTTCTGAGATTAATAAGTAAATGATTTAATATAAGTGATAGAAAAATCTGTTTTTAAATATATCATAAGTAACGATAATTATAGTAATAGAGTATGCTAGAAAAAGATAAAATATATTAAGAAAGATATTAATAAATGACAGTTTTAAAAAGAAACGGTATCAAAATCCTTAATTTCGTGTCTCATCACAACTTTTTAAATTAGATCTTTTAATTAATATCAATTTTTAATTATATTTTATTATCAAATCAATAATTAAAAACTATACTAACCCAAGAATTTTTTGTATTATTAATACAATTAATTGTAATTAAATTAAAACAAGATTTATATTAATCGTAAACTTTTTAGAGATAAAATGAATATTTTAACATAATAAATATGAAATATACTTTTCATTATTTTTATAAAATAAATTTTATAAAAGTATGTAAAAAATCTAATAAATTAGTAACTTTAATTCTAAAATTATGTAATTACAAAAGAATATAAAAATTAAATATATAAAATAATTTTTTCTTATTGAAAATTTAGATAGAATTTCGTTAAAGATATTATATTTTGATTTTCTTTTTAATTTTATTTAGTATGTATTTATGTGTACAAGAAAACATCTTGATTTTTATGTTTCGTACTATTATGAAATAGAAATAAGGATTTTTAAAATCCATTGTGTTAAGTAAAGGTAAAATGTATAGAAATAATAACAGATGTATCTTTGTACATTTTTTGATATAAAAAAAAATAATATTTTTAATCTTAAATTGTTTTTATGACCTTCTATGTATTTAAAAATTAATACGATAAATTTTGAATATTATATATTGAGGGTTAGAATTTATTTTCTTTAATTTTTAATTGTAAATGTAAATTAATTTTTTTTATAATGCAAAATATTAGCCATTAATACTTAAATGTTGTTACAGGAACATTATCAGTATTTTGGATTAAAATTAATTGTTTTTCCAGTATAATATTTACAAAGATTATTTTTGAATATTTTTTATTTATCTGATATTGTGATTATCAGTAAAATTGGATAATACATGAAAATTAATGATAAATAAATCCATAACAAATTATTTGTTCATTCGATTATTTTTTTATAATTGATACTATTAAACCATGTGTAAATTATGCGGTGTGTATAAACGTGGAATTCGTATGTTAAATTGTAAACTCGATGCTTACAATATTTTATTAATGCTATGAAATGTAATTTCTTATTATTAATAATAATTTTATTATCTTGAAAGTATAAATTTATAATATAGTGTAAAATGAATTAGTTACACAAATCATTTATTTTCTTTTAGATTATTTTATAATAGTTTGAGAAAGATAATAATTTAATTTTTAATAATATAAATGGGTAACTTGGAATGTCCATAACTATTATGGAAATTCATATTTTTCTCTATATAATACTTTAAAAAATTAAATCAGTTCGTAAAGATTGTTAAAAAAAGCAATAATTAAATCGATTAGCTCTGAATTAGTTTGAAGTTATAAGCAAAAATTATAAACACGTGCCGAGCTAGGAGTTTCTTAACACATATGAGGGTTAACGAAAGCCGAGCATGCGAACTGCGATCAACATCGAAGACCGGAAGTAGCTTGTTCCCGCGTAATTATGAGGCTAACTTCAGGCAACAAAATAATTTGCGTCTTCCAAGGTAAAGCACAGAGGCTTAACAAACCGAGCATATTTCTCATTAATATATAGACGGCACGATAATTGCGAATAAATCGTCGATTGCTTATTTCCATTCGTATATATATATTTCTTTCCGCTTCTGAACTGTTAAGCGGATCGAACACATTAATATCATCATTATTCGACATAAAAGGTAAGACCAAAATTAAGCCGACCCGGTAAATCTTGTAGAAACATTTATCAAAAAATTTTGTTATATTTTATTCAATTAGCTTGAAGTAACTCGGGTGCACTTCCTCCTTATTTTAACGGATCGGCAGATTCATCTTGATTAGTTTTAAATGTTTATACCGCCATTAACAATTTCTTCTTTTCTCATGTGCACACTTCCCAGATTTTCATTCAACGTGAAAAATTTAAGCGGTGACTTGTGTAGTCAGTACTTTTAATGTATGTTCAATTACACTCATTTTTGTTATTCATCTTTCAACTTGATATCTTATGATTATTTACTTTAAGTAGCAGGAACGCTTTTGAATTTTACATTATTTTTTACTGTTAAAATGAAAATAGCAAAGAAATATTTTAAATTTTTTGTCTTTAATCTAGGATAGTTTTGATGATCGCACTTAAACATGATTTTAATCATTTTTGAACAATATTGTTGTAACATCCGGTCTATACTATTATACTATAATGAAATATACCATTTGGATTTTTTTCTTAAAATTTCTAACATCACGTTCAGTTAAATTTTGTGTTTAAATATAAATCCGAATTGGATGGTATTTGTTGGAGTATTTCTTAAATTATATAATAATAAATTAAGCACTGCATGCTTTATTATAAATATATAATAAATTTTAAAAATATTTTATCTTTCATTTATAATAAAAATCATTTATTAAAATATAAGAATCAATACTTATTGCATTACAAAGGTTTAAACTTTTTGTTATTTTAACTTTAGAATACGACTTTTCAGTTTTCATACAGAATGACTATGGATCCAGAAAGTGCTGATGTTAGTGATTTAGATTTAGAATCTGTAGAAGATGAAGATGACAACCATAGAGGCTCAGCCACAGGGAAAACACAAAATCTCTTAGAAATGGTTCAAAATAAAATAAAAGATTTTTCAGTCAATGTAAATTAATTATTATCTCAAGAAATTTAGTATAAATAAGATTCTCTAATTTATATATTTTTTAAATTACAGCAACTGCCTGCATCAGTGAAACGTAGAATTAAGGCTCTTAAACAGCTCCAACTTAAAACAACACAAATTGAAGCTAAATTTTATCAAGAAGTACATGCACTTGAATGTGAGTATTATCTCTTATCTGCACCTATTTATCAAGAGAGGAGCAAAATTATATCTGGTATTGTTGAACCAACTGATGAGAATTGTGTATGGGAAAGTGAGGATGAAGAAGAGATTACTAATGAATTAAAATCTAAAGTTAAAATAGAAGTTAAAGATGAAGCAGAAGTTAAAGAAATTAAAAATGGGTAAATAAAATATTAAAATATTAATTTGTTTGTTTTAAATTAATATTTTTTATTATTCACGAATGCCTTCAATAAGGTGCTGTTTAAATAAATAATTTATTAACTTTGTAATAACATTTATAAGCATTTATTTATTTAATTATATATTAATACTTAACAATTTCTTTATAGAGCTGAAGATGAAGATGTTAACGGCATTCCTGATTTCTGGTTAACAATATTTAAAAATGTTGCTATGTTGGCAGAAATGGTTCAAGAGCATGATGAACCAATTTTGAAACATCTATATGATATTAATGTTAAATTTTTAGAAAGGAATCCTATGGTATTTTTCTTTATTATATAATTTTTTCTTGTAACTAAATATAAATATTTTTTTTTAGGGATTTATATTAGAATTTTATTTTTCTCCCAATGAATACTTCTCCAATTCTGTTTTAACGAAAGAATACAACATGAAATGTGAACCTGAAAAAGATGATCCTTTTAGTTTTGAGGGGCCAGAAATTTTCAAATGCAAGGTAATCATTAGTAAGATTCTTCTAAAACTAAATTAATTGCACAAATATATATTTAAGAAGAAATATGTACATATATTTTTTTTAGGGATGTAAAATAATGTGGAAAAAAGGAAAGAATGTTACAGTTAAAACAATAAAAAAGAATCAAGTTCATAAATCTTTAGGTTCAATGCGTACAGTAACTAAAACTGTTCAAAATGATTCATTCTTTAATTTCTTTAGTCCACCAAGTGGTAAGATTAAAAAATATAAATATTTAAATGAAATAATTTATGACATTTAGAAAATTAATTTATTAAATTAGTACCAGATGATGTAGAAGCTGAAATTGATGAAGAAACTCAACTTTTACTAACATCCGATTTCGAAATTGGTCATTATATAAGAGAAAGAATAGTACCTAGAGCAGTTCTGTATTTTACTGGTAATTAAATTAAAATTTTAAATTTAATAGTATTAAGGATTGCAGCTAAATAATAAAATTTTACATAGGAGAAGGTTTGGAAGATGAAGATGAAGATTACGATGATGAAGATGGAGATGATGACGATGATGATGTTGATGAGGATGAAGATGAAGAAGATGGCTCACATGGACCTACAGGTGGGAAAATGCAGGAACATGCTTCTGCACCTAATGAATGTAAACAGCAGTAAACCATTCTTTGTATAAATAACAAAAAAAGTAATCGATACTGCTCGAGTGAATTTCTTTTAAATGACAAGACTTAAAAACTACTGGCCAATAACTGCCTCGAAATCCTGCAACTGTGTCTTTGACTCAACGCAAATTGTAACATCAGTTTTTATTAATTGTATCATGTCTCCTATTCCAGATGAAAACTAAATCAAAGGCAATAGCATCCAGAAAATATTTAAAGAGCATCTTGTCACTCACAACATTGACAAATTAGAAAATGGAATTACTGATATTCATATTCAACGATTTAATACAATTAACTCAAGTGAATACATGACATTTTTGTGCTCTATATAAGAACAATTATCACGCTTTTAATTGATATATACTGTACTATTGTTATATTTATAAGCTACTCGAAAATGTTTTTTCAGAATGAAAATCGTTATTGTGTGACAAATTTTTGGTACTGTTAAAAACATTTTAATATAAAATTTACTAGACCTTAAAAGGCTAAAATCTATGTACTCGCTATAATTTTTTACAATAAAGGCAGATATGTTTTTATTTTTTTCAAACTTGAATAAATTTTTTATGCAAGATAATCTAATATACCTTTAATTTAATACATTTAAATTTAGAATAAACTTAAAATAAAAAATAATTTTAATAATCGGTCCACATTAAACAATTCCAATGTATTCTGATTTGAAAATAAATTACAGTAAATTACGTGCAAATCGTGTAAATAACGTACAAAAGTTTTGCCATGTGATGAGCTGTGTAATAAGTACGAAAATAGTAATAAATAATATTCTGGAATATATAACAATACTTTAATCCATGGTATAATTGGTGATAATACATATAAAAGATAATGTAATTTTATTAGTGATTTTTATAAGATAATGCTAGTTCATTATGAAAAACAAGTTTAATGTAAATTGAAAATGCCGAGAACGTCAAAAGAAGAATTAAAACAATTTTACAACTGTCGAATTTTACGAAACGGAAAAATTCTTGAAGAAAATTTATGGGTTAGAAATGGAAAAATTATTGATCCAGAAAAAATTTTTTACGATGAAAAAATTAAACCCGATATTAAATTTAATTGTAATGGTGCTGTCATTTCTCCAGGTTTTATCGATGTACAAATAAATGGTAAAATAATGTATAAATATGTATTAAAATAAACTAAATCAATATAACTTATTTTATTTGTACAATTTCAATTACATTAACTTAATAATGATTAATTCTATTAAATTAGGGGGATTTGGTATTGATTTTTCATATAATACTAAAAATGTAGAAGAAGGAATAAATATAGTAGCCAAAGGATTACTTTCATTTGGTGTAACATCATTTTGCCCAACTATAGTAACATCACCAAAAGAAACTTATCACAAAATTTTACCAAAGATTAAAAAAAGGGATGGAGGAAAACATGGAGCAGCTATATTAGGTGTTCATGTTGAAGGACCTTTTATAAGTCCATTAAAAAATGGTGCACATCAAAAAAATTATATAAAAACATTTGAAAATGTATAAATTAAAATTTTTATATATTACTTATTTTATTTACTTTAAATTCATTTTTCAATTCATTTTTTCCAGGGATTTGAATCTCTTATAGAATTATATGGTAGCCTTGAAAATATTTGCTATATTACATTAGCTCCAGAAATTGATAATGCAATAGAAGTTATTAAAGAGTTGCATAAAAAAAAAATAAAAATTTCTGTTGGTAATTTATAATAAATTAATTGAATATTTAAATAATTAATAATGATTGATTAATTTAAGTTTATAAAATATTTAATATTGATTTAGGTCATTCTGCTGGAAATTTGAAACAGGGAGAAGAAGCTATAACAAATGGAGCAAGATTAATAACTCATTTATTTAATGCAATGCTTCCAGTAAATAGTTTTTTATTTTCATATCGAATTTATATTATATTTAAAAACAAAGTAATTTTTTTGATACTGAATTATAATAAATTGTTAATTAAATTAATTAATAATTTCAGTTTCATCATCGAGATCCAGGTCTTGTAGGTTTACTTACTTCTAATCAATTACCACCTGGAGAAATTGTTTTTTATGGAATAATAGCAGATGGAGTTCATACTCATCCAGCTGCTTTAAGGATTGCACATAAAACTCATCCAGCAGGTATGTATTTAATAGTATAATATATTAACTATAATAAAAAGTAACTAAGATAAATTTATCGTTTTTAGGTCTTATTCTGGTTACTGATGCTATTTCAGCTCTTGGGCTTGAAGAAGGAATACATCAATTAGGTCAACTTAATATCGAAATTAGAGCAGGTTCTGCTTATATTGCAGGAACAAATACATTATGTGGCAGTATTGCTAATATGGCTGAATGTGTAAGATTTTTCAAAAAAGCAACAGGTATATTACAATGAATTTTAATTCTTAAAATACATGTATAACTACTAAAAATATAGTTAGATATTTAACTTTTAATATATTCAATATTTTTTTATTTATATGTATTATCAATTATTTATAAGCATATGTTTTTATAAAATATTACAAGAAACAAAAAATTTAAAAGACAAATAGTTTAAACACATTAATCTTTAACGTAAAAAATAATAAGTATATAAAGCAAACATTTTGAACAATAATATCTGTAATAGATTTTATTTTTCTATATGTAACTGTTTTTTTATTAAGTTCTGTTAAATGCCATTATACTATGATATAAATTTGTGGTTAAACAGTTATTCATGATTTAAATATATACAAATGTTATAAATTTATATACATAAATATTTCAATAATAAAATTCATATTATATATATAGTATATATAATGAATTAAAACAATTTGGATCTTATTAATAATTTATTATGATTTATTTTATTTCAGGTTGTTCAATAGTCGAAGCTTTAGAAACTGTTACTTTACATCCAGCACAGGCTTTAAAAATTGAATATCAAAAAGGAGTTTTAGATTTTGGAGCTCAGGCTGATCTTGTAATTCTTGACGATAATTTACATGTATTGTCAACATGGATAGCTGGAGATTGCGTATTTGAGTCCTAGAAATTTCTTTGAAAAGGTTATAAATAATTATAAATTATAAAAAAAATTATATTTTTATAAATACAAAATAATTTAATATTTATAATTGAGATTTATGAAACCTTTCAAATTGTATATTAAATATTGTTAAAAATATGCTCCGATGTTATTAATTGTAAATTCTATAACTTGTATATTATACTGTATAATATATAAATAATTTATATCGAAGGTTTATTTAATTTTTTTTAAATTTATTACATATTAAATATATTGAAATAAATGGAAAATACGTTCATTGTAAACAAGATCATAAACATTAAGAAATTTTCTTTTTTTTAAATAGAGATCACAATTTTTTCTAATCTTTAGAAATATAATAAGAATTGTTATTGTTGTTATTTGTGTTACAAAAAAAATCAAATATAAGCAAGTAAGATGTTTACTTTTTCTTTTATTTTTTTTATTTTTTTTTTAGGTTTGTATACATCATAACTTCAAATGAGTGGAAGAGGTTTTTAAAAATTTATAAAAAAAAATCAACTTTTTATTGTTATATATTTAATACAGTAATGAAAAAGTTATAATCGATTTTATACTTCAAACTTTTACTGTTTTTTTTTTAATTTTATATGTTCAATATAATTCATTTTATATTTTATTATTGAAATAGTTATATATTTAAATTTTTAATATTTAAAATACATTTTCATAATAATTTCATATATTTATATATTCATATATAAATATAAATTTCATATATTTTATTATTAATCCGAAAAGTTCTATTAAATTTCACACTGAATAAGCTAGTACAATTATACCACTAACAATATTACTGTTTATTAATTAAATCGTAAAATACTTTATACGATTTTATCTTTTAAATTGCAGATGTATGGTGAATGTTTAATGCCAAAAGTGTGTGCTGGAGGAACATTCAGCATTACCTGAAAATTAATGACATTTGTGAAAAGAAGATATACTTTAAAAATATTTTTATAATATTAAATATGAAATAAATTTACACACACACACACATATATATATACATATAATTCTATTGTATTTATATAATTTACATTCTTTATATGGGAAAAATATTTTTACAATTTACATGTTAATATTTTCAACAAGTCTTTAATTGATTAATAATATAAGAAAATATCAGTTAATTAAAAAAATTATTAAGTAGACCAACTTCTATTTTAAGTTATTTATTATAAATATTTATAAACACTGTGCTACTGTTATATTATTAATATTTGGTACGTACTATCATATTAATGTAACTAATTTTTATTATGTCACTATGCTTTAATTTTTAATTTTATTTCATACTCCATTCTGAAATAAATCGGTTCGCCTTATAATTAAGAACTTAAGAAAAATAGAATATATTTAAAATTTTTAGTATTAAAAAAAATGCAATATAGTTTATTAGATATAAAAAGCATCCAATCAATTTTTATTATTTAATTAAATTTTTTTAATATAAATTAAACGCTAATATATGTTTAAATCACACGGAAAAAATACAATATTATATAATTGTCTTATTCTATATGTAAGAATTTGTTTATTATTTGTTAATTAAAAGTAAATATTTTTATAATACTTCATTTTTCGCAATTTGAAGAATATTAAAAAATTTACTTTTTCGGGGCAATGTGCACCAGGACCTGGTATTTTAGAATGATCGTTCGATATTTTATGACGCACACTAATGCTGTAAGCTGGACTTTTTGATTGCACTGCATCAGGCTTGATTGATTCATACGAACCAGGTCCTGGTATGAAAATCCTTTCATCAATGAATGCCTTTTGTCTGCCAGTAATTGAAAATGCAGGCGCAGTTTTAATATTACTTTCTTGCGTGCCACCGAGTGCAGAAGGAATATTGTATACGTTAGGAGCTATGTTACAATAAAAATTTTAAAATTAAAACTTTTAAAACTATTTTTAAAACCTGTTATTAAATTATTAAATATTCGTTTTTCTTTTTATAACAATTAAATCATATATAGTCAAAACATGTAAAATAATTTATTTTATATCTTATTTGTTCCTAAAGCACTAGATATATATTTATTTAAAAACAGAATCAATTTTTATTTTTTTCTCACTCGATTAAACTACAGATCAAGATGAATCTCTACCGTTTAATAAATATTTTTAAATAAGTGTTAAAACCATGTTATAATGAAAATTTAAAATGAATTTGGGTGCAAGTGACTTTACTACAAGATATATTCTTACAATAAACAACTTCTGCAATTTATATCAACTTTAAGTTTAGAAAATTATAAAATTTAAATTAAAATTATGATTTTCTTTTAAACATTGCAAGTTATTTTTTCATAACAAAACGGCCTGTTAAAGGTAAGATTGATAAAATCTTATGTATATATATATAAATATATAAGTTAAAAGTATTATTTAAATTACATTTAATATATATTAAAATAAAAATCTTATTGTTAAATTTATAATCAATTTTTGTAATTAATATATAATTACACATTAACAATTAGTTAATTAAAATTGTTCTATGATTTTATAGATGGATCTTCAATTTCAATTATATTTATATTTAATTTTATATTTATATTTATATTTATATTTATATTTATATTTATATTTATATTTATATTTATATTTATATTTATATTTATATTTATATTTATATTTATATTTATATTTATATTTATATTTATATTTATTTCATATTTATATTTTAAATGTTCAGCTGTTAATCAAAAGTATTGTTGATCAATATTTAAAGGGAAATAAAAAAAAAATATATATATATATATATATATATTGACTTATTTTATGTTTATACATATATATAAGTTTTAATATAAATGTAAAAAAGCTAAATATAAATAAAAAAAAGAATAAGTTTTCAAAATATAATCTTTAGAAGATAACGAATTACTAGTATTTAAATAAAAATAATTTTCCATAAAGATTTAGTATTATTTAATTACAAATTTATTATTGAGCCTTTGTTACGACATTCATTCTGTATTTTGTTTTTAATATGAAACTATTGTGTGTATTTTTTTCTCTAATTTATTTCTATCATTCGTTTTAGAAATATAAGAAAAAATCATCTTTTTTGTAACTATTACAATTTTTTTATTTTTAATAAAATTAAATAACATTCGACTTGCTCAGTTATATGGAGTGAATGATATATTATGTTATTGTCGTTATAGCTCTTACATATCGCAGGAATCAAATATAAGTATTTTGGTATCAATATGTTCTGAAGCATGCCCTATTTTCGTTTGAACTGTTCATATAGCTTTTTTAAAATTAAATCTAATTTAAAAAAAAATACAGCTCGCACTTGTTTATGATTGCTTCTAGAACCTAAGAGTAAATGTATTGTTAAAAAAAATTATAAAAAAGTCTATAATAAATATCTATTTTGAAAATTAATTAATTACTTTAGTACTAATATTACATATTTAAAAATGTATTAGGAGTCTGAGTTGCTTCTGATACACGCAATAGTGGTACTTCCTGTATCCAAAGATCATTTTGCTGCATGAAACTATGTTAGAGGTTTACGTTGTGTTTTTGCGTGGCCCAAATAAATTCCCATCGCAGTGACTAATATCTTGCAGGCCAATTTGCTTAGAAACCAGACAGTGCAAGACCTATTACGGATATGCCTTAAGACAGCTTATGATATTGAATTTATTAGCGGGCAAGATCGGAACGAATCTACGGCGGAACAGTATAATGACGTAATTAGTAACGAGGTGATCAGAATCAACTAAATATACAGCACATAGAGCAGAATGGATCCACTAGCGGTTGCTTCGTAGTGAGGAGCAAAGACGTATATTAAGCCAGTTGTTATCTCGCTTCAAAGGAGGGATTCCAAGTAAAAGTGGATGTCCTTAAGAATGCTATCATAGACATTGTTCTGGACCGCAGTCCCTGGGCGCCTAGCGTCCTGAAGGGGCAGAGCCAATGCCATTGCATTGAACATTAGTTATTGAGGCTTATGTAAATAACTGATTATGTAAATAACTGTAAATAACAATTACATAGGGAATAAGGTAATGTAACGAGTAGAAAAAACAAAGAAGGACAGAGGTCACGACAAGGGTAGCGGCTTAGTCGTATAGATAGCCTCGAGATCGCAGACCAGCCTAAATCCTAAAAGTATAACAACTTTGGTGTTAGCGGAATCGGCACGTAGAGCTTGTAGCTCGTATAGGTGCTTTGGAGCTTGCTTTTTTTGGGAGGAGACAAGACTGTAGTTGGTGAGACAGAATAGAGAACGAGTTCATGATTCATCATCATGAAAATGCCTAGAGAAGCTGATGCGATTTTGCTTTTAGATAGATCAATTAAAATCTGCCAGATTCTTCGAAAGGCAAAACTATTTTCAAAGGGGTAGGTCCACCAATAATGCTGTTTAGGAAGTATTAGAAGTGGTCTAGAGCACAGAAAGGAAAAATCACTTTACTGGACCGATATATCTCTTGGTAATATTAGATGTTAAATAAGCCTTTTATTCGGTAATGTAAACGAATGTGTTGAAGATACTGTATCAGGACTTCTATGTGCACCAATATTTCCTTTGAATTATTGTACACTACCTAAAGAAAAGTTGGGAAGACCGAGTTTGTGCTCCTCACGAAGAAATGCGTACCCAAGGTGTAGCAAAATGTAGCTATATCGGAAAACATATTCGAAATGCAGGCTTATAGACAATATTAATGGGCGATGTTGTTGCATCGACTATGCATAGACCAGAGAATAATCCTTGGTCAAGATGAAGTGAATTACTGCCTCACTTACTTGCTGAACCGCCAGTTTTATTTCTGCGCGTACTTATATCATAAGGACAATATAGTGAATCCTAGATATATGGAAAGCGGAATTGTCAAGGATAATACCTTGTATATGATGGACAAGGATCGCCGCTTTCGAGTATAATATTAGGCGAAAGACAGCGGTCCTAACATAGGTTTAAGGAGGGGGCTGAAATTAAAGTTCCTTATTCTCTTCCTAATATAGTGACTATTAGCAGTTTCGAGAAGCGATCGCGAACCAGTAAAGGAGATCGCCTCGGTGCATTTACGCGGTCTCCGAGCTGTAGTTTTATCAGCAAGGCGTGCACGGCGGTAATACACCGAGGGAATTAAATTTTATTACATATGTCATTATCTTCCATGACGAGGAGTCACACACATCAGGAGCCGCAACTCCTGATGATCTTTCAAAGATTTCCTTCCTCCTTTATAAAAAGAAAAAAGATTATTATTTTTATATATATATTCAATATATATATTAGTAATTAATTAAAAATACATAAAAGCATTTTTTAATTTTACGTTATTTAGAAATCTTATTTTTTATACGTAAAAAGTACATGTTTATAATCTTTAAAAGATAAAGTTAGAATAATATTAAAAATTATTAATTGAGAAAATTAAAAAATTGATTCTGTTTTTATATTTTTTAAATAAATATTTTATAACTTTTTAAACTGTTTATATTTTTGTTGCTTTAAAAACTCATCTAGGATGACAAATAAAATTTCTTACCAGGAGTATGATTCATTTTTACTATTTGTGTTTTAATTCCAAAAGAAAATTTTGGAGAATTGTCAGAGATAATTTTTTCAGCTTTTTGTGGATCATAATCTCCCGGAGCAGGAGTAGTTTCTATACTTGCAAATTTAGTGCGTCCATGTAATGACACTTGAGGTGCTAAATCTTTTCCTAAAAAGGCTCTAATTTAAATTATACATTTATATATCCATTATTATTATTAACTATATTTATTTTTTAATTTTGTATATAATGAAACTGTTCAAATAAATAAATAAAAAAAGAATTCTATGACTACAAAATAATTACATATTAATATCTTTTACATAAATTAAAAATAATTCAAAACGTTTTGATAGTACAAGAAGTAAAGATAATCTCTTAAAACTTAAATATAGTAATTTTTCGTTCCTTCACAGACGATATGTTTGATCAATACACAGCCAGTAGTTTTGCACGAAAAATTTTACATATTTGTATTATTTAGTTTTGATACTTATAAATTTTGTTCATAAAAAGAGATATAAATTTAGATTTAAATTAATTTAATTAAAATAGTAGCAATGAAATATAATAAAATAAGACATTTTCTATCTATTTAAAAAGAATTTAATATATATAACATATATGTGCATTTACCGGATTTATAATTTTTTTATTTTTATAAATAACTCAAATTAAAATTGATTACTGTTTTTAAATAATTTCTACATTATTTAATTCAAATTAATTATACTAAAAGTAGAAATTTACAGAAAATTTATAGAAACTTAGTATTAAAAGTATTAGAAATGTTATATTACCCTTCGAATTGAGCCCAGAAATATAATAATGCCCTGGTCCAGGACCAGCGCTTTCATTTTTATTGGAGTATCTAAAATTAAATATACCTTCAATGCAATGAATTTTTTTTTTATGCTCAATATAATATAAAAATATTTTTAATTATAAATCATTATCTTTTCATAATTTTCATCAAATTAATCGGAAAGGATTTAAAAATTATTAAATATTTTTTTACTACTGAATTAATTTAGATTTATTAATTTTCTAGAATAATTTTTTTACTACACGTGGTCAATAAGCCAGTAATACAATTAACAAAATTACGAATATGAAATTTATTTATTTGTACCTGCTACCAAAGGTAAAGGCTGGAGCTCTACCCTTTTTTGAATCCATCATAATTTTACCTAAAATTTTAATGTTTTGATATCCGGGAATAAATTAATTAATTCGATATCATCAAATTAAAGACAAAAACCTGTAAGCGGTGGTAAAGTAACGCAAGCAGGTCCAGGAGTGACAAATTCTGCGGCAATTGCTCCCCGTCTTTTTGTCGGAGTCCAAAGTCTCTGTGTAAGTTTACCCATTTGCAGTATGCAACTTTTACTGCTTCGATTTTTTATCTTATTCTTATTATCTACATCAAAAGCTAATATAAATCTTTTCGTAATAGAAACAGAAAATATAGATAGGTAGAATAATAGGGAAACAGAGAGTAGAAAATACATTAAATTATTGTTAATTCATAATTGTTTAAATAACTGCATACGTAAGTGGATATAATTTATAATATATTAATCATATATTATGAATATGTAATAGGATATTAAAAATTAATACAATACAACATTAAAAAAATTGTATTAATTATATTTGTAACGTAATTTTTATTTCTATATTCACAATATATCTTTCGATTAAATTAATTTCGATTATTTAAAATATAAATTTAAATATTTGATTATCTATATTAAAGATTAATTTTAAATTAAACTATTTAAAATCGTAATATAAAATGTTTCTATAAAATAAATGATTTACTATAAGAACTAAATGGATAAATTTAAAAGCGCACGAGGTAAAAAAACAAAAAAAATTTCGATATTGTATATTTGGTATACGACGGGGAAGTGCAAGGGTCCTTAATAGACATGTTATATCTTATTAGGTCTTATCTACTACAATTTAATCAAAATTAATTTCCTATTTACCTCTTATCTTCTTTATTTTTTATGACTTTTATTCGTGTTTTGCAATAATAATGTAGAAGATTAGTATATAATTGTATAATCTAATTCTCGTTATTATTAGCCAATAAATTCTTCTCTTGGTTCACATTTATTAAAATCTACATATTGCAGTTTTTCAACAGCTAACAATTTTTTCTTTTTTCAAAACTATTTTCAAAGAAAGATTTAAATAGACTTTCTAATTTTCACATTTTCATTTTATCAATTTTCATTTATATGAAATGATTTTTTTACATTTAAATGTTAATTATAAATTATCACATTAATAATAATCAGTAAAATTTTAATTAGAAATTAGATATTTAAATTTTCCTTTAAGTCAAATTTAATTATAAAATTAATTAAAACTTTATCTGTGGATAGACCATTAAATTTTTCTAATTTAAAAAAATGAAACATTAAACATTATTTAATAAAAATTCTTCAAATAGATTTATGATGAAAAAATGTAATAACTATAGTTGTACAAAATAATCAAAACTTATTTTGTATGGATTTTACATACGTATTTATATATTTGTATAGCTAAAATATAAATCAATTAAATTAAAAAATATTCAGAAGCAAAGAAATTTAATTTTAAAATGTCGATGGATACATAAAATTTTTACACAAAATGAAGTGCCTGTTTTATAATATATTAAAAAACTTTTTAGAATTATAATAGAATTATCTCAATATACACTGAAAACCATATGGTAAAGGGATTTACTAGATAGTAATTAAAATAAATCATCGACAGCTTACATTTAAATGTTGGTAGTCATTTCTTTGTGTACATACCGACAATACGTAATTTCCTTGGCTGAATTTTAGTTACTTTACGGTATCGGATACCTCTATCGTCTATACCTTACTGACAATTTGAAGCTAAGCGTTCGTGCACAGATCAAGAATTGATTCTCCTCACGAAGATTCATTTACGCACGCGCATACATTATATTTTTAAGTTTTCTAGTTTATAATAAAAAAGAATTAGAAAATTTATTTGCTATAATGATATAAAAAATTGACTCTATCTTTGAATCGATACGGTTAAACAGAATTATTTTCACAATTATATTGCACTTAGTCTTTGTCTTGTTAAAAAAGTGAATCAGTTATATATAGTTTTGTAAAATATTTGTTTATTTTATTTAAAATTTTTTAAATGTTACCGCGTTAATTAAGTTGAATCAATATTCATCTAAATATAATTATTTATGAAATATATATTTTGATTATTTTATTTTATTCAATTGTTATGCTCGAATACGTATAGGCACAATAAAAGATTCATTGTATTAATTTGATTATAAAAGTTAATTTTAAATATATATAAATTTATCTTTATAATTACGTATACATATATAAATAATTTACATATAATATACGTAATTTCTAATAATTAAAATATTGATATAGCTTTTATTTTTTTAGTTTTAAATATTTTCACACGTGTAGAAAATATCCAATGCTTTTTTCACTACTACTCCATTTGCAGTATTTATTTCTAAATATATAATCAATTAAATAACTATTATAATATTGATATAATAGTTTAATACAAATTAATTAAATTTCGAAGTAAATTAATAGTAGACAATAGTTTCACATTACAGATTTATTTTCATTTTTTTTTATAATATTTTTATAAATTTATATATATCTCATTATATTTTACTATAAATATTTCTTCAATTAATAGATTTTATTTTAAAGGAAAAATTGAATAAATAGAGACAATATCAAATTATAATAGGTGAACAGTATTTTAAGAATTTGCTAAAATTAGTTATATTTTAAATATTTTTATAAGTTTTTAAATTATTACATAAATTTTTAATATATAATCTTTTCTTACATTGACACCAAATTTAAGTTTAATACATTTATTAATTTAATAAGAGTAATTAATAATTACTAATTTAATAAAAGTACTAATAAGAGTATGTTTTATAATAAATATATATATATATGAAAATATGTACATCTAATTATAGTATAAAGTTTGATAAAATCTCCCTGAAAATTATTCAAAATTTATAGGATTTTTAAATAAAATTATTAACCAAATCATCAACGAAATTCTCTGTGTATAATATGTGCAAAACGTGCATACTTTTTCTCGTATAGTCTTTCTCTGTCTGTCCTTTCATTTATCTCCTACCTTTTATACTGCCATATGGGGAGTAGTCAGTGGTCAGTGTTCAAGATTTGACTTGGCAACGATGAGTCTGATTTATTTAGTTTTCGGTAGTCGAGAATTTACAGTAAATATTTTAATTATTGATTAGTTGCAAGTGCAGAGGCAATTACTTGAAGTATTAAAAAAAATTATAGATTTTAACATTAGGTAAGATTTATATAAATAAATGTGAAATTATTTACTTACGTTTACTTTGCAATAATAAATACATACTTAAATTACTTGTATTCAGAGAAAATATTGAACCTATAAAAAATAACTTCTGTTTAAAAAATTAAGAAAATATTTCAATCGAATAGAATCAATAAATGTATCATTAGAAATAATTTTGGTAAAATAATAGATAAATTTTTAAATTCTTAAATTAATTTTATACTAACACAAATTAGTTATGCTATTTTAGTGTTTTTCAAATATTCATTATATTAATTTTTCCATATCGTGTTTTAGCAAACAATTTATTGATTTGTTAAAAAAAAACAATAAAAATTATATTTTGAGGCTATTATATTCATTAATATTAAATAATTTTGTTTACGTTTACTATATTCTTATTATTAATTATTAATTGATGAATTTGTTTTTAAATATAAAGTTCTGTTTATAAGGAATATATTTAAGACTAATTCAAAAATATCTTAATGTAAAAATATTTTAATATTTGTTGTCATTTGTTTCAATAATATCGTATTAAAAATGTACATATAATGGAGCAAATGTAAGATTTCACATTCTACACGTGACATTGGACTTTTTATTGTATGACATCATAGTTATTATTAGTCAAAATCGAGAGAATAAAAGAACCACTCTGTAGAAAATACGGTAATTTTTTATCAGTTTACGCACATTAACATAACATTACGTGATCGATACAAATACTTTTTAGAAAACTGAATATAAAAAAATATAATCTAATTGATGTATTTATAACTAAATTTGCTTTAAAGTTTATCTGTATACAAATAACTAAAATGTCAAGAAAAACGACTACTGCAATTGAAGAATTTAGTAATAATGATATTAAGTTAAATAATATTATTAGTTCAGAATAATAAAAGCAACTTATTAAAAATAAATTAAATTATATCAACAAATGTGTAATGTATTTAACAAAAATAATGGTACTTTCGACTTGAATATTTAATTTAATTCTTACTTAAATAAAAAAAATTCGGAACTGATTCAATGATATTTTATATTCAATTATATAGTTGTATATATAATTTTCTTATTAAATAAATGAGAAGAATATTTTATTATTATAAAATAATATATTTAATATTTTATATTAATCAAATAATAAATGTTATTTGAAACTACAAAATAAGATATGCATAATAAGATATTGACAATAGATGTATAAGATAAAAAATGAAAATTTAATTAATTTATAATCGATAAAATATAGCTAAGCATATGCGACAATTCATTTATTAATGAAAAATATTCGTTCGAAAAAATATTATTTCATAACAATGAAAAAAATTTTAGCATAAAGTCTTTAAACTCAATATTAGGCTAATACAAAGAATCATACAATGATTATTCATTATAAAATTATAATAACCGTTAGGACTTCCCGATGCGATCATTCACTTTACAACAAATTTGTGAATATTATCGTTTAAATTTAATTGTTTACCGTTCTACCAATGTATTAAATAATAGAAATTGAAATACTGAAATGGTGGTGTTATGAAAGAGATTATGGATATTATTTAGTCCTTGATTTTTAATACAAATCAAGTAACAAATAAAGTATGAATGATATTACAAAATAAATAAGTATGAATGATATTACAAAATAAATAACTATGAATGATATTACAAATAAATAAGTATTTATGTTTAAAAATATATTAGTATTTTCTGTATATATAACATTGTTAAAATAATTTAATAATGTACAATAATAAATTTATATAATATATTAAGGGGAAAAATTAAGATAATTTATAAAAAAGCTAATCAGAATTAGATGCAAATTGAATTGATGAAGTTATAGATGACTACATAATAACATTCATTTGGATTTAAACTTAATCAGATAATAATTCATGAAATGTATTTTAATATAAAATTATATCACAATGATTGAAGCTACGAAAGTGTAATGTCATATAAAAATAAAATAAATTTATGTATTTAACTGATTTAAAAACAAATTTTTAACAAGTTATTCTTCTTAATTTATCTCAATTTATTTAAATAGATTAATACACATTTTTTTAAATATTTATTAAAATACAAACCTATTTTTACGTGTTTATTAAAAATATATAAAAGTAAATAAATAAATAGTTGTTTATCTTTTTAGTTAGTTGTTTTATTTATATATATATATATATATATTAAAATAAATTTATTTATATTTAAATAAAACAACTAATAGTTTATTATATAGTTATATAATAACTTATAGTTTAAAAATGGATTTAGACAATATGGAGCTAAAGATGCATCGAATACAGAACGAAATCTCGAAAGGATATATGCCGTTACTACATTTACTTGAGAGGCGACATTTTACCGCATTCAAAAATTTAATGCAACACAATCTCGGCACAACAGCATCTAAGATTAACATAAACCATCAAATGCCGTATCCTATTTTTATGAGTTTCCTTGATAAAGCTGCGAGTGATAATTTACCAGAGTTTGTGGAATTCCTTCTAGAAATGGGCGCTGATCCAAACATTATCAACCCGGAGCGTAATCGGGCCCCAATTCATTTTGCCTCCGAGGCTGGTAATGCAGCTACACTTAGCGTATTGTTAAAAAATCGATATGTTCAGCTGAATCTCGAAGCTGGTGGCCTAACCGCTCTACATTATGCCGTCAAAGCCGATTCACAAGAATGCACAAAGCTCCTTTTACAATCAGGAGCTAGTCCCAACATTATCAACAGCCAAGGTCTAACTGTCCTGCATTATTCTGCAGAGAAGGACAAACGCAATATGGTTGAGCTTATAATTAATAATAATGACATATTGGATTTGGATACATACAGGTATACATTTAATTAAAGCATATCAATTTTATTGCTTAATAATTCTTTATTTTTCATATTCAGAAAGTATCGTTTATTGTTTTTAATCTTTACTAAAGATATTGAAAGTTTAATTTTCAATATAATATATTTATATTTATATTTCAAACCTTCATCAATTTATAAATATTAATTTCTAAAACTCAGGTTTACAGTAATAGATTTATTACAAATAAATAAATAATTCTTCTTTACTAGCGATTACGGAGTCGAGCTCTAAAGTAATAAGAACAATTTCTTCGAATGAAAATGAAAATTTTAAAAACTAGATTTAAGATTTTTTTATTATACGAATATTTTAGATTTTAATAAGTAAAATTAAAAAATGCTTTTAGGTTCAAAGTTCCTTACAGTTAAAATATTTTATATACTTTGATTGAAACTTAAATAGGTAAAAACTATAGTATATAATTAGCTAAATTACTTTATTTAAACCAAATTTTTTATATTTCAACTATTTAAATTTAAAACTAGTTTTATTTATTAAAGTTTTTAATCATTTTTATTTAAAAACAGAATTTAAAGAGCTCAAGTGATTATTTATTTTAAAAAATTATATTAGCTTTGAATGGTTTTGTAGTTTTTGTTCCTTCATTGTTGCTCTGTCGTCAATCTAAAGTTTGAATTGTTTTTAACAGATTTGCTGCAAGTTAAAATGTATAAGTAAATTATGAAAAGACATTATGAATTAATGAAAATTCATAATCCATTATCATGATAAAAATATATTTTAATACTTCTTACAATTATTACTTCTATACCTTAACTTTATAGTATTATAAATAAAAAAAAATGAAAATCAAGAATTTCTGAGAAAACAAGTATAAAATAAAAAATTATTAAGGTACACTATAATAAAAAAAATTTTTAATAGATTTATTTATTGAATATGTAGTACGTTTAATACGTATTTATGAAATTATAAAATAAAATAAATAAAAAATTAATTTTTAAAATATTTTGAATAGAGATCGAAAGAAAGATACAACAAGAATGATAATTCAACGGAAATTTCCAGAAATCATTTTACCAGAAACATTAAATACACCAAATTATAAAAGATTATTGAACTATTACCTTATAGCGAATGATGAAATCAATTTCTTAAAAATACTTTCTACAGTTAAGGATTTTAATACTTTAGAAAATAAAGTTGAACTTTTAAAAATTGCTATTGAACATAATTTGTATGATTGCGTAAGAGAACTTTTGAAAAAAAAAATATTAGATCCTGATAATCTCTTTGAATTCGGAAAAATTGCAATTGAACAAGCCAATCCAGATATTTTGCTCGAGTTGCTAAATAGGAATTATAAAATAGCTAATAAACTTCTCTTACCTGCCAGCCAAGAATTAGGTGTTTCGGCTAAACCTGGAACTGGTAACATGAATAATAGGCTTGAGTGTCTGAAAATGATTTTGAATCAAGAAGGAGTTAATGTACGACAAGAAGACGGTAAAAAGTTATTAATCAAACAATTTTATTCAAATATAAGACACTTATTTAATGTATGCTATTTTATTAGATATTTCAAACATTATTTTTATCTTTATAACCTCTTTAGAAATTTAATTTTTTTGTTTTGAAAAATGTTAACGACTAATCTATTAACACAATCGAATTATTTTTGTATATGAATATTAAATAATTTTAATTGAAAGGAGAACTTATTTATATTATTAATACATATATGTAATCGCTAAAGAAATATTTGTTATTATTTTTATTATTAAATATCTATATATTAATTTAAAGCAATATAGTATATAATGATTAAATTGAAAAATATTAATATTTTTATAAGCCACTTCAATGAGTAATATCTTAATATTCGGTTTATATTTAATTGTAAAATTTAATAAAATTAATATTTTTTATATTAATATGGCCGCAATTGAAAATAAAAAAATATGTAATATATTACATATTCTCAACATATATATTACACGTTTATATCACTATTCGACCTTCATTATAAGCTATTAAAAAGATATCTTGTAATATTTACGAATTCAATTTAATTAAATCATAAAAATACTTAATTTCAAATGAAAATAAGTTATCGAATTATATTATTTAATAATATACATTATCAGATTTTTATTAAAATATAATAAATTATAAAAACGGTGAAAACTTTTTTTATTAATTTCTTATTACAGATAAAGGCAACAGCTGCTTACATTATGCAGCTAGAGCCGAGTGTCAAGAAGCTATAGAATTATTACTCCAAAGGGGTTGTTACATCGGCCACATGAATAGTTTTGGAGTATCACCTTTGGCTCACATTACCTCAGATGTTCTTGAGAATCATTTAAATGACTGTTTAATTAGTTGTAACGCAGGTACTGAAGAATACGAAATTATCATAGATTATAGAATTCTTGTGCCCCACAGCTCTAAAACAATTGAGGACAATGAAAATGAGAATTATTTTAAGTTTCTGCCTGACTCTTCGAATAACTATACGAAGGCTTGCAGTGAAATAGAAGCTCTTATTTATATCGCTAATCAAAAAAATCTGAGACATCTCCTTAAACATCCATTACTTGCATCTTTTTTATATCTTAAATATTTGCGTATAAGGCATATACTTTATGTGAATTTCATTTTGTATTTGATTTTCTTTATTCTTTTAAATACTTACATATGGTTGACCAACAGTGCTGTAAATTCCAAAGGTAAGCCGTTTACATATTATATTTTATTTTCCACTTGTTTTTTATAACTTTGTAAATTTAATTTAATTAATTAAGTATTTAAACAGTGTTTCAAATTGATAAAAGTAATATTGATCATGTTAAGTATCATATTTTAATTTATAATTTTTAAACATTTATTTAATTAAAAAGAAAATATTTATATCTTAAAAAATGAAATTATAAATAAGATTATTATTTCATTATTAGATATTTTATTGTTAAATATAAAAAATATTTTTTGGAGTATATTAATTTATTTAACGTTCTGCGAATGCAAGTGAAATAGTATAATTTGTTTATTTATTTTAATTTATTGCTATACACTTCTATATATATATATAATTGCAAATAATCGCATTCTAATTTTATTTCTAAATGTAAAATGCCTCATAATTTTTCTGCAGTCTTTAATTTTGTATTATTAATACAAAGTTATTATTTTATTCAGTCTCATCACCAAACAACAATAAAACAATGTTCAACGATTATGAGATTTCTGGGACTCTAAGAAGTTGGAAGAATCAACCGATTATCTCCGTTTTATTATCTATATTTTTAATATTTATGATAATACGTGAGTTATTACAATTATTATCATCCCCATTCAACTACATCCGTAGTTTGATGAATTGGTTTGAAGTTATTCTTATTGGCTTGACATTGGGATTGTTGTGTGGAGCTAGCCCTGATGTCAGTGCAATGGCTATACTTTTATCTACGTGGGAGCTTGTTATACTCATGGCTCAGCATCCCCGAATGTCGATCGACATCGAAATGTTTAAAACTGTGACAATTAATTTCGCCAAGTTCCTCTTTTTATATATTTTTCTAATTCTTGCTTTCGCATTCTCTTTTTTTATTTTATTTAAAGAAAACGATAACTTTTCTAATCCCTTGACTTCCCTGTTCAAAACAATCGTAATGATCACGGGTGAATTTGATGCAAACGACTTGCCCTTTGTTATATATCCTATGCTTAGTCGGCTCGTCTTTATTGGCTTTATATTTCTTATTGTTATAATCTTACTTAATCTTCTTAACGGTCTGGCAGTTAATGACACAGCTGAGATTCTTGCAGAAGCGGAGTTGGTCTCCTTGATCTCGCGTACACGCTTGGTCGCTTATGTCGAAAGAATGATTGTCGGTTCATTTTTTTTACCGAGGATACAACATTGTTGTTGCATTAATTATTTTCTTTTTCGAAATATTATTAAGGCTCCTTTACGTTTCTTGATACGTAAGACTCTTTTATTCCCGTATTATCTACCTCGTGCTAAACTTAGTATGAAACCTCTAAAAAATTTTGAAATAACGTTACATGGACGAATGAAAAATAGAAACCGATGTTTAATTCTTCGAATGGATCCACTTATAGCTCAAAGATCTAAAAATATCTTTACCATAAAAAGTAAACAATCAAATGAAGATGAAACTTTAATACAACTTAATATCCTTAGAAAAAATCTTGAACGTTTAGAAATTAATGTTCAAGAAATCAAAAACACTTTAATTAGCAACGAAATTCGTACTTAAAATAAAATCTTGATTTCCAATATTTCGCAACTTCTAAAATCTTATAATTTTATTAAATACTTAATTAATTTTTTAAATTAATTAAAATGTTAAGAAAATATAAAATTTCTATATTCATGATTTCTATACTACGTTCAACCTATTATATTTGAATAGTTAATTTTAATACACTATTTTAAACACTATAATATTATTTTAATATTATTAATAAATTAAATAAACAATGTAAATCATCATTAAATATAATATTTACTTTTAATTTATGAACATAATTTATATAAGTTTACTATTGTATTATTTAATGTCCATATATAAATATAATAATAAAACTAATAAATAGAAAACTAAAAATTATGTAAAATCAAAGTTTAAATTCTATATATTATACGTTAAATACATTATAAATAAATATTAATAACATTTGTTTACAAAATGAATTATTTATTACTTTCAAATACATTAAAAATAAATTTCTTCAAAATGATATCTTAAATTTATATTTATTTCATTATTAACATGATTTATATTTTTTTGAAAAATTGCTTTAAAAATGGCACATGACACTACAGAAATCTGCGCATTTACTCGGTTCGCTTCATTTCTTTTGTATTTTATAGAATCACATCACCTATATTATTGAAGCACTGTAGTAATAATTATAGCTTTGCAATCAAATAATAATACAATTTATGCAAAAACTATATAATAATTTATATTCAATTAGATAAATTATGAAGTTTTTTCTGACTCCTTTTGTACAAGAACTTGAGTATAAAAAAGATTAAAATCCAATCTAATAAAAATATTTATAAAAAAATAAAGTATAATAAATGAATATTATAATTTTAAATGATAATATACAAATACGTACCGACAGACTACATTCAATAATTTTTCATTATTATTATCGCAGCCTAAATCACAAATTCTATTTAATAACCGCATTAACACTCCAGTAAATTGATTGTCCAAAAAACCAATTCTTTCTTCAAAACTACTTTCTTCGACATTAGAGTTACCACTGTATTCAGACTATAGAGAATAAATATTTTTAATTTTATATAAACATTATGTATAGATTTTATATATAAAAACTAACAAAACATATATTAATTGTAAAAAAATTATTAGTTCTAAATCAGGTGAACAAATTCTAAATTTTCCTAAAATAATGAGTTAATTTTTCTACAAATTAAAATTTTTTTTCACACATGCAACAAATTTTTAGTCTAAAAATTAAAATAAATAATATAAGTATTAAATAGATATAACAAATATTGTAAAATAAATTTTAAAAATTAATTTTGCTTAAAACAGACATTATGTAATTACCTATGCTTATCAAACTTAATTTAAAAATAAAAAAAATTGATATTGTTATGTAATCTAATATTAAAATCTCAATATTTCTAAAGAAAATATTATAATGTTATAACTATTTTTTATATATTTACATAATGGATATTCTATTATATACCAGTAAATGCTACTCTGAAAAAAGTAATATATGTCGATAAAGTCAATAAATATTAAACACTGAAATAAATGAACCTAAAAACAGCAAAATATAAATAATGAGAAAAATTTTTATGAAAGCATCTGATATTTCTACAAATATATCAACTGTAATGCAGCTCTGTAAAACAAATTTAAACTTAGATTGGTCCTTAAGAAATACCTCAAGTTCAAAGATGTCATCTTGACAGGTACCAATCATGGAAGTCAATTCGGCATCAATGAAGTATCGGCTCATATGCTTAACGTAAGTAATATATCATTGATACGAAAAAAAAACGGTTTATTAAATATTTATAAAAAATCGAAAAATAGCGAATTTAGTGGTGCCTTTAAATATCCATTCACTTTATATTAATATTATATAACATGAATTTATATTATAAAAAATCTTACCTGCATAAATTGACAAAATTCAATGCATACGGTACAGACTCCAGTAATACAGGCTAAAAGTTCAGGATCAGTTAGCATACATTCTTTTAAATAACTATCTTGTAAATCTTGATGAACACTTAAGACATCATCAATGTTACTAACCTGAAACCATTAGTATTACTAATAAATTATCAAAATAATAATTAAACTTTAATATTTTAAATTTTATAAATAAATTCTATATAATTATATCTAATTCATGACAATATTCTTTTTTTATAAACAAATCTTTTTATGTTATTGATGATAATTTAAATTTAAATGATTAAATGATAATTATATCAATTCTAATGAATTAATTTTATACATTAATAGCATTTTTTAATGAATTTTACCTTACTCATCTTACTTAAAAAGGTTACCCAATTTGGTTCTATTACTTCAACCATCATGTAATATTCTAGATGTTGAATACAATCAAGCATTCGTTGTCTTAATGAAAATGCTTGACGATAAGCCATTGCTGCTTCATGAGTGAAAGTTTTAGCAATTTTATTACTAATCCAAACTCTAAAAAGTATATTATTCAATAATAATAATAAAAAAGATTTGAAACTTAGTTAATATTATAAAATATATTATTTAAACTTACCTACATAGTAATCTTTCTACATGCTTACAATAGAATAAATGTCTAAACAACATTTGGTAACAAGCAATTGCTTTTCTATTAATAACTAAAGATACAGGCCATTTCACATCATAATTAAATACAAAAGCTTCTAAACCAGTCAAAACCTTATCTGCTTGTGCACAATATTCTATAAAATAATTTTGTATAATATTTAAAAAATTTATTAATGACATAACCATGCAAATTAAACAAAAATAAATTCATACAAAACCTTTTTCTTCCGTTGTTTGAATAGATAAAATTCTAAACATCTGATACTGAAGATCATAAGGTAATAATTCAGGTTTTAAATCGTCTTTGTAAGGATCAGAATCTGCAGTGGACATTCTTAGTGCAACTTCTAGAAGTGACAGTAAGCGATGGGTAACAATATCATACATATTTTTACTTAATTCAGCTTCACACAAATTCATAAACTGAACCTACAATAACAATAGATTAACATTTAATGATTATACTTATTCACTAATTAAATGAAATTCTTTTTATAAAGATTATATTTCTTACTACAAAATCTCCTTGGGCCAATAAGAAATAATTTTTAACACTACGTAAACGTCCCATAAGATCATTTTCTTGAATTAAAACTTCAAGTAAAGTCCTAGCTGCTTCAGAATAAGCTCTATCTATAGCAAAAATAAATTTTTGATCTCTGTGTTGATAAACTAATGGTTCTTGCTTTCCCCATTGTACAGTTTTTCCTAATATATAAAAAGATTTGTTTCTGTGTAAAATAAATTAATAAAATTGTCAAAATTGTAATAAAATATTTAACAAACCACATTGTCTAATAACATTAAAATATTTTCCAGTTCTAAGTATAGTCTGAGCATTTTCACTCAGAAACACAGGAATCCTTTCTGGTCGCATTGTATATCTTTTTTCCCAATAATCAGCTGAATAATCCATTGGTAATTCTTCTCTTTGAATTAATTCATTATCTTCTACAAAAAACTATTTAATATATTAATTAATAATTTAAAAATAAAATATTTAATTAAAGAAATATTAATTGAATTTACTTCATGATATGGATCACATATTACACCTTTGTAAACCCACTTTTCTAATGTCTGCATATATGGTATACTAGCGGCTTTAATTAAAAACAAACATAGTTCTTTACATTTAGCTTCTCCACTCATATTATTTATTTGCTCATGAAGAAGGCTTAAAACTTTACCACCTCTGGCATTTGCCTACAAAAAAGTGTAGCAAATACATATTAAGAATATAAAATATTTAAAGCAATTTCATGTAAAAATGTTCTATTTCAATACAAAATACATTCGATAAAATAAAGCTTATGTTTAATTTGAATGCATTAAATCCATTTATTAATTTCATATCAATTCAGAATTAGAAGTATTTCGACATGTGTTTATCTACAATGTAGATTATTAATATTTAAACTACTGTAAAAATATTTAAAAAATTTTAGTTTTATGTTATTATTTATTTTATTTTATTTTATTTTATTTTTTATCAAAAATTTTGATTTTAAAAATTATAGAACAGACATATAAACTGTTGATAATAATAAATTTTATTCTTAAATGATACTGGAAAAAAAATTTTATATAACAAATTGAAAACTTCTTGAATTGAATTATAATAATTACATGTAAATAAAATTTGAAGTACAATATCTTTTTAATAAATCATAATAGAAATAAATTTTAATAAAAAAATTTTAATTTATTATTTAATAATAAATAATAATTATTATTAAAAATTTAGAGTAAATATTTAAAATTGATTTACGCATTTACCTTGCATATGGTTGAAGTAATTTGATTTAATATAGACATTGTTGCCATTGTTGGTTGAATATAGAACCATAATTTTTGTAAATTTAATTTTCCACGTATGTGTTCAATCTCTAATTGTACAATAAATAACTATAACAAATAAATTTAATATTTAAACATGCTTTATTGGTATAAATAAGCATTTATATTAAATAAAACAAACCAAATAATCTCTTAATAAGCAACTCAAAGCTGCTCTTAAAGCATGATTAACTTGTCCATCTTCTGGAAGAACCTTTTCTTCTACAAATCGAACAGTAGTAGAATAATATGATGCCAATGGAAGAATTTGCTGAGTTAATTGTTTAAATGATATCCCTATACAACATATTTTTAAAAATTAACATTACTAATTCGAAATAGAATAGTTTATTTAAAAATAATTTCACATGCCAACATCAGGTGATATTTTAAATGTTATTGGACAGTATAAATTTGATGATTCAGAAACTATGTAAGATCCATCAATCCCCTTTAAACACTGCAGTATATCCCATAGAAGAACCGATTCTTGAGATATTGATGGAACAACTTCTACAATAAAAAGTAGATTTTAAAAATTATTAAATATACTTAAGAATTAGATTATTAAAGTATATCATTACAAATATAAAAGCTTATAATTTAACAATTAAATTTTATAATAATGTATTTACTTTGTATAAATGATATTGTAGAATCATTTTGGAAATCCCACGATAAACGTGGTCTTTCTGTTGACCATGTATATTTTATAAATATGGAATCATTTTGTTTACTTATTGGACAAATTTGTTTATTTAATTTTTTCCCCCCTTCAACAACAGCTTTGATAACACTTTTCAAAATCTATAGTAAGTAAAATATTATATAATTAAAATGTAGAAAAATAATTATATAATTTAAATATTTTATAATATAAATTAAAATATGAACCTTAGGTAGGTCTTCATTAGTAATAATTGTACTTTTAGAAGTACTTTCAATTGGTGTTAATGAAGTTTTAGCTAAATAATTTTTAAGATCTCTATCAACAGATATAAATTCTAATAGTTGCATAAATGGTCCTAATAAATCAATCCTAAATGTAGTATTTTAATATTAATTTCATATAGTTGATAATAAATTTAAATTAAATTTTATACTTTACTTTCTGGACTTAAGTTCTTCATATTTTTTAATAAATAATTCAGAATTTGGTGAATTTGTAATAAGCTGTCGAAGACAGCTTTGAGTAGGTATAGCGTTTAGTAATAGGGGATTTGTTGTAGCTCTTTCCTTTTGTAATCGTTCTACATATTTCTCTGGAGCAGATGAAGAACTTAAATATAAAAATTAATCAAACTTAAGATAAACTAAGATTTAGACACATAAAACATATTTTATTTAAATTTTTTTCTTACCCAAGTAATTCAATCAACTCAACTATAAGATGATGAAGCTTAAATTCACTCATTTTTAATTATAATACAAAAGTTCAAATTCTTAAAAGAATTTAAAATCTTCAATAAATAAAATATATTACAAGATATTAAGATAAATAAAAACATTTATAATAAAGTATAAGTTTTTATTTAGATTTTTAGAAGCTGAAAACATTTTTTTAACTTTTTATGAAAATAGGTTATCTTTCATTAAAATAAAACAGAGATTGAAAAATTACATTAAATATCAGAAATAAAAATTCAAATGCCCGCTTAACAATTGGTTTTTCTTTTATAAAATGTATTCATTAATTTATTTTTCTATAGATCTAAATTTAAAATAACTAGAATACTACGGACAAATAAAGTTTATTGGTATTATTTGTGCTGTACGAAATTTGAGCCGAGAATGAAGATGACAAATTATTACTGAGGTTAAACGCTGAAAAAATGTTTGCATGTTAACAATAAGATATTTTAGATCTGAAACTATGATATAAATCTATGCGTTAATTACTAAAAGGAAAAAAATAGAATTTGTATTATGTCTATTTGCAATATGTTTGAGAAACACATTTAAGCGATATAAATTTTTGAAATTACTCATTTTCTTAAAACAACTTAATATGCTCAGGTGATATTTCATTAATTGTATTATTTAAAAATTTGATACATAAAGAAATGTTAATTCAAATAATTAATTAAAAAAAAATTGTGTAGTCAAATAAAAATTCGATGAAATAAAATTTCTGATATTTTTAATATAAAAACTTAAAATTTCAGTAAACTCTTTTCTTAAATTAAATAAATTATTCTTTTTTCGTTTAAAAAAATAGAGAAGATAAATTTGAATTTGTACTTAATATATTATAATGTGTAATAACTAACAAATTTATATAAAAGACATAAATTTTAATTCTGCACTGTATGAGGCATCCACTATATCAAAGCTCAAAATCGTTTTGATAAAAATTTAGAGCTATAATTTTTTCAGTTATAAAGAAGAATGCATACACAATTCTCAAATATTATTATTTGGAATAATAGCTTTAAATTAAAAAATCATTTAAGTTATAGCAACATTCAAACAATTATAATGCATACATGTAATAATCAAGAATGAGTTTTATAAAATTTTTACAAATTAATGTAATTAAATTAAATAGAATTCACGTAATAAGTAAAAGTTGAAAAGGATCACGAACCTTTTTTTCCTGATTATAAACAGAAAGCTACATACATTTTTATAGTCTAACTGTAAATATTCATATATATTAGGTATTTATAGTAAATACAAATCACATTCTTTTCTCACAAAGATATGCTATATACTGATAAAAAACTTAAGATACATAAACAATTAATAAAAGTAGAAAATACGCAGATATAAAAAATAAATAGAATTATTGAAAATATTAAATAAAAATTAATAAAATTTCAAAATATTGTGTGAAATGCAAAATTCGTAACTTATTAATTACTTTAAAAATTTTATACTTGATGCGAAATTCTTGTTCAACATATTTTTAACAGATATACCTGCAAATATTTTCGTTGACAATTTTTATAAAAAGATGCATTAATTTGTTTGTAAATATCATAAATAATTAAATAAATATAAACATTAATTTTTTAAGTTAATATTTGATATCGATAAAATCAATAGTATTGTATTTTTAATAATTGAAAAAAATACAAAAACGTATGAACGCAGTTATAAGCATATTTCTAGAAAAAAAAAATTATTTAATTTGACGAAAATTACCGCATGAAATCTCTTCCTTCGAACCTCATATTGAAAAGATATAAAAGTATTTTAAAAACAATATCAAGTAAGCATTGTAAATAATGAATATAAAAAATCATTTCATAAAATTTTATTTCCGTTTTAACGAAAACATTTAAAACTTGCAAAACATAAGAAAACAACTCTACAACTCTATATAAATATGTATAGTGTTAATCTATATTTCGTCGTAAATATTGAATTAAAATATTAAAAGTTACCCATGTTCATCTGCACTTTAAATTAAGATCGTTTTAAATATACATTAATAAAATGTTTTAACTATTATTATTGACTAATAATTTAAAAAAAAAAATAATTATTACAAATTAATGTTAAAACTTACATAACGAATTAATTTAAAAATGAAATATCACAAAATAATGAACACATTACCTTTAACTATCAAATGAATAAGTATTTTAATCAAATATTATTACTTTAATTTCTTTTATTTATTATTTAGTACATAATTATAAATATAAATGAATTTATTAAACAAATGTCAACAAAATAAATAATCAATATTCGAACATTTAATAAAATTTCTTATTCTATTTAATTTCAAAATATTTATTTAAACTTTTTTATTTTTGAATTCTTACTTAATTTCTTTTAATTGAATTCTTTAATTAATATTTAATATATCTATATTAAATTAAAATGACTTACTTATCAATTATATCATTTAATGTAACAAAATAAATCGTTTATTTATATGTGTATTTTCTAATTCTTAATATTAATAAATAATTACAATTCTTCCTTTATATAAGTTGAAGCATAATCTTTATAGTGCTATTTTACATGGAATTCTGATGTTTTAAAACTATATTTACAATCATACAATAACTTATCTATTATGTAAAATAAGATTCAAAGCTTTTTTTTATAAAAAACATTATAGAAAATTTGTTTATGTTAATTTATTATTAGAATGAAAAGTTTAATTGAATAATTAATAAAGGATTAAATAATATTAAATTAATTTTTGAATTTCCTAAAATTATTAAAATTTAGATATATATATACAATATGTGAAATTAAGTTGTATTTAACTTTTTTCAATTATACAGGAGAAATAATTTTTATTCAAATAAAAATATATAAAAGTACACTATTTATTTTAATAGTTTTTGAAACCATAATTTTTTGTAATAAAAATGATATATTTTATACTTAATCTGTTATATAATACCAAAAAATTTTATCTTATATTCTATTGAATTTTGTCAGCTAAAGAACAACTTAAACCTGTATTATCAGGTTCAACATTTAAATTAGTCACTTTACCATCTTCAACAATCATAGAGTAACGTTTACTACGTTTACCTCCCAAAACATCTAAGTTAACAGAAAGTTCCAATGCATCTGTAAATTTTCCAGCAGGATCAGCTAGCATACGAACCTTAAAAAAATAAAACAAATTTAATTACAAAAGTATTTACAATAATTTAGAACAGTAGAAATAAGTTGTTATAAAAAATGAGAAAAATTTATAAGTATTAAAAATTATTCTACCTTTCCATCAGCATTTGTTTGTTTTCCCCATGCAGACATTACAAATGGATCATTTACACCAATACAAAAGATTTCATTATATCCTTTCGATTTAAATTCATCTGCTTTTTTAATATAACCTGGAAGATGAGTCTAAAAATGAAAATTTAGTGTTCATTTTAATTTTAAAATAATATTTGTTTAATTTAATTATTAACATATTACATTTTTTACAAATGATATTCTACATATAATATTTAAATTTAGTATTATTTGAACAAATTAATTATTATTACTTTAACAAATATTTATTAAATTGTAATATCAATAATAATTATAATATACGAAAATTATATAGCTATTATAATAAAATTAATTATTTAATTAAAATTTTATTGTTTTAATATCAATATATCAATTATACAATACATGAATAAATTTAATATTTTTAGATTTCAAAATAAATTTATACATATAAAATTGGTTTATATTTTAATATTTTTAAATTAAAAAACTTTATAATTCATACATCTTTTTATATAATTTATAATATATGAAATCGGAGAAGTTACTTTTGAACATCCTGGAGTGAAAGCACCAGGAACACCGAAAACAATAATTTTTTTTCCTTTAGAAGCGTGAGCCAAATTAACTTTATTTGTTGGAGTATCTTCGAACAAATCAATCATAGGTACCTTATCGCCGATCTATACATAAAATAAAAACGTATAACTACTTATCGTGTTTTATAAAAATAAACTCATGAAATAAAGCAAACTAAAATTCACATTGAATGAAAAGTTATAAAAAGAATAAACAAATAATTCGTTTAAAGAAATCATCAAACGAAATATATAAGCCAATGGGAAGTAACCTATGCCGATCTAACCATGTCCAGAAAATCCTTTTAAATATCGCCGAAAATTTACAAAAGGCTGAGTTGGAAAATAGTACCACGTAGTTAGTTATTGTAACTTTCAGGAATTTTTTTCTATTTTTTAAAGTGGATTTGGTTGCGAATAAAATTTGTAATTTAAAACGAAATAAATAAATATATTTTGAACACAGGTAAAGAGAGGTTAAACATATTCCAGAAAGCGAGAAGAAACTCAAAAATCTACCTGCAGATATCGGTTGTACCGACGGAGTAAGTAATATTAATTATAATACTGAGACATTACATTACATAAGTTTTTAAAGCAATTCATATTATTTTTATACAATCTGATTTTTGTTTTATAAATTTTTAGTAGTAAATTTGTAAAAAATTATTATGTAATAAACAAACTGCAATACACATAACAATAATATTTAATCAAAATTGAATATTTGAAAAATATGTATTTATATAAAAAAATAAAAACTATGATGTTAATATTAGTAGCTTCTGAAATATCTATTTAATAAAAAAATTTATTATACTTAATAAGTACAGATTATATATTTACTTACAGAAATAGTCATTTTTGTAAATGTTATATGAAAGCTTCTGGATACGTTATTAGTATTGATTAATCGACATAAAAATGAAAGGGGACAAACGAGAAATCGACTCATTTGTTAAATTAAAGAACTATAAATGTTCGATTTTAAAATAATACAAAATAAATAAGCCACTATTTATTATAAAATTTATAATTTTTCTAATATTTAACTTGGAATTAACGGCGCTAATGTTTGAAAAACTAATAGAGTTGATACACGTGAACTGAGTTGTGCAATATACGTTTTAAATGGATTAACTGATGTAAGAATAAAGGTTATCCGAAATTTTTTGTAGCTATAAGTTTATAGATGTGAACACTAGTTACTCAATTAAGCTTATTAACATTTTTTAAAAATTTAAAATAAATATTTAAACAAATATTTTTTAAAAATAATAATACACACACATAATTAAAAAACAATTTTTATAAGTTATTTGATTAAATTATTTTTAGTATAAATATTCCATCAGTGAATTAAAAAGCAGTTTAATATAATTTATTGAATAAAAATTCTATATTTACATTAGGATGATGTTCATTTAATTATAGAATATTTTATTACATACAATATATCTTACCTAAAAGTGTTTCACTAATAAATAATAGTGGTGTATAAACAAAAATTTTAAAAACTGTTTAACAGACTAAGTCTCGTTAAAGTAGAGAAAACATTCTACAGAGAAACAAACAACATTATAGGCATTGTAGAACATAGGTGGAGTGCTAACTATTTAATAATATGATTTTTAATATGTACATTGCAGTAGCTAAAAACTTATTATAAATTAAATTTATACGATAATTTATTTATATTAAAAAAATTATTTACTTTTCTATATGAAATATAGTGAACCTATATAAGTACCTATATAGTTATATGAAAGATAACTTTAACGTATATAATTATTCTTAAATTGTCTATAGATATAATTTTTATACATTGTTATTTTAATAATTACACTTAATAATCTTAAATATTAGTATATTTTTTATGTAAAAGTAAGAATATTTAATATTTTCCTATGGTTTTATCAATTAGGCAATATTTATATGAATTATCAATTTTTATGTCCAATCACTTATACTTTATTTTCATATATATAAAAAAGATTAAATTATTATATTTTTATTATGTCAAGCAGATAATTTAAATTACAGAAATTCTTATGATTATTGATATTATAATGCTAAACTTGGATAATCTACAATATATATAAGAAAATATGTAATTTTAATTCTTAAATTATTATAAAATAGTTGTTTACAAATAAGAATTGGTTTGTAAAATAGTATAAATATTAATACAATTTATATTAATTTATTAAACAATAATTCTATAATTTTCGAAGATTTTGGTTTTTTTTTATTCAAGAACCAACTACTACATATAATGCAACCATGATAAATTAAATTTATTGTATACATTTTCTATTAAAATTAAAATGGAAGTGTAAATAGTATTGTGTTTTAAAAAAATATATATATCTATTAAAAGTAAAAGAAAACATCTTAACACATCTTTTGATCATTATTAATTGCTATTAAATCTGAAATTTATTTCTTTTCATTATATCTGTTGCTATTAAAAAAGTTACCCAATGTAATAGAATTTATACCAATAATAATAGAATACATACATAACATTATAAATATAAATTGAATTTTTATGTGTTCATATTTAATATATTCCCATTATTATTATAATATCAAATTTATATATATTTATATTTATAACTACATTTGTATATAATTATATATAAATGTATTTATACATAACTAACAGTATTACATTAAATGCTATTATGTTGAACTATATCAATTGAACAAATAAAGTATTAAAGATTAATATTAATACTGATTATTATTAGTATTAAAGTTTGTTTTCAAAGGAGTTATAATTTATACTTTTTTAATAATTATTTTTATTATTTACATTTTTATTTTTAGGGAGACTCGATCCGAGTAATAATAATAATAATTATAATAGTTTCCGAAATGATGATTTCGAAATTATAATAATATAGAAGATTTATAACAAAAATAATTTCAAAATTTAAAACACAAATTAAGTATTTATCTGTTCGTTTTATTTTAGATGAATTAACCTCAAAAATTAGTATTTAAGTTATAAAAACCAAAACTATCTTCTGGATGAAACGGCATGTCTGCAGAAATATGGTTATTATTTTATAAATATTTCTAATTAAATTAGATTTAAAAATTTTATTATATGTGATATGCATTCAAAGAGATATTTTATTTAATAATAAATGTAAAATAAGGTACTAAAATATTGAAACCTTAATAAAGTTTTTGTAAAGAATACTATAAAATATAATGGCTAGTTAAATAAAAATACAATTTTGTTTTATTTTTTTTTATTGTAATATTTTTTACAGCTCATGTACATAATTTGATGAATAAAATTTAAAATTTTATTTAATAAAAGATATTAAGTAAATCATTGCAGTATTAAATTCTTAAACGATCTACATGTTTTGCCATAATTAGTCTTGTACATTTTTTACAAATATTCCAAATTTTGAAATCTTCAAACCCACCAATTATCTTGCATTTTGTAGTATATAATATAAGAAATGTTGACCAATAAGAAGCCGCCAGCTGGTTATTCAAAGAGTATTCAACTTTGACAGAACAACTTATTCCAACGTGTAAAAAGTTTAGATGTCAGTCAAAACTCAAGTTTTTAATTACTAGGTGTACGTACAAGTAAGGGAAACATTCTTATATACTTACGGTTCACACATATGCAAATATACGTTTATATATGTATATATATTAATATGATATATTAAGTAATTTATATTAGTTTTACAAATTATGATTTTAAAATCATTTCTTTATTTTATATTTACTCTACTTAAAATTTTATCCAACGAAATTTAACTTTGACATTAATTGTATATGTTATGAAATATAACAAGCTAATACTTTTTTCTCTATTCTAATAATGAATTTAATTAATACTTTTAATATGTGCGTTCAAACATTACTAAATAATATAACTTTTTATACTTAAAGTAATGAATATTAAGTAAGAAATCTTTTTTCAGATTTATGATCTTTACTAAATCAAAAATGAAATTAATATTTTTATTAGAATTATCAATATTAATAATTTGTAATACCGTATTTGGCTTAAAAGAAGGTGATTGTGAAGGTAAATAAAAACCATCTGGTTATAATTTTTTTAATTTTAATCAATGAAAGTATTATGATTAAATAATTTATATATATAATAAAAAATTAAGTTTTTTAATACGTATATAAAGTTTTAAAATTAGAGAATATAATAAAACTTATACTTTTTAGTATGTGTACAAACTATAAATAAATTTCGTAACACATTGACTGATGAAGAGAAAGAAGATTATAAAAAAATAGAAGTTATTTTTAAAAAATTCTGTAAAGGCACAAAATCTAAAGAAAATAGATTTGTAAGTAATTTTAAATAATTAAAAAATATGACTAATTATTTCAAAAGTTGATTATATTGCATTTTTTCCAGTGTTATTATTTAGGTGGTCTTGAAGAGTCAGCTACAGGTATTTTGGGTGAACTTAGTAAACCATTATCTTGGTCTTTGCCAGCAGATAAAATCTGTGAAAAGTTGAAGAAGAAAGATGCACAAATTTGTGATTTGCGATATGGTATGTTTTTATTTGAAGTACTCTTTTTAATACTATTTAATAATTTATTATTTATATTTTTTCCTCAATATTTTATTATTCTATATATGAACTTGTACACACACATCAATATATGATATTAATATAATTATAACCATAATAGATAAATTACAATATTTTAGAAAATAATTGTGTATGAGAGTATTACAATTTTTATAACTAGTAATTACACATAAAATTGAAATATTACCTAATACTCAAATATTATTTTACAATAATTAACATATTTAAAATATTGTTTAATTTTATATTTATTTAACTAAAATATTTAAAACTAATATCATATGTACTCCTTCATGAATATGCTTTTTCATTTTGTTTTCAAATATTTAATGAACTAGTTTCAACATATGTAGTCATGTACCAAGATTACTTTTTTAAAATAATTTAATTTAAAATTTTGTTTAAAAAAATATAATTATAAATCAGTATAAAAAGTACTTACTAATTAGAAACATAAAAATAAGAATTATTCATTAAATCAAAAATTTACATTTTCGAATTTAAAGAAACATTGTATTAAAAAAAATTAAAACCTTTTCAAAAATATTATTTTAATAGGTATTAATTTAATAAATAAATAAATAAATAAATTAGTAACACTTCTATTATTAATTCTATGTAAAAATAATCTAGTTACTATTTATTTTTTGAAAACAAATTGTATTTAAAATATATATTGTTAATTTAATTTTTTATATATATTAATTTATGTATAATTTAGTACAGAAATTTATAATTATTAAAAAAATATTAAAATGTTTTTCAGATAAACAAATTGATTTGGATACTGTGGACTTGAAGAAATTGAAGGTACGCGACTTAAAGAAGGTACTTGATGATTGGGATGAAACATGTGATGGATGCATTGAAAAATCTGATTTCATCAACAGAATAGAAGAACTAAAATCGAAATACACGAAACCTCCAAAAACGGAGTTGTAAATGTCTTGACGTTTGCATCAATTATTATTGTAATTTAAACTATTCCAGAATTATTTTTGTTAATCAAAGATAAATTGACAATCTTTCATTAATTAATACATTAAGGAGTACCTATTTTTTGCTTTAATTGATTAGATTTCTGTTTACTATAACCTCATCCAAATTACCACATTTTTGGTTTAAAATAATAGATAATCAAATGTAATTATAATATGATCTTACAAATCAAGTCTGATAGGAATCTTCCATTTTGAAAAAAAATCATTACTTTTATATATTAAATACTTTTATTTCTTCATAATTTTTATTTAAATTACTTATTAATATTTATATGCATACATAATCCCTTCCCATTAAATGCAGGCATCAATTTGCAGTGATTATTATATATAATATCACATATTAACTTTACAAACCTGTATAAAAATTATTAAAAAATTTTAACAATTCTTTAATCTAATTTTTGTATATTATACAGAATTTTCAATTATATTTTTGAAAAAATTGTAAACACAAAACCTTGTATTTATAATATTTAATATTAATTTTTATAAAATACATAACTACCGAGATTTTTTGTAGAATAATTATTAGAATATAATATGTTACATAATTGTACATTTTTAAAAAATAGACAATAGTGAAATAGCATAAAAATATGTTTAAAAATTTTTTTAAAAAATAATTTAATGCAGCAAGTAGATATGTACTTGAAATGTTTGTAATAAATTATTTTTTATGTTTCTATAGAAACTAATCAATAATATATGCTATTATGTCAGTGATAAAAAATTATAAATTTCGTATAAAACGTTTAAATTACTATATTATTATTATGTATATTTTATTACAATATGATTTTTATGATAAAATCCATACAGCAAAGCCTTAGCTTTTTAAAGCGAAATATATTTTTAAATATGTTAAATATGTAAAACATACAATTAATATTTTGGATAAGTCTAATACAATTTAAATAATATCTTTAGGATACTGTATTTGTCTATTTTGAAAATATCGTATTTTATAAACGAGAATCGCTTGACCAATTATGAATCGTATATTGTAGCTGTTTCGTTTTATAATAAAAGTAATGTTGTTAATATTATTCACGCGTATACTATTGGTTTCGTTAAACTTCTAGAGGCAAGGTGGATGCGTTATACACCTCGACGTTTGCTGAGCAAAGTATGAGACATTGCGACAGAAAATATGCCTATTTTACATGGTGTAGTAAATTTAAACAACACCCTTACATTTTAGTTAAAAGATAATTAAAACCATTTTTTTTAAAAAAAAAATAAAAAAATTTGGAAACTAACTTATAAACAGTGTCAAGATTTGTATAAATTTAAAAAAATTTTTTAAATTTTAAAAAAAGATTATGTAAAAACAGTTTTTGATAGATTTATATAACGTATGGAACATGAATTTATGTAGTTAAGGTTTGTTTTGTTTAAATGGATTCGTATGTATTTATTTCAGTATATGATGTATTATATTAAATTTTAGTTTTATATAAAATTAAAATGGACTTTCGAGGAACTAAAGTATTTGATTTTGTATCAGCATCACGAAATATAACTGTTAATGTAGAAAAAAATAAAGCATTACAAATAAAATGGCAAAAAGATAACTTATGGTTATGTAATAAATATAGGTAGCTATACAAATTACAATAACATTTAAAATCGTAATAAAATATAACATATTTATTTGAAGAGAATTAGGTAAAAAATTAAAGGAAGTATGCAATCACAGACAAGCTAATGAAAAAAACCATATCACTGATAAAAGGACACGCCTTGCATTTCCTGGAACTTTTAATAGAAATGTGAGATTTTCATTTCGAAAACAATAGTTAACCTATTTTTAAAGATATTAATATTCATGTATAATTTATATATGCATAAGTACATACATATATCTATATAAATTAATTTTATTCTTGCTAATGCATTACCAAAAAAATAATTTAGTATGGCTGGCTCTCTAACAAACCTGAATTTCAACTGGAAAAATATGGAACCTTAATGATAAAGTATCCTAACCCTATAAATGAAATTATTCTACTTGGCGGAAATATTCCAACTTTAGCAGGCGGAAAAGGATTTTTTTAAATTATTTTATACAAAATCTTTTATTAATATTAAATATACTTCAATTTATTATAAAACAAAAGAATTAAGAAAAATCATTCCATAAATTTGTTATATTTTTTATTAAAATAAGTTGCCAATTTAATTTGTTTTAGAAAAAAATTTATAAGACTGGATTTCTATTGAGACATCACCTAAAATTAATTTACATATAAATAAGAAATTTTAATTACTAATTATAGATATAAACATTATTTTATGTTATGCAAAAGAAAGTAACGTAAAAAAAAATTTATATTGTTTGCCGGGCGCCACGAACAATATGCCCCCCCCCGCTGCGCACTGCACCAACCCTTAGAGATTAGGAGATCCGGGAAAATTTCGCCCAAGGTCCCGTTAGGCTAGAGGCATGAGGATATGAGCTAGGGTTTCCTCGGGCCTGTACGAACAGATTCACTTTTACCTTACGCGTAGACGCAATTTAGCATTTAGTCGTGGACAAACTCCGATGCAAGTGATAAATCGGTATGTTGATTGAAAAAAAAAAAAAAAAACATGGTATCTAATATTGAAATGATTAATCAGACAACTTAGCTTATAATGAGCGTCTGTAGCACATTGAAAAGTGCGGAGTCTTGATATGGTGGGTGTTGTTTACGCGATTGGGAGGAGGAAATAACTCTTTTTTTTTTAATGTGAAATTTTAATTAATTTTCCTCCGTTTGGATTCCTAGTCACGTGCCTTGGTTGAATTGTCTTCACAGTCATTCTCTCTCCAATCAATCAGTTGGGCACTTGGTATGGTAGATCGGTTTATTTGAATCTCAGCTAACTGTACGGCAATACCGCGTTGTGGTGTGAACAGTACACGTGCACAGTGTGTGAACTTAATGTGAGCGCCTCCGTGGCTAGGATGGCGCCGATTTGAGTTCACGCTTCACGTCGCTACTGGTGTTTCGGTGTTGCGTATAGTGTGCGCGCGTTGGCGCTTCGACGCTGTACACCGAAATACGAATATTGCAATGAGGGAAATTGGACAAAATGAGAAAGGTGAACGATAAGGTGCGCAGGTGAAGAGCGATCGCGAAAAGAGGTACACGAGTGATCGTGGGCTCCTCGTCAGTCAACCCCTTTAATATATTATAAATGCTTTCCATCATATTACTGACAGGGTTAACAAACCAATTACTAACGTTTCGTAACTTATCTGCCCTCCTTATTAACAGTATTGTTTGTCAGTGCTGTCAGTGTTCTCGGGCGGCGGGGGGGGGTCAGTCAGCTGTGTATAGCGTCGTTGCCTGCGTGACGCGGTCCTCGGGTGGGAGGGCTAGTTGGTCAACTGCAGCTGTCGTCGTCTGTGTGGCTCAGTCGTTCACGTGTAGTCAGGGGCGGCTGTGTTGGTGACGGCGGATGTAGGCAGGCCGGGGGGGGGGTGTTGGCGGTCTGTTGTTTTGCGTCGTCGTAGTCTGCGTGTTTCGCTCATCGGTACACAGTCGTAGGTGGTGACATCGGCGGTGGTGGGCGCGGGCGGCGTTGGTCTCGAGGGTGGGGTTGCTGCACCTCTCTTAGCGTCCACAGTTGCTGCGTCCGTCCGATGGTGGTGGGTGGATCTTATCCGGCTGTCGGGAGGAGATCGGTAGTCCGTTCTCTCTCTCGCTCGCGCTTTTTCTTGGTGGTGAGGGTGGTAACGGCAGGAGCGGGGCGTAGCACTCTAAGTGAGGGAACGTCACTGTGGCTCTCGACCAGTGGTGGGGGCGTGACGTCACTCGTTGTTGGAGTCATCGTCGGTGGCTGTCGCCTCTTCTTCCCTGTTGCTTATACAAATTCTTTCATATAGAGATATAACTTTTTTATTATCCATAAAAAGAAATTTTTTATGTATATAAAAAATATTTCAATAAGTGTTTAAAATATTGTACAAGAAGTTTTTTTCTTATTATTATCTTATGTCTTACTATATTTTGAAATTCTAAGAACTAATTTTTAATATAACCGTATCATAATTGTGTAAAATAATTTTTAATTCTGTAATTTTAAAAATTAATACGTTCTTAATGGAAGATATTTTATTTAAAGCAAATCTGTTTTGAAAAGTGAATTGAAATATCTAATATTAATTCAACAAATAGTCTTTAGATGTATGGATAGTAAAATTCTAGTAATATATTTTATTTAAGATATGAAAAAGTGTAACATTGAGTTCATTTTGAGTGGCTAGAGCTTGTATATGAACGTAATTAGAACATCTATATATTATTCTATAATATATCATTATCTATTATGGCATAAATATGCCATATATTTACCTCTAATATATTTATAATTATGTAATAAGGTACCAATTTAGTTGTACAATATCTGCACATATGGTACTGAGACTCAGATACTGTTTTTACCTTTTTGATGACTTTGTCAATTGATTCTAATAATTTCTGCTGAAATAGCATTCTAATGGTTCTAGAATTCTCAAAAAGATTAATAATAGATTCAGTCATCCCCAGGTAGGTGGCAGATTTGAACTCACTAATAAATCTAAAGAACAAAGGCCCAACAGTCATACAGAAAGTAACTAAATTATTCATCAACTCTCTTGCATGTTGTATGAAATTTTGCACCAAAATATTGGGAATGGAAGGACCTTTTCTATAAAGTGCTTGTCTAATTGCATCTTTTATAAGCATCGCAGGGCTGGCACCAGATAGCAGATTTAAAGATAAAGGATTCTCCAACAATTTGGAAAAATTGTAATTACTAAAATAATCTGTTTTGCAGTATCCATACGAGCTATACAAAGCTTTATCTGGAGAGTTACTATGCTCGTAAACCAGTTTCCAAAAAGATAAACCTTCAGTCACAGGATCTGGAAACATTCTTTATAAGAATCTATTTAGGACATACCTGCTATACCTTCTAAACTAGGGTCTAAGTATGAAGATTCTATCTTATAAGATATTCAATTTGTTCCTTTTTAAATAACTGAGTTGATTAATACACATTCTCATAGCCAGATTGTGCATGTCAAGTAAATTTCTTACAAAATTACTTATAAAATTACCTGTATTATAATGGGTAATTGTAGTTATTGGAGAATTAGAAAAATGAAATATAGTTAAAACGTTTGACTCCACATTAGGTGCAGTATTACCGGAAGAAGGAATTTGATCATTTGTAGAACTAGAATTACGTAACCATATTTTTAAATTCAGCACTTGAAAATTACCACGAATGACTGGGATTTGCCCATAAGTTAAATAGTTTGTCAATTACATAGTTTCATCTTTATTATTTGTAAGTCCTAATCGTTCTACACCCCAGCTTATGGCATTCGTTATATCGTCATTATTTGCAATAATTCTTTTAATATTCATTTTAAATTCAGGCTCTGTTTCCCACTTTTACATTTACATAACTGTGTTACGCTGGAAATTTTTGTGTTAACATTCCTAGCTTCTCTCTATTGAAAGTGCATTCAATATACTCCACCCTTTCTGTCGTATTCCCTCAAATCCATTTACTTACCCTTTCCAACATACAATTTGACTAGTTTTGTTATATAATACCCCCTCAAATAAATACATTAAATCAAAACATATTTATTAGTATCATCTCGTTGGAAATTATTTCACTTCTCATAATCGAGATGATTTGCGATGGATATTCTGTCATATGAGTTGAGTCCTTGCCCGGCAGTATTGATCAATATTTTTTTCATCGATTTATTGAGGTCATACGCTATGGTTAGGCCTTCAAACAGTGGTATTCACCTTCGCGAATAAGATGCTCAGTGATTACAAAATACTTATGTAGTTCCCACGATAACAAGCTAAAAAATCGTCCTTCCTTCTTAAGTTTCCGTTCATTAGCTGCTAACCCAATAATTAAATAAATCCTACCTAGACGTTTTCATTTATTCTCGATAAGAAGTTACTTCAGTTTGTTGCTTCTTTATTCATAAATGTGTCTAGTACCTTAATACTAGGTGTAATCGAACGCGAGAAGGGGGTGTGGATAGGTACCAACGGTGCTCGCGGGAGATTTGAAATATAAATAGTGGATTGCAGCTAGGAGTCAAAAAAAGTGACGGGGACGCAGGGACGCGAACAATAAATATCTAAACAACGACCCGGACTAATTATTGTCACCCTAAAACTCCCAGCCCATCCCAGTGCTTAACAAGTGGTGCGGAAACCCGGGAATCAAAGACCGGATAAAGTGCTGGGCGTAAACGGTGGTGGGAAGTTCGGTTGGCTGCGTGAGTGATTACGCGGAGCGGCCGATTCAATATGAATAAAATCCCGATTCAAGCGGAAAGGAACGGCGGGCGGGAAGATCAGGTTTCTCCAGGAAGAAAGAAGAGAAATCCGAGAGCGAGTGATACGTCTTCGCGGAGTACTACGTCCGACAACTCAGTCGCTTACAGCAGGAGGAGTTCGGTCAGAGAGAAGGGCAGGCGGAGCAGGAAGCTGCGGAAGCGGGGAAGAGCTGTCCGCTGAACAGGGACGGAGTTGCCTGAGTTAGCAGCGGGCCCACCGAAACGCCGTTACAAGGAGACAATTGAGGAATCGTCAGAGTTCGACAGGGAACGCTCCAGAGGAAGGAAAAGCCGGCGATGGGCGCAGAACACGACGATGATGAATCTCTCTAGCCGACGACACCATCATGGAGCGGTTCGTGGCGGTGATCCGGAGTATGCAGGACAACCCAACCCAGGTAACCCCTTCGGGACCTAACGTCCGAACGGGGATAGAGATTAAATTACCTAGATTTGATGGGAGACCCTCCGAGTGGGCAGCCTTCAAGGAAAACTTCGTGATGGCGACGGTGACGGGGCAGTACTCAGAGCAGGAAAACCTCGGCCGGCTGCAAGAAGCTCTGAGGGGCGACGCACGGGCACTCGCAATGCCTATGTTCTTGGTGGGCGGGAAGGCTGAGGACGTATTAGGATTGGTGCAGTCCCAATACGGTAAGCTAAAGACCGTGGTGGATACCGTGGTAGCAGACCTTGAGGACATGTCATCGACGCGATCCGGGGGGCAGTCGGCACAACAACTAGCAGAGAGGGTTAAATATGGGATCGTCGTCATGAAAAGGGCGGACGTACACTGGAAGGAGAAGGCGGGCAGATTGTTCGATAAGATACTGGCGAAGCTGCCCGACTATTCGAAGTGCATGTACCGGATGTGGGCGGATCCGCAGGGCAGGGCGCTAAACGATGTGGAAAGATTTAGCGACTTTCTATGGGCCGATGCGGAAGCCACGGGGCAGTCGAAGGCGTTCAACAGCGACGGGCTGGCGGGAAGTAGGAAGGAGCGATCGTCGAAGGAGAGAGACGAGCCGACGCGTAGACCGCGGTACGTGACACGGGAAGGACGAGAGCCGCCACCGCGCGAACGATCACCGAAACGGAAGGGTTGCGCCTACTGCAGGAGAGAGTGCAGATCGGTAGCTAGCTGCCGAGAGTTCCTACGCGCCTCGCTGAAGGAACGCTGGGCTAAAATCAGGGAAGGGGGCCTGTGCTTTCGCTGTCTGGGGGATGAGTGTAGAAGGGACAAGTGCGAGACGTGCGGAGGAAACCACCACCGGCTATTACATGAGAAAGAGAAGAACAGGGAGGTTAAAGGAAACCGGCGTGGTAGGACACAGTAACCGGGAGGAGCGTCGGGGGAGGGAAGCTGGGGCTGCTATCTGCACCCGCGGTCCCTCCAGGTAGGGGAGGGGCGGCGCGGGGCGGTGTGCACACTCCCCTACCCAATAGCCAGGACGAGGAGGCGACGCAGCAAGCGGCGGAGAGGGAAGTTGGGACCGATACCTACCCCCACGGTCCCTCTGGCATGGGGAGGGGTGGCTCGGGGTGATGTGCAAGCTCCCCGAACCAACATTAGGAGAAGGTTGTTGGGGATAACCAGCGGTTTACAGGAAAGGGGAGGCGGTGATAGAAGCCGGAGACAGGGCAGTTAGGGTCGCACAGGTAAAAACGAGTCGGGGAAGTTACACTAGGCCGACGCACAAACTGGTAACGATTGCGGAGGAGCGGGAATTTACAAACTTGAAGTTTGTACGGGGGGAGGATGTAATCGAACGCAAGAAAGGGGTGTGAACATGTGGACTCGGAGAGAGCGGGCGGCGCAGAGCTGGTTGCCAGCCAAATTAGGGGATGATTGGCGGAATGGGGGGAGCATCGGGAGGTGGGGAGGGGACTAACGCGGGAAGTAATGAGCGCCACGACAGGGGAGGGTCGCTCGCGTCGAAGAGGGAAAAACCGCGGGAGGAATGGGACAAAGGAAAGAGCCTTTGGAAAGAAAGTCGACGAGCTTTACGAGAAAAAGAAATAAGCACAGCACGCAATAGCAGACATTCGGAGGCAGATTTTGGCAAGAAGGACAGGAAGACAAAAGTGCAAGGAGCGAGAATCCCAGGGAACGGTGGACACGAGCCGCAACCCTGCGAGCAAACGAGCCACCGACACACGTTTGAAAGGACCGCCTATACCACGAGCGACGCTGCCACGACACGGCAAGAGCCAGGTAGGAGTGCAGCTGAAAGCGACCGCAAGGAGCCACGAGGCAACGTCGCAGTCAGCGACAGCCAAGAGCCTGAAGGGAAGGTGGGAGCGCAGACACACAACGCAAGGGATCAGGCTTCCGCCAAGCCGGCGGAGTTTGGCACCAAGTTAATCTGCAACGCTAACACGTGGTGACGTCGGTAAAGGCGGAATCGGACGTACCAACGGAGATCGCGGGAGATTTGAAATATAAATAGTGGATTGCGGCCAGTAACGAGCCACGCAAAGGCTAGGAGCCAAGAAAAGTCACGGGGACGCAGGGACGCGAACAATAAATATCTAAACAACCACCCGGACTAATTATTTTCACCCTAAAACTCCCACCCCATCCCAGTGCTTAACACTAGGTATGGGACTCCTATTCCCACTTTCTACATAAGCTAACATATCATCTAAATTTTTCGAATAACTTTTGTCTGAATATATAAGACTTGGGTCAATTAATTCTGGCACATCGTAACGTTAATCAAGTGGTAGCGAGTGCCACATGTCTCCATAGTCCCTCACGGCATTTTCGGTTTGCCAAGTCCCTTTTTTAATGTATTTATATGACGGATGATTGATATCCAACAATTCTATTTTTACAAACCACTTGCTAGTCTTTTTGCATTTTTTATGCAAGACTTATAAGCAAGGTCACTAGTTAAAGCCTCAGCGTAACTATCATCCACATTTAACTTTTTTGTTACCCGTTCATGTTAAGCTTCAACCCCATCGAGATCCCGTATAAACGGATGACTCCATTTTGGTTTCTTTCATTAGTGTTACACAACGTGACGATAGCGTGGGATGTGTAGGATGAGGGAGTGGTTATTCTCGGGTAGTAGTTCAATGAGTCCTTTACCGCATTTGTTGATAGCACATTTTATTTACAATAACTGTTACGCACTGACACAGGGAGTGGGATAAGTGTAGAATGAGGAAGGGTTTTTCGTCGTTGCTGAACAATCAGTTAATTTATTTTCATTTGCAATAATATACAATCACGTCGATTCGCTTTCAGTTATTTACAATGCACCGTCACGTCAAGTTCGTTACAATGGTCTTAACTTATGCGCCGATAAGTCAGGGATGACCCGTCGGTAACTTTTACGGGGTTCGAAACGTCGGGAAGCTCGCACTAACTTCTGCGCCTTTTATTCCCGCGAGCCATCTTCACCTTCACTCGCGCTTGGTCCTACAGCTCGAACACGTAGACGATAAGTTTCCTCGACCAAGCGCGGTAATTAAGCTCAAATCTCCCGTACTTTCCTCTGACGATGCGCGCGTAGTGAACAATTTAAAATTCAAATTTCGCGCGGTTCGAGAGGCGACTCTGCGCCGGTGTGCCTTCTGGCGTCCGGTACGAATGCGCGCGCCTCTCGGCCAAGATGGCGCGGCTTGCGCCTACTCGTGGTTGCACTTTGGCCCGGATTCCCCTCCTAATTACGGCAACGTCGTCTGAGGTGCTGCCTGCTTAGGCGAGGCACTTACGAGTCACTCGTGCTTCACTCGCGTGCGAGTGGGCTCGGCTCGCTGTTCGTCGTTTCTTGCTCGCCGATTTCCGCGCACTTGTCCTATATTCGGAGAGGCGTTTTTGATAATAAAAAGATGCGATATATAGGCGTACTATTTTTTCCTTGCGAGAGCTCGGAAAATACTCCCCCCTGCCATCGGCGTCGTCTCCCCCCCTCGGGAAAAAACTCCTTCGCTTTCTCCCTTTCCTCCAATGCTCTGTCGAATTTTCCTTTCAGAGCAGGGGAGGTATCCCCTCCTTACGGGCCTGCTTGCTTCTTACTCAACCTACCTCCTTCGCTCGGGGCCCACTGGCTTCCTGCTTTATCCTGCTCCCCTCTCCCGAGACCTACTGGCTTCCTGCTTTATCCTACTCTCTCCCCCCGGTGCTTGGCGTGCTTTGCTTTCACTGTTTCCACGCATTCGGTCGGGAAGTGTACCTATCGGAGGGATCGCGAGTTCGGGAGCATCCTCTCCTTCCCTCTCCCCGCTGCTTATGCTAGTTGGGTCGAGAAGTGTGCTCCCACCCCACGCCAGCCCTCTCCTACCGGAGGGACCGCGAGTTCGGGCAGCATCCTCTCCTTCCCTCCCCCCGCTGCTTCTTGGTTGGGTCGGGAACTGTGCTCCCACCCCGTGCCACCCCTCTCCTAGTGGAGGGACCGGGAGTCCGGACAGCATCCTCTCCTTCCCTCCCCCGCTGCTCCTGCTTTTCCTCCTTTAATATGGCGCGAGACCAGCTCCTGCGCCGCCCGCCAGCACCGTTTGACACACCCCCTTCTCGCATTCGGTAACAATTAGGATATTGAAAAACTGCAGATCCCGGGAATTTAAAACGTAGTTTACTCATTTTATCAGTAACATGATAACCAAACTTAGTATAAAATGGAATAGCCGGGCGGTACTGATGGGACAAGGAAGTGAACCTCCAGTTACAAATTGGTTCGATCATCTTTATTGCTGAATATGCAGCCGATGCATGTACCCTTAATAAATCATCGCCTTTTAAATATAGATCATGCAATTTCTCCCATTCCTGGTTATTGTATTTATCATCATATCTCTTTATCATATAGAGAAGAGTATGGAAACGAGCTGAATTGAAATCATAAAAAAGCTGAATCCTTTATCATTAAAATCATAGTCCAATTCATTATAAATTTATGATCAACAAAGTACAAAAATCCCTGAGTAATTTTTATTAGACAGAAAAAAGACAACCTGACTTGACAATTGGTATTTTTACTGTTGAAGTTAATAATAAAAACCCAAACTTTGTATCCAATCTGTCGTAACTTTTCGTCTGATATGCTTCCCTGATGAATCCTTTCCTGCTGAAACGCTCCCCTGTTGGATCTTTTCCTGGTTGAGCGCTTCCCTGTTGTATCTTTCCTATTTAAATTGTATTTCCCTACGTCAGCACCGGGGGGTGGCCTATCTGTTGGTAACAGTGGGATTAGAAATGAGGGTACACTGGGAAGGTGTATTTTTGTTTGTTTTATGCTGGGATAAGACACAGGTCGGTAATGGCAGGAGCCTATATATTCCTTTCGCCATATATTATCTATGCTCTCACTTGAGTGAGTGAAATCTGAGATTTCATTCGTAGCATGTCTTATTTCCTGTTCTACCCTATATAAGTGTGCGGTAGGAATTAAGTTAACCAAATCGAAAATGACGAAAGGATCCCTGATGGATTATCAATGATTTGTATTCTCTGAGTGTTATTAAATGACACAGGGGTGGGACGGTCAAGGAATAGGGAGGGCGGTGTTCGTCTTGATTATTACAGGCGGGTATTATTATTATTATTACTGTATTATTTATTACAGGCGGGATTATTAACAATGGCGCACTCTGACCACCGTCGCGTACAGTTATTGGTGGCGTCACGTCACGAACTCGCCGCTTACAATTTTAGTTTATTACACAAGTGTTACTCGCGCGAACAGTTTATTTCGTTTACACATTTACGCGTCGGTAACGCAGGAACGGCTCGTCGGTAACGATCCGATACCGAAAGGTCGGCGGGCTTACACTGGTTCCGCCTAGGACGTTTCCAAGGGGCGCCTTCGCCTTCACTACGTCCCCGCGAGTCGAGAGTGTCGTGCCGATGTTTTTCTTGACTTCGGAACTTCGAGCCGATTCAAATTCCCGCGCCTCGACGAATGCTGCACGCGCACTGGGGAATTTCGAGTTTGAATCACGCGCCAATCGGGGAGCGCGACTGCGCGTGCGCACTATCTATCGCGTCGTAGGCGCCGCGCGCGCCTTCCAGGCAAGATGGCGTGGCTTGCGCGTCAGCTGTCACGCGCCGCCGCCGCTCCTCTCCTTGCGCAGCTCGCCTTGCCTTCAGTTGCGCGGCGTCAGCTGCGGGGTGCACTTCGTGCTTGCTGCGGCGCCCGCTCTCTCAGGCTGCGGCGGCGTGTCAGCTGGGTGGTGACGCCACTGATGACGTCACGTACTGCCACTCTGGCGGCTGGCGAGCGCGTTTTGACGTCAGCGGCGCTGCTCGGCGTCGCCAATATGGCGGGCGACGCGTATTCGCGTGGCGTCACTGCCACCCCCTCCTTGCCACTCGCGCCTTGCCCCGCTCCCTCAATGCGGCACTGCCTCGCGGTTCCTCGCGTCCACTCGCGTCCCCGTTGCTCTCCTCGTTTTTCCCCACTGCGCAGCAGCGTCGCCTCGAATGCGTGCTGCTCGCTCAGCACTCCCTCGCGAGTTCTTGCACCTCACTCGGCCGCGGACCGTCTCGACTCGCGGTTCTGCCCTGAACGCACGTCTCTTCCACTTTTCTTGCTGCTCGTCGACCTTTTACGCGCCTAATATATTCGGAGAGGTTTAATTGGCGAGTTCAAATTATTGCGAGCACGGCGTTTCTTCCTGGCTAGGGCTTGGAAGTAACTAACTCCCTTTTTTCTCGGCGTCGCTTTCCCCTCCCGGAAAATTCCTCACTTTCTCCTTTTCCGCCAATCCCTCGGCGCGTCTTCCTTCCGGAGCGGGGGAGGTACCCCCTCCTTCCGGGTTCGTTCGCTTTCCCGGGCCCTACTCACTCTCTACTCCCTCCTTTCACTCCCCCCCCGGTGCTGACGCGCTGCGCTTTCGCCGTCTCCGCATCTTTTCGTTGGGAGTGTGCCCCCCCCCGCGCCACCCCTTCCCCGCCGGGAATTCGAGAGCACCCTCTCCTCCCGGTGACGTACGTTTGATGAGCCGTGGGGCATGCTCTCCCCCCGCGCCACCCCTCGTCCTGTGGAAGGGCCAGGAATTCAAGAGCATGCTCGCCTCCCTCGGTGTTCCTCGTCCGCCTGTAAAACACGAGACCGGCTTTCGCGCCGCCCGCCAGCACCGTTCAGCACGCCCCCCTTCCCGCAGTCCGTAACACTGAGGATATTAATATTCTTTGAGTTAATATTCTTTCGGTACAGCAATGGTAAGATGACCTCTGAGATCTATGTCTTAGATTATCTGCTTGGCTAGTAGAGATTTGCCACATCTGATAATACATAATGTAAAAATCGAATATATTGCATTTCACTTTTAAGTATTATATTATCTATAGAGTCTGACAATCTTTGTTGGAATAATATTCGGATTGTTCTAGAATTTTCTAAAAGATTTATGATAGACTCTGTAATTCCTAAGTAAGTTGTAGATTTGAATTCGCTAATGAATCTGGGAAATAATGGTTCTACACTCATACAAAATGTGCTCAATCTCTCTGTTAGATCGCGGCAATGTTGAATGGCATCTTTGACTAGTATATTATATATAGAAGGTCTCTTTTGATATAAGACTTTTCTAATGGCATCTTGCACTGGTTGCATGATAGAAAGGAAAACTGAATCGTACCGAGACACTAATTATGTCTCACGAGGATGCTTGCAAAACAAGAACCACGATGTAGCTAAGGCCTAAGGGTTGGCCGTATGACATGTGTCCCTGAGCTTCATTTTACTAAGGAGAGAAGCACGTACGGGTACCGAAATACATTGCACCTTAGCCAGAGACGCGAGGCCAAAGGAAATAAACAAGGAATAAGAGCATGATGATCACCGGAGAGGAGATGAACGGAGAACAAGAGCGCACTGTGGGTAGGGATGATAGGGTAAAGGGGAAATGACGCGGCGCCGTAGAGGCGCGCGGAGCGAACGGGTGAAAAGAAAGACGATCGGACAAAAACAAAAGACAAGTACATCAGTATAAATAATACTTTCAATTTTTTTTACTGACATATCATTTAACATTTTCCATTTTTCTTTTATTTATTTTTATTATTTATATTAGAGACGGTATTAGCAACGGCATCAATAGGTTTTTCAATTTTATGTGTTATTTTATCAAATATTATGTGTACTAAAAAATATCTACCCCTTAAGTAAACTTTTCATAAATAACTTGTAAAAAATAAATATAATTTTACGACAAATTATTTTATTACTGAAATCTGAATTTAAATAAACTTCACATTAAATAAAATATTATTTTAAATCCTTAATTAATATATTAAATGGATCTAAAATTGATTAAAATGAGACTCATGGTGTTACCGATTGCGACCGCGTGAACAATTATGTAAGACGAACGAGCTCGCGAGAGGCGTGTTTGGACCCTGCGGGATTCCGCGGGGTATGGAGTCAATTATTGGGCCTCGCGGAGATATCCGCAGAATAAAATTAGAACGTTCGGACTCGCGGGTGTGTCCCGTTATTGTGGGAACTTGTGGGTCCACCACGAGGTGGAAGCAGACGTGCGAACCAACATTGGTCTGCAAAGAAACGATAATGAACCTACATCTACGGTGAGCCGAGCACAGAACGCAAGTAAGGCTAACACGAAGGGAGGGGTGCCAGTGACACTACGTCGATACGACAGCTACACCCGACTAGGTGAAAGCAGGAAAGGAGAGGAATGCGGAAGAAAAAGTGCATTTTTCTCCAAGGACAACTGTGGTGCGGAAACGTTTGGCAAAGGAAGAGAGGAGGCAGTAGCACGACGGAAGTGAACCTGATTGCACGAGAGGAGCATACGGCATCATCAGTGCATATCTCAGCCTCTAATCTCCAGCCACTTGGATCATCAGGTGCAGTATACCCTCCGCGAATATACAAGAGGAAATCTCTATTAGGACGCTAACGCATCCGAGCCTGACCAACTTTCGCAAGACTCCTGCTTGCCACGAGACTAACGCGTTTCAAGGTGTAGGAGTCACCGCTCAATCAATCAGCTTAGGTATGGAGGCAAATGAGGCAGTCAAGCTAACACCCCGCCTCACCGGACACGGGGTTCGGGAAGAGGAGCACTCCACCAACTCTTAACAGTAAGAGTCAGGACCCTCCGCCTCCCACCGTGGGACAGGCACTGCGGGTTCTATCCTTTCACGTAGTTGATGACGTTCAGTGGGACGGGGGGAGGGATTAAATGTGTTACATGTGTGCAAGATTAATTGTTAGTTATTATGCAAAATATATTACTTTACCGCATACATTAAGTGTATATAAAATAGGTGCAATCATAGAAGTATGTGCGTTAACGCGCTCTTTCTCCTTTAGCTGGGCGGATAGATTCTGAAGCCGGCGGCGTATTGATAACTATAGATAAGGTGTCAATTGTAAAATTTAATTAATCATCAATTTGAAATAAACAAAATCACCATTATAAGTGTTCTCGAATCGTTGTTTACTTTATCCTTGCTGTGACACCTATCCCATTCCAATCGCGTGTATGAATCCGTTACAATTTGGTGCCGAAGCCCGAGAATAATCAGTGCGCGCGATAGTGTCACAAGTGGTGAAGTGCGGAGCAAATAAACGTAATAAAATTAGAAATGGCGCCTACGACGAAACGATCTGCCATCCGGGCCACTTCATCGGGGGAACCCTCCCGGAAGTACAGGAGTAAAGGAGTAAGTTACGTAAAATATAATACGGTAACATCAATTATATTAATCAGCAATGAACAACAAAATGTAGAGTAATACTGCTAAAAAAAATGAAAATAAATCGAAACTTAATGAAGATTTTGAAATAATTAACAAAGCTAAAAATAAATTGATAGCACATTAGTCATTGTAGTTATTAAATTATAATTTATCGAAATAAAAATATTTTAATTTATTTAATATAATAAAAATAAAATTTATTTATTTCTACTAGTGAAATTATCTTCCATTTAATTACTTTTTATAACTAAGAATATTATTATATCATAAATTTATATATTTATATATTTTAAAAAATAAAATTATATATATAATTTTATAAAAATATTATTCATAATTCTTTAAATATATCATTTTTAAAAAAATTTAGGAAAGTATAATATGCAATAATATATTAATTTGGATTATCATCTGAATCAAGTGTTGTACTACTGCTGATAGAAGAGCTGTTTGAGGTGCTACTACTTATCGTTGAATTAGTAGAGGAATCATCTGAATCTGAATCACTATCATCTTGTAAAGGGAGAATACAATGATCGCTTGAACTAAAATTAAATAAAATGAAATAAATAAAAAAGAATTACTAAATTGGTAAAGTAATAATGGTTTCTTAATTTACCTTTTAATTTCATTATTAAGGATAAGTTTTTCTAATTCGTTAGGTAAGCTATATAATTCATTTTTAATAATCAAATCTTCATTTTGAACCATACAAATAGCCTCTTCAATTTTTATAAGATTTAAACCTAATTCATCCTTTAATGGATTTATCTATCGTAAAAATGTTATACTTTAAAAATATGAAAATAATATTTATAAATATAATAAATGAAAGTAATCTTACATTATCTAATAATAAATTAAGCTCTTCTATTTTAGAATTAGAAATTTGTTGAAGCCATATTAAATAATCTTGAATATACAATTGATTTAAAATATATCTTGGTTCATACGAATTATTAAAAAGTGAAAAGATTTCACAAAAACGCTTTAATATATATTTTTTACCTATACAAATTTTAATTTAAAATTAATTTAACTTATCAAGGATTAAGACATTATAAAATATTATTTTACCTAATTTAATAACTTTTTTAATATCTTGAAAAACTCTAATTGAAACATTCCAATTTCTGATTAGAGGATAACATAAAGATCGCCTCATACAGCTCACTATCACTTCATTCATATTTGAAAAATTCTAAATGAGAAATTAGTGTTACTATTCAGATAGATGGTTATATAATAATTATTATTATACCTGAAACCAAGATAAAGTCGAACTGAGTTTATTTATAGTCCAACAACTTTCGACAGTATTTTCTCCTAATGTTGTTCTACAATTATAACAATTTCCAAACAGTATGTCAACCATACCATATAAAGCTGTTTTAATATCATTTTCATCTAATAAATATTCTTTATTTGGTAATTCTTTAAATATATCTTTTTCAATATTATTAAAATTTATATCTTCTGGAAGTAGTTTTTCCCATTCGCATTCATAAGATAAATAGGGTTCAATATATTCTGTTTCTACGAAATCAGCCATATAATGTTGTTCATTAAAACTTTTAATTTCTTCACTTTCTCGTAATTTTTTACGATCTTTTAATAAAGTTTTATCTGGTGATGGTAAGTCTATTATTTCTTTGATCCATGCATCCTGATTAAAAAAATTAATTTTAATCTTTTAATTTAATTACTCATTTCTTTTAATTTATTTTCAATTATGTAAAAAATCAACCATTTCTATAATAAAAAATTTATAGATTGGTTAGATCTTAGTTATTAAGATAATTTTTCTATTGTGATAAATAATTTAAAAAATAATTAGTTTTTAAATATAAGTTAAAAATTCACCTCAAAATAATAAATAACTTTTTAAATATATAATTCTTTATTTGATAGAGAGAAAAAAAATATATAATTATAATATTTAATAATTATTAATAAAGATAGAGTAAAATTTAATATATTAGCTTTCAATTATATTAATTTTTTTGTCTTAAAAAAAAATTTTAATAATATAATCAATTTCATTTTAATAAATTACTAACTTCAAATGTAGAAAATACTCCAGAAATTTTGTTAGCAAAACCATACTTAGGAGTCTCTAATAAGTAAATATTATCTGATACAGGAATTTGATTTGTATACCATTCATTTTCGTAATCATTTATGTTATTGCTATCTTCATTATTATCATCACATGTTTTTTCATCATTAAATTTCTTATTACTAGTTGAACAAGGGTTACCTAATATCATAAATTGTAAATTTTAATACAAAAAAGCTATAATAAAAATCTACTTTTAAGAAATTTAGTTAATACGTAGAATATATAAATAATGCACGTACTAATCACTTCAACCACAGGCACTACATTTTTAAATTTTTTTGAAGGTGCTAATAAAATTGTTATCATATCTAAATTTTCAAAATATTCTCCTTTGTGAACTTTAGAAAATTTTAAATTAAAATCTCCTTTTTCACAGTTATAATTACCAGTTGAGGCATCATTTTCCTTAATCTTTCCTGGAAGGTTTAATCTAAAAAGAAACAACGCTTAAGCATTTAAAACTTTAATAAAACAAATATTTATTACAATATTTTACCTTAAATAATATGGTGTAGAATAAAATCGAAAATCAGTCCCGTCAATATTAATTACAGTATCTTTAATATTTGCGTATGGTGCATGAATAATAATATTGAGTTCATTATCGGTTTGTGACAATTCGAATCGTGGAGTCAGCATATCATTTATTTTTAAATCATTAAACACTGTTATACGATTATTCTAACCTCTAAAATTTATAATGTTTAAAATGAGCAATGATTCAATGCAGTAAATATAATAAATGATGAACCTTTAAATTACTAAAATTTACATATATTTATTGGTTACAAAAAAAGATATTAGAATAATATAATTAAATAAATATTTATTATTTTAATAAATTTATATATATTAAATATTTTCTTAAACGTACAACTGATATTTTTAATTTATATGAAGTGAAGTTAGCAAACAAAATTCGCAAATGTGTTTACTATGTAACCTCTGTATGTTGCCAAGAATTTATTAGTTTAAAAAAATATTTAATCACAAGGTATTTTATATAACTTTAAAAAATTCATAAAGAATTTTCAAAAAGATTAATTTATAAAAAGTTTTTAGAATGTTAGCAGAGAGAGAGAGAGAGAGAGAGAGAGAGAGAGAGAGAGAGAGAGAGAGAGAGTTTAGGTTAGTGTGAGGAGGGAAAAGATTTAATAAACTTGACGGTTCGCTTGGTTAGAAGATTTATAAATTAATGTTAACGAATCGTTGTGTATTGGTCTTACTTAAGTTTGTTATTAACAAATAACAAATCAGGACTTAAAGAAAATAATAAGCCATACATAAAATTATACTATTTTCATATTTATAAATTTAGGAAGTTTATATTTTTATATTATAATAGCCAATTCAAGCTAGAAAACAATTTTTACAAAGACTTTAATCAAAAAGTTTTTTTATTTCTACAGCTAAATTTTATATTATTCTATATCCGAAAATTATTAATATGGGTTATCCCCTATTTGTATAATCTTATTATATTTCCATAATTTTTACTAGTTTATAAAATAACATGTTTAATTTAATAAAAAAATCAAATATTAGAGAACAACTATTTTTTATTTTAATTTCGAAATATATTTTTATTATTATTATAATATACTGTATATAATATTATTAAACTGAATAGTATTTAATTCTAACAATGTTTGATAATATTGAAATAATATTATTTTGTTTGAGATAATCTTAAAATTATTAATACCTTGCTCAATATTTTAGTAAAGTCAAAATATACAATTAAAATAACGTGTTATTATATATTTAATTTATGTATCTGAAACAATTATTAAAAAAAAATTAATTTAGGGTTTTTTATTTTATACCACTTAAAATATTACAATGCAATGATTTAATTATTACCATACAAGAATATAATATATTAATACTGCATATCGCTTAAAATGTAATGTCATAAATAATATTTAAACATGAAGTTTTGAATTTCATTTTTTATAAAAATTTACCAAGTTTTACTTATTATATTAATCGGACAAGTATAATTAATATTATTAAAATGAAACAAAAAATATATTAGATATTAGATAATACGCATGTGTCGCGTTTCCAAGAAACCAAAGTGACAATAAGCTTTTCGTATATTTTCTACATTTTTTATATTGAAGCCATTATATTAATTATTTACATTAATAAAATAATTTTAACGTAATATTTTTTAATTCATTTATAATTGTACTATTAATAACATTTGTGCAATAATATTTTTACCATGACTTCAACGGATAGTAATACTTACCTTGGTTATACCGATTACCCAACTATATACTCTACTAATGATTTGGATCAAGAAGAATTTTTTCGAGATGATCTTAAAAGTAATAATGAATTTAAATTTAGTGTGAGTATAATATAAGATTATAAAATATCATAATTAAAATAACGTGATTATAAATTTGATATATATTTTTAGTATGTATTTATTTTAATGCATAGACAGGTAATAGAAATTAAAAATATAAACGAATTAATAACACATATCGTTATATAAATAATTTAAAAATATTAATGAAATAAATCATTTATATACTAGGAAAATCCAAAATTCTTTGGAACAGCTATGCGTCTTGGAACATCTTCAGATGTAAGTATTTGAATGCAGTTTCTTATAATTATTCTAATTTCATTGATTTTCCATAAAATATTACTTAAATAATTATTTGCATTGCCTATATTATTTTTATATCTCATGATATAATTATATTTGAAAATAAAATTTTTATAAATCTTTATTGCGTAATTGATAAATTTTATTATAATATTTATGATAATTGTTTTTTCAATTATAAAATATATGATGAATTGATTAGATAATTATGAAATTAAATTTATAAAATGACCAAAAATTCATATTCATTTATCAACTTTATTAAAATTTATTGTTTGTAAAAATAATTTTATTAAATATAAAAGAATATATAATAATAATACATAATATTATTATAGTTTCAAAGAAGTAGTACCGCTGGACGACCTGGAACAGGTGCATTAAGACCTATGACAGCAGTTCGCGGTGCTGGATATATGAGTGTTTCACGACAAACTTTTGATCCTTTGAATATGAGTACTGCCAAACGGAATTTTCCTATAGAAACTGAACAAGAAGAGACGTAAGTGTAACACATGTCAATTTAATTAAACAAAATTGTTGTTTTTTCAATGCTGTAATTATCAAAGTTTGTATATAAGTAATTTAATATTAAACTTTTAAGAGATTTAAATATTATTTGTAAAATAATAATAGAAATTAATTGAGTGAATAATGTTTTATGTAAAATGTATTACATCTTGTGAATAATTTGTCAATAAGATACTTTATTGAGTAAAATACATCTTTCTTTTCACTTATGACATTTGCAAGTATTGCTTAATTTACGCATCGTTAATTTCTGTTTAAAGAGCAATGTAGAAAAAATAGTATCTTGTCGATAAACAGATATAGAGGGCTGCATTATACTGATATGAACGGACAGATTAAATTACAAAATAGAACCTTTTTTAAAATCCATGTATATATCACGGTATGATTCTTAAATTATTATTATTTTTAATTATTATTAAAACTTGTTTAATTATTATTAAAATTAAAGATTTAAATTGTCATTACTAAATTAGTTTTTCATCGATTTGAAACAGTCTTAGGATGATAAAAAAATTGATATCTTTTTTTTAATGCAACAAATATATAAAAAGCTTTTTTATAAAAAATAAAATACAAATTAAAATATACTTATAAATAAAAATTAATTGAAATAAAAACGTAATGTTTAAAGGTGAACTTTTGTAATTATGAATGAAAACATATAATACACAAATTATATAGCATTTTATATTATAATTATTAAAGTTTTAGTGAATTATAATTTAAAACCTAAATTAAGCTTATTTTATATTGTAATTTTGTAATTGAATAATTTTTTCGTATTGTAAATATTTTAGACGAATACTTTAAAATTATATTTTAAAAGGGTAAAATTTATGTATCCAATTTTTTGCAAAGTCGTAGAGTTGCTCTTTTATAATATTGATAAATAATTAATATTAAAATAAACAATTAAATATGTAATTAATTAAAAAAAATTTTCACTTTTTTCAATGCAAGAAATTATTTTAAAATTAATTTAATATTTTATTTCTATATCTATCACTATCACTTGTTATAACTTGTTACCAATACCTAGCACTTGTTATGATGTATTTATTATTGTTAAGTATCAATATAATAAAAGAGCAGTTCTTTGAAAAAAGGCACGAATTTTACATTTTTTCTTAACTATAATTTGAAAAAATTAATCTGACCAACATAAGCTGATATATATAGACTGAAAAAATTTACTAATTGGATGTAATATACATAGTATATTACTTATAAATACTTCAAATATTTAAAGAATATAATATAATAATATATATTATGACTGCAAATATCTTTAGATTATTTAGTATATTAATTATGTTAATATATGACACTCAACAATTAAAATTTTTATCATTCTAAAGGTTAAAAAGCAATTGAGTTTGGGGATTAGATATAGAATATAAATATTAATTATGTAATGTGGATTTAACTTAAACTGTGTTTTAATAATGTTGAATTAATATTAATAACTGGCACAAATATAAATCATTGCACATAACTAGCGTTCTTTATATTAATATTATAATATAGTTAATCGAACTATGTTGAGTTGGAATAAGTTTAATCGATTTAATAACAGTAAATTAATTTAAAAGTTCAATAATTGCCTCTGTAGAACCTTAAACAAAATTTGCTTATATAGACAATTATGTATTAAATGCTTTGGCCGAGCACAATACGAACGGGATGAATAATTGACTGATACATGATAAAGTGCAGAATTATTTTTCAGCGTGTAATCTGATAAAAAATCAACACACGTTGAAGAAAATGAGTGAAATAAAGAATCTTATTACAAAAGGTGTCATTGTTAATGTTTTTATTTATTCATTTACGACCAATACAGGCTGTAATTTATATTTATTTATTTTTATACGAATAGTTTGAGTAGACATATCGTTAATCGACTATTTTGGCGTAAAAAGCTGGAAATTTAAATAATCAGAAGTTTTAATTTTTAATAGTTTATTTTGATCTTTTTTCTTCTATAATATCAATATATGCGTTTTAGTAAAAAATCACATTATATTTAATACAATTGATTAAATTTTTATAATCCAATACACAATATTTATATAGACCCGAAGAAAAAATTAAACAAGCTGAACGAAGAATAATGGCTTTAATAGAAGAATCAGCAACAGCAGGTTACGAAAAAAACTCAAAAATTGCTTTAGAACGAGCAAGAGAAGCTTCTTCAAGAGAACGTGTACTAATTAGACTACAAGAACAGGCTGGTCGGAGCGATAGCCACAACATTGATTTGACATTTTCTGTAATATAAGATTTTTATAAACTACTTTAAATGAATAAATATGTATATAAATGCATAAATGCTTTTATTTTAATTTAAATGGAACATGACAGGTGATATTTAATCTTGCTTGTCAATATTCAAATAACGAAATGTATATTGAAGCTATATCGACATACCAAGCTATTACTAGGAATAGAAATTTTATTAACAGTGCTAGATTAAAAGTAAATATAGGAAATATTTATGTAAAGATGGGTCAATTATCTCAAGCAATTAAGATGTATAGAATGGCTTTAGATCAAACAAATAACACTCAAAAGTATTTAAGGTAAGAATTTTTTTTTTTAAATAAATAAATTGTGATGTTATACATACAAACAATGTTGATGTGTACGTTCAATAGCGTTTTATACTATTTATTATACTTTGGGAATTTTAGTACAATTACCGTGATTGACCATGTGGTTGAAGGAGTGTATAATAGAAACTAAGATAACGAAAACATTATATTTTAAAGCTTTATTGCTTGTTTGCATTTAGAGGTTTTAACGAACTATTTTGTGATCAACCGAACATCTACCTCGGGAGCGAAGATCGTCTCCTACGTTGGATCTATGAGTCCCGTACACTATTTGTGGAGACTATGATATTTGTATTGCATAAAATGCGAGTAAACGCGTAGTCTTACGGCCGACGAATTGGTTCGATCCTTGAACATTACATTATTTTATTGAGGGTTGGTTCAGAAAATCACGTTTCACAAAGATTTCTGCGACAATACTATAAAATATAATTTTAATATTATGCGTTTGTCTTATATACAAAATTTTACAATATTATATTATGTAATTTTAGTATTTATAATATTTTACATATTTTTAGAATAAAAATTATGCACAATATTGGAATGCTTTTTGTGCGAATGGGTCGACTAGAAGAAGCAGCTAACAGTTTTGAATGGGTAATGAGAGAAAAATCCGATCTTAAAGCTGGAATGCATGCAATTTTGTGCAATTTCGCTCTTTCACACGAAGATAAAATGAAAAAAGGATTTCTTGAATTACTAGATGTTCCACTCTTTATAGACAATGATGACAAATATTCTATTAATACGGTACAAATAAAATCTGTTTTTTAAATATTGATATAATAGGTCTTTCATATAAATAATTTTAGGATGATATAGTATCAAATATTTTGAATGAAACTGTAAAAAACGATAACTTGTCAAAATTAGAACGTGAATTAAAAATAAATGCTGAAAAAACTATACTAAATGCAGCTAATCTAATTGCTCCTGTTATTGAAGATACACTTGCTGCAGGATTTGCATGGTAAATAAACCATTAGAATATAAAATTTATCGAAATTATAAAAATTTGTTTAATATACTATTAGGTGTGTAGATGCAATCAAATCTTCAATGTATAATTCACTTGCTGCCAATTTAGAAATTAATAAAGCAATGGTTTTTTTATATAATCGTGAAGTACGCATGGCTATAGAATCATTGAAAATTTTTGAAAATCAGGACACAAGAATCAATAGTTCTGCATCTACAGTGCTATCATTTATACATTTTCTGGTATGTATATAATATGTAATTCAAATATATATTTATGGATCTACAATTTAGAATTTGAGCTATTTTTAGCGTGGTGAATATGATTTAGCAGAAAAGTATGGCGAAGCTGCCAGAATAGCTGATAACTGTAATGCAGCAGCTTATGTAAATCTATCAGCATGTTCAATCGTAAAAAATGATTTACATAATGCAAAAGAATATTTGTTATGCGCATTGGACAATGATCATAATCAAGTTCAAGCACTATATAATCTAGGTAAAATTTTACTTTCTACTATAATAAGAAATTTTATTATGTAATCTATAATAAAATTTTAAATAAATGTCAATTATGAATTTTCTATTTTAGGCTTATTATATAAAAAGAAAAATATGTTTGAAGAATCTCTAGAATGCTTTTGGAAACTAAAAAATATTGTTCGTTATGATCCTCTAACATTATTTCAAATTGCTCATGTGTATCAACTTAACAACAATTTTGAACAATCAGGAGAATGGTAATACATTATATTTAAAAATATCATTTATACTATTAAATTATTTTTATATACAGGTATAATCAACTTCTTAGTATAATATCATCTGACCCAGGAGTATTACAAAAGTTAGCTGAAATATTTGATAATACTGGAGACAAGCAACAAGCCTATCAGTATTATAGTGACGTACATATTTTGAAATACATTAATTTATTATTTAATTTTTACATATATTTATTTTAAACTATTTTAAACTTATTTTAATAGTCATACAGATTTTATCCAGCTAATTTTGATGTAATCAATTGGCTTGGTTCTTATTTTATTTCCATGCAGGTAATTATTATTTAAGTACACTATTAATAATTTATAGTATATCAATTCATATATTTTATAGGTTCCTGAAAAAGCATTAACATATTTTCAAGAAGCTGTCGAATTAGCTCCTAACAATCCAAAGTGGAGACTACTTGTAGCATCATGTTTACGAAGAGCTGGTCAATTCCATAAAGCATTTGCTGACTATCAAGATATACATAAAAGTTTCCCAGAAAATATTGAATGCTTAAAATTCTTGATCAGGTTATGCAACGATTTAGGACTAAAAGAAGCTCAAATGTATGCTATTGAGCTACGAAAAATAGAAAAAACAAAAGAAAATAAAGATAGACATGGATCTGGAAGACCAGGAACAAACAGTACTTAAATCAAAATTATAAAAACTTTATAATAAAACTAATCTCAATTTCTATTTTAAAAAACTATACATAATAAATTGTTAAAGAGAAACTAAATTAATTTTTATTGTACTAAAGTTGAAATAAATTGTTCCAGATTCAAGAAACAATAGTGGTACATCTTCTAGAGGTGAGTCTGAAATGAGTATATATTCAAAGAATGTAGAATAAATCATGCTCCACATTATAATTATAATTTACAAAATTATACTCATAATACTCAGTTTAATCACAATATTTTGACAGATTCATTTGATGTCCCTAAGGATTCTAATTTACCTGGTATTAACCAATAGTGAAAAGAAATTTAAATATTAAATGTTATTAGTTAAATACTTTTATTTTTTTATAGACTTCAATTATATTGATCTTGCTGGTTTGATCCCAACTCGACCAATGACTGCTGCAGGAAAAAAAGATGATGACTTTGGCAATGAACAATTAGGAGTAGACCTATTACCTGAATAAAAGTATATACCATTTAACATATATATATATATATATATATATATATATTTTTATTTAATTAATTTTAAAAATTTTACTTGATTATAATTTATGTTCACATTTAAATGATTGATATATGAAGTAGATAATATTAATTTCTATTAAAATGTAATATATAATCATAAAAAATATAAAAAATTATTTAAGTAATTAAGTAGTTATTCTTATTCTTTCCTAATTTATCAATCCTATCAACTGTTCCAAAACAAAATGATGATTGTCATTTTGACAAATACATAGCTTAAAAAATTCTTCAAGATGAACTTCAGTGCTTAGAGGACTATGCAGTAAAATTATTAAAGCATATCTCCATATTAATGTTTCTTTGTTATTTGGCAGTTGTATTAATAATAGAAGCAATCTTTGTAGGTTAGGCCAATCATGTGTCATTAAACACATACGCATTTCTTTTAAAGTAAAGCTTGGTAGAAAACCCAATGTATTTTTTTTCTTGTTATAAATAATTGGATTACAATACTGACAATATTTATTAAAAACCATTTTATCTTTATTCACAATTTTTCTTTTAGTAGATTTTTTCGTAACCGCAAACAGTTCTAAAGTCTTTTTCTGTAAATAAGTGAGTATATTTAGAATATATTACGCATAAATAAATACATATATGCATATTATAAACATATACACATGTTGTATAATCTAAAAGAATTTATGTAATATTACATAATATAAAAGTTTAAGAGAAGATATGAAAAAATTACCACATTGTTTTTTTCAGCTATATAAGTTTCTGATTGCTCATCAATCATTATTGTATATTATACTATAAAAATATATTGTTAATGTATTATAAAAAAGTTTGAATATACAGGTATACTTAAAAATTGCATCATTAAAAGGTATAATATTTGAACTGTTTCTAATTTCTTGTTATCTAAAATAAATTTTACTGGATGAATTTAATTTCTGAAGTCTTATTGTAGGTTCTAAAAATTCTTATATATATATATACATAAGTACAAATACATAAAATATCCTGCTTTCTTTAGAAACCTTATTTAAAGTAAGTTTAATAATAATGCTGTAAAAAGCCTTGAATTAAGGTTTTTAATTATTAAGTGACTGATAATATAGACAATCTAAAGAATGAAAATGTTAAGATAATTTTTGCATACCTAGATATTTTTTTCGGGATTTAAATAAAAATAAAATGAACTAAAATAACTAAAATAAAATTTTTTTGTAATTCCGTTATTGTTGCAAGTTGAAAAATATCAAAGGCTATAACTATTCGAAAATGTAGTTTTTAAGTATTAAAAATAAATATATTATAATGATAAAAAGTTTATAGTTTGTTGAGAATTGTATAAAAGAAAATTTGGGCGAAAGCACCTTTTTGATATTCTAAAATGTGGAAAATAGTACATAATTTGGTGAGTAGTGACGAGTAAGAAAGAATAAATATATATATATTTAAACAAAAAGGCATTTATAATATATTTGAGAAGTTGTGTTTTGAAATGGATTCTAGATGAATACTCACAATGTACGTAATTGTGCTATGAATTACCTCCATTTATTTAAAATCACGAAATGGATGAGAATCAGTGTTGTGCTATCAAAATGCTCTAGTCGTACTCATAGAAATTTCTAAAAACTAAAAGATTGAGTAAAGTTTATTTAAAATTTCTAATGAAAGTTTTCATATTTAAATAACGATCTTTAACGTATTGTAATCGAACGCGAGAAGGGGGTGTGGACAGCGGTGAGAGCGGGCGGCGCAGAGCTGGTTGCTAATCAAATTAGATGGTGATTGGCGGAATGGGGGGAGCATCGGAGGGCGGGTAGGGACCAATATAGGAAGTAATTAGGACCGCGAGAGGAGAGGGTCGCTCGCCTCGGAAGAAAGAAAAACGGCGGGAAGGATGGAAGAAAGAAAGAAAACAAGTGAAGGACATTCTCAGGGGAAGTGGGAGGTCGATGGCAGGGGGAGTCAGTATAATTCGAGCCTTCGAAAGAACAGTGAACGAGCTTAATCAGCGCAAGCAAGCACAAATCACCAAATAGAAGAGAATCGGACGGAGATCGACGAGAAAAGATAGTAAGAGGAGAGTGTAATGAGAAAGAGCACCGGGGGCACGAGTCCGTGAGCTGTATCAGCCCGAGTACGAGCGAGCCACCAGCACACGGTTTAAACGAACCGCTTACACCACGAGCGACGCTGCCACGACCCGGCAGGTGACCAGGTGAAAGCGTAGCCGCGAGGAGCCACGAGGCAACGTCGCATCCAGCGACAGCCAAGCGCCTGAAGGGATAGGTGGGAGGGCAGTCACCGCGCGAGGGATCAGGCTTCCGCCACGCCGGCGGAGTTTGGCGCCAAGTGAGGTTAGGACTCAAAGCACGTGGCGAAGTCGGTAAGAGCGGGAGCTTTCGTACCAACAGAGTTCACGGGAAATTTAAACGTCTAAATAGTGGATTGCGACCAGTGAAGATACACGTAAAGGGAGGAAATCAAGGAAAGTGACGACGACGCAGGAAATTAGATAATAAAGATTTAATCAAACAAGCGAAGACTAGATTTCTTCATCCCACTCCAACCCACCTCCCACGCCAGTGCGTAACACGTATATTAAAATCAACTTTTTGTTTGAAACCCTGCTCAGGATAAAAGTATCAAGGAATGAAAGGTCACCTATTACAATTCTAAAGATCCTTTAATAAATAACAGTTTTAAAGAATTATTTTATTTTGAAATATTCATTAATCATGTCTCATTTAGTAATTTTTTGTCACGCACATAGCATACATTGTTTAATTGCTGATGATTTATTTAATCAATAAAATAAATAAAATTATGAATAGAATATTATATTAAATTATAGTAACTAGACACGCTTTATTAAGAATTGAAAATTAAATTCATAAATTTAATTACAAAATATAATTATTTTAATAAATATATTCTTACTTTTTGTTTCAAAGTATAATATAATACAATATAAAATATAAACAATATAAAATTGAAATTTTTATATACAATCAAAAAAAAAAAAAAACATCAGTAACTATATAAAAAAATACGTTATTTATATTTATTTCTATGGTCACATGAAAATTATATTTGAAATTGATATTTTTAATATACCAACATCACATTTATAAATAAAATTTATAATTTTTGTAATCAATGTGATTTAGATAAGTTATTAAAATATCTTGATTTTGAAGATAATAATAAATATAAATAGGATTTCAAAATATTTATCTACAGAGAAGTTAGCGAAGTAAGAATAAAATAAATCTGAGATCAAAGATGTAGTATAAATTTTTCTTATATAATCGAATACAGATCAATGATAAAATTAGAAAATAATAATGATACGCATATAAACATTTTTATGGGGATATTCAATTGGTTGATATATACAAATGATAACTTAGTATTTCTCATAATTAAGATACTTGAATATTACAAAAAAGTTATCTCATTGTTAACATACATTAGTAATATTTACTGATTTATAACCTCAATTTATAATTTCATGAAAAGATTAAAATTTTATTAATATAAAATATATACGAAAATTTCATTTTTTAAAATTTTTTAAGAATTCTGAAAATAATATTGCATAATTATTCTTATTTGAAAATATAAGAATATACTATATAGAATTTGTAGAATGTAAAAATTACTATATTAAGATGGAAATAATAGTTTTGAATGTTAATAAATTATTTTATATTAGTAAGTAATATTTTATACATTAACCATTAAAAAAAAAGAGACTAATGTATTTAAGTGTGCTTGTTCTTTTCTTTTTTAGATAGAAATTTAAATAAACTTTAATTGATAAAATTGTGTCTGTAATAAGAATTTGATTTTATTAATATAAAATTTATATAATTTTTAATTTATACTATTTTGTTAAACATTGTTATATCATTTTATTTTTAACTTATCTTACAAATAATAGAAACAAAAACATTTTATAAATGTCTTATGATTTTTGTTCTAAATTTATTGTATTATTTAGAGAACATAATATATAATCTAATTTAACATTATTTATACCAAGCAGTATTAAAATAATGTACTAACAAATGTTAATATATTATCAAACTAGAATAATTTTTATTTATATCTATATACTAGGTACATTACTAATATATTAAATTATTTTATAAATTCAATTCTCTTAGTATTTTCAGGTTTCCGGTGCATTAACGCTTTGTGTATTTTATACAAAAAGATTTAATGTATATTATAAACACATACATTATTTAATTGAAAATTAAATAAATATGTACTGTTCAGAATATTATTGAAATTGTATTATTGTAACAGTATATTAATAATCTTATTTAACTTATAAAAATTACGTAATTAAGCTGGGATTATGAATTGTTAAAAATAAAATTGTTAGTAATTGAATATTATTGATTTTAATTAATTAATTAAAATAAAAATATAATTTATTATAAAATGTTATTCTGTACTTATTTGCTACTGATCTTTCATTCATAATTTGTATTAATATTTTAAGAAAATTTAAATACTGACTTCAAATGTTATTTAAATTATTTAGTTTTGTTGAAATATTTAATTAAGTAATAATAAAATCATTGCTTTATATTATAAGATGTAATACATCAACAGTTCAATAATTTCATTAAATTACAAGTGTTTATATAAATCCATGAATAATTGAGTTTATTATATTAATAATATACATGTAAATGGACATGTTTTGTCGCTAGTTTATGCTGTCCTCTGGTGGTAAATAATTTTATACATTTGTATTCTTAAAATGATTGCACATTGCTGTAATGCGCTTCGCTAATGCGTGCATCTATTCTGAGCCATCTGTTTCTGAGTAATGACTAAATTACGCTGGCTAATAAGTAAATAGTGAAATTGGCAATTTATAAAGTTAAGTTACGGTTTCACGTACAAAAGTAAAAGTAAACGATATACAAATGGAAGGTGTCACTGTTGATCATTCAAAGGTAAAGATTGTTTTTATATATAGGTATTTATAAATGTTTTATTACGTTATCGATAATCGATATTAAGAAATTAATTTATAAAAATCAGATTTTAAAATTTTTTTACAATAAAACTTTATTATTATAATAATACTTTCTAAAGCAATAATCCTCAGGGCGTTGGTTTTGTATAATTTTCACGTTTTTCTTCGGAATCATGACTGTATTTGTAAAATTGACACGTCCTAAAATTTTGACTTCTATAATGAAAACTAACTGTAAATTTTGGGACTTCTACAATAACTTATTAAATATATTAAAATTTTCATTTATTAGATGGAATCTTGTATTCGCAACCTAAAATTATCTGGACATGTTGGTTTTGATAGTCTCCCTGATCAATTGGTAAATAAATCTGTGCAAAATGGATTTGTTTTTAACATATTGTGCATTGGTAAGATTAATTAATTTGATACATTTTTTAATTTTGCAAGATGTAATATTTTATAAAAATTTATTTTTATTAAATGCTAAAAAATAAAAACCTTTTTATGGTTGAAATAAATTCAAACAAAAGATAAATATTTTTTTAATGCATAACAATTTAATGAATAATGTGGTTTGATTAAACAAATTGAAACATAAATACACTTTTTTATTTCAATTTGTTTATTAAATTGTGTTCATAACATTTATAATTTTGATTTTATATTTTTAATTACATAATTATTTTATCTACAAACTTTAAAATTAAAAAGATTTATTAATTTTTGTATGTTATGTTTGTATATTTAATGTATATATTTCAATTAAATTTTATTATATGTTTCTCTTTACTCGAAAAGGTGAAACTGGTCTTGGCAAATCAACTCTTATGGATTCTTTATTTAATACTAGTTTTGAATCAACACCAAGTCCACATAATTTACCATCTGTAAAATTAAAAGCTCATACTTATGAATTACAAGAAAGTAATGTTAGATTAAAATTGACAATTGTTGATACTGTTGGTTATGGAGATCAAGTTAATAAAGAAGATAGTTTTAAGGCTGTTGTTGATTATATTGATAATCAGTTTGAAGCTCATTTGCAAGAGGAATTGAAGATAAAAAGATCATTGTCTACGTATCATGACAGTCGCACTCATGTCTGCCTTTATTTCATTTGTCCAACAGGACATGGGTAAACTGCATTATTACTAATACTTAATATTGTATTAAATTTATTAGTACATAAAAATTTATAAATAGAATATTATTTAAAATTATATTATTAGTGCTTATTTAATAAATAAGCATAAATTATGTTAAATATTTTATCTTAATTTTAAGTATTTACTCTAAAATTTCAGGCTAAAATCAATTGATTTAGTTTGTATGAAGAAGTTAGATAAAAAGGTAAATATTATCCCTATTATAGCTAAAGCTGACACTATTTCAAAATCTGAATTAAAAAAGTTTAAGGTAATTTGTTAATTGCTTTATATATTGACTATACTTAATTTTTTAACTGATATCAATTTAATTTGTTATTATTATAGAACAAAATTACAGATGAACTACATGTTAATGGAGTAAAAATATATCAATTTCCAACTGACGATGAAAGTGTAGCTGAGATTAATACTCAAATGAATGATCATGTACCCTTTGCAGTAGTTGGTAGTACTGATTTTGTGCGTGTGGGAAATAAAATGATGCGATCTCGACAGTATCCATGGGGAACAGTACAAGGTAGGTATAACCGTACAATCGGAATGTAATTAAAATAACTAATTTTTATATGTTGTTTTTGTTTATGAAATAATATTAAGTATCAGTTTTTAAAATATATTATTCAATAGTTGAAAATGAATCACATTGTGATTTTGTGAAGCTGCGAGAAATGCTAATTCGAACAAATATGGAAGATATGCGTGAAAAGACTCATAATCGTCATTATGAATTATATCGCAAAAAAAGACTTGAACAAGTATGTTAATTAAATTTAATAAATTAATATAATTATGAAAATAAAAAATTAACAGAAACTATAAAAATAATGTTTAGATGGGATTTAGTGATGTTGATAGTGAAAACAAACCTGTTAGTTTTCAACAAGCATGTGAAACAAAGAGATCTACCCATCTACAAGAACTTCAACAAAAAGAAGATGAAATGAGACAAATGTTTGTTGTCCGAGTTAAAGATGCTGAAACTGAATTAAAAGAATCAGAAAAAGATGTAAGTACAGATTTTAGTTAAATTTACTTTGAAAATATTTTATAAAGTACATTATTAGAAGTGGTTTTATAGAAATTTAGACAATTAATTAATTCCAGATGTAAAGATTTATTAATAATTACAATTAATAATTTTTATATTTTATTAATATAATGTTATAGCTTCATATTAAATTTGATAAGCAAAATAAAGATCATTCAGAAGAAAGAAAAAGATTGGAAGAGAATCGCAAAAAATTGGAAGATGATATTCAAGAATTTAATAGGCGAAGAACCCAAATATCTATGCAAACTCCATCACACCATACTCTTACTCTTGGAAAGAGTAAGAAGAAATAAGTTTGAAAATTATCATTTTTTGGACTGTATTATATATTTATTTATATCATGATTCTATTGTATTAAACTTATTTTACTAATTTTAATATTTAAATGAAAATGCAAATCTTCAAAAAACACTTAGCATTGCTTTTTAATCTAATATTTGAAATAAAAATTATTTACAATTGATTATGGTATTCAAAATATTTTTTAAGTAAATATTAATAAACATTAGTAGTATTTAATAATGATTTTTTACTTTTTTGAAGATATACGTTTAGAATAGGTAATTAAATATTATCGACAAAATCTTTACATGCATACAAAAATAAATTAATATGTACGTATGAATAATTTTTTTTAAGATTCTTATAAAAATATATCTTTACATATTGTATTTTTTAAAAATAACTTATATTGCTCATGAAGATCAAATTTTATATAATTTATAATATAAGTTCGTTAGTAATTAATATTTTAATTACAGCAATATTGGTTATAGAATAAATTATAACATACGGAATGAACAGCTACGATCAAATTCTTATGAAATTTTTTAGATTTAACTAATAAAAATAAATTAGAAAATAACATTGTATCAAAAAAAATAATTTATTTATGATAATATTATAAATAAAATTTTAATAAATTGTGGTACATTACTTAAAAAAAAATAACAAAATTTTTTATCCTTATTCTTTTTAGATTTTTTAACTAATGATATTAGATAATGCCACGCATCACTATAACTTACGTTTTTAATATAATCAATATTGATTATTTAGAATTTGTTAGAATGATTATCAATTTAAAACAATAATAATTTAGTATTATTTAAATTATACAATCATAAATTACATGAATACAGAGATTATTAGAGTAAAATTATCAGTTTTTTGTGTATATGAATTTACAAAAAAGTCTAATTTACTAGATTTTACTAGGATTTATTTACTAGATTAATGTATGTAATTAGCCTTCACGTGCCGACATGACTTGTTAAATAATCCCCTGCTTTGATATACCTTTGAATGATGTAGTCTTGTATTTCTGTAAAAAATCAATCAGATGAGAGATTTTCATATTTCAAATATATAATTTTTATTTTTATCAGCTCATTTTTAAACATACAGTGATTTTATTTATCGTTTGTAATAAACCTCTTTTAATCGCTGCAGCTATTGTATAAAAATAAATAAATATATTATTCTTAACGTTATATTGGTTATAATCTTCATAATAATATTTACAGCTTAAGTAATTACTATGTATAATAGAATTTTTTTTGTTAATTGCATAGTTTAATTACTATTGATTTTATTTAGAATATTGTACGTATTGTAATTCGATACGGTAGTTATTAGAGAATTCTTTTTTGAAATACTTAGGATATTTTTATTCTATATTTTATGAAATAAATAAAAGGTTAATATTAATAATTAAGTATTACTTTCAATCATTGCAGATATATAATTTTTATTATTATCATCAAAAATTGATTTTCAATTAATTTTTCAATTTTTAGTTATAAAACAATCTTTTCAGATAATTCTTTATAAAATAAAGAAAGCATATTTAAATATAAAAATATATTTATAAATAGGTAAAACATTTCAATTTAATTTATTAAGTTTAATACATATATTATACAACAAATAAAAGAAGAGCTTCAAATTTAATGATTTCTTGTTAATTTATTAAATATAGTTATTTATACTTCTACGTTAAAATATCATACACATATTAAATTATTTTTAAATATAATTTAACCGTATGTATAAAACGATGGAACATTATATTTACTATGAATTAGTACAAAAAAAATATATGGAGAGTTGTAATGTTTTTCTATTATGATGTTCAATTATAATATAATTTTATATAAAGAAATAAAATAATAAGAATAGTCGCATTAATTATTTATAATTATTTCATTACATAAATTTTTTTAAATAAAGTTATTTCGGCTTATAAAGTGTAATTATGTATAAAACTTATTCTATATATATTTCTGTAAGCTTATGTATATATACATACACACACATACACATATATGACAGATACTTTTTCTAATTTGAAAAACTGTACAAATATAAATTTAGATTATGAAAATAAATAAATAATAATTACTTCAATATTTAGTTAAAGATTAGAAAACATAATTATATAAAATTATAACATACTTAGTGCAAGTAACAAATGATAAATATTTATTACGCCATTATATATGTACAAAAAAAAATGGAAAATAAAGACAATTGGCGATTTGTACCGATATATCGTTAACATATTTATTTATACATGTTTGGTGAGTACTATTATGCTATAAGGAAAAAATGATGAGAGTAATATAAAACAAGCTATCGAGCTGCTAATGATTCGAGACTCGATGGGCTGTGGTACTTGGCTCGAATGTGGAGGAAATTACTGCTGTGCTTGCTCGTGTGAGAAGGTGGTATTCTTTCGCGATTGAGTACCCTCACCTGGCAGGGATCATGTCTTGTTAAAAAATGCTCCAAGGTATCCCAGCCACCGCCTACTCGTACCATCATGTGGCGGCCTTTCAGAAGCTAAAATTCGTCATTAAAATAATAATAGTTTGTCTTTTAGAATTGATGGTTTTCGTAAATGCATTTCCAATGTGTATATAACAATTATTATTGTGATTAAAATACATATATAATTTAATAGTCAAATGGATTATGAACAAAGAAAATATTTATTGCATCAACTATTTTAATAACTTTTACATGCAAACATGTTTATATGCAAAATTAATTTGTAATCTACTTTAAATTATTTCATTGTTATTAAAATAATGTAATTATATTTTTATTAATGAAAATTGCAAACAATTTCCAATAAAATTGCATCGGCTAATGCAAATTATTTTACAGATACTTAGGAAGATATTGTATTATAAAATTAATATGTAGCGTAACAATTGTAATTTAATAATCTGTATTAAAATCATTTATTTTTAATTTCTAATTATATAAAATTATTAATTTTAAAATACTTATAATTCAATATTAAACAAAAAAATTAATATTTAAAATAAAAAATACGTTACCCTGATGAAAACATTACGTCCAGCAATATTATATCGCCCTTCACCAACTTTTCGAATTTTAAGTTTATCACATTTATTGGATGGACATTGGCAAAGCCTTTGTATAGCTTCTGTAGCTCTTTTAACCTACACATATATAAGATATAACAATTAATTAAACAGTCTTATAAACTTATGTAGAAAGACTTATTTTCAATAAAATGTTTAATAAAGGACATTTATTCAACGATTTATTTATATTGAATTACTTTTTTATAAAAAAAAAGATTAATTACATGCGCGGACTTTTAATTAGTATTTTTATGTATTTTTTTATCATCAGACATAAATAAAATCAGAAAATATTCAATACTTTTTCAGCATACAAAAAAAAATAATTTTATTAATGATTAAATATGAAAAATACTTAAATCTGCTAATTTTTGAGTATTTCTACCACTTAATTAATTATGTATGTTGATCCACAATATTTGAATATTATTTTTCCTTGGTTTTGATTATTGAGATTCAAGAGTTAAAATGTGAAGATAAAATTATTTGAGGCCATTCTTCTTCTGTCTATCGTACTATTAAAAACAAATGAGAGAAAACTTTTAGGTGTCTAAGTGGACAGTGGAGGGGATATAGAGACTCAGTTGTTCTTTTGGAAAATCTTCTACATGAAAAAATGTAGGTACAAAAATTTAGCCTGAAGAACTAAGGAGTAATACCTTTTTGATCGGCAAAAAGAGAACGTCATAATATTCGCTCGTTGTAGCATTATTCCAACTATAAGTTTTGTTTATAAGTCGTTTAATTAATTTCGGATAGAATGCGTCATAGTGTAATTGAAATTTATCATTGCGTAATAACATTATGGTGAATTTCGGTTCGAGTTAAAAAAAAGTGAATTATTTTGCTTGACCCGTCAATGGGTAACTACACACCTGAGCGTGTGTCAAATTCAGCAGCAGGGCAACACATGCACGGGGTTCATAATCACACACGCGAATCCTCACGCGTAATTAAACCTGCTTGATCATACTTGCGAGGTAAAGCGAAATAACCGAGGTATTAATTACTTCAATTGCATTTATGAATGTACATTTGCGTAGCGAAGTGTTGCCGAATATTAGATATAAGTATTGATAATTAATTATAATTGGCCTTTTCCTCCTTTCATACGAGAGGTTTTTTAAGCCTAGGACGGCTTTTTCTTCCTTCAATACAGAAGGAGGTTTTTTATACCTAAAGGGAAACATTTACAATAAACAACTATTTTAATTTATCTGATGTGCCAGTTATTAATCCGTCACCTTATCTTTTCCTTAGCTATAATTTTTTAATAAAGATAAACGCTGCAACAAATATTAAATACTGTAAATATTTTGTTATGTGAAAACAGTGTCTAGTATATAGTAGATACAGTAACGAATATTTTGTATATTGTTCAACATATATATAAAAATAATGAAAATGTATTTACTACTTCGATATTTAAAAATTTTGTATAAATATTGATTAATGGACTTATTACATTATTTCATAAATAAACAAAGATTTTTAACTAAATAACTAATGAATTAATGTAAAACAAAAATTAAAACTCTACTTTAATACTGTAATGAATAAAATTATATTCTAGTACGATGCATAAGTATTTATAATTTTGATTTGATCTCTCATCTATATTATAAGATTTTATTACTAAGTATGTATTTTTTATAGTAACTGCTGACGCACACCGGACACAATATGCCCCCCCCCCCTGCGCGCTGCCTGGGACTCCGCCGCTACATGTACCCGCACGGCCTAAGGAAAACTCGGGGGAAAACTCTGCCCGAGGTCCCGTTAGGTCAGGGGCGCGAAAGGCACGAACCGGGGTTTCCCCGAGCCTGCACTAGCAGGTTCTGGCCGAGACCCTGGAGCAAAGAATGAGACCGACGGCGCGGAAGGTAACCAAAAGAGGGTATAAGTGAAGGCACGAGGCCTCCACCCGATTATTCGGTCCGCGCGCGCCCTCCTTTTTTTTTTTTTTGTTTTTGTTTTTATTCATCGATCCCCCTCCCACACACACTTTATTCTTTCGACAAGAGCTTGACTCTTTTGTCACTGCTAGCAACATTTACTTTACAATAAAGAAAAATGCATTATCCGTTTCAGATTAGGATAAACATTAGTTTTTAAATATGCAAAAATAGATTATGTAATTGAGCGAATAAATAATTGTACTTTAAAGACGTATAGATTAAATAATTTGTATAATAAATACATTTATGAAAACTTGCCTTCCTATCAAGTTCTGTAATAGGACCAAAATGATTTGGTCGTTCGGTCAATGATGGTGAAGGAGAGCTGGAAGGTGAAAGAATTTCATCAAGATCGTCGGTACTATCACGGGACCAATCATCTTCTGTTGTGTCGCTTGGTATACCGTCGCTACCAGTTGGACCATTATCACTTACTGATCGACGCATTTCCGGTTCATGGATTAAATTTGTTTGCTCCAACCATTGTGAAGCATTTTTTGATATTCCCATATCTGACCTGTAGACAAACCATATATCCTTAGAGGCTTAAATTCATAAGAAATATTAAATTAATACACTTTGAATGTATTAATTATTCTTTTTTGTATAAAATACCTTTAGTATTTTAAATATTATAATTTTATATTTTAATACTATGCAGTATTCTAATATATACAGTAAACAAAAACTAAAAAATATTTTTCAGAATCAAATACTACATAAAATTTAAAAAGCGGATGTATTTTTATATATATTTATTAGTTTAATATTTTCTTTGACTTAAAATATTTATCAAAACAAAATTGTTTACTTTCGATAATAATATTGTATATATTTTTAAATTATTTTAATATCAAATAAAATACATTATTTAAAACTTGCTTATTATACAATTAGATAAATAAAATAGTTTCGTATATGATGTTTAATTATGTAGCTTATGAATTCAGAATGATTTTGTTACAATTTTCATAAATATATTTTGAAATTACGTATGTATATATAGATTATATTTATTTAAAATAATTATTCTCAACAAGTTAAAGATTAAAAAGTCGATTGATATACATGTAAACTACTATGTGATTATCTTTAATTTAATTACGCTTCATGTAAAGAAATATTTTAATAAAATGTAAAACTAATAATTACACTATATAATAAAGAAAGTATATAGAATAAAATAATATTTTAAGTTTTGCAGTGATTACATTATTAATTTTATCTCATGCATTGAAACCAAAATAAAACATATTGTAATTGTCCGTAAATGTATAAAAAATCAATCAATCTGTGAACAATTTAAGAAGAATTTGATTTAAATAGAATCAAGAAAATAAAATATTAAAAATATTTGTTAATTTACTATCAGAGTAACTGTACTACAGACTCAAATATTAAATAACACGACTTCTAATTTTTTACGAAATTGGAATACCTGCTATGTTTCATTTTATCTGTTGATGATCTGAGTGTGACAGTTGGAGAAGGTATTCGGAATTGCCAAGATACGATGCTCCTGTGTGATATACCACTGCTCGACAAGCAATGCAGGTCCCTTTCCTGTTCATCTGCAATTTCTCTTTCTAGTTGCACAAGACCTGGAGGTTCCAAGGAAAACCTAGACGCCAGACGTGCCACTTCTAGTAAGCACAAAACAACATTGCGTGGTTGGCCGTGCAAAACTGTTTTTTCATTTATTAATAAAAAAAAAAAAGTTCTTTCGTTAGTTGTATTAGTGAACTGAATGAGGTACAGAGTCTTAAATGTATGCTTTTTAAATGTTAAATTATTTATTGTATACAGTACTCGTCTGACGCATACACGATCTGACATTACTGTACGTCTTAATTCGGAAATTATTTAAAGATGGCAAATACTTTATACAATTACTTTTCGTAATTCTTTTGCCAAAATAAAATTATTAATAAATTTTTAATTTACGATGTAATTTACTTAAAGTGAGTTTTTATAATTTATAAAATTGAACAAGTAATAAAATAAATTATTAGGTCAATTATTTTTATATTTTCTTTATATTTAAATTTCTTTTCAAACATATCGATTATTAAGTTATAAGTCTTTAATAATAGATATTATTATTTAAATTGCATGAAAAAAAACTTTTTTTTTATAATCAATTAAAACAAATAAAATATTTATTAATAGCAAAAGAATTTACCGAGATCATCGCTTTCAAAAAGAAGATTCTCATGAACACCGAGTCGCCGACAAAATTGAATGAAGTTTTCCATGTTGTCTCTTGAAAAAAAACTCCGTCGTGCGGCATTTTCCCAGCAACGTCCTTGTATAATGGGTATGGACTAAGAAAATATAGTTCAATTCCTCCAAATTTCATATTTTACTGCGTTTACATAAATGACATGGATTGAAAATAATAAGTAATATAATAAGTATTCAATAAAATTTTAAAATTAAATTCTACGATTTAGCAAGGAAAACAAAACTGAACACGTATTTTATTCTTATAAGTGAGTGTAAGAGGTCATTCAAAGAAATTTATGGCACATAAATTGTCATTGTAAATATTATTATTAGATTGAAATTCATTGAATTTTTTCTCGCTTATTATATAGATATAATATCAATATATTTTATTGTTATTTAATACGCTCTCATGTGGTTACCGATTTTTTTTCAACCAAATATTTAAGATAAAATAAGGACTAAACATTGTATCATATTGACAGTATTATACAGGTTAGGATCTTGTTTTATTGAATATATTCCTAATATATAGATACAAATATATTACGATTATTAAAAAGATGAAAATTTTTTATTATTAATTATTTATTACTATTATTGCATAAAATTAATAAGACAAATGTACTTAGAAACTTTAAATAAATACTTACATCTTCAGCTCTATTAGAACCAACAGTCGATCGAGCTTTTTCTTGAATAACTTTAGCCAATCGACACAATATTGCACCGTTATCAAGAACATCAAAAAAATTTTCTCCCGATATATGGTCAACATCTGTAATGAATTAAATAATTTTTTACATCAAAAAATTATATTTGTTTTCAATAGACAAAGAAATTTAATTAAAACCGAAAATCAGTTCTTTTAATAATTTTTATTTTATAAAACATGCTTGCAAAATAGTAATTACAATTTTTATTCTCTATGTGTTCGGCTATCCTTTGAATATAACGTTTGCAAGATAAGGTGGACATAAAAAGTAGTATCTCCCTCATACAGTAATTAGTCCGTTAAATTAATTAATTTCTTTCTTCAAAAATTGGTATCTAGATCCATGCGTAACTATGCACTTATATATATATATATATAATATTCTTTTTAGAAACTGCTAGTAAGCCTTGCTTGGGCTTCATTGCCCTAACTCAGTTCTGGAGTCTAGTTTAAGAGTGTACACTTCTTATAGGCCCGTTATGATGCTTATCTATACCAGTATTGGAGCTATCCGTCGCCACACGCATACATCAGCAGATATTGCCGCTGTTGCCGCGTCCCATCATCATCGACGAAAAAATTTGTTTTATTCAGATCCGGCAATTTTATCCATAATTTGACGCGATTAATTTAGTTAAAATTTTTCCTTCAAGAACATTCTTATATTAACGGTATTTAATATATTTTGTTGTAACTTTTCAAATAGTTGCCCGAAGCGGATTGTATTTTTTATTTTATTTTAGCGTTATACAGTTTTTTTTTATATCTTTCAGAAACACCATTTTATCAAAGACTTAAGGCACGTGATTGATGATTTCGAATAGCCACAATTAAGAGCAATTTTCTACGATCTGTTTATTGTCATAATTTTTGAACTTATCACTGGGAAAGTTCTCTCATATATCCCTCAAAACATTACTTATATTTGCAAGTAATGCACTGTAGATAATCAGTTATTTTTATTTTTAATAATTGCTTACCACTATTATCATATCAGTTTTCAAATTTTTATTTATTTCTAAATAATTATATATTATCGTTTAACTATCATTATATATAGGATGATTTCCTATAATTTTTTTCAATATCTTATTTTTATTTATTAATTTATTATTAATTGTTTATTTACAACGTTTATAATTTATGTTTTAAATTTGTAAGGAAATTAATTATATTATATAATTTCACAACAAAACATTAAATATTTTTAAAAGTAAGTTTGTATATTCTAATAATATAAAATATTAGTATTGTTATATAAATAGTAATTGATTCTTATAAATAATAAGCGTATTTATATTCTGGACTTAAAAAATCCGTATGAGGTTCAAAGCCGTTCATAAATTCGAACTAACTTCAACTTCTTAATGCTACTGATGTATTATTAATTTAATTATTTTCTTTTTATACGGGTCAACAGCTAAATATGCAAGATTCAACATATTTACATTATCTAAAGCCTTCATAATTATGTGCATTCTAGATCGTCATTGTGCGCTCTACTTCGTGAAGCTGTGCCGAATATATTATACACAGAAATTAATACACGTCTAATGTACATTTTTCTACATGGTATACTCAAAGTCTCTTTGTGCATAATTGTGCAAATTATGCCTTTCTTACTTTTATGTTTACGCGTAAAGAAAAGCAAAAATTCAAAAATATAATATGCAAATTCTATATCATATTATATCATTAAATTAAAAAAATAGTTAAAAGAAAATTTATTCTTACAGTATTTTATCCAGTAAAGGAATAAAATAATTTAGCTTTTTGTACTACTTTCAATCATTTCTTATATCATGCTGAATTACATTTACGATAATCTTGAAACATATACTTTTTAAAATATATCTAAATTTGAACATGAACAATAAAACTGAATATAATGCTATTTAAAGTGCACTATATTTATTATTTGATAATTATATTATGACTAAAAATTTTATACTTATGTAATCATAAAAAAGAGGTATGATTCGATTGATGATATATTATTAACAGTAATTGTACCTTTCAAATATTGTTTCATTTATGAGTATAAAGCATAATTCGTAGTCACTAATGGAAGACTTAAAATATTGGGTTACCGTTTTTGGACTATCTGAAGCCAATGAATTGATATTTTTTGATAGTTATCAATTTTGAGATCATGTAAATATCATAAAAAGATGTTACACTTTTGGAAACGAAAATTTATCGTAATGGATTCCCGCTGTTCCGCAAATTCAACCTTTTTAGAAATTTGTAAGTATAGGTTTATGGATAGCTAAATTAAGATATTATTTCGATCTTAAGAGTTTGTACATATACGTTTAATTGATGGTTTATGAGAATTCCGAAATTATAGTAAAGTACTTATTAAGTAAATTATAATTTTAAATTAAAAATATGTTGTTAAAATAATATATTATAGAAATTTATTAAGACTCATAATTATAAATATTTTGTACACACACGCGCGCGTGTATATAAATATATAATAACTGTTTTAATGTTAAAATATTATTATAGTTATTATTAACTATTTCTTATTGAAAATATAAATAACTATGTCGAATACTTACATTTTTTTTAGAATAAAACTTGATAACCTTTCTCATGTACGTTGTTATGGAGGGGGGCAATATACATGTATTTACACATTTTTTGTAAATTAATTTAAAAAATTATACAAAAATTCGTAAATAATAAATTAAGTAATAAGTTTTTATTAAAAGTTTAATATTTGAATTGATATTTCTGTGATCTGATTCATTAATTTTCAAATAATTCTTTTACACAAAATGCATTATTCACCGAATTCGAATAATATTAGATATATAATTTATTGATAATTATTTTAATTCTTAGCAATTGAAATTTTTCCTGTATATAAATTTATAAATATTTCTTACTATTTATATGTTAAGTTACAACCATAATTCTATAGAACATGCATACAACATTCAAGCACTGAATGAACTGAATAGCAATGAGAGATACGAATTATCCTATTTTATATTATGTCTAGTACCTTTGTCAAAATAAAAATATTAACTTAATATATACATAATAAGCATTAAAATTGTTTATACGCCTTAGAAAACAGTTTCACATATCTAATGTCAATATTTCATTATTTTGTTAATCCAAAGGTTTATGTTTGTATTAAAATGAATGTATGTATTCTTGTGTTCATAATTTTATTTCAACTATATATACTATAATATATAATATAAATCAAACAATAATATACTCGCACATCAAATATCCAATAAAATAAATTTTTAGTAAAAAACAATCATATATATATATAAGTATGAGACATACGAATTTGTGTGTTGAGGTCATCATAAGCAGATTTTGGTTTTGCACTAGAAGGCTCATAACTCTGTTAAATCAATAATTCATATTTACCGTTAATATTTAAGTCATGTAAAGACCTATTTCATATTTTTCTTTCGTTTTTTAGTTACATTACATTGAAAGATGACATCAGAGAAATTTTGTGTATCTACTTTATAAATTTGAAAATATTAATTTAAATTTATGTAGATGCATTTATATATATATATATAAATGCATATGTATACATATATGTATTATAGTCATATATTATAAATTACTATAAAATGTTAAATTTACAAATAAATATTATTACATATTTGCACAGCGAACGCAACAGAGAGAAATACGAAAATTTATAGTTCATTACACGCAGATCTCTCGACTTGTCGTCAAAGGACACGGTTTAAGGCCATAGGTCGAAATCCTTTAACAAACATTCAAAGAAAAATATTATTACTACGGGCTAATCTTGCTACGATTAAAAAAAGTGACAATCACATCGTTACTCTGTAGACTAGGATGTACGATATGAAAGGACAACGCGTTTGCAGCGTCTGTGAACCACCCAGAAGACGCACCACTCCAAGCTTCTGTCTATGTAAATGCATTCGATCGGTTTATATAAAATCATTGTGCTCAAATACTCTCAAGCTTTTTAGAAAGGAGGGTTCTCTATCTTTTATTCAATAAACATTTACTTATTTAAAACTAATTATATGTGTATTTATTTATGTATCCATGCAAATCTTTTCCTTCTAAATGTTATTTAGTAATGCTAATTATTTGAATTCGCAAACTTTAGTATTATGAGACTGATATGCTTAGGCTCAGGTATAATATCATAAGCAGTAATAATATCCTAAATGAAATAATTTTAATAAAATAAACTAATCAATAGTTTCATAAACGTTCGTATAAGTTCTCATATGCCATTGATAAGAAATAATATGTAAGCCCATTGAAGAATAATTATTACATTATACATAAAAATTTATACAAGAAACGTTTTAAAAAATGGATATAAACATAGAAACCACATGTATTAAGAAGAAACATTTACATAAATAAATAACTTTGGAATACGATATATAAATAAATTGTAATTAATTCAAAAGTATTATAAATTTAATTTTTGAGGTGCAAATAAAAAAGTGAAACAGAGTTGAAAATATCTTAATACTTTCAAATAATATTTATTTATAATTTGAAAGCTATGATTAGATATAATAAGAATAAAACCATATAAGCGTTATAATTTATCGTTGAAAAAAATATACCAAAAGTTTAGAAAAAACTCTATTTGACCGAAAATGATCAATATATATATGGTAATTAATTTTTGTATATTATATATAAACACAATATTAAATATATATATTAAATGTATATAAAAATATTATTGTTTTAGTAATTATTTTCTTTACAATCATTGCAGTTTACTATATATCTTTAGTTTGATAGGTTATAAGAAATTAAAAACAAAAAAAAATATATATATATATAAATTTTAATAATATATATTAAGAAAGAGATAAATAGAGAAAGAGAGAGCGAGAGAGAGAGAGAGAGAGAGAGAGAGACAAGGTGGAAATAAGACAGACAGTGACAGTGAGAAAATAAGGCAAAGAGCATATTTTTCCTAGAGAAAGTTAAATGTCTCCATCCATTCGCTTTATATTTTGTATAATTAATTTGTATGCTTATATACAAACTTTACTAACACTAAATAAAAAATTTAAACAATGATGTTTTACATTATGTTTTGATCTACTATTAATACTATTATTATTACGAACGCCAACATTCGAGTCCTTCATATCTTGGATTCAGATAATACATAATTTATAGAATATAATATTTAATATCTAGTAATCAACGATCCATAAAAAGGAATATAATTTTAAATGTATTAACGGTACTTTTTCGGTACAAGTATTTGTAATAAGCTATCTTGAGTTTAAAATAAATTTTAAAATAATTTCGCTTGTATTTTGAATTTTTAATTTATAATCATATAGATATATCTACTTAGTAAATATTTATTCTTTTTATTGTGCCAACTTTTTTCTGATAAGAATTAAAATTCGTTCATTATTAATTTTTTTTACAAGTAAAATTATAAAAAAGTTTTTTTATTCATATAAAAAGCATTTTGCAATATATTTATAAAAATAAACTGTAAGCATTGTATCTAAGGTTCGAATTTCAGATTATTTAAGGTACAATATATTTTCAGTTACATTATTAGAGTTACTGTTAAGGAAAATTAGATTATAAAATTATATATATGTGGAGATGAAAATAGTATCAATTGATCAAAAAATATATTTGATGTAGTCAAAACAAGTATCTTTTTACAAAGAGTTAGAATAATATAAGTATGTGCAGATAAATATTGTTTACTAAGATGTTATAAGATACTGTTTCTAATAGAATGCAAGTATATTAGTAATTATTAGTAGCGTTAGTATTAAATGCCTGAAGATCGTGAAAAATAACCATTAAGAATAATAAGGATTATTAAGAAAGGATGTTTAATAATGACGTATAAGCCCCAACTTCCTTTTTAGAATTCTGAATTTATCATATCTTACTTTTATACAAATGTCATTCTATATATTATATATATATTAATGATTATTCTATAATGAATTTTTATATATAATGGAATATATTTCGCACTACTTATGTAAAATATCTATACTCTACTGAGAGGGGACTGAAGCAATATAATGATTCAGTTCCTATTATTTGCTCATTGTATATATTGATCATAAATCTATTTTTAAAATGTTTATCACTAACATATTTTATCTATAAATACATATTTAAATGATCAAAGAAAAAACTTTTTATAAAATAAATCTGTAAGAATATAGCACTGATGCATTAAAGATTAAATCAAAATATTTAAGATATAACTTTGACTATAAATTAATAATCATGTATTATAATGTATAAAACAATTAAATTTATAATAAATCGCATTTACGAAATCTATTTTTTCGCAATAATATAGTGTAGTAAAAAATTATGGTAACTTACTTATAGTTTTATTAATCCAATCGGCTAGATCTTCCTGTAGAGGAATGAGCTGTTGACTTTGAGTTGAATGCAGCCGCTCATGATAAAATTCAGCATATTCCTCTTCTTCGGCCGATAATCTTGGAACATCGGCTCTATGAAATACGCAGACACTAGAAGGTCCCCAACTACTGCGGTAGCGCGTATTTTTCGATGGTGGGAAGCGATTCGTGAACGACATACTTCTGAAGACTATTACTAATTTTTTTTCAATCAACAGGCTTTGTATATTTCTTCTTATGTAATGGCTCAAACTTTATACTGAGGGATTATGGAAGAATATTTAGTATTTTACTCATGTTTCAAAATAAGTATATTTTGAAAAATATTTTGATATCATATATACAATTATTTACTGCAGGATTCAATTTGTTTGTGTTTTTTTTGTAAAAAGTTCCGAATTTATTTATCTGATAAGCAATATTTATATTATTAGTATATATATTTTATAAATATTACATATATACACACATACACACACACGTATTAATATATATATATATATACACAGATACTTACCGAAATGATTTATTATAATCTTAATAATAAATATACGTAATAATAGTGATATATTATTATTGAATTTTTATGTAAAAATGGTATAAATATAGATAATAATAATAATAATAATAATAATAATAATAATAATAATAATAATAATAATAATAATAATAATAATAATAATAATAATAATAATAATATCATATTTCAAAGAAATAGCACAAAAACAGTATTAAATAAAAATAAAAAAAATATAAGGATAATTTTGTTTATATAATTGTTTATATTAACATTTAATGTAGAAGTGTGCGGATGTATAGAAATGTTTTCATGTCAATGCATTTGCACGTAATGAATACTATGAAGTATATCCATATTATCAATTGTAGCGAAGAAGGAAATAAAAGGGAGAATAATGAGCCTAAAGAAGTGAAAAAACGTAAGAATTCGTGGGAAGATCGTGAAGAGAAACAACTACTGAATCAAAAAGATTATCGTGTCATTGTAGAAGGATATATTTAACACTTTATTAATAATGTTATTTAATTATTTTACATTTTTTCATTATAAAATAGGAAATATGAATTTTTTAGTTTCTTCATTAATCAGTTTTTTTTATTACTTTCGAGATATTGTGGAATAATATTTCTGTACTCTATTATAATCACTTTTACCATATAATTAAAACTACTTTCATTTTTATGTTATGAATGTAGATTTTGTTTTTAAATACAAAATCATATATTAATATGATTTATAAAAGACTCTTGAAATTAAAGATAGATACTGATGTAAGAACTGTTTGTAAAATAAACCAAAGAATTTTTTAAAATTAATTCCCAATTTAAATCAATTCATCAATTTATCAAGAGAAAAAAATAACTGTGTTAAATGATAATCCCAATATATTTTTATCTCCGATTTTTCATACATTGTAATATTAATTATAACAATGGAATATAAAAAAATTTTACAATAAATTTATAATTTATTGAACTGCTATACCAATATTTTTTAGATGTTTTTGTGAATAAATATTTAATAGTGAATAAATAAACAGTGGCTTACTATTTAATTAATGAATATTTCTGAACCAAAATTATTTAGAATATTTTGAAAAATGATATTTTGAAAAAGAATATCGTAAATCGAAAAAATATAGAAATTATAATTTATAGTACTTAGTATTTTATTTTTAAAAGGATAATATTGCTGAAATTTAGTCGAATCGTAAAATATAAAATATAAAAAATTCTATGCATAATAATAAGACCGAAATTGTTTTTTAATATTTAAATAGAGTTTCGTATTATTTGTCATAATTCTGTAACTAATAACTCACGACCAACAATAAAAAATCTTTATTCCGAAAATAGATATTACTGACGATTAAATATAAATATTATGACATTCTTTTATCTTATAAGCACCTTAGTTTTACAGTTAATCATTTATTTATTATAATATTAATTTTATTTTATTATATAAACGTTTATTTCAGCGTTGTTATAAGTGTTATTATTATTATACTTAGTTAAAAATCGAATTGTTATGATTTATATTATATACTGATATATGTTCATAGAATAAAACAATAAATATATGTACATGTATATTCTGATGATGGACCACGCATCTATTATGTTATAGTAATTTTTAATCATTTTTATTTATATGAAATCTTTTATTTATTGATTATTTAATGTATTTACAGACAATTACAATTAGCTAGTAATGAAACAATTACATAAATACTGGTAAAACGTTTATAATAACACCGTTAATTATATTTTTATAAATTTATGTATATAAATAGATACAGGAATAGAGACAGAGAAAGAGAGAGAGAGATTATAGAAAACAATTTTTTAACATAGCATAGCAATTGCGAAGAAAAAACTCGACAAAATGTAGGAAAACCTTTGCAATATGGCCTATATTTTTCTTCAAAAAAACCTTACGGGTTTCCACCAAATTATAGGGTTGAAGGTCTTCACTGATAAACTTATTATTAATAACAAAGGAAAAATATTATTCCTTCGGGTTAGTCTTGCTACAATTCTAAAAAGAGTGATACACGCGCCCTTGATGTGCGATATGAGGAGACGATCGATGCGCCAGCGGCGTCTGAATTTTATCCAAAGTACCTCCTCTTTGAGCAATCTAGTTTGTTCTAGACGAAGAACTTCCATCGAACCAGTTTTCCGCTAGTCGTTACCGCTAGTAACTAGCCGCTAATATTACGAAAGGATTTTTCTTCCTTTAATCAGAAGTTTTTATATACCACACGCCAAGGCTTTTTCTTTATTCTGCAAGGAAGGCTTTTAAACGTTTAATTAAAACAAAATTTACTTATTAAAAACTAATTATTTATGTAATCACTTATGTTTCCAAGTTAAGTTCTTCTCTGTTAATTATTTTTTCGTAGTAATAATTATAGGAACTTGCAAACTTAATAATATGAGACTTACGCGCTTAGATTCAATGTTCAGAATATTCTTAGTTTTTAAAATAATAGTTTTTTAAATAATACATACAATTTATATGACTTATTTTTATTAATTAACTTTAAATTTATATAATATATATAAGAAAGCGTGTTTCATGTATTGTACTGATAAAATCATTGATACAAACATTTTTATATGTATTGTAGAATATACATTGTGTATAGAATAATAGCAAAATCAGTGATTAATATAGGTGGGATTTTTTTAAAAGAATTGCAATTATTTTTAATACCAAGAATTAAAGTTTATTTACATAATAATGTATAAATTGCTCCGTATTCTTTAAAATAAACTTAAAGACTTTTGTGTTTCAATAATTAATTGATATTAATTGATAATATTACGGTTATAAATATTTCAAAAATAAGTTTTCAATATTAAATTATAATTCGACTTAATTTCTATTTACTATTTGAGTACTTCGTTATGATTAAAGAAATATACTGTATGATATCATTATGTCTGTATAAAAAAATTAAAAATTTCAATACATAATTCAGAAAAAAATGAAATAGCATTTTATGTAATTTACAATAATAAAAACTTAATATAGGAATTACAAAAACTGTTTATTGGTATTAAAGATAAAAGAAAATTTTAGAAATTGAATTGCAACAGATATATTATTCTTTTTAAACTTCACCTCAGAAATTTTTCCATAGACTTTAGATATCGTGTAATATGCAATTTTAGTAGGCCATGTGTTTGCTGTTACTGATAAATATGTATTACAGCTAGTAATGAGTATCATTATAATATTTTTACACTTTTACTATTAATTCAAGAAGATCATTAAATAAAATATTGTAGAGTATATTCGATCTACTTTTCTGACACGATTAACAATAAAAATTAACGAAATTTATATTTATTTAGAACAGTAGATATTTATTTATATAAATGTAGGAGTAATATACTTACATAATTATATGATACAAACATAAAAAATTTCATAAAATAGTAATAAAAATGCATTAAAAACGTGTTACATTGTATAATTATCATAATATCTTCTATCTACATAGTTTAAAAGGTATACTTTAAATTGATAATTTATTATTTAACAAATAATAATAAGAAACTTATTCTATAATAGAATAATAATTTTTGTTTCGATTTAAAAAATCTAATAATGATTTAATATATTCTTAAAAAACGTATCACCGAATTTGTTTAAGTTTTGTACTATTAATATGATTTTTTAAAAGTAAATTTCATTCTAAATAACATAAGCACATAAGCACAAAATGAGTTAAATCACATAAGCTCATTTAAATACAAAAAGTAGAAATTCATTCATTTCGTTTAAAAAAATTATAACAAAGAGGCACATACATACAATTTCTGTTTAAAATTTGATACTGTTTTTATGAAATATATTTTATTATACTTCAAATATATACAATAAAAGTTTAGAATAAATAGATAAACTTAAAATGAGATTAAAATGATAGCCAAGAAAAATACATAATAATACAAATAATAATGTATATTTTTGTAAAAAATGTATTGAATTGAACTATCATATAAAAATGATATAATGCAATATAAAAATGTGCAATAAAAGTGATATAAAGTATTATATAAAAAATAATATAATATAAAATAATATACTAAGGATATTTGAATGTGAACAATTAATTAAATGAAATTTACATTTAACAACATTTTAAATAAAAAATAAACTGCTATAGTAAAAATTGTATATAAAAACATTGTTTTCGGTTCTATAGAATTTTATTTACTTTTTCAGACTTGGATACTGGACACACTATATAAGTAATAATATGACTTGATAAAAGACAAAGAGTTAATAAGTCAATAAAAGTAATTTGAGGTAGAAAAAAATGTAATGCATCTTAATGGCCGGATATGTGAATATATATATACTTAACAAATTCTTAAATTCATTTCAAGATCCTAATGAACCTTAATATCTTAAAATGACCTCCATGAACAAAAAACGAGTGTACTCAAATTATGTGTGTATTTAATTACTAAAAATTATCATTAATAATTTTATTATCTTCGAAATCAGGATTTTAAACAAGAAATTTATTTATGATGGTTTTTATAATATTCATGTAATCTTAGGTTTATTTCTTATATAAAGACTACAAATACTATAAATTTTGAGAACAAAATCGATGAAGTAAGAGAGAGAGAGAGTGAGTGAGTGAATGAGTGAGTGAGAGCGAGAGAGAAGTACGATAAGTGGGAAAGAGCATATAAATATAAGGAAAATATGCTCAGAGGGAAGAAATAAAATGTAAATACTTTTGTGGAATTTCTTGTTTAAGCTTATAAAAAAAGGATTTTTTGTACTTTCTTTCAATATTAAATTGAATACATGATATTTTTATAACAATATTTAATTTAAAAAAATTTTTGTTACTTAAAATGTAATGTAATAGAATATACATTACTATAAATTAAACATTAAAACATTCAAAAAGTTATATATTATAATATACGTTTTTATATATTTATATTATATTAATATACGTTTTTATATAAAGTTATATATTATAATATACTGTTTTATAATTAAACAGTTTAAAATAAAACTTTTAAATTGTAAAAATAATCAGAGGATTACAGTAGTAGTAGCTTAACTTTATTATATATACTGAAGATGAAAATTGAACAATTTTCTATTGTCAAATTTTTAAAAATTTAGTATTTTTTTTAAATTACTAATCTAAATGATAAATTCAAAATAAAATTTTAAGCTCCAAATTATTGTTTATAATTTAATAACTGTTGGAAGTTATTTAAAAGCTGCAGTGATCCGGGACGTATTATACTATTAAAATTTTAAATATACTTTTAATGTTATTAAAATATGTTTAATATTGATCTAATAAATCACCCATAGAATAGATGTAATTTTTTATTCAAATTTTATTACTTTATTCAAAATATATAATAAATGTAAGAAATAATATTTTTTATAAACGAATAAATGTTTATAAATTTCATATTATTTATATTTGTAAATGTTTAATTAGTAAATATATATAATAGAATAATTACCGATTACTGTAAATTTACCTTATATTAAACTTATTAATTGATCAATGAAAACGCATTTCTTAATTCGCATATGTATTTTTTTAAAGATACTATGAAAATAATAAAAATAATATAAATTTAAAGTATAAAATAATAAATCGTTAATTCCTGAAATTTATTATACTAAAAATCTATTGAGAATAATTGTGTATCAATCAAAATATTATGTAATTTAACAAATTTAATAATCATCCATAAAATAAATAGTAATGCATTATTAGAAATGACAAATATTAATTTTGATATGGGAAGACAATATTCGTACAAGGGTAGAAAATTTTCGATAATAAATAGAAAACTGATACGTAAAGTATTTATCACTTAAGAAATTAAATTAAAATTCTAAAAAATAATTTATTTGATTTCGCAATTACCGTTATAATAAGTACATGAAAAAATATAATTTGAAATCATTTTAAGGATATTGTAAAAGGGGCGAACGATGTCAGGGCTTGAAATAGAATAGCGAAACACTATAATAAAGCATGTATCTTCTTGCAAACCATTGAGGATTTCTTATACAAGTGTATTAGTGCTTATATTAAGAGACAGCTAGAAGCCAAAAGTGAAACAGCTGAGAAAGAGGCTCAGTTGTACTCACCGGACTAAAGCTGAGTTGAGTTGAGTTTGAGAATAAAGTTTTAAAGTACTCTGTCGGGAGTCAGAGATTCGTAAGGATGCGCATAGAAGGGACTTCCTCCCCTAGTTCTTCTAATTTGTTATGTAAGATTTATTGGAAGGCGCCAGTGGTGATGAGGTACAAATAAATGTGAAGATTGTTATACGTCGACTAGTTGCGCCGAACAGTACCGGGATGCCGCTATGATACCGCTATGAAGAGATAGAGCTTAGCATCGTCACGGGTTTTCACTACTTGTCACAACTTCATAGGACGGAATACAACGAGACTATGCTGAAGTTTAGAATTTCAGACGCTTCTTCAGTTATGATAGTTCGTGTCGAACTTCGAAACTATTGTTGACGCCGCTGCTTCTCCAAGAGAACTAAAGAAGGAAGAAGGAGGAACAGACGGCTCTACCTCCACTAGCGGCTCTCTGTCTCTGTCTGTCTGTCTGTCTGTCTCTCTCTCTCTCTCTCTCTCTCTCTCTCTCTCTCTCTCTTTCATTCGCTCTTTCATCAACTTTCCTCCTACCCTCCAGCTCAATACCGTCTCCACCTCTACCCTGACTCCTCTTTTCCCACCCTGTTTTGTGCACGCTGGTGCGTCAGTTTTATGGTCTCTGTTTTTCAGAATTGAGCATTTTATCAGGAAAGCGATTTACGTTAGTCGGTAGGACCACGTGTATAAATTAATCTTGTCGCCCCCGCCCGTTCGACTATGTATTTGTACGTGCATTTGTGAGAAAAAAAGTAACAAAAACAATATTTGCTGAAGGGTCGAGTAAGGATAAACTAAATTATTGTTGGGAATCAAGAGAACCTACTCGCTTTTCAAATTTCTGAATAATGTTTTAGGGCTTTCGTCAGAAAAAAAAATCCGAAAACACTTGCTCTCATCATCTTTATTTTATTCTAAAATTCCTAACAATTTCTTAATCAGCATTAAGCTTAATTCGGCTCGTAAAAATATTGACTTGTTTGCTTTTAGATTTAAAAAATACGGTAAATAAGATAAAACTACCCAATTAGTTTATTTCATTTATTAAACAACAGATAATATAAGATTATGTTACTTATAATTTAAAAATAATTACATTTATTTTAGTATATATTTAAAGATTACTTAAATATTATTTCTACAATATTATTAATAATAAAGAATAATATGAATTAGTATTATGTTATTTAGCTTTTTCATATTAAGATAATGATTTAAGAACGTATTGTTATTCATTTTAAAATTGATTAAAGCAAATTCTTTTTTATAAAAAAAATTAAGATAATCACAATTCATAATTTAGTGTATTTATATAAAATTAAAATATCAATAGTATTCAATACTTAAACGAAAATTATAATACATCGTATAACATTTTGAAATTTTTATTAAAAAGCGATTCGAATCTTTAAAGGCGGTAAATCAAAATGCAACATCTTCGTATATTTAAACATATGTATCTCAAATGTATAAAACACAAATTTATTAAAAATTATTGAATTATCATAATGAAAAAACTTTCTGAAAAATGAATATGAAATTGAGTTGCTTCTACTTTTGATTTTTTGAAATTTTTAAGCTAGATAATGTCTACCATACTTGTTCATAAATTTCGATAAATATTGTATTTATTTGTTTATGAAAGAATAAATTTACTTAATTATATCTTTTATCTTTCGATAAATTTCCAACTGAATTATATTATAATACAGTTAATTATATTGAATTTGTAAAATATTTTAAGCTTAAGGATTTCGTCACTTACTATAACTATTTTGATAAAATAAAAGTTTAATTTCAATTTTCAACATATTATTTAATTAATGTATTAAGAAAAAAATATTTGATGTTGTTCATAATTTACTTTTTTTATATAAATATTATTTACATATTTTAAATGTATTAAAAAACGTATTGTCGATATATGTTAATTTTATTAATAAATGATGAATAATTTAAATGTAAACTTTTAAATAGAAAGTATTTATTATTTCATTCAGTTATATTTTATGATTATTAATTTTTAATTTATAACAATTAATGAAATAAAAAGTTATTTGAGTTTCAAATGTTTTTAAGAACATATTAGTAAGCTTCTTTAAAGTTATAGAAATCATTGTACTTCAAAAAATATATATAAAATTGTTTTAATCCTATATATTAAATTACGCATCTTAATTTCATATAAAATTAAAAAAACTGTAGTTTTATTACAAATATAAATTCATTCGTTTATTTAGGAACGTATATAATATGCTTCATTGCATATTTCTAATTTCATTATATTGTAATTATATGAAATTTTTTATTTAAATTAAATCTCAAATTGTTTATTATTTTATAAAAATTGGAAGTTTCTACATTTCATAATTATTATTATAATTTATATTCCTAAATAATAATGAAGAAAATGTTTATGATAATCTAATTTATTACTTTATATTATGGATTCAAATATTATTTATTATTTATAATTTATTACAACATGTATAGTATCTAAGAAAATAATTTAATGCATAATAAATTTAAAATTATTTTTAATTTTTAACTATTTAAAGATGCTACACCATAATAATACATTGAACTCAAGACAGAGTAAATAGTTGAATGAAATATTATGTTGGGTAAATATCGATCGATATTAAGTCAATTTTTGACATAACTGTGTAGAATAAATCTACAGATTCTTAAAAAAATTAATCAGACAAACCTTCGCAATGATCTAGACTCAAGCAGGAAATCCCTAGCCACTTTGCATACATACTTTTCATCTGCATATAATCATGGTATGTTCTTTACATTATTAGCCCTTTTGTAGTACACCGTAAGGACCCGTTTACACTTTGAATAAGTATATTGATTATCCGCTCAAATTAATTTTTTTCAATACGTAATAGTAAAAACTATATTTCAAAATATTAAGTAAAAATAATAAATTTTTATTTATTAATTCAGTGGATTATACTAAATATTAAAATAAAATTAAAAAATCAAATATAAAAATAGTAAGATTAAATGTTTCGTATGTTCTGCGCAAGTTAAAGCGATTCTTTTAAATCAATACTTGTACTCTCCAAGAATTTCAAGGACATTATTTCTATTAAATGTTTGTTTCCTCTTTCTTGTCATTTACATTTGTAAATTAAGTCCGTTCAATGTGTCTCTGACTCTGTTTGTCTCTATCTGTCTCTGTTTCTCTTTCTCTCTCTCTCTCTTTCTCCTGTCTCTCCCTCCCTTTCACTCTCACTCTTTAATAAGAAATTTTTAAATTTTCTTATTGGTTTAAAACATTATAATGAATTATATTTTGATACACGCCTAGAAAATAAATAAATTTATTCAAATTTTAATAAATTATTGAAACTGTTGAAATCAGAGTAGATTTTATAATTTAATATAAAAACTTCATACATTCATTATTTATAATGATCGTTGATGTATCCTTAACTATTCTTGTTATATATTATTATCTTAATGTGTAATATTATTACGAAACAATTCCTTACAGTAGAACAAAGTCTTAAAAAGACTTAATATTTTAATCTTCTACATAATTGTAAAAAAATGCTGTTGATGACAATATTTTTTAAAGACGTTGCATTTTCACTATTTCTATGTATTACGGATAGCGTGACTACGTATTATGAATATGCGAAGTAAATATCTAAGCGAGTAAATTTATAATACGTATTGTTTTTTTTTTCTTTTGTACAACTATATTGGAGGAAATTTTAAGAAATCTTGTCGCTAAATTAAATATTGTTTTAAGAATTAAGTGTAACGTTGCGAACGTTGAACTACAAGGATAAGGACAACTAGGGCCATAAGGCGACGTAGAAAAAGGATATACACAAAATAATTATAAGCTTATAGGTTATAAATTACGATATTATGGTTACGCTTCGGAGAGACGACAGTAGACGTCATAGGCCAAACGAATAGAATATCTGTAAAAAAATGTAAATAACATAACATCAACAAGTCCCTGTAAAATTAAATCGCTAAATAAAAAAAGTAAGGCCGCAGGAACCCGAAGTCTGACAGCCGCAGGGGCTTAAAGCCTGATAACGGTCAAAGGACTCCCACGCCCACCCGGTCGGGTGGCAAGAACTACCCATAAAAGGATAAGGGGTCCGATACCGACAAAGGATGCCCTCCGCATGGGGACCACCGACTTCCTCCAGGGGCGAGCGGAACGGCCCTAAAGTGAACGATAAGGTGGAACTAGGCCTCGTCTATCGAACTATAGTAATCCGTCTAGGTCTGACGTTATCGGCACTGTATGGCCACGATTCCCTTATCCCCTTCATGAAAATGACGGCCAATCATAACGCCCTGCAAATTTCTGAGGCGGGTAAAAAGACATAATGAGGAAAAATGAGGGATGACGAGAACTGCTTCTATATTCGAGTACCCTTGCCCGAAAGGAAATCTCCCGTAAAGTTGTCGCTCGCGAGCAACCGTGTACTATCTCAATTAAATATAGAATAAAAAAAAAAAAAGATATAAAATCAATTGTTTATTTGTGTTCGATTCTTTACCCTCCCAAACATCCCGCTAAACAAGAACATTATGCAGATTAAATAAATCATCGCAATTTTCTAAAGAGTTAAATAAATTTAAAAATTAGTATAGCCATAAAATTAATTAAAATAATCATTAACTATTTATTGAATTATAAAATCGAATAAATAACATATTAATATTTATCAAGTCGCGGGACACGAGGGAGAAGGAATAAAGCAACTCGGAAGGGAAAAAAAACAAAGACCTAGACTTGATTTAAATTATATGTGCTAGGCGGCGTAGCGAAGGGTGGGGGTAATGAGGGAAGGCTCGCGCGTAATGGGATGCGTACGTACGTCGCGTCCGTATACTCTCTGACTCTTACACCGGCGTCGCCCGTCGTCATCCAGAATATCTTGTGTCTTTTCTTCAATTGTTTTTACTTCATTCGCGTCATTGTCAACTTCGGCATAATGGATTCCTGTACGTACGTCGCCGCCAAAAACTATTACGCATAGTGTTGATAAAAAAATGCTTGGAAGGGGGAGAAGCCAAAATGTCCCTCGGCTTGCGTTATAGTAATGGCTAAAATTTATGCAAATATTTTTATAATTAATATGGAAACTAAGATTATGGAAAAATTTATATTATGGAAGAAAAATTTTTTATAGAAAAACAAATCAATTATTACACTTTAATAAAGGAATGATTTTGCAATCTAAATAGGTGTAAAAATTAATAATAAGAATGTAAATATAATTATAAATAATTAAAAGAGGATAAAGGAAGGAGCTGGAAAAAAGGGACTCTCGAAAAGCCCAAGTTTTCTTAAAAAACCTCAATCACTTCATCCGCGCGTGTTCCTTTCGTCAGTATTCGTCACTAACTATTTTAAAGGAAATTTATATCGTTTTTTTAAGTTCATCACCCACACACTTCCTCACTCCCTTGACTATCGAGCTTGTCAAACTATCTAATGCAATTTTTATTGAACATATGGTTGATCTGTTAAATACAAGCTAATGTTGTTGTCAAAGTGGTTTCTTTACAGACAATTTGATCTGACACCAAGTATCTTTGAGTCGTGTATCAATCACATAATTTTCTTTTAATTTTGTGTCGTTATTGAGTTTTGTTTTATTGATAAATAGCGACGATTTTGGTAAATAAATTACAAATGTAACTACTGCAGATTGAAACGAAGAGCCCCGGGTCGCTAGACATGTCAATACGGATGGAAAAAGAGAGACGAAAAGGAAAAGAAGGAAAGGCCCCGTGGAAAAGAAAAAACTGAAAGAAAATAAATTTGCACGAGCTTCGTATAAAGTGCTGGGGTCCGAGATTAGTCCTACGATGCATGTCTATGACCCTTCTCATCCAGTAAAGCACGCGTTCGAAAGTGGGCTGACATACACAGACTCAAGTACCGAACACGAATACGAGATATATCAAACTGCAATAACATGATCGGCAACGTCAGGCATGTTGACATGGAAAACCAAATAAGGAAAATTGTCTGAGAATAGTTTACATAAATATTGTGTACAATAATAGTCTACATAAATATAGTCTACAAGTATGGTGTACAGCCCCTTTCGATGGGAAACGTCCTTCAGCGAGCCTCATCGTAAGGGGGCCAAAAAGAAAAATTGAGATGTGATAATAGGCCAAGATCAACATGCTGGGTATCGAGCGGAGAGGTAAACGAAGCCTATGGATTGAAAAATCACGGCAGGAAATGGAAAAGCGAGAAAAATAAGGGCCTTAAACTGTGGTATGCTCGCTCCAACCCCCTCACCAATCGAGTGATAGAAAAATAAACAGGACAACAGAACAGAAAAAAGAGAGGGAAAATACCCAAGACCCATAAGAAAAAATGAAGAAGAATCTTCGGGAGACGAAGTAAAAGCCCCGGAGAGAGAGAGGAACGAAAACAAAAAGTGTGGATGGTAGTTAACAACTACTCACAAGCGTGAAAAAAATATGTTACAGATGAAATAGCTTTCATCTCAATCTTTCGTCGTACGTGTGTTGCGCTTAAAATCCAGGGTACTAACGCTACAAAAAAAAAAAATAATAAAAAACTGTTGCTTGATTTATGCATTGTTTGTAAAATAAGCACTCTGTTGTCAAACAATCCACATCTGTGACATATTAAATAATTTTTATTTTTTTTCCGCAGAATCGTCGTGTGTCCAAGGCATGGTTGGGGCCGACGTGCAATCGGGTAACGTACCGACGTTATGTATACTATAGGTAAGAAAAGTGATCCCGCCTTTTTTCGATATTTTAGTCAAATTAAATTTAAATAAAATAAATTAATGTGAAAGAAAAGATAAAACTGTAAGGGAAGGACAAGCAGAGAAAACGGAAGAAAGACTTCAATTTGTTTTTTGCATTGACAAAAAATACTTTGCATTTTATATCGATAAGAATAGAGACTTAAAAAAAGAACTACAAAAGTATTATTTATTTTTACTCTGGTATCTTGAACGCGGTAATTAGAGCGATATATCAGCCATCAATCACGAACTGTGAACTTTCATTTGGAAGTACACTGTATATGAGGAGGCACCCGCCGACTTTGTCAGCACGACCAAGCACCTATTTAGACGGGACAATAAGCTGATCAATATAATTAGCCGAGCGAGGACATCGACGACCCCGATACCCATAACAATCGAGCGTCGAAGTCTAAACAAACTCCAGCTAACTGCTCCAATGTATCATCAACACCAATTGCTACGTACTACGACGTCATCATGCAGTTTTCCCTACCAAGCCAAGGACCACCATTACGCTGTAGCTAGCGCTATCCGACTGTACAGGTAATGACACGAGTGCGCACTCAGTTCCACTACACGCCAGCGTCACTGACTCCGTCCGACAGAGTGCACTCACCTCACGAGGACTTTTGCTCCCATGAACGACGCCATTACAGCGTAACACGTGCAGCGCTACCTACGTTACCGATACTTATAGAAAACATTCAGTGTAACAGGTATTTAGTTCTAGTAATAAGTATTATTTGTAAACATGTAATGCAATAAGTGCCTAGTTGTAAACGTTTAGTTCCAAAAGTATTTGTAAGAATAATACGACCGAGAGAACATATAGATATATTTAGCATAACGATTGACAGTTAGACACATAAGAACATCGGTGTTTAATCATTTCCATCCGTTTCTCACTACCCTGCCTACAAATGCACTACCTGATACTATACACGTACCAGCTAATAACAAGAGGCTTAAAAAAAAATGAACGAATGATATATCAAGACATAAAGTCCAGAAGTAGATATACACGGTAAGCGTCGATGGGGGTGGCGGCTATCGCGATGTAGAGACTTGAGACGTACGCGCGCTCCTATGCCTTCACATCGCTTCTCAAGATGAGGGCGCGTACACGCTGAAAAATAATCGGGGGGAGACCCGAGACACGCGAGGAGAATTTCGGGGAAATCGTGTGATCGCGAGACTTCTTGCGAGAAATATTAGCGTCAGGGACAGTCGTTACAAAAACGCTATCGAAGAAAGGTCTAGCAACTAGGTCCGTAAAACGAGAGCGCGCACGACGTAGTGTTCGATTATTCATTCCATGAGAAAATCCGTGGGATCATATGACACAGCCTTATCCTAGAATCTTGAGGAATAGGAAGGGAAAGGCAAAAGATTTAACCGAATGCAACATCAATGACAAAGGCGGCGTACTACGCGTCAGCGATATCCTCACAGTAACGGAAAGCAGTATTCTGCTCCATTAACGTCATCTTCAGAGTGACAGCGGGTCGCCCCACCAGCGCCACCTTCAGAGCTGGAAAGCGCATCCAACAGGTGACATTAACAGGCTAGAGCTTCAGTCAAACGCTGAAACGGCAACGCTACCGGGGGTGCCACCCCACCACAGCACGTCAGGCGCCTAAGTATTTTCCCCTGCAATATACGACATTTAACACCTCAGCTGGCCCAGCGAAACTCGCGCAAACATACAATAATAAAACAAACTTGTTCAGGATGTTCGGGATATTAGAGAGATCATCTCAAACTCAATATTTCGTTATTTTAAAGTCTTTATTTTAGTGATCGGAAGGTATACAGTTAGCACGATTCTTACAATTTTATTGGTCGCGAACAAGCATTGATTTCGAATTCTAGTCGTTACTGAAAAAAGAGTAGGCGAGAAAAGGCCCCGAGTCCCCGACCTTCTCTCATTTTATTTCCATTTCCCCGCCGATCTAATTGGCCGGAAAAATTCGTAGAGGGGCAGAGGGGGTCGCGGCTTCTGGCCCTGGTCACGTTGGACCTCGGCCGGCTCTTGTCGTTCGGTGGGAGGGCCTAATTTCGCGCAACCGATTCTATTACATCGGTCCGTTGAACCCGAGACGAGGACGGTGTCCCGCATGTGGCGAACATGCCTCATCGTCCTCGGGCCCATAGCAGGCTTCAAACCCCTACGGCTATATCAGGCTTCAAGCCCCTGCGGCTATGTCAGGCTTCAAGCCCCTGCGGCTACATCAGGCTTCAAACCCCTGCGGCTACATCAGGCTTCAAACCCCTGCGGCTATATCAGGCTTCAAGCCCCTGCGGCTATGTCAGGCTTCAAGCCCCTGCGGCTATATCCTTTTGACAATTTGTTGGTTTTTTCTTATCCGAATTCTCGTCCTACAGTGTTTACTGTCGCCTAAACACTATTATCGTGCTGTCGTTTCATATTTCAAACTCTTATTTATGTATTTATATTCTAAACGCCTCGTTCGGTCGTTCCTTTAAAGTCAATAAATTTCGCCATAAATCATTAATATTATTTCTAACTATACGACGACGCAATATCATATTTATTTATTTATTATGCCTACGCGGACCGTAACAAAACTCATTGAATTAGTCTCAATGTCTATTTTCACATACAATTCACCTCCTTTACCGCCTCATATATCTGACGTTAGGAGACCACGCACAAAGAGTAACTAACAATAACTGTATTCGGATCTTGGAATGTAACTTTTTAATAAAGCATTTCGACATCCTGATCTTTTATAGATATAAAATTTTTTCAATGTTATTATAAATGGTACATAAAGATATACACACGAGGAGCACAATAACAGACTCAACGCCAGCGGGTGAAAACATAAGTGTAGCTACCACAAGGACGATCCGCATTCCTCCACTGCAGTCCACAAGTAGGAACAACTGGTTCTTAACTCTGGAATCGCTTATGAATATCGCCAACGTCACGAAGGACGACCACAAATATTGTATTCTGATTACAAATCTCGACCTAAATGTACTGGAACGCGTCAGACATATGCTGCGCAACCCGCCAGCGGAAGGCAAATATGACGTCCTAAAAACAGCAATCCTGAAGCAGTTCTCTGATTCGAACCAAGATCGGGTTACGAAGCTGCTGCGCACGGAAGACCTTAGGGACAGCAAACCTTCGACGTTCTGGAACCATCTCCAGGACATCGAGGGCAACCTAGTGAGCTACGATTTTTTTATGGAACTGTGGCTGAAACGACTGCCGCCGCACATTCATCATATCCTTGTTTTCATACCGAACAAAGATATGCCACGATTAGCGCAGGTCCCCAACAACATCCATTCGTTCGACCCCGTTCGCCGCCGAAAACATCTTGGCCGTCGCAGCTACTAGGAGCCGTCTAACGCAGAACACAGCCACCCTCATCCTAAAAAGATAGCGGCCTTAGAAAACAGAATGGCGGCCATGGAATTATCGCGATAACACGATCAGAGCCGCGGACGTGCAAAACCGTGAAGCCCTTCACGCAGCCGTGACACCAAGGACGTATGCTGGTACCACGCGAGATTCGGGGCCAGTGCAACGATGTGCACGTCCTCTTGCAAATGGTTGAATGCGGGAAACGAACAGACCCGTTGAGTGACACGGCTGCACTCAATGGCCCCGGGAGCAGCCAAATATTCGCCAGAGTCAAGAACACGAACATGTGGTTCCTCGTCGACACCGGTGCGGATGTCTGCGTCTTCCCGAAATCGCGTACTTCGGACAATCCTTACGAAAGTGATTACACGTTATACACCACCAACGGGACAAGGATAAAAACGTATGGTGACAAGATACTCACACTAAATCTTGGCCTACGCCGCTCCTTCCCTTGGCACTTCATTGTAGCAGACGTAGACATGCCCATAATCGGTATGGACTTCCTCGTGCATTATAAAATTCTCGTAGACGCGAGAAACAAAAAACTAATCGACAACACAACGAAACTCGCGTGTGTCGTGCAAACAGCTCCAAAAACCGCCACCCCGGTGATAAAAACAATCGCAAGGGATTGCCAATATAAAAAACTACTGGCAGACTTCCCAGACCAGACAAGACCTCCAGTGTTCCGCCGATCCCAAGTAAAACACTCCACGCAGCACTACATCGAGACCACGCCCGAACCACCCACGCACAGCAAGGCGAGAAGGCTCGCACCCGATCGCCTCAAGATCGCCAAGGATGAAATCGAACTGATGCTCCAACAAGGAGTAATCCAGTCCTCTAAGAGTCCTTCGTCCTCGCCAATCCACCTAACTCCAAAAAAGGACGGCAAAATGAGACTCTGCGCCGACTATCGCGCACTCAACGCACGCACCAAACCCGACAGGTACTCACCTCGCCTCCTCAAAGATTTTACGCAAAATCTTCAAGGGAAAACAATTTTCTCCAAAATCGATCTCATTCGCGTCTACATCCAAAACCCTGTCGCTCGCGAGTCGTTCGAAAAGACGGCCATAATCACTTCGTTCGGCTTATTCGAATATTTATTTACCCCTTTCCGCGTGCGAAACGCAGGCCAAACCTGCCAACCATTCGTCGACGAAATCACGCGGGGGTTAGATTTCGTTTTTGCGTATATTGACGACTTCTCCGTCCACTCGAAGGACGAAGAAGAACACATCGGGCACTTAAAAACACTATTCCAATGGCCCAGCGAATACGGAGTAATTATTAGTGTCTCGAAGTCCGTTTTCGGGTAGATTGAGATCGATTTTCTCGGGTACACCATAAATTCCAAAGGAATAAAACCAACCCCCGACAGAACGGACACAATCACCAACTTCCCAAAACCTCTGACCGCTCGAGAATTGCAAAGGTTCCTCGGAATGATAAATTATTACAGGCGATTCATATCTGCCGCGGCCAAAACACTTGAGCCCCTGAGCAAAATGCTCAATGGCGCCAAAAATGGCAACACTCCGGGCCCCTGGGACGAGGGTCGGATAAGGCCTTCATAAACATTAAAACGAGCCTAACAAAGGCGACGATGCTCGTGCACCCTATACTGAATGCACCTATAAACATAGCTGTAGACGCATCCGATCACGCAATTGGCGCCATCCTACAACAAAAAGTAAAAGAAATATGGCAGCTACTGTCCTTAACGAAGACCTTGCCCTCCCCCCCCCCTCAACGAAAATACAGTGCATACGACCTCTAACTCCTCGCGATCTACGCATCCGTCAAGCGGTTTAGGCATTGGGTAGATGGTCGGATCTTCACCATCTACACGTACCATAAACCGCTAACATTCGCGTTCAGCCAAAACCTGGAGAAGTGCTCGCCGAGACAGTTCCGACACCTCGACTTCATCGCCCAATTCACCACCGACATTAAGCACATCAGGGGCAGCGAGAACGATGTCGCAGACAGTCTCTCAGCAGCGTGAGCTGGAAAACTTCAGCACATACAGCGGCAGGTTCGAACATATCCATCATGGATATCGTCGGACCATTGCTCCCGTCAAAAGGCTTCAGGTACCTTTTAATGTACGTCGACCAATTTACGCATTGGCCTGAAGCCGCACCTATTGCAGACATTGAAGCAAAAACCGTCGCGCACTCATGGACACGAGGACCCGTGGATGTCGCGATACGGCGTCCCCTTAAGAATAACAACAGATCGCTGACGACAATTCGAATCAATGATCTTCCGCGAACTAACCAAAATAATTGGCTCAAACACCTGCGAACGACTGCGCACCATCCTCAGGCGAACGGAATGGTCGAACGGTTTCATAGGCAGCTGAAATCGAAGATCAGATGCCATGACACCGACAACTGGGCTGATATTTTGCCAATAATACTCCTCGGAATTTAAACAGCAATCAAAGAAGACCTGAAAGTCTCGTCTTCCGAGCTTGTTTTCGGATTAGGAATACACTTGCCAGGAGATTTCTTCGCGACCGACGCATTAAAACGCGAACCCGACTCAGAATACGCGAAAACCTTTAAACAATATATGCAAAATGTCAGGCCAAAGCGACTTTTGTCCTCCTGAAATAAAAAAAAAATTCCGAAATAAAAGAGTAACCACACTTACTTCTTCCACGTTCCCGATCCCCGTTTTCTCCTCTTCCTCGCACTCATTTCGGTCTACGAGACGACAAGCATACTAAAAAATACAGGCCCTTTAAATTTTAAAATATAAGCTATATCCCGTACAAGAGATTATTTCAACTTCTGATTATTTCAAGTATCTCTTTAAAATAAAGACTATATCGCACGGAAGCTCGAGAAAGATGTTCGTATCATTATCGAGATGCGAGTATCTTTTTCTCTTACGGGACGTATCTTTATGGTCCCTATACATAAACTTTTATGGGGATAAACCTTAGTTTTCTATTTCAAGTCGCAGGTGATATCAAATAAATACATTTTGATATCACCTATCAGTTTTCGTAAGTAAGTGTTACTTGTGATACGGAGGTGAATGGGAATTGAATAAAGACTGATTTTTAGCTTTGATTTTATTAAATTTATTGGAGCGTTGCAGCAATCATCGATAAGAGAAGGTTGCTTGTTACCCGTTAAGGAATTGGTGAGGACCATGTGTTGACCACCTTATCTAACCTCAGCAAGACCCGAACGCGCTGTTGCTCTTCTTTCATTCATTCCCTTTTATGCGGGAGGTATCAGTCTCGTTCTTACAGGCTATAGCCCCTGTGGCTCGTACAAGTTATAGCTTCTGTGGCTCATGCATATTATAGCCCCAAACGAGCGTCTTCGTTTGGCGCTGGCGAGTCACATTCCCCGACGAGGGCAATCACACCCTTTAGGCGCGAGGACATTATTAAAACCTCTCTTTTTTTCTTTCTTTTCTTATATGCAATATTCTGCTTTCTACAATATATATATATATATATATATATCGGGGATTCTCACATCTTAATCTTATGGAAAAGGGTTGTTTTTTGGGAAGGTCTTAATCTTACACCGTATATTTCTTAACTCTAGTCTTACGTTCAATGTTTTTTGGCAATCGTTTATTATATGCAATATTTTATTTTTTACAAATGTACATATAGAATTTCTCGTGTCAGAATTCTATGGGAAAGGGTTTTATTATCTAGCATAGGAACAGCTCTTTTGTTAAGTGAGCCGTAACAATACGTGCACTATTCTTTAGGTATTGGAGGCTATTTTATTATTGAATTAAGATGTGATTGCATGTTAATGCATTGTTTACTAAATGCTTTCCGTCATTTTTCAAGTTTCGTTATAATTTTTTACGAAAGTTTTGAAATTTGTTCGTCGACCTGACTTTATTCTTTAAATCAGAACGTAGTTAATAAAATTTTCGTTAGGAAAGTTATTGTGGTCGCGGACAGTTTTCGTGAATTGTCCTAGAACTTCAACCATTTGTGGAATCTACCGTTAAGATTTCATTTCGAAGTCGCGGTATTTTTACAAATTTTACATTTCAATTTGAGAGGAAAGACGTGCGCTCTTTTGTATCTTTACGTTAATTGAAATCGCTAATAATTGAGAAAGTTCTATATTAAATATCCTTTTCATGTAACATATTGTATCTAAATGTAATTTTTCGAAGCAATATCTTCTTCAAGGCATTAGATTTTCCGGATAATTCATTCATTTTCTTTTTAGTGAACTGGTATTACTTATATGTACTATCGATTTTGTCCATTCTTGCGCAGATTTGTGAATAATCTTAATACGATGTAAATTTCTGGATTGAAACAAAAGATTTCAAGAATTTGGTTATAGTTAATGATTGGATCGATCAGAAAAATGGTATTTAGGTTCGACACTTAACGTCTGGTGTACTTTATTTTTAATTTATTCAATGATTTGTATATTGTACAATTTATTAAGTTTTTATTATTCACTAAGCAGTTTTTCACTTAATTTGCAAATTTTGTTTTTATGTTAAGAATTTATTTTTATTATCATTTTATTTCTTTGATTTTACGAAATGTAATAAGTTTTTGAATCCTCCAAATTTTTGTGATGATTGTGAAATTTAATTGCGCTATTTAATTCGATTTTTAGTTTTTCGCTTGATAATTTTAACGGACATTTGGATAGTTAAAATCGATAAGTTTGATCGAAATTCGAAGGATCAAATTTTCGGATTCATTCACTGATTTTTTAGCTAGAATATTTTTTATTACAATCGCAATATTGAATGTTTCTGAACGCACTCACACTCGCTATATTTTCAAATTATATATTCCTTTGTACATTATAAAAAAATTGAAACTGTTTCTTTGTAGAATGCGTAAATACCCAATATATAACCAGTTTCAATATTAGTAAAGGATAGATGAAGTAGATGAAAATATAAGAAATAACATAATTTTATTTACACATGTTTATATCACTAATTTTTTTATTATGATTTTGATGTACAGTTTCATAAGCAGAGCGTATCTTAAATTGATTCCTCATTTATCTAACAATTATCATGTGTAAAAAGCACATGTTACATTTCGATGATTTACAATTAATTTCACAACTTTTATTTATAATTATTGTACATATTGCAAATGTGGGGTTTAATTATTTTAATTATGCGTAGAGTAATTATAAGGATTCGAGAAAAACCTAAACCCTTCTTATGGTATATACTTATCGTATGAATAAAAGCAAGATACATTAAAATATAAAAGTATTTATATGCTAGCATCAAGTATGTATAATCTTACTTGGTATGTAACGGCAGATATATAATTATATGAATGTAAAAGCTAACATGATTATAAAAATATTAAGTAAGCCGTAAGTTAACCTTTTGAAATGCAGTTTACGGTCATTTAATTCAATTAATTATATATTCTATTCTAAGAATATATCATCAGTTAATAGAGATAAACCAATTAGAAGGCAGAGAATGTCGAAATGACCAATCACAAAAGTGTTGTACAATGATTATTTGATTGTAGAGAATATCTAGAGTTATTAAACGAATGAAGAAAAAGTAGTAATGGTTAATTATTTTAATTGCCAGGAGACTATTATGTTATATTATGTTATATTATAATTATAGCATACAATTTCTAATAAAACTATTTTTACAACTGCACATTTAGAATTGATGAGAAATTAAATTATATAAACTTTGATGAGAAATAAAATTATATAAAGCAAAGATTGTCTTATTCGGTTATTGTTAAGTGCTTTAGATAGTGTCTAATTTGAAAACATTATTTCAATACATTTACATTTACATTTTAGTCTATTATTTTATAATAATTTCTTAATATAATTTTATTATTTGAAATTCTATTGCAATCAACTAACTTTTAGATTAACAGCGAATGATAGTTCAAGTATTTTTTATCATATTTTTATCTATTGATTATTTATAAATAATTATATTGAAAAATGAGAAAACTATATTTTTAATTTTTAATTGTCGATAAACTTTAATATAATTTAATTATGTTGATTTGAAATTAAGTTGATATGAAAGTTGTCCATATATTAGTAAAATTTACACAGAAAATAAAATGTTTTTACTCAACTATTTTACATACAATAATTTCGATCGTGTTGCCTTATAATAAAAACTAATCGCAGTTTTTTATTTAAAAATGGCGCCTAAACGTTTTCCTAGCATGATTACTTTATGTCGAATCCAGTATAATTTAATTTTATATAACGGTAATTTCAATTTAAAAATATGTATTTTTAATTCATAGCTTCAATAAATAAGTTTCGAAATTTTTTCATACTAATATAATTTATATCATATTGTTTAAGGCAAATATTTTATCGTGTAAGCTGTATAACTTTAAAAGTGTTGTTAAGTTTAGTCTATAAATTTTGATTAAACTAGTGTATTTTCGTGTATGGATATAATCTTGTTAATAAAATTTAAAATTGCTATTAAATTATATTATTTATGTCAATTTTAAAATAATGACTGATCAATTTACTCATAAAGAATTATTTACTTCCAAATTAAGGTAAGGTATTTTTTATGGTAATGTAAAATATAATTTTCTAAGACATGTAGGTAATATGTAAATATAATTTGTAATAAAATGTAAAAAATATAAAATATATCTTTTTTTTACAGAGATGTAAATACTAAGAGAAAAGATTATTTAGAGTGGGATGAATATTTTATGGCTATTGCTTTTCTTTCTGCAATGCGAAGTAAAGATCCTTGTACTCAAGTTGGAGCATGTATTGTTAACGAAGACAAAAAAATTGTTGGAATTGGTTACAATGGTATGCCAATTGGATGTGATGATAATGAATTTCCTTGGGGAAAAGAAGATGAGAATAAATTAAAAACGAAATATCTTTATGGTACAATTTTTGTTAAAACAAATTAAACACATTCATTTTACATTTTAAAAGTAGAATGAAAGTTTTTAATATAATTCCTAATTTCTATTTTAGTGTGTCATGCAGAGCTTAATGCAATTTTAAATAAAAATGCAGAAGATATTAAAAATTGTATACTTTATGTAGGTTTATTCCCATGTAATGAATGTGCAAAAGTAATTATTCAATCAAGAATAAAAAAAGTTTATTATATATCTGATAAGCATGCACATAAATGTACGACTATAGCTGCAAAAAAAATGTTTGATGCTGCAAAAATAGAATATAGGTACTTATTTAATTAGTTTTCAACGAATATATTCTTAATGCTATAATATAATTTTATAACATTAGACAGTTTCAACCCAAATATAAACGAATTGTGATTGATTTTAATGAAATCAATTGGAATGAGATGACTCAATTACCTCAAACACCAATCAAAAGCAATAAATGATAAGAAATAGAGGTCTTTTTAACATTGAATATTATAATTTATAGGTATTAATTATATAATTGTCTTAAATTTATATTATATGTTATTTACTGAAGTTTTGAATTATTTTGAAAAACATATTTTAATATTTATGCGTTTTTATTACAAAATTCAATTTTGAAATATATTCATAAATCAATAATTATATTAAGTTTTGTAAAACTTTTATAATAATATTAATAAAAATATAGATTGAAATATCTTTTTTTATAGCTGTAATTGTTTTAATATTTAATTTAATTTATAATTTATTAAAAATAATACTAAAAATTAATAATATTCGTTTTATAAATTTATATACGTTGCTGTAAATTTTTGTAAATGTAATTGCATCATTGATTTAAATATTATTTATTATAATTATTTTTATACTTTATCAATATTTCAGACTTTTAAATTTCTATATTAGTAAATAAGAAATAAAAGTTAACTATATAGTATATACTATATAGTTAATATAAATAGACAATATTTTATGTTTTAATAGTACAGTATGTAGTATAAGTAAACAGAAATTCTTATTCAGCATTTAAAATATTTCATTAAATTTTAAATAATAATAGATCATTGAATAAAATATTAGAATCTTTAAATACTTATTAAAATCAGAGTTATAAAACAATTTGAATAATTGAAATATGATTAATATATACTATCATCTTATTGATTAAGACAAATTATTTTTATGATTATTTATTGATTAAAAAAATTTTCATTTGGGCTAATATATTTTAATAATTCAAATTTTTAATAAAATTTTTACATTTTTGCAAGCAAATATTAAAATTAATTTTTAGACTCGTATTAGAAATTTATATATATTTTTCCTTGCACCTTACTTTTTACAAAGTTTTAAATATATATATATATATACACACGCATACATAAATATACACATATATATATGAAACTATAGTATATATTTTATTTTAATGTGACTATAACAAATGGCATACATAAATATGTAATTCATATGAAATTTTATGGCTGCATAGGTCTTATTGAATATACTTTATTAAAAGCATTTGTACAAGTCATGAAATAATTTTATTGAAAATTAGATTTAATTGTGTAATAAATACAAATAAAATATATATTATTCAGGCTTATTAATAGTGTATTTGACAAAGTATCAATAATTTATAAAACACTATTGATTTGTTTAAATGTAAGAATCATATCCTGATTAGTAAAGTATTACTTATTTATGATTATTATAGACTTTTGAAATAAAAAATTTTATTTCTATATGTTAAGTGGTGTAATTTTATTTAATTTAAATAAAAAATAAAGTATATTTTAAAAGATCTCATAAATTGTATGATAAGGCAAAGTAAAAATCTTGAGAATGGTATTTATATTTTTATAATACAATTATTGCTAATAATAATGGATTTTATACTTTTCCATAAAATTATCAAATTCTGAAAAGTTATTCAGAAACGCAGATTAATATGGGTTTATCACTTAAAACAATACAGTAATAAAAATATTATTTTTTACTGTACAAGGTTTACAATGAAAATTTACTATTTTATGAAATATTTATTATGAATTTACTTAGACTCACAATTATTTATGCTGTACAATGGTTAAAAAGATGATACTGAGTCTACAGTCATATGAAATATATGATGGACTTACATTACATTTTAGATGCGTATTGTTGTACTACGTTTCGAAGAATTACATTTCTCAGAATATAAAATTTTAATATTCTTTTTATGATTGATAAGTTATAAAGCAATAATTTTATTGTAGTATGCGATAATGTAAAATTTACAATTTTATATGTAGATGTAAAATGACAACCATTATTGTTTAAAATTTAAAACATTCAAACAAACGTTGATATTCTTAGAATTTCATTAAAATTTTCATTTCTATTTGTTTGAGATAATTCTTTCCATCGTTTTAAATTTAATATAATTCGTTTAATGGATTTTCCTTGTACACAGACAATTTAAGCAAACATTAAATAAACTTATACGGTACGGTATTATAAGTATCATTAGTTGGAAAATATAGTAGCTTATTTTAGATCTTAGACTTCTTTTTTAATTTATTTATTAAACTAACGGTTTGTAAAAATATTTTTCTTTCGTAATTTTTTTCTCAATAATATGTATAATGAAAATTTCTTGACATTTTAAATTTATTATTAAATTGAAATTTTAATATTTTAATAATAATTTTTTTCTCAATATGTATAATAAAAATTTCCTGATATTTTTTATTTATTATTAAACAAATTTAAAAAAAATTTTAAGTAACAAAAATTTTATATATAATGGTTATGTTGTGTTTATATTTGTATAATAATATAATTTTAATTATATATTTATTTTTTATATAAATGATTAGGATGATATAAATTGCAAATTATAAATACACAATCTTTTTTTTTAAATCACATATTAGACTGTAATAGTTGATAAACAAAATTGAATTATTGCAAAGATAATTCATTATTAAAAAATATGGGTTTTAGACAAATAATAAATTGACTTTAGGTCACATAAGCCGAACAATCCATAAACAAATATAAACGTTTCAAAATTGAATAATAAGGTTGGAATTTCTATAATAGAAATTTGTAATAATAATTACATAATCAATCACTTTATGTATAGTTTTTATATAATATGAAGTGGAAATGTTTTTTATACTATTATTCGTTCATGAAATCGTTGACAATTCTTTAAATTTTATTTGTACTAATATTGTTTTATATGTACTTTTATTTTATTCAACCCATGCTGTATATTCAAACGTAATAATTATTTTGCTGTTGTTGTAACGAGAAGAGATTTAACGATTTTTTGAACAATTTCTCATCCTTTACGTAGAAAAGAAATTCTACGATTTAATTTACTGCAGATGTGTGTAATTTAATTATGTGACATTTATATCATCGTTACCATATGAAAACTTAATGCAAGTTCATTTTTACAGGTATTCAGTGGTAATTGAATTTTGTTGAAGCCAAGCCAAGCAATCAGAAAAATTAATTTATTCAGAGTAATCGCGGGTATGAATAATTTATTAAGAATAATCTCGAGAATATTTGTATGAACCCAGCATATTTTATTTTCTTAATCTTCCGATAACATTGGAAGAATTTGTATTATATTACATGTTATTTTCTTTTTTCTAATTATTCAATGAAATATATATATTCACCGAGCTTATTGAATAACATACGTGGCAGTACATCCATGCAACTTATACAAATCTCTGTATGTCACTTGGCGAAGTTCAATTAATTTTATTTTCGTATAAAACGTATGTACTGTTTCAGTTCCGTAGCTTAGTACTGACGCCCAGCCTCGATTCTCTATTTAATAATATATTTCCTCTATTGGCTTTCAATTAGTTTGTCTGTAAAATTCTGATGTTACAATTTATGGTTTATCATATTTTAGTTTCGCTTGTTCACTTATTAGATTTGTGAATCTAGTTATTAAGAGGAATTAGTCACTTATTTTTATTATTCTTGTGTTACTCATCGTTTCGTTCTGTTTCTATCTACCTATCTATTTGCTTGACTGTTTCATTCACTCACCCTTAGTAACTTCTTTGCTCGGGCTCAAAATTATATCGATACATTCACACGCATGCGGATACATGTACACACCACGCACAGGGGCATAAGGACATGCGCATGCATTCACCTATAGCGCACAGACTCGATTATTTTATTTTATTTCTTCGTTATTATCACCTAGCTACATTGCAGACCGCTAATAATGCAGTGTCACGAGCAGGATTCACCGTACCAGGATCAGTACTTGTTTGTCGAGGGCTGTTGCTGTTGTTGCTGCTCCTTGATTTCCTGGTGATTCATGAGAAGCTGCTGTTGTTGTTGCTTGATTTCGGGTGAAAGGAAAGCTGTCGCATAGGGGAATATCTCATGACACTTGTTTCTGTAGTCGGTTATCGCATCTTCGCAAAGTCCAAAGTCTCCATTGCGCAGTGCCTCCAGTACTTTTGTACAATTTTCAAGATTTACAGCTTCGAGACTCGAATCTAAATTTGTCGTTAGCGAAATAGCTTTTTGTTGAGACGCTGGGTCAAGCAGGTAGAGCATTCGCGCGCCTTGTAGCAAATGTGGCAGAGATTTTGAATTCTTGTTCAAGTAGTCGAAATTTAATTGGAAAGCATTTGTATTCGCGAAAATTCCAGTCGATTGGCGCTCGATAACCTCATTGACGATACTCCCATGATTTGCACTGCTTGTGTGACGAAGGAAGCGTACTAGACAGCTGTGCAGTTCAGGATTATTAGGTTCCAAACGATGTGCGCGGTTTATCGATCGTAACATCAGTAGGGTTCGACCTGTTACCAAACATAGGTTAATTTTATTTGTTGTATTTTTTAATTATTAGGCATTTATTATATAATTAAAATTACAATATGCAATAAGATAATATTGATTTTTTTAAATATATATAAGTTTATGAAATTCGTTTACAATGATTTTATCGAAATTATTTTTCATTTTTACAATTGATTTTACACCTTACAAATTATTAATTACGCCTTCTGATATAATGTATTTCACAATACAAATTAACAAACAATAGTTTATGAAAACATTTCTTGCTTATATTTTGCTTACATAAATAAAGGCTAATTTATTATACCCTATATTATTTAAAATTGAATAAATTAGAAATACTTAGGTCTCTAAGAATACATTGGAAAAAAATACATAATTTGATTAAGCCAAATAGTTGTCAGTAATTTTGATTTTAATTGTATAAAAAAAATCAGTGAATACATATTTATAAATTTAATCGACCGTTTATTAAATATATATTAAATATATATAAAATATATAATTGTTTATTAAAATTATACTAATTAAATTGAATAATTTTAATATATAATATAATGATATTACTGTTTTTAATAATATATTTACCTTTACGTATATATATTTCGAAAGCCATGAGATGAGTTTCTATGTTATTAGCAGCTAATTCTTGTAAGGGAAGAAGAAATTTAATAGCTTGTTCTAATGGATCATCAACCTGTAAAGTAATTTAAAAGTATATAACAAAATTAAAAAATTCTAAATTGAACCTTTTCGTTAAATTAAAATTCATTGAAAACGTTGTAGATTTGAATAATCTTTAATGTACACTAAAAAAATTTACTATGAATTTATTTATAGAACATAAAAATTATTTAACAAAAGTTATTATGTATATATGTTTTTAAAAATATAATTTAATAATAAGTAGTATACTGTATCAATTATTCTATAACAATTAATTTTAAAATAATTTAATACGTAAAAATTGTAATGAATTAACCTATATATTAATTTTGAAAAATCCAAATCATTTTTTGTTAATTTATGATATTAAAAATTTTAGTAGTAAAAATAGTAAAAGTAATGGAAGAAAAATTCTATTTATTCTTGATATGAATTTATATCTCAAAACATGTTATATTTTAGAAGAAATTAATGATTAATTAAATCTTCGTACATATTTTAGCAGTATGATCAAATTTTATGTTACTTTGATAAGTTAATTTAGTTGAAAAACATTAATTAAAGTGAAATTCTTTTTATTTGCAAACAATTATAAAAATAAAAATAAGTTAGATAATATTTTATTCACAATTTTTCGTCATAGATTAATCATAAAAAATAATGAAATAATATTTTTACAAAGCTTAATCAAAGGCAAATGTGTATTTCGGAAAAAATTTAGTTAAAATAGAAATTATTTCACTATACATATTATGTGCTTTATAACAAAATTAAAATTCGCAATATTTCACCAAAATATTAATTTTGAATTTTTTAACATTATAATAATATTTCAGTACACAATATTTTGTAAATTTAGAAATTTTGTACGTTTAATATTTCCACACATTCTTAAAGTTTTTTTTTATGAAGGTTACACATCAATTAATTTTAATATGCATTAGTTTATTAAACGTTTAATTTAAAAATTATTATTATTTTAGAAGCATAGGAAATATTTAATTTGCTATTACAAAATTTAACCTACTCTTTCTAGCTTTTCCGGAATCAGCTCATCTAGCGTTGGCTGTTCCAAATCAGGATCTGTTTGTTGTCGCGACTTGTTGTGCTGCTCCCTTTTTTCCTGTGCCTGAGCTGCCTGTTGCCTTTCCAACTCAGCTTTTCTCTGTTGTTTTCTCTGTTTATTTCTTAACTTCTTTAACTCTGATGGTGCTAAATTTTCTACAGAACAAATCAAGCATAAAACCAATAATTTTGTCATAATATACAATATATTTTTACTAATTTATTGAATGAAGATAATTACGTGTAGAGAAATCAAACCAAAAATTTGAAGTGGAAAAGGAAAAAAGACAATTATTAATTAACGTTTAATAATTTTTTAAAAAAATTCCTGCGAAAATTTTGTTGAAAATTATGAAGTATTTTGATCATTATTAAAAAAACGTTTAATAGAATTTATCACTAATCTAGAAGGATGCCCTGCAGTAAAACGTAAATATTTATTTTTATGTAACATTTCTATTTTGCAATATTATTACATGACGTACTCACATTAATAAAAGAAAATTGACTTTAGGAGAAACGAAAATATTTGTATGCAAGAAAAAATTGATAATGGATTTCTTTCCATGATATTATTATGCTACTTTTTATTATGAAACTATATTGAGTATTAGTTTCGTATTTTCATATGACCTAATTTTATAGCATTGTTTGGAATCTTTACCAAAGTCATTTATTCAAAATTTTCCGCAAGTTTGTATTTTTCTATATTCGAATTTTAAAGAACATTATCCTTTCGATGCTTCTTGGACTTATCAACTTATTTCACAGTAAGTTAATATTAAAACTATATATTTTTAAATAACAAAACTGATACACTTTTAATTTCATATATTCTTCTATTAATTAGTTTTGTGAAGCAGTATAATTTATATATAAATACATGTTACTTTCGATATTTTTTTGTGTACAAATAAATTTAGTTCAATTAAAAAAATTTTGGAATAAGTTTTTTCATCGTGAATATAAAAATTTCTACTTAGAAAAACTATATATTTAATTATAAAATGAAAAAGCGTTCAAAACGTAAATTTAGTATTTATTATGTATATATTAAAAAAGTACATTTTTAGAAGAATTTCATTAAAATATTAAACTTATACTACAGGTAATTGAAAAGTTTTTTATTCTACATGAAAGAAAATATTTTAAATTGATTGAATTAAAAATTTTTCTAATGAAAGTATACGTGTAAAATACATTTTTCTATTTAATGCTATTGATAATTCAATTTGAAACACATTGTCTGTTTTATAATCATATACATTCAGCCATCATCATTTATAAGTGGTAGATTAATTTTTTTTAACGTAAACTGTTTTACAAAATTGAAATTAGATAGATATTATTTACATCATTAGATTGTTAAGAAACCAGTTAATTACGTTAATTTGTTTTACTATTATAGTATTTACTAATAAAAAATATTTTCAATTTCAGTATGAATTTTATTTATTGCTATATTGAATTTTATTGCAATTATTTTTTTAAAAAATTATGTAAAAAACTTTAGTAATCTATAATTGTTAATATTTTAAAATTTATAGCGGTTGAACTATTATATTTTAAAACAGTGTCAAAAAGTTTATATTACATTCGTATACAAATATTTTACAAAATAAGGCTTGCAAATATAAATTTTTGCATTTAAATTAAAATATTTATGATCTTAGTAAATACATAAAGTAAATAAATATACAAATGTAAAAGAATTATAATATATATTACTAGTATAAAATTTAAATTCGTTACATAAAACTACACTTCAAAAAGTTATAAAGGGTTTTCCGATAAGAGATATTTTTTTGCTTACCTTTTATATCAATATAAATTTATTAAGAGTTTATAGAGATGTAAAGACCCATAATATAAATTAAAGTATATTGTATAATAGTCAAATTTATTAAATATATACATAGTATATTTTAAGTATCTTTTCTGTGTCATATATATTTATTTAATATCAATTAGAAAATTTTACTTTAATAAAGGTATTATTTAAATTACTGAGTATTCGTTTTAAAATTATTAATTTAAAAAATTCGTTTTAAAAAATTATTAATAACATCAATGAGAAAATAATCTTTACATAAAACACAGAAATCTGTTTACTAGAAATTTTCTATCAACGGCTGAAAAGTTTATTAACTAAATAAAAATTCCTTTGTATATTACGCAAAGTATCACAAAATGGTAAGTATATATATGTAAGGTGAATATAGAATATTGTTCATGGAAGCGTTTGCGTATATTTATTCATATTTTCTTTCTTTTCCATTCTCACACGTTTTATATGAACCTCGTAATAAAATCTGTTATTAAGAATTTCAATATATTTCTTTTTTTTTTCAAAATAATTTTTAAAGAAATAATTGCTATAAAATAGTCATAAATAAAATTTATGATAAAATAAAAATATTTTTTAACAAATTAGTATGACTAATTTGTTTCTGAACAATATAACTTGTATTAGTTCATTTTTGACAGAGCAATTTTATTTTTATGGCTATACAAAATAAAATTGATGAGTCAAATTATATATTAACTAAATAAATAAGAAGAGTAAAATTAAATAATAAGTAACTACTGCAAAATTACTTTCATTTCATCTACATTAGTTAATCTTTTAATTATTTCAAATTGCAGTAATTGAATATTATAATATAACTTTTAAAATTCTCAGCAATTACGCATTGTAATTAAATGTATTTGGAGAATGCTATGACCGCGATGGATTAAATGTTTTGATACAAAAATTAATAAAATATTATTGGAATACTGTAATATTTAATATTTATGTAATAGAAACAGAAAAACGATGATAAAAAAATAGGCTTAACTATATAATCTAAGGGTCACCTTACTGAGCGAGATTAATATTTTTAATAATTGCACGGATATTTTTATAGAAAGTAGTAAAAAACATTTTTATTATATACAAAGAAATATTTCTACACACAGATATGACAATAATTATTTTAAACAGTCTGTAATATTGTGGTTTCTTTTAAGGCAATTGACATGGAATATTATATTAGATAAATAATTATACTCAAACTTGGATTTGTTCAATTACTGTACAAGTGCCATACCTTACCGCATCTACGCAGTTTACCTTGAAATAAATGAAAGTAGGAGCGTACAACAAGTAGGACCATATTACTGAAATAATTCAATATTAAGTGCAACGTATAAACTAAAAAATATAATTAAGATAAAATTGTCAATTTCGTAACAGTATTAATATTTATCGAAATTAAATTATTTTAATTATTTCAATTTTTTGTGATTAAAAGCTTTTTAATTAATTTTATTCGATTATTCGCTTACGTATGAGTTTTTTAGCATCAAACAGATGGGTTCATAAAAAAAAAAAAAAAATAAATAAATAAATATATTGGTAGTGATAGAACATATTACATTTAATTATAAAATTCCTTAACTAATTAATACATTAAATTATATAATTACACTCAATTTATACAAATTCATTTTGGTTAAATTAACAAAAATTAAAATTTTCCTTAAATTTACCAAACATTGTTAAATTATATTATACTTAAGCCGCTATATTTCATATAGTAGGTATAAATTTTTTATAATTTACACTGTTAAATTTATTCTGTAATTATTACATTTTATACGGAACCTTTTATGAACAAGAGAATGTAATTAAAATAATTCTGAAAATATGAAATGCATGCTTATTATTTTAATAAATTAAATATAAATAATAAAATATTTTATATTAATTTTAATAAATTTATATTTTGATAAAGCAAATGTGTACGACTAAAGGAATATAATGAATGACTTTTGTGTATACAAATATAGATCGATGTATATTGTTTGTAGGAGAAAGTATACAGTTAAGTTTGAAAATTATTTTATTACATTTTCCTATATCGTAGGTTCTAGAAAGTATAAAAATAATTTATATAACTATTATAAATATTTTTTACTTTAGTAACATAATAATTTCAATTTTTAAATAATAATCTAAAAAAAATCTAAACAAACTTTCCATTATTTTTTGATGAAATAAATCATTTAAAAAATGTTATATATAAACCTAAAACAGAAGTATTTAGTATCATTAATTTTAAATAATTTTTTTTTTTTTTAATCATTGAAAATTATTATTAGATTTGATATAATTTGGGTACGCTTGAAGAAGATTGTTCGGTATTATCACTATAGTTATTATTTTTATGTAATATTTGAAAGTGCCGTAAAGTAAGTATGTGGAGTGTTCTTCTAGATAATAATATTCAGGCTTGATTAATGAATAATGATATAACTTCAATGATATAATATTAATCTTATAGTATTTGATAATATGGAAGGAAACAATTTTTCATAAACAGAGAAACCATACAATGTTTTTTGTTAAATAATAAGATAAAAAGAAAATTGAATAAATTCAAAATATTATTTATTACAATTAAATTTAATGATATTACATAATTTATATTTTTAAAAAACATTAATTTATAATATTATTTCTCATTAATATTTCTATATTATATTTTATTAATATTAGAAAAAGAACATTAAGTAATTGACGGAGGGATAGAAAGATTTGTTTTTACTGATTTAATGTCATCAATAACTATGAAAACTTTAATAAAATTATTGTGTAAATATTAACTGCTTGTGAATACTAATATTTAATACTAAATACATTTGGATTAAGTGTTTAAAATTGAGATTAGAATATTATTTTGACGTAAAGAACGAGGTTAATTATTATTCATTGAATGTACTGTGCTTGAATCGATTACTTTATAGCTACTAATATTAATTAATAGCCGATTTATATGGAAGAAAACAGGTAGTTTTTTTCTTTCTTTCATTTTTTTTATATTTAAGTTACATAATTTTTATAGTTTTAAGCAAATTTTTTAAGAAATTAAAAAACTTATGATCCAGGCCAATAAAAGATAAAAATATTATATATATACCTATTTTAAAGTATAATGCAGAAGAAATTATTTTTTTAGTACTACTTAAAATTAAATTATTGATACGTAGATATAAAGGAATTAATTTTCTTCGAAAGAAGAATTATATAAATTAAGATAAGTAATAGTAATTTAATAAATATCTGTCATAAATTAATTTAGATAAAAGTATATTTTATATTAAGTTAACTTTTCTTTTTGTAATACAAAAAGAAAATTTAAAATTCTGATCTTGAGAAAAACATTGTATTTATTCATAGAAAAGAATGATTTGCTCTTCGGAGTAAAAAATATCAATTTCATTTAGTACGGGAATACACTGAATTGCTTCCTAGTTTTTTCTCTTTATATATCTTTCGAAAATGATCTACTTGACTTTAAATATACTATCAATAAATAAGGAAAAATGAAAGTTCCGTAACTTTCTTTACATCACAAATATCATACTAAACTATATTTGATAAAATAATTAATAAATTTTTCCTAGAATGAAATTAATTTCACGAGTTTCTTGTAATCTATATAATTGAAGGTAATTTCACGTAAATATAATGTTATTTTATTATCTGCAAAATTCATTAATTTTTATAATTAAATAATTTATAATACTACTTCATAAACTTGTAAACGCGTTTTGTAAAAACTGTATCAACTATAAGTAATGTTTAAAGAATTATATAAAGTACAGCAAGAACTTTATCAATTTTTTTAAATGAAAGATTGTATCAATTAAAAGATTATAAATCATATTTAATACAGTCATAGTAGAAAAGAACGAGAAAATCAATTGAACCTTGAATAATATTCAAATTCTATTACGATTTAATTAATTTAAATGTACTTTCTTTTTTATTTTAGGAATTCTTCTTATAAAGATAGGAATTCTACTTTTATTCCATTTTCTGCACTTAATATGCAAACGAGAGAATAAAACAATATACTGTTTGGTTTACAGAAATTTATGAATATTTGTGCTAACAAAAATTTTAACTATATTTTACATAAAGTTTTATGATTAGTCAATTCAAATTAATTATTTTCTTTAATGCCTATAACAAATTATACAAAATAAAAATATGAAATATTTGTAATATTAATTGAGTTACACAAAAATTACATAATGTAATCCTACTTTTTTTGTCATTTAAAAATTAAATTACTGTTAGATCGAAAAATGTTTTTTAATAATTTTTATGAATAATTTTACACTTTACACATAAAAATATTTTTTATAAGGTAATATCTGTTATTATTTTTGAATGACTATAATTTTTATAATTTAGAAAAATTATATTTTAATTGGTTAAAATATATCTACGCATATATAATCAATGTGAACATCATTAAAACAAATTGGTTTATATGAATGACATTAAAATTAAATTATATATAGAATAACTTTCTTTAAAAGTTCGTCTGATATAACTACATCATATGAGAAAGAAAGGAATAGAAGAAAGACGTGATGCTTAAATAATTTCGTGTCCTTTATTTTATTTTATTTTTGGTTTTTTTATCCGGTGCCTTCAATGAATTGGAGAACGTTGTAAACTTCTTAAGAAAAAAATTTCGAGTTTAATATTATTAAACTTAAACTATTAATATTATGATACTAATAACGTTGATATTTTTCTGACTTTATTCAATTACTGAACTAGTACGTCAATTAAAAATCAATAGTCTTATTTTTTAAAAAATGAATAAAAATATATAAATATACATTGAAAAAAATACAAACACGAGACCAGGCGTCGTTATAAAATTTGTATTAAACTTTACAATTATACAATATGTTTTTGTACAATATTTATTACGTAAATATTTTTATAATTTTAATGTCAATATTATTTAATCAAATTCGATTGAAAATTAAAACTTTTATAAAGCATAATATTTTTTACAAATATTCATAATCTGTTTTATGTATAATATCTTCAATTAAGATATATTGTTATTAAAAAATAGATTTCATATTGAAATTGAAGTTAATGCGTAAAATATGAAAACAATGAAATAATAAAATATATAAGTTTTAATCGATTGAGTTTATAATTCATAGATATTATGAACAATTTTCAATCATTTTTTAATGTCATTTTTATTTAATAATATTAAAAAATATATATATTTATTTGTATACAGAGGATAAAAAAGATAGCAAATAAAGTTGCTGGTTAAAATATTTAACCTATGAAAAATTAAAGCAATAGACTTGTAGAAATAAATTTTGTTCGGATGTAAGGTAATTTAAATATTCATTAGCTTCTTATCTTAATAATAAACGTAAATCTTCTGCTTAAATCTTTATTCTGAACTAATATTCAGAATTAAGAAATATTACAAAATAACTTATAATTATAACTAGATATTACTGGAAAAAAATTTATTGAGTTCATTTATTACTATTTATTTACGATAACACTTTAAATACATATTTTATGACTTTTATTTATTTTTTTATAATCATATAATTGCAATTAGATTTTTATATATTCTAATCAGTCAAAAAAATAACTATAAATAAAAAATCTGTAAATCGTAAAGTATCAATTTCAATAACGTAGATATTTTGCTGGATAGATGAGCAGTAAAATATTTTACATCATCAAAATTACCGATAATAAGGAATAAGGAATGGACGAAATAAAAATAAATTTGCAAACTATGGAAAAATTAAAGACAAATTGAGAGGATTTTAAATACTAAAAAGAGCGTTAAAAAAAATTTCTGATATTTGTTACGGCTACTGAAATTGAACAAAAATATACATTTGATTTTTTAAATTGCATTAAAATTTTAAAACGTTATTTCCTATATATTTCGCAATGCTTGGATAAGTTAGTATTTGAAATATAATTTTTCAGCCAATAATTAAAAATATTTAGGTTAATAAAATCTGATTTCATTACCAATAATATTTATTAACGACGTTATGAATTTTACGATTAAATAAATAGATAACTCAATAATGTTTGTTTTTTTTGTCAAACATTAATTATTTAAAATAAGTTTAGTAAAGTATTTGTGTAATATTTATAATTATTAAAGACAAAGTATAAACAATATTAAAATCATAAAAAAGATATGAAATTAATGACAAAGTTTTATCTTTGAATATTATTAAAAAGAATGGTTGGGTAAGGCAAATAGATTTTTGTTTGTTTATGTTAAAATGAAAACGAGATAATGCGAATAATATTAGGAACTATAAAACATGATATATAACGTCAGGGAATTTATTTTGATTTTAAAATTAAGAAGTCGGTGGTAAACTCGTGTGTTAGGTAATTCATTCGCATGTGCAGACAGTCAATATCAATTGAAAGTGGTTAGGATCGAAGATACAGAGCCAGAAGTAAATCGAGTTAAATACGGCCAGAGCAGTGAAGGGTGATTCACTTGGGAACTTGGCTTTGTCATTAGGGCGTGGCCAGGTCAACTAGTTACTCTCTTTTTCCTTGGCGGCCTGTTTGAATAGGAAAGGTAACGTGGACTTCGGCACACGAGAAACGCTCTGCGATTCCAATGCTTGTATTACATTATGTGGTTGAATAGTGACCGGAATATACAAACTTTTCATAGTTCAATTTCGAATAGCCGTGAGCATGCTGTATACTGCTAATACATATATATATATATATATATATATATGTAAAGTCTTGTGAAAAATTTACTATTAAACCTCAACTACCCTTCTTATTTATTATTTACTCGACATATTATTAAATGATAAATCATATAATTTATGTATATAATTACACAATTCTTATCTATAAAGTTTCTTTAAAGAATACATATGATTTCATTTTTTTGTTTCTACCTTATATTCGACCTACATTTGAGAAGATTGTCTAAACCATAAGATGTAGAGTTAATTACAACGTAATTTAAAATGGTAGTTCAAGTACCCAATAATAGTAATCAAATAATCCTTTGCGATAAATACTAATTTTAAAAATAATTTATTTACATTTTATGTATTGTAAATTTATTTCATCAGTATAACTTTAAATTAAACTTATTTTGTAAATCATATAAATAATTAGAGATAATTAGATTTAAAAAGTATTCGTAGTTAATTTTTAACAAATAAAATTGAAGATTTTATAAGTACAATATTTAAACAGCAGTATACTTGACACTGATTCAGTGGTTCATTTGATTATATTCTTTATTTTTAAATTAACGTCTACTAATAATATTGGAGAAATTTTAACTATTAAGAAGCATTTTTGTTATGAAATTTAAAATAAATAATTTAACTATAACTATCGATTTGCGATTGCATATTTAATTGAATGAAAAAACTATTTAACGTAAGACTATACATTTATTTAAATAATGCTTAAATAATTTTTAATTACAATATTACAAAAAATATAGATCTATTTTGATGTAAAACGTAAATCATGATTTTATAATACTATATAGTAAGACCGTTTTACATATGTTTATCCTTAATTATAAAATTTTTTAAAAGTGAAAGTTAGTTCAGTTATGAATGTTTTCTAATATATTTTTTTTACTTCCACATTGTTCCATATATTTATGATTCCAATTCAGTTACCATTATGTTTATAAATTTCTTTTTCAGATTAATTGAATATTATTAATGAAACGAACAATAAACAGATATTTAAATAGCACAAATTGATAAATAAATTTTTTGTTGTAAAAAAATAAAATAAATAATTGTATAGTATTTGATCGTAATTAAATGACAATATAAATTATAAATATATTTAAAAAAATTAACTAATAATAATTGTGATAATTCACTTTTTTCTGCAGTAAAAATAATTTTGGTTTATGATTTTATGTAATTATTGATTTCAAATACGTCTGTATAAAATTCTACATCAAAATTTGATAATTTTCTATATTGTTCGATGATCGTATCACATTTCGGCATTATGATTAGGAGCGAAACAAAATTTGCCACGAATTAACTTTTTACATCAGCGCCGCGCCTTTCACCAGCATCGATTTACTCACAAACATTTGTAATGTATGCATTTAATTTACAATATTAAAATAAGATTTATATATATTTTGTAGATGACTATTCATTTAATGAAGTATAAAAAATTTTAATATATATTTAATTATAATATATTGAAAACTATTACTATTATTTTTTTTTACAAAATTCGATTACCATTATAACATATCTTTCATTGGTATGGTTCAATGGTATCTTTCAGCACAACTAAAAAAGTAAATAATAAATAATAAAATTAATAATATAAATGCTTTTTTATTTGTAACATCAGTTTATTCGTTGCAAATATTAATAATTTTTTTATATTAATAAGCAAATAAATAAGTAAATATACATATACATATATATCTATATATACTGTTCTATATTAAAACGTAAAAATTCTGAAATAAAAAGTTATTTAAGGCATAATTATTATGTACATATATATACTTATTTTACTTTAATTTTGTTGCAGAAATATTACTTTTTAGAATCTGGGCATTTTTTATATTAACTATAAGACTATATTATTTTTAAAATAGACTATAAAAAATATAATAAATTTAGTATTAGTGTAAAAAAATGCACTGAAAAAAATAAACTGAATTTAAAAATATTGAACGTGTATTATTATTATATTTTTAAATTTTTCTAACTTGCTCAATGACAATAAGTAATTTTTTTTTAATTCTTCATTTATGATTTGATAATTTGTATCATTGATTCAAAACTGTCTTTGTAATATTAAAAATATTTAAATTTTCTTTAATAAATTGACATTTTAAAGGAAATAAATAATTTTGATAATTTATCCCCAAATCATTTTTTAACAAATATTTTTAATCACGTATCTAACAACAAAACAGTTTTAAGGCATCTGAATTAATTTAAAATGAATATGTTAATGATTTTAAATAAATGTTAAATAATTATTTCTAAATAATATTTAGAACAAATTTTTGTTACTAGATGTTAGACATAACATATACATTATCAATTATAAATTAAATTCCTAGTAACTCTATATTACATATAATTATAAATTGTATTATTCAATTTTGTAAATTTAATAAATATTACAATAATTATTCAATAAATTAAGACTACTGAATACCAATTTAAAAAATAATGATTTAATATTTGTAAAATTTATATTTTTAAAATACATAATTTTCTAAAAGTGAAGAAATTTTTTTTACATATCTTAATAAAAATTACTATAATAACAACTGCTTATTATTTATTTGTATAAAATTCCTAACAATCTGTGTATGTACAGTTTCAAAATATTAATGATAAGAATTTTATGAGACTGACAAATTTTTATCTTGCTAAAAAGGCGTATAAAATTTGTGGATTAAAGTTCAAAGTTGAAATACCGGGATATTATCTAATAAACAATAAAGATCGAATACCTGCAAGGTAAATATAAATTGTAGATTTTATCTCCTTTCTTAAATATTTTGATTAAACGAGAGGAAGTGAAAGAGAAAAATTATATAGTCGATTTGAAGAAAGAAAGCCTGTTTTCGTTGCTCACTCAAACAAATCAAATATACAAGTGAATAAAAGTATTATGGAAGAATAGTATAAAAAAAGATTTTTTAGATATTGTACAACTTCCTCGTAGTATAATATAAAATAATTTTAAAAACATAAATTACAGAATAATTTTTAGATTATGATATTAATAAATATTATGTTAGTATTATTTATAAGATTATATCTTTTTAATGTTAATTTAATAATTTAGATTTTATAATATTGGCATTATAAAGTAACTATATGTATTATTGTATATAAAATAGTTTATAAGATAACAGTTAAAATTTCGCTTACGTCAAGTGAAAAAATGTAAATCTATAGTTATAAATTTATTGCACTTATTTAACAAGTATTAGTACTACTTAAAAAATCATAAATAATGTTTTCCTTGATATTACTATATATGATGATATTAAAAATAATAGTTTTCAATATTGCCTTACAATAATTGAAATATATTATATGATGAGTTGTTTTATATGTTTCAGATGGTCATAGGACTTTCATTAATTTTTTTATTATTAATTTATAATAATTATAATAAAATAAAACAATACAATAAATTAATAAATTAATTATAATGAATAATCTACATTTTTTAATTTAAGATATTTATATTTTAATTAACGTTTTTCAACATATTGTGTTTATAATGATTAAGTTAAATAAACAAATTTCTTAGAATACAGAATGGAATTATTAAAACTTTCTTATACGAATTTGTGAAGAAACGAGTGTTTCTTTTATCATTATATTAGATGAAATCCTGATAATTTAAAAAAAAATTATATGAAAGATACCTTAACAAATTGCTTATAGTGTCTAATGGATTACAAAGTCTGGATGTTAAGTGTATTCATACCTTCTAGCAGTATGAAATAGAAAACAAGCTTATGTTGTATTGAATAAGACTAGAATATATCTGGGATCTCATCAGGAGGAAGTAGAGCCAAATATAATCGAGTGTGAAAGTGGTAGCCGTTTGTAATTAAATGCAGTTAACCAGAATATGTAAGAAAAACGAATGTGTTTCGATGCAAGAAACTTCCGCTGTGGTGCGCACACGCGCAGTTTTCCTTGCCTTGCAACCCTCTATCCTTGCCGTCATTCTCACGCCCTCGTGATAGTCAAGCGAGAGTACAAGGTCGATGCACTAACAGTATACATTAAAAGTTATGGTTTAATTAGATAATGTTTTAGAGTTGGGACATTATTCATAATATTAATATATCTTTTGCTTTAATTATACACATCGCTTACTATTTTAACTTTGAGCAACAAGCCAGTATTATATATTTTTCATTTCTAGATTCTATTATACATTATTAATTATCTTTTTAATAGAGAAATTCATGATTATTAAAAGACGTTTCGAGATAAGTAGAATAATATTTAATATTATTTAATAATAAAATACGTATCAAAAATATTAAAGATATAAATTGTTATTGTTACTTCAGCAATTATATCACGTTGGCTAATATAATTATATAACTAATATAATTGGCCAATATTTACAATATCAGACATTCTTCTTATCAAAAATTAAAAATATACGACTAGTATAGCATTATTATTTTTTTTTTTAAATATTAAAAAGTACATAATTCATTTTTTTTTTAATTTTTCATTTAAACTCGACACCATAGTATTAAATATTTATATAGTATTAATTAGTATAATTAATATTTTTTTCTTTTTAAAAAGTATAATTTAAAAAAAATTAAATGAAACGATTTCTTAATCAAAGATTTTTATTGGTAAATGTCTAAATATTTTGATTAAAAAGTTTTTTTAATAATTATATACAAGTAATAAGTGACTTAAGAATACTTATAATCTTTATTTACGTTAAAAAAAATTAAACAACCATACCTGATAACTTATATAGGAAATGGATTTTCAAAACTCACCTGTAACACAAAAAATATTTAGATGAAGCATTAATGAAATAACTTATATGACTTATTTAAATTAAATACCTATTAAAACTCAGAAAATATGTTTGAATTACAAAATTAGTTAAATAAATAAAAAAACTAATTACTAATAAAGATATAAGATATACAATAAATTATTACTTAAGATTTTTATAATAATAAACAATATTTTATAATTTCAAAACAATTTAAATAATGTTTCATTCAATTAAGTAATCGATAATAAATAATAAAAGCATATGCAAAGAAAGCGAAACCTTTTAAATAATGCATTACATGAATTTCTTTTCATACATTATTATTTAAAATTCAATATGCGTCCAATATTTTAATATAACAATAATTTATTAAAAAAAGCTTATTTGTAATTGAATAAAATTTTGTATAAACAAGGTTTTTTTTATTGTAAATCACGTCTTAAATTTGAATTAAAGATGAAAGTCAGGGGAATGGATAGCGTAGGTGTGAAGAGCGATCCGTAAACTACAAATCCATGTCATCGTTGTACTTATCTCACCATTTTTCTCCATGATCTTGAATTGGGATATCGTAAGGATAATCGTAGCGCTAATAGTGAACCTAATTCCCATGACGTAGTATTGGCTGGAATTCTCCAACAGAAAGGGAATTTTCGTGTAATTCTCGCTCTTGCACCTTTTGTATTCTTTAATTGACTCTTACTGAAAATCACTCTCACTTTTATGGAAATATTCGTGTGAACATAAACAATCTATAGCAATATTCAAATAGATTAAATTTTTTTTTATCTATATATCGCAGAATGAAAAATATTTAGATGATATGTATGGTTCTAAAGCTATCAGGAATGTTGATGTATTAGAAAATTTTTAGTTTTCAAAAGCTTATGCACATTGTTCTAAATTTTTTACTGATGCCGAAAAAACATAGTATTATTAATAAATTTTGGATTCTTAAAATAGGATTTTTTTAGTTTTATGAAAGAACTAATTGTTAAGCGTCTTTTGATAAAACAGTCAAATTTATTATCATGATTGTTACAACAATTTGTTCATTGCTCACATTTAAAAAATCTAATTTATATAATTGCAATTTAAATAAAATATATTATAATATATTATAATAAATCAAATTTATTATCATTGTAAATCATTGTATATCATATTATTGTAAATATGCATTGTATATTCTGTATATATTTTGAATAAGCGTTAAAGGTAACTTGTTTTACAATATAAAACATCAATAACACGTTCGCTTTAAATACTTTTTTACTAATTTTTTTCGATTATTTAATAATTAAAATTAATTCGAATTAATGTTATCTATCTATTTATATGAATTATCAGAACATATATTCGTGATCACAATCCATTGCATTGTAAATTTTATTTAATTAAGTAGCTGCTCATGTATGAATGATATGTTATTTCATATTTACATTATAAAATATATGACATGGTTCTGTTATAATTCTTGCTTATTTGTATTTTTATGTTTATTCCTAAAAAATATTATAATAATGATGAAGGACTACTAATAGTTAGTCATTTAGAAAGTTTTATTTCTATCATGTGTTATTTTAAAGCAGTAATAAAACATTTTTAATCGTGAAACATGAGTAAAGTACTAATTTATGATTAAAACTTAATCATTGTTGTGATTTAGATTTTGCCATTAAATATTAAATGATGGTAAAGATTTATGTAATCTGGGTAATGTTGTTATTCAACAAATCAATTAAAATTTTTTTAAAAAATTAAAAAAAAATTATAAAATATATATACACAGGCAATAGTACATAATAGTTTCCAATATAAAAAATTGATTATGGTAATATTTTGAATATAAAATAATCAGATATATATTTCTAGATTATTTTTACTTCTTATAAATACTAAAAATCTTGAATAATAGTAAATACGAATATGCTTCAGACTAAAATAGTATTGACGTAGAGAATCTAAATAAAACTGAAAAAAAAGTATGAAGTCAAACTTCCTAATTTTTTTTATTACTAAAATAGATAAGACAAGCTAAAAATTGATAATATATTTTTCACAAAACATAAAGTATAAAGTAATATTAAAATGAATGGAAATAATAGAAGACTTTGATTACATCCCTCAATAGAAGTTTTTCATAGTAAAAAGTACGATTAAAATGAAATGATGAGCTATAATAATATAATTTAAACATAGAATGAACTAATACAGCTAATACCTAATCAATTATCCACATGAAAAATAATTAATATTTTTAATCATATTTTCATTAATATATTCAATTAATATAAGTTAGGTAGATAATTACAATCTACTTATATCTAGTTTAGTTGAAGTATTGTACCAAGTTAATGGTTTGCATAGTCTATTCGGAGCAAGTAGAGAACAGGAAAATAAAGTGCTAGCTTATCAATAATGTAATTGTATATCATCATATACATAAGTAATTAAAAGAATATATAAAAAAGAATAGCATCACTTTCTCTTTATTTCGTTCACTGTCATCATCCTTCCGCGTCGACATCAGTGAGCAAGTGCAGCGCACAAAAGGTTGAACTGAAACCGACTCGAGTGGTCGGCATTTACTTAGTGCTGTTTAACCGAGAAAGCGGTCGAAGGGTGAAGAGGGGACTGGCTCGACTTGTGGCGCGATGTTCGGTTGAGCCGCGGCAAGGCTATAAGACAACTTATGCCTTCCAGTCAGTCCAAGCGCAGACTCCGAGCGCGGAACTCACCTACAGAGTGAAACTACTTACCTATTGCTATTCAATCTATCCATTCTTTCTAACAGCTTTCCCTCTCACTTTTCTTGTGTACATCGCCCTATAGGCTCAGACGCCACGTGTCGGGGTGCCGTTAGTCCCACGAGGAAGAGCACGAAGCCTCCGCGTCCTCGAGTGACTTCAGTGCGCGCGTGGCAACTCGACCATGACAATGACAACAGGTTTAGAGTCTGAGTGAACCGGATACTAGCAACTACATACCCTGGATCATATATTCGTCCTTGTCCCTCGCCGCGGCGAATCGCGTGCGCGAGCTAAGATTTGAAGAACCTTACGCGGAATGTCAAAGAGACGCTGGTAATGCATATGTAAAGGGTTCTCAGCTCCGGAACCGGTCATTCGGATCAATGCCATTTTTCTTTTACCTGGCTTTTTAGCAAGAGCTTTTGTGGCGACGGTTTAAGTTTCGCGTCTTTGATTGAGCGAGTTTGAATTAATGTCTCAGACAAGGACCGTTAGAGCCACAAGTGGAGTTCACCCCCCCTCCCCCACAGCCGACAATCTACAACAAACTGTCGAACCCAATCAGCATCATCAGGCATTGAAAAAAATCATCTAATCGGACGTAGATCTATCACGGACTTCTGACCATTAGACAATGTGAGTCTGCGATATCTTCTGAAACATCAAAGTGTGCCCTCTAGATGGTGGATAAGTCTAATTTGTTCTTTAATTAAATGAATTATTTTCTTTATTAGTCTTTTTTAATATTAGAAGCCTCAGCAAAATCATAACTTGAAATAGTTTTAAAGTAACTGTATATTTTTTATTTTCGTTGTTCAATTATAATATAAATTCTGTTTATATAAACTTATAAATAATTTCTTTATTTCACATCTACAAAGTACGAGTTTAGAATTTCATTTGTTTTAATATTACTTTAAATATATAAACATCTATATAAAAACATAAATATACAGTATCTTCTAACAAATTTATAACATATTTTTTAACTAGTGTGTATCGAACGTGTAATGAAGCTCAGTAATTATAAAATACTCAAGTTTCATTGACAAAATTTAAATTTGTTAACTTTTACTAATAATAATAGATGAGGAAATATGAAGTGAGAAAGATTTATTAATAAAATTTTAGATCTTTTCGTCCATTCATATAATAAACTCACGTACAAAATTTTCTAAAAATACCTTCTATGTTTCAATAAATTCAAATGAAAACCTTTATCACTAAAACATCTAAACATTAGTCTTTTTTAATATTAGAAGCCTCAGCAAAATCATAACTTGAAATAGTTTTAAAGTAACTGTATATTTTTTATTTTCGTTGTTCAATTATAATATAAATTCTGTTTATATAAACTTATAAATAATTTCTTTATTTCACATCTACAAAGTACGAGTTTAGAATTTCATTTGTTTTAATATTACTTTAAATATATAAACATCTATATAAAAACATAAATATACAGTATCTTCTAACAAATTTATAACATATTTTTTAACTAGTGTGTATCGAACGTGTAATGAAGCTCAGTAATTATAAAATACTCAAGTTTCATTGACAAAATTTAAATTTGTTAACTTTTGCTAATAATAATAGATGAGGAAATATGAAGTGAGAAAGATTTATTAATAAAATTTTAGATCTTTTCTTCCATTCATATAATAAACTCACGTACAAAATTTTCTAAAAATACCTTCTATGTTTCAATAAATTCAAATGAAAACCTTTATCACTAAAATATCTAAACATTAGTTTTATATTTTTTATATTTATTTAATTATATAATTACAGTTCCTGTACGTGAAGATCAAATAAAAAATTAATTAAATCACAATATTTTAAATGAATTATAGATTTATATCTTTGTAACCACATAACCTAATCAATAATTCAGTATTATAATTAATCTAATTTGATCATGTAAATTCATTCGGTTAATGTATATGCTTCAAAATAGATTATAGTTTGATTTTTTTAAATAAGATTTTTAATTCAATATATTAATTATGAAAATGTAATTAAACATAAAAATAATTTATTGCATTATAAAAAAGCAAATTAATATTCATGGCTGTAAAAAATTAAATAGAAAGCAAATCAATAAAAATTAGTTGGATATATTCCTAGATTCAATAAACACATGTCAAATGAAAAATATTTATTCTAGTCGTAAAATTAAAAATAAAAAATGAAACCAATTTCGATCAAGTAATTAAATTTTTTTTAATTTTTAAAATTAAAAATATGATATTGTTTAACTTAATGACTTTTAATTGTAAATTTAAATTTATAATATAAGAATTAGAAATTAGAAATTTTCTTATTTTATGAATGATTAAATTTTATTTTAGTTTTTTTTATTTATTATTTTTTTTTTAATAAACGAATATAATAATGATTGTGCAATTAATATATACAATAGACTTTTGTTTTAAATATCTGTAAAATAAATGCCTTGAATTAAATAAGTTTATTAATATTTTAAATAAAGAACATACTTTAAATAAAGATTATTTTTACAACTCTATTACAAGGAACCACATAATATAGAATATTCGATTTTTAAATTTAGCTAGAGCTTCAAATTAGTTGAAATGGTTGTATCGTCTTTATTTTACCTTAGTTGCTGTCAAGCGGAATATGAGTCAGTCAGTAGCAATTGATCGTGTAACAAATGAACAGCGGTGAAAGTCGGCAGTCAGTCACATTATCGGCTCCCGATATCTTTTGTCGTTCCGCGATCCTAATTGCGAGACCCTTTCATTTGGCGATCGGTCTAAGGAACCGTAATAAAAAAAAAAATAATAATAAAAAATAATAATAACACAATAATTAAATTGAATTTCGATCGTTCTAACATTTTTGACTTTTAAAACCGAATTGTTTCCAATTTTTTTCAATTTTACGTTAATAGAAACTTAATAAGAAAATAATATTTAATGAATTAAATTTTATATGAAAGCTCTTTTATAAGAAAATATAAAATTTTATAGATCTTGTTAAATTATTTTTTTTTAGAAAAAATATGTTGTTTTTGAATTTTTTTGTGATTTTACGTCTTCAAAACTGTAATGTGATTTAGCCATAAATTATGTATCTATAATAAACACTTTATCTGGATCCATTTTCGACTTAAAACATATATTACTTAATATTTTATTTTATTTTATATTTAAACTTATTTTTACAAACTATTAATTTTCATTATTTCTACTTCAACTATTTTTCAAATGATTTTATAGCATTATACTTATGCTGTTTTAGCTTTTATGTTTTGGTTAATGTTTATCAATTTACTGCGTAAATTTTAAATAATACTAAAACTATGTAAGATATAATCAATATAATAATGCGACGATAGAATAGACACATCAGCGAATATTCTTTGATACTTTATTATACTAATTAATAATGCATATTTTATAATTAAAAATATATCCATTGATCTTTTATGATAGTTTCAATTTCGTTCTATGGAATAAAATTTTTTTTGAATTTCATTATTTAGATTATGTTATAATATGTTAAAATAATGTTGAATGTTGAGGGTTGTAAGATTAAATGAAATTTAAAATAAAAATACAATGATTATTAAAACGGTATTCAATAAAAATCCGCATAATTAAATTTATATATAAAAAGAAAATAATGAATCTTGTATATGTATTCATGTATGATTCAAATATTTTAATTACTGGGTAATTTTAGGGTGCGGTTAAAATTACATTTCTCCCATGTATACTTATCGTTTATCATTGCAATGCACGTCGACATTCACCTACAACCTGCATGACAGAGCGCTGTAAGCCACCCTGCATTCGAGCAATACTTTCACTCTACATCTGTGGGGATTTTAAAATATTTGATCTGATTATGTTACGTACCCCCCCCCCACTTTTGTACCTTATGTCTGCGAATGAATGTATTGATAATATTGCATAATTCAAATTCGAATTTTAAACTTCTAAACATCACTATTTCTTTTTACCGCGCCCGTCTTTATGGACACATTGTATGCCATAAGTGATATTTTCTCCTAGATAAAAAAAAACATTTTCATTATATAAATTAACCGATAATTAAAAACTCAATTATGTATTTATTTATTTTTCTTTACACAATACTTTTTAAAAATTATTTTTCATTCAAAAATAGTTTTCTTTCGCTTGAATTTATTTAAGATACAATACGTAATACATATATAAATTATATGCATGTATACATATAATACATAAATTTATTTCTCCCTGTATTTGTTACAAAAAATACTATATTTTCATTTTATAAAATTATTTTATTTTAGATTGGGAACAACGATTACATCGATTTTTATTTTCGTAACAATGATCATTTTATTTTAGAGTATAAAACAGTAATTTTTATATAATATTTACTTTTGATATGGTTTATATTCGCTAATTAAAAACTTTTATTAATTATCCCATGATTATCTAATATTTTTCAATTAATATTTTTTATTTTGTAAAAATGTGGAAATTTATTTTACCAATTTTTATTAAATAATACGTTTTAAATTATACATTGGAACTAATTATATAACTTTCACATAACGTAATACTAAATATTAAAATATGAATAAATAAATATATATATATATATATAATATAAATACATGAATAAATTTAAATATATAATGTAATTCCATAATTTAAAAAATAAAGAGTTTAGTCAAATTTTTATATTTAAAATAATAATACATTTAATAAGATAGTACTTGTTTACAATTATTTACCTTTTAACATATACTTATTAAACACTTTATAAAAATATATAAAATAAATTCTAGTTATTATTACTAATATTATTCTATTATTCTATTTATAAGTATAGTATAGTAAATTGTACTTTATAGAAAATTAATAAGTATTAAAATTTATTAGCGTATTTATTAATTAATTTATAAAGAAATTCAGTAATGTATGTGAGTACTTAAGTACATACAATATGTACTTGACAATATCCTTTGCAAGTACTATCTTTACATGAAAATTCTGTTAGAATCAATAGTAGTATATATTGACGTATATTACAAGCGCGTTTAATTAAACAAATAAAAGTTGACCTAAGACTTATAATTTTTCGTATGTATTTTCTTATATTTTTTATTGCGCACATCAACTGTCGACTGTACATTATGTAGTTTCTTTGTACAAAAAAAAATAGCAATTTTATATTCAAGATAAGTGACCAGTGACAGTGATGGTTTAAAAAATAATTCGACAAAGTCTAAAGAATTCGACATCTGAATATATAGATACATATTTTTAATTTAGAACCTATGCTATAATAATAATAATATAATAATATAATTTAATAATATAATATAATATAATAATATAATTTAATAATATAATATAATAATATGGAATAATATAATATGATAAATACATATTTACAAATTTTAAACAATCTTAAGAACATTTTACATAATAATATTTATTCATTTTCCTTATTACTTATAACTATTAAATACTTTCACCATATAGGTTATACATGTTAAATTATGATTTTATGACTGAACGTGGGCAACAAAAATTTTGTGGAAAGTATATATATCTGAAGTTTTTTTTTTTTATAGTACAAAAGTGTAAAATCTATTATATATGAAATTTCAATTTTATTTAATAAACGTCTGTGTTTAAAATAAGTCTCTGTATATTAATAATTTACATCAAATTGTAATAATAATTATTCCATACTTCAAATAGTGTATGTTACATTTCATAGAAATATAGCAAAACTTTTCTCTTTTTAATAATACTTTCTTAATAAGTGATTACCTCAATCGCAGGTTCGGTGACGATAAATCGTAAATCATCAATAATAGTTGAATGCTGTAACATGGTTTAACTTATTTTTAAGTATAATATGAAAATTAAAAAAATACACGTAACCTTAATAACATGTAATAAAATATATTAATCATGTACATAAATATTCAGAAATGTATTTAGATACAAAAATGAGAACATTTAATTTATTTTATGATTCAAATTAACTTCATATTTATTGTTATTAAAGAACAATATCTAAATTATTTTGCATAAAAATATTACACAAAAGAATTATGTGTTTCGATGTGTTTATTTTAGTAAACTGGACTAGGAATTTAATGAAAGAAAAGAAATAGAATGTGATAATGATGACTAGATTGTTATATTCTAAATTTATTATAAAATTTTGATTTATCATAACTACTACTACTGCTAATATATATATATATATATTATAGATGGATAAAGTATAATGATACATTTATGATAATTTATGGAATGTACTTAATAATAATTTCTTATTTTATCAGACTTACATAAATTTCTTTTTGAATATTACATTCTAATTAATTTTTAATTCATAATTAAATTTCAGAAATAACTTATTTACTCATTTTAGAAATCTGTATATTTAATTTAATTTTTAATAATTTGCTAAATTAATAATTTTGATAAATTTAATTATATTTAATGTATAATATTTTTTATTTATATATTTACGTATCAAATTTTTTTATATATATTCATAAATATAATTAGTACGTATTAATATACGTAAGCGCATACTGAAAAAGTGTGAAGAAATTTTTTTATAGATTATAAATACTTCGTTCATTTAATTTTTTTGTAATTTAATTTAATTTTTTAAGTTGTTAGTAGCTGTAAACGTTTATACCAGATTTTTGTTTTTAATAATATAATAAATAGAAAATAAATGCATAAAAACGTATTTACTATTTAAAAAATTAGATAATCCATTTCAACATTTAACTTTAAATTGAATAATACTATATATAGTTAGATAGATATTAATTACATTATTTTTTAATATTGACATAACTATTGCAACAATAATTAATATTCTAATTAATATTTAGTATTAATAAATTGTGTTTATAATTTCAGTTGAAAATATAATTGATTAAGCGATATATAAAAAATTTATTTTCTAATGGTTTAAGCTTTGTTGACAGATAAAATAAGAGAAGATGGAATGAACAATGGGTATAAGTCTGAATTCTGACAAGTCTTTGAAAGACAATGAGAGAATGGTGAAAGGAAGGAGGTAGGAAGAGAGAAAATGTAGCAATATTTGTATATAGCAAGATATATACAATTAATACATAATACGTATTAATAAGTATTAATACGAAATAATACAAGAATCATTAAAACCAAAAACTGATTTAAATATGTGTTGAATAAAGAATCTATGATTTTGAATTTGACCGAAACGTAAAAACAAAGATTTCATTTGCTGTTCTATACACAATACTTTTAAGAGTTAGATTCAGATTTAAAATAACGAGTGAGTTAGTTTCGGATATGCAGTATTGTTATGTAGTCTCGGCATGTGCGAATTAACATCTGTTATACTTGTATTGATTAAGAATATTATTTGTAATAAATAACATTAATCGAGTGAGAATAAAAATTCTGTTAAATTAATAGAAGCACAAATCTGCTAATAATTATTTTTAATATTTTAAATATAGTTTAACGAGTTAGATTTTGATAGGTGAAGAAGTTTGAAAGCCTTTTTTATCTAAAATATATTTCAACATTTTATAACTTTAAAATTACGAAGCAGAAGTTTTTTTAACAAATGATATTCATCATGATTTAGATATGATAGATATAATTCCTACTTTATTTTAAAAATAATATTTTATGAAAATACATTACGTAAGCCTAAATTTATACATAAACCACTTATGAATGAAAATTCGAAAATAAAAATGTTACTAAAGTTAAATCATTATACTATATACAAATTGAACTATTAAAAAATTGAAACAATCAAAATAATAATTCGTTAAACATTTTGAAATTATAATTTCGAATTTGTTTTTTCACAAAATTGAACACAAATACACACGTGCGCAAGCGAGCGTCCATACGTAATTACCGTAAATATTGTTGCATATCCAACACTTTTTTCTACATTTCTTTTTATAACGTATCTGTCTAAAAAATTCTTGTAAAATCAAATGTCTACTAATTTTTTTTTTATTTTATAAAGTTAGATCATAATATATTATGACTTCATTATTTATGACAGTTATTTAATTTTAATAGCTTTAAAAAAAATTCAAGTAAAAATAGAACAACGGTATAATTAAGCAACCCAAATCTCGTATTATTTCGAATTCCTATTCGTATTTATGGAATTTTATCAATCGGTATAAATTATACCTAGATATGTGGTATATGTTCAGAATTTATTAATAGTTATATATTCAGAGTGCAACTACAAAAAGACGAAAAATGAAGAATCAAAATGAACGAGGCGAATAGATTATGCAAGAATAAGTTACAAGATAGATATCAAGTAACAAACAACAATTCGGTCAATGTCAAGGTACTTTGTTTTTACTCAAAGCATTTGCTCCATATATTAACCTCATAAATATCATGTGATATTTATGAAATCACTTATTAAGTGATCTAAAAAGTGTTTTTATTAATACAAATGTAGTACGCTTTTATTTTATATATATATATACAATATATTTTATGTATTGATTCTTTTTTTTTGTTATTAATTGTTAATTCCTTAATAATTTAATTGTTTAATGTTATAAGACATTGTAATTTTTGAAACTATCCTGTCTATTAAAATATAATAATAATACTTATTCTTGAAAATACATTACTTATAAAATACAAACGATAATTTCCACAAAATAATTTTTAGAACTTCACAAATTGTACAGAAAAATGTAACATTTTTGAATACAAAATAATAATACTAGCCGCTAGATTGGATTTTGTCTTTAAAAAATCTTAATTATTTTAAGCGTTAATTTATTAATTAAGCACAGTCAATGTTTAATTTAAACATAAAAAATGTTGTTTTAAATGTGTTTAAAAATTAATTCACTAATCTTTCTAATAACTTATATATCAGTTATATGCATTGATAACAAAAGATTTTTAAAAATCTGTACAAAATTATTAATACTTACAATACTGCATAAAGAACATTAATCAATAAAAGATTCTATCTAATTAAGTGTATATGTTATAAAAAAATGCATATGATGTTAATTCGCTTATCAATTCAATTTACAGAAATTACAATAAATTTCAGGGTTCTACTTTTAATTTCATGTTACTTTTTTTTAAATTAAATTACAATAATTTTCAATAAATGATACCTAATTAAAACCATTAATGCTATTGTTTCATAAGTTTTTTATTCACAATCATAAATTATTGAAAATTATATACAGTAGGCTCTAAAGCCATTTTCTATTTTGTTAATTCCAAAAATACAATTGAAAATTGTACTAATTTGATTTACTATGTGAGTATTCATAAAAATTTTCATTTTCATAATTCATTAAGAATCTCTATTATTTAATTACTTTTTGTTAAAAAAAATAATATATAATTTTTTTACAAAAAATAAATATATAATCTTCATTTCTATAATAGTGTAAGTAGAAAAAATATAAAACTAATATTAGAGTTATAGCACAAAAATTGCTTACTATAATGTCCATTAATTAAATTCATAATAAAAATATATTAAATTAAATAAATTTATAATATACTATCATACTACATCTAAAAATTTTATAAAATAATTATTTCATCTTCTGTTAGACTCATCACAAATTTCAATTACAGTTTTTACTTCAATTGAAGTATTTCAATTTTATGAACTAGACTATATTGAAAAAAAATATACTCCTTAACGATGAACATTATGTATAAAGCATTATAAACATATGAAAATCATATTTTTTTATTTAAATGAGATATAGAGCTTATACATAATTTGTAGCGACGTATGTAGGTGCACATGCCTAGGCAAATGTGGTCATACAGTAATTTCTATACAACTTTCCGGCATAGTCATTTCTGAATCGTAATAAAGAAAAAGTCGTAAGAAACTTTTACTATAGTAACGCATTCGTATGTGTATGTCTGATATGCTTACGAAGCAATCGCTCAATGCGATGCAATAGTGGCCCTCACGTTCCACAAATTAATCCTATTCTGCAAACGTAGCATGAAGCGAGAGGAAAGTAACTGAAAACGTAATGTCCAATTGGATAACAACGTTATAATAATATGACTTATAAAGTAAAGCAAATCATCTTTTTTTACTGCGTTCGTGTTCAAGTAAATTTTGCAAGATGAAAACAACTTGAGAAAGTCTTGGTATAACACTTCATAATTCAATAGTACTATTAACATTCGCGCTACTTAAATAACACTTTATCTATTTTTGAATATTGTATCAATATGTTTGTTTAACGTCAAATTGAATAAATTAAAAGAATTTATTAATTCATTGAATTAATGGATTTCAAAAAATATATTAATAATTTATAAAGGGTGAAATTATTGATTTATTGAAACATAGTAAATAAAATATTTTAATATATTGGAATAATATTTTCTATATATTAATTAACCTTAATTAGTACTACAATAGTATTATCTATCGAAAATTTATAAATCAAAATTTATTATATTATGATAATTTAAGTGAATTATTGTGATATTAAGAATTTTTTATGATTTTTAAAGTTTTTAGTTATTCTATTATTTAAAAAATTAGGTCATAAATATCTACTTTAGGAATAAATATGATTTTTGTGTGAAAAATTATATACATTTTAATTAAAAATTATTCTTAATTATTCATTACAACTTTTAAATTATAAAATAACCTTAAAAAAAATCACGGTCGAATACACATACGTTCTTGGATGATCTCTAAACACAAATTGAAAAATCATTATCAAGATGAATACAAGTTAATCTTTCAAATTATTTTGTCAATTAAAATTGTTGTTATTAGTATAATAACAATATATTATTATTATATTTAAATTAAATATGCATTGATTTATTAATAACAAATAAATAAAATAAACGGAAATAAAGTTAAAACTATCTTAACTTGGCAATATGTAATGGGTACGATCGATCGAGTCAATGTGAATTATATATTTTGTAAGTACCATTTTGTAATTACAACATCGACATTAAGTTAATACAATATTATAAAAAGCCAGATTGTATGTCGGATCGATAAAATATTATATTCTAATAAATCAAAGTAGATGACCAGTGGGTAATTAGGTTACAAATATATAAAGTAGCCTGGATCCAGTGACGGGACAAGGGATTTTTGCACAATCTATCGGTTGGTGAAAATATTTTCCTTAGAGCGGGAACCTCTGTTACGACTACCTTCTCGAGGTCTTTACTCTCAATCTTTGGGCGTGCCTTTCACCTTTTTCATATAACTCGAATACGTACGTAAACATGACACATACGCGCGCCCCCGTACTTGTCTACGCTTCTTTAAGTGTGAGTGTACGGGGGTACATGTGAGTTCAGATGCATAAGCGTATGTTCGTGTACATACTCCGATAGGGTTTATGTCGCGACAGAGCGTGAGATACAATTAATGTGGCACAAGCCGAATAAACAAGCACCGATAAGAGAACGAAGGCTAATCCGGTTCCAGGTTCAATTTACTCATTATCAATCAACTTACTCATTAAAAAAATTATAATAAAGTATAGAATATATTTTATGTGTTTTTATGAATAAATATGAGCTGAATCTGGAGATAGAACATTGATTGACAAGAAAAATTTTATTATTTACGTAAAAATATTTACAGAGATAATTGTTAGTGATAATTTAGAATTTTTTATAAAAATGGAATACAATTTTATTTTATATTATATAATTTATGTGAACCAGTGAATTATTTAGTACAGTTTACTTTAAAAATTATAATTTGCTTTTTCATAACGATAGATATAAATTATCAGTTATTTTTTATATATTATATATCATTTTAAAAAAATTAAAACATTCTTCATACATTATTGATAATTAATTTTAAAACAATAAAATTTTTCTTTATGTATCAAATATAAATTCATATACAATTATAAAAACTTTCTCGTTATGCAAGAGAATGTTATAATCTATGTACTATAGCATGCGTTTTAAGAAATATAACATAATTAATTTTTACTTTATGGATGAAATTTTTTCCTTTCAAAAATACATATTTTAATTTTCATTTTTAGGTTTAAATTATATCTTATGACAATCAACTATGGTAAGATATTAATGTATAATTATGTAAATGTTTAATTATAAATCTAGTATACAACAACTTTAATATACAAAAATTTAAACATTTTTGTATAAAAATGCACAAAACAAAAATCAATTGCTTAACATATTTTTTGGTTACATATTGATAAAATATAAAAGAAATAATCCTATTACATTACAAAAAATTATATAATAAATTTTATTTTTTCTTTATTATTTCTTTTTATATCTGTAATAGAATTTTTAAATTTAATAAATATCATTTTTTATTACGAAAATTCTTATTTAGATGACTTCTATATTTATTTAATTATTCAATATTGAGAATATAAAATATTGCCTAAATAGATTTTTTAATCTTTAAATGATAATTTTTAAAACAGTTTAATTATTATTTAAAAAAGTATTTACTTTGAAAACAGAATTAAACTGAATGAAGATATTTGCCACTTTTTAACTATTAAATTAAATTTAATAATGAGATTTTATGTTATTAATATATTATTATATATTTTTCAGATTTTATAGATTATATTAATATACATTAATATGTACATTCATTAATCTGACTATAAATATATTTTTTTTATTATATGTATTAATACAACGTGTAATGAATAATTATTAATAAATTATGATAACCATAATATCAATCAAAGCTAATAAATAAAGATACTATAATATAATATTATTCCTTTTCAAAAATATTAAATAATTAAAAATGTATATTAACACTTAAAAAAAATCGAATATAAAAAAAATTAGTATGTCTATGTAGGCAAATATTAAATTCATGAAAAATAGATATTAAAAAAATTCTCAGTTAATTACTAATTTTAAATTCTTTACAAATAAATAATATGAATTTTCTTCATAATATTTTTATTAGTATAAAAATTATTATGCAATAATTATTAAAATGAATAATATAAATGAAAAGATTGAATTTATTAAAATAGCAGATCTCATACGATTACTAAAATATTGTAAAAAATCTACACTATATGTAAGCGTATATATGTATATATATATATGTATACATAGTGTAATTGATTAAATATAATTTTTAAGGGGACAAATTACTTAAATTAACAAATTACTAACGAAATTACATTTTACTTAGTTTGTGATTTTCAATATTGAACTGGTTTGAAAATTCTGCAATCACTAAATTTTTATAAGTATATCAATAAATGCAGACATAAATTTCAAGAAAAATACTTCTATTGAAAATATTTGTGCAATCTTACAATTTTTCTTAAACTTTTTATTCTTATCAATTATCTTATAGATTATTTAATAAATTTCATTTAATAAATTCAAAAGTTTCATTAATTTAAGAGAAATAGCTTAAGGCATTAAATTGTACTATCTCTGGCTTTCTGTTTATTATTCTATCGAACTATCTGTATTTGAATGTATGTAATGAAAATAATTGTTTTATGATAAACTGATTAGAAGGTGTTTTTAAATTTTTTTCTTCTAACTGTAAGTATTATATTATATTTGTATATTTGTATTATATATACAGACGATTATAAATTTAGCTTTACTCTTTATTACTCTTTTGTTTGAATTAAAAAATGTTAAGAATATTTGTATTTATAATTATATAATAACCTTAAAATCTAAAATTGTTTTCGGTAATTTAAAACTAAATTCATATTTAAATAAAAATATTTTTTTAGATTAATTTTGATAATTGATGTGAAAAGTTTATTTGCAGAATACATTTTTTATATTTGTATGTAATATTTTACGGTATTGATTTTTTACTAGTAGAATCTTACATATGATTTAAAAGTTAATACGAAAAAAAATTAAAATATAAAATAAAATTTTATTTACGATAATAGTGGTAAGAAAATCGAATGAATTGTTTTCTTCGTTCTTGTCCAAAAAGATAAGTAGTAAATATTAAAAATCAAATCAACGTAAAAGAATTAGACCATTAATAGTTCGGGTATAATAGAAATTTTATAAAACAATTTATTTATTTAATGGCTTTGTAATTTATAGATTTAAATGATTAATTAGATTTATATATTTTAATGTTTGTGGAATATATCTAATATATTTTTAGATACTAGGCTTAAATTCAGATTTTAAGATTATAGTAAGAAAGTAAACCATTTATAATTCTAAAATAGTTAAACCGAATAATTAATTTGTATATAAATATGTACTGTACGATGACATAATTTTATATCGCATATAATATTTTCCTAAATTTTTTACACCTGTACTTAAAAATATATATATGCTGTACGAAATTCCATAACTCTGAAAAGATTATGTTATAGAGAAATATAATAAAAGTTTTTAGTATGTAAATTCACAAGCAGAATAAAATTCATAAGTTGCTAAGGTAATTTTCCGCGATATATACAAAAGTGAATGGCATATTTAACTATTCACGAGCGTAAATCCTATGTGCCGGTTAAGAAAAATATGTAGCAGTCATTATTTTCTGAAAACTTATATAGAAAACTTATTGTTTTCAATTACTGGTAATACTTATATAAATACTGAACATACTGGCAGATGTAAATTAGTAAAAAATATAAATATATATATATATATTAGTTTATATTGTTTGTTAAATATATCTATCTCTCTATTTAGAAAACAATTTAATTTTGTTAGTACATTAAAGTGCTAATTTTAATTTAATTATGTTTTTTATACTGAAAATATTTACTTATATAAATACTAATATCATAAATATTTATATACATAATACAATATTATTCTCCTTGCATAGAGATTTAACATTAGATATTTCATGAAAATTAAAGAGTTAAATTTTTATATCTACTTATTTTTTATATTTATTAATATTTAACTATTTTATTCACTATAACAAGGTATTTTATCATTAATTACAAAACCTTCTCTGCTTATTAATTATAAGCAATTTTATTACATAAAAAATAATTGTTCTTTAATAATTTACATAGAACTAAAGAAGTAGTTAATAATTAAAATAATTTGATTGAAAAATAATTTATATCAAGTTTATTTAAAAATGTTATAAATTGATTCTAGTACTGAACTAATTTGAATACAGAAAATAAATATTTTAATTTTAATTTAATTTGAATTTGAATTTCAATCGACTCTTAATTAAATAATGAAAAATATTCTGATAAGACAACTAATTTACAACTAATTTATAAATAATTTAAAAATATAAAATAATGATAAATTATTACTATATGTGTGCAATTATTACTGTACGTGTATAATTACTATAAATTATGTATATATATTATGTCTGTGATAAATATCGACACCTTCACTTCATTATTAGAAATAAATAACTACATGTTTTCAAATATGATGTTCTATTAATATTAAATATGTTTATATTATTATTATTATTATTATTATTATTATTTAAATTAATAGTCTTACATTTCATCTATCTATATTCATATATTACATATTCGTAATGCGTTAAATAGATTAAAATTTGTTTTTTATAGATGGACCTACGAACACAAAAAAAGTGGTTTTATATATTGTTATTAACAATGGCTTGTACATTAAGTTTGGCTCTTGATTCAAGTAGAAGGCGAGAACTTTGCTATAATATCGATAAAAGACAGGCATCTAGTCATCAAAATCGAGAATATGAAAGAGTTTGTTCATTAAGTCGGTTATTAAATCAACATAAGGAGCTTGTAACTACAGATCCTTCCACAAAAAATTTAAAAATTATGATCGGTAGTTCGTTATTATCTAAAATAATGTTTAATACAACAAACACGTTAATAAGTCAAAATGATAACAATGGTAATGAAGATACTGGTTTTGATGACGGCTTATTTTTATCATCAGCTACTAATGGCAAAGATAAGAAAAATCCATCACAGTTATATAATGTAACAAATAACGAAGATGATGAAAAGAAAACACTTTCACAACAAGTAAAAGAGGGTAAGTACGGCCTGATTCAGAATGAGATTTATCCAGTAAAGCCTGAACGACCAGGTATCATCAGCTACTTGTCGAATTCCGAAGTACCGCGAGATACCGTTAAAAATCTTGGTGGTCTTGACAAGGAGGAAATATGGCTAGCTGAGAATCATGTGCTAGTACTTAAGGGTGGTAGTTTTCCTGGTATAAATACGGCCGTGGAACAATCGGAAACCGAATGGCCACCAATCGATAATTACGTAGCACCACAACGACCAGTTAAAATTCCTACAAGTCCTAAAGTACCACCTCCATTCCCTGTTCAACTTAATGAAGATGGTCCTGTTCAGCTCATTGGAAATAATGGTAGCAATCTATTAAATAATGATACGATTGACTTTAATGTTCTTTCAGGTAGTTTTAGAGGTTTTTTACCTGGCGAAGGACCTTATTTCCCACTTCCGATGAATAAAAGTAACAGCAATATCATAGCAGGTACCTTTGGGTTGCCTAAAAAGAAAACTAAGGCTGAAGACATTACAGTTCCATTTTATCCATCCTTACCACCTGGTGCAGTAATTGTCTCACCACCGAGCAACCAAGTTGACTATGACGATGAGGACCAATCTGTATACTATCCTCCACCCTATAGTTTTATTTATTCTCGAGATAATTCTACGGATATTCCACCTGGGCCGTTAGTACCGGGAATCATCTTACCACCACCACCTAATTTTTTTTCATCTGTAGACGAAAATAAATCAATAACCAAAGATAAAAATGCAAATAATATGCATACTACTGTTATACCCAGCCTTAGAATTTCTTATGTATCACGTCCAAAATCAAGTACAAAATCTTACAAAACGTCATTGCCTACAGTGTCTACTATTGAAACTAAAACGCATCGTACGAAACCGTTTATTAGAACAAAGATGAAAAATTCAACTTTTCAACAACATCAAAAAGAAAAAATTACAACTTCAGATTACCGAATAATGCCATTTGTTGAGCAAACAACACCTACGTCAATAAAATCTATAAAGTTAGAGAGTCCGGAAAATTATAATGTTCCTCAAATAGTTGCAAAACAAATTACAGAAACCAATACAGAAAAACCTCCATGGAAAAATAAAGCATTACCTTTTAAAACATATTTTGCTACAACTATACCCGTCCCGATCGAACAAACAGTTGAGGCAACACCTGCATCAATAAAATCAATACTGATAACTGACAATCCAACACGATTTTCTAACTATTATTTTTATGAAGAAAGTAATGAAGCAACGCGTAGTTCTACTTTCAGTCCATTTGTCTTTTTCGATACTACAACACAGAAGCTTCCATATTATAAATTTGATCAATCAAAACAACATCAACAGAAAAATAGAAAAGAGTACTACAATGCCGAAAAGATCCCAACACAAGAAACGACCAAAGACTTTAATGTAAAGTTTATAGAATCATTTAGTAAGAATCCTCATGTGCATTCAATTTTAGATTTACATAAAAAAAATAGTCAGGAAAAATGTGAAATTCCATCTATCAAAAAGCAAAGTCTACGGGTGTTACAATCGAAATCAATGTATTATCAACCTCTTTCTTCTCGTACAGCGCCTAAACTAAGTTACTTTTCTACTCAAAATCCAAAAACATATTTTATGAAACCACGAGTTATTGAAAATTTCGAGTACGAATCGAGTTCAAGTAAGTCTAAGCCAATTTATCAATATAGTTTTGAAGCTACCAATTATGAAAAATCAAATGAGCACAGTCTTCCACAAAAGTTGTTGATTTCAAAACAAGAACAAAAACAACAGATAGATAATCAACAAATTCCTGAATATCGTCGTCAAAAAGATCTAACTTTGTATACTGAATATCAAGATATTGAATCTATAGAAGATCAATATGGTTTTAAGGATAGTGAAGTGACTGTAAAACAACCAATACAAATTCAAAAAACATCGTACATGAAAAATCAAATGAATTATCATCAATCCACGACAGATACGCCGAGGCATTTCACTACCCTTGCTTCACATCAACAATACTTCACTAAACAAGAGGAACAACTGCTTGATGATGTAACAAAAGAATATTTTACGGTATTTGGTAAAAAATTATCTAATAATAAGGTGTCAAGCACAACACCTATTTATAGTAAAAAAAGTGTGACAGACAGACCGATATTTAATAAGCAAGATTACGAGTCAAGGCAATACAATGGAAGAGAGGCTAATACATTTAGAGCTTCGAATATTGAGGTACGATACGGCGACCAAACACCCGGTCCATTGATTTCTAAAGACAATATTTATGTCAATTATAAACATTCAGAAGAATTACCGACTGTCGATCCTAATAGTGATTTAATTTCATTGTTAAATATTAGTCCACCATCTAATGAGATTACTACGAAATTTAGAACTCAACCGGTATTAAAATTAAGTAATCAATTTCGAGAATATGTGCAGAATGTAAAAGAACATTTTGATAAAATACAAAACTATGAAAATGATAGATTAGAGCAACAGTTACAAAATCCGCAAGGACATGCAATAAATTCATTTGCAGCTATTAATAATCAGAGAGACGGAGTTAGAGAAACTGGATATTCTAAAAGACCTGTACCATTAGAAAGCGATATTTCAGTTAATTATAAAAATCCTCGACCATCGATTGATTTAGATGCCGAATTTATTGACAAAGGCTTACAAAATCATGGAAACACTAACAATAAAGCTAATTCGTATTTCGCCTACAGATTGCCTGGAGATGGCGGACATTTTTATTTTCTTACACCTCGAGCAATTAGTGGCGAACATTCTACTGGGCAGTACCTATATTCAAAACCAAGAGCGTCTAGGTTGTTAGAAAAACGACGTCGTTAAAATAATAATTTATGCTAAATAAAAAATTATGTCTTAATAAAAACGATAAAATGGTACAATTTACATGATACATACAATACAATGATGCAAATCTAAGTTTTTTGAATCTTTAAAAATTGAAACTCTTGTATAAACAAATTAAATTATATTATTCATATAAGCTGTAAAAAATAGACTCATAAACTCTTTCTGTACTAAATATTACGATTACACTTTATGGCTAAGTAATAGAAAGATTTTTATCATTATATTAAATTTTGATTAAAAAAATAATTAAATTTTTTAGACGATGTACTGAATCTATTTGAAAAAGTAATAGTACTTTTTATATGTAACCATAATTGTAGTGCTTTTATTTGTAAAACGTTCTAATATCTATGTATGGAAAGAAAAAATAAAAATTAAAAACTAGGTTTTTAATAAGGCAAATTTTTTAAAATAAGAATGGTGAACTTGTTCAAGATTTCTTGACGCACAGCATAAAGTATATCAACTTACTTAGACTATTTATTACTTGTACATAGAGTATATTAAGCTGATTACTATTAATTTTTATGTATAATTAAACAATTTAACGACATATATTATAAATTGACTTATTGACTTATTACTTGTCTGTGATTAATGATTGAAATGTATTTACATATCAATATCAAATCACATTTGAAGATTAAAGCCTCTGAATAAGACTTTGTAAATGTGCCTCATCTTCTAATACGCATTTCGACTATTAGTTTGAGATTAATATTATATAATGTAATCTTATTAGCATTAGTATAAGGTACTAATCATTAATAATAAATATACTTTAAATAAATTATTGTTAGAAAAAAAGACTAAAATTAAGCTACATAAAATAAGAAATTTATTAATCAATAAATAGAAAATAATCCTATTATCCATATTCCTATTTTGAATAATACCGAATTATAAATATTATAATATATTATTATACTTGTCATTCAAATACTATCAGATAGATCAATTAATACATATAAAAAAAAAAAATGTATATTCTATTAAAAACTTACCAGTGTCGATCTCTTGAATTTTTGTTGGATCAGGTAACGGATAATCGTGTAAACGAAGATAAACTTCTATTGCACATTTTGCTGCTTTGAAGTAAAAGGGATTTGAACGTAAAATATCTTCTAACCTTAGGAGACCGATGTAGGCACGTAAAGTCATTTTGCGCATGCAGTAAGTATGAAAATCGAATTGATCTTCGATTATTTCAGAAAAATGCTAAAAAAATAATATATTTATACATGTTTTAAATATTTCTTTTGAAATATATACTTATTCTAAAATTTAATTAAATTTATAGTGAAATGTAATATGAAATTATAAAATTCTAATTTATATTTGCTTTTTACTTCAAATAAAGTAAATAAATAGTAGGAAATTAATATATAATGCATCAAAATTCAAGCATTTCTATGTATTATTTTTTGCATAAAATTAATTTGTATGATTTTATAAATTTTTAATGATGTATTTAAAAATAATATCGTATGTAAATAAAAAATGTTTTTTCTTTAAAAATAAATATAATTCTTTTAGTAATAATTACAGTATAAAGTACACTATCAAATTAACATTTCTTAAAACAAAAATTTTTTTTAGATAATTTCAAATTATTATCTAAAATGAATAAATTTTATTTAATACAATCTTGATATTCTACTTGAATCTTTTTTTTATGATGAACATTTTAATCTTAAGTTCTATAGAATTATTAGAAAGACAAAATGTATCCTAATTAAAACACTATAAAATAACCATTTATTGTTCAATTATATTTTAACTTACTCTATCAATTTCGTGACATTTTTTCAATGCTTCTCCGTACTTTCCTAAGCGTTTATATGCATTTGCTGCTTCAGTCTGAATCCACATACACTGCATTTCATTAAGATTTTCCATTGCTAAAACTCCTTCTCTTGTAAATTTGCCACAGGTTTCTTCTGCTTCTTTTACTAAATTTGCACGAAGCATATATTTAGCACATTTGGAATTAATATAACGATCAGCTGTATCTAAGCCTTGTGCTTCATCAAGCCATTTATAAGCCTCTTGAACATCTCCAGCATGCTAAACAAGTTAAATATATAATTAAGTTTACAAAAGAATCTACAAGGTAAATTATTTATATTTAATGATTTCGATGTGCTTTTAAATTTTACTAATTATGTTAATATTCACAGATTTTATTTTATAAAATGTTGATAAATTTTTGTCTGTACCTTTTTATAAATTATAGTTAAAGGAAATTTGAATAATCTACCTTGTAAATTCGTCCTTTGGTAACAAAAAGTTCAATGAGTGTTGGAGTATGGTACATGGCAGTATCTATTTCATCAAGCGCTTTTTGCGTATAACCTAAGAAATCATAATGTTGAGCAATATAATAATAATTCCATAAAAGAGCCGACGCAGGTTCTTGTGGTTTATCTTTGTCTTTGTCACTAAAATGACAATGAGCTTTTAAAGCATCTTTATATTGTAAGATTAATGACTGTATTATCTCGACTTTCTTTTGGTCTGTATATAATGACCGTAAGTCAACAAACAATGGTGGTACACCTTTATGAAGACCTGAAATTAATATTAGCAATTATAATTTAAACTATTCATAAATTAATTCTAAGCTAATAATATTAGCTTAAAATTAAATAATTTTACTTTTATATTTTAACTATAATAAATATACAAATGTGATTAACAAAAAACTTTTGAATATGTAATTATAATGAATGAATGAAACAAAGATTTTTTATGATCTTTGTATAAAATCAATTAATTATTACTGTAAGGATTCAAAATATAATTTACTTTCATAATAACTTAGAATATATAATATATATAATATATATATTTATAATATATAATAAAGTATTCCATAACCAATGAAAACTATAACCTATTAACAGTATTAAAAAATTATGCAGAATATAGTTTACCTTTTCGTAAATAACGATCAACTAATTCTTTGAATTTTTCTCCCCTGGCATAATTGAGTTGTAAACGCTGAGGAGCTAATGCTCGAGGAAAGATAGTTTCATAATGTTGAAGCATTTTTAATGTTTCTTCAGGATTAGTATGTCTTTGAGCTTCTGATAATTTCATGTAATACAGTGTATTTTCAGGATTGATTTGTAAAAGTTCTTCATATATTTGAGCTGCTTCAAGATATTGTCCTAATTCCAATCTTAATTTACCTGTATTAAAAAAGTAATTAAGAATTGTTAAATACTTTGTATTTAACTAAATGAACTTGTACTAAATACTTGTAATTAACTAAATGATACTGCAATTTGTCTCATTAAAAAAGTTAAATGAATACATATACTTATTATTATATTACAAATATATATTAATATTTTATAACATCCCTTCAATCAAAAGACTTACAAGTTCAGAAATAAATTATATATATAATTTCATAAAAAAACAAAAACATGTAATTTTTTATCATTATATTGAATAAATGTTCAATTGATATAAATATTGATTTAATTTTAAAAGTAATAGTGAGTACAGTTATAGTAGCAAACTATTGCTTTTAGATACTTTTTTTATTAGCAATAATTTAATCATAAACAAGTTAAACAATAAATATTTTTATTTTGTGTTTTAATAGTATTGTAAAAAAAATATGGTACTTGAGGATTTGACGTGAAATCATCGCAACTTTTATTATTAATAAAATTAATTTGTAATTCAAATATAAAAACTTGATTAAATTTTGAAAAGTAACGTTATTTTCTCATAAAATAAGAAATTTACCTTCGTAATATTTAAGTAATGAAAAATATAAATACCATAGGTTTCTTTTACTGTAACCTTGTCACATATTTGCTCGCAGTGTTTGTCAAGATGTTTTAAAGCTTGCTCATTATCCCCAGATTCTTGAATAACCAGATTTTGGTAAAGTAGCAATTCACTGTGCTCATAATCGTAGCATATCTAGGCATATTTAATATTTATTCTATGAACTTCTTACTTTATAAAACTATTACGCAGTAAAAAGATACATTAATAATCAAACTTTTAACTAATAATTAATATAAGTTTATTTACTATATAGAATTAATCAATTATACATAACATAATTATATTACTTACCATTGGAGAATTTCTGAATGTATCTAAAATTTTTAGAGCCATTTCATAATCTTTTAAAAGATGGTACGATATAGCAAAACCAATCCAAGATGCTCTTTGTGTTGGTCTTAACATAAATAATTGGTATCTTGTATCCTGTAAAATGCAACAATAATAATAATTGAAATGAACAATAAATCTATACATATATATGTTTATGTAAATATTTTGATAATAAATAATAATTATACTTAAAAATATATACCAATACAATAACATAAAATTAATAAATTTTTTTGAAATCTATTAGTATATATGAATGCTTATGCTTATTTATATGTCCGCTTCCTTGCATGTATACTAATATTTATTATACATCTTTTATATAAAAAATTATTTGCTGTATACATTTTGATTTTACTTAAAAATTATATTTAAATATAAAATGTTGAACTTTTATTTTTACTCATTGTATAAAATTATAATATATTAAATTTACAGTTTATACAAAAACATTGTCAACAGGATCACAATTGTATTTTACAAAACAAATTGTACAAAAATATTGTATTTTTCAAATTCTTTTAAATTTTTGTAGAAATGAAAAGATTTTCTAAATATTTATAATTATTTAAATATTATAATTTATAAAAAATAATATATATAGATATAAATATTATTTATAAATGAAATATATTAGTTTACATAATTTTATATTTATACTTATAACTAAATTGAAATTTAATTATTTATTTAAAATAAACAAATTAATTAGATTAAATTTGCATATTAATTTTACTTTATCTAAACTCAACCATTTTCAAATCATTTATAAAAATCTATATAAATGTCTCATAAAATAAAATATTAAAAAGTATTGAAAATTTCATTTTTTTATGGCATTTCCAGTTATATTATTGATATACTACTCAATGTATGGTTTCTTTTTTAATATTTTCAATAAATAAAAAGTAAATCCTAACCTGCTACAAGTGATTTATATTAATGTTCACAATAAATAAATATTAAGACAATAAGACAACATACATCATACTTGTAATACTAATTACTAAGTTATTTATTTTTCTATATATATGTAACAAGATAATCAATTTATAAATTACAGAATTTACCTTATAACCCTCTAGATCACGCATTTGAATTTGCAGTAATGATAGATCTCTAAGAATTTGAATATTGTCTTTATCCCATTTAAGAGCATTTCGGTAACATTTAATTGCTTCGTCATACTTTTTATCTGATCTTTGCAGAAGTCCATAAACATGCCAACAGACATGAGATTGTAAATCATTTCTAAGACCTCGACGCACATGATCATAGGCTTCCTCTTTGCGACCTAAGCAGTTCAGTGTGAGACCTTTCATCGCCAAAGTCTCTCCATGTTCACTAAACTTAGTATTTGACAAGATTTGCTTTGCAAATTTCAACCCATTTTTATATTGTTTGTGCTCATAACATCTCTAGAAAAATTAAAAATAATTTTTAAAATATGATTTTTTTAAGAATAAAAATTGTTTTCTTCACAAAAACGAATAATATTTATGTTAATGAATTAAATAGTGAAAAGTTTTCTACTTTTAGAAATTAAAATTATAATATCAATAGAATAAATTGAGGTTAACTGATATTGCATATGATTGCCATTGAGATTTGTCGATTTTTTATGAAAAATGTTTCATTAAAATCTTTCTGAATTAGAATAATTCAAAAGGTTGAAAGTGGGACTCCAAAACAAAAAATTTATTAAATGTGAACTTACCAAAATTCTCTTAAATAATGCATTTTCTTTGGGCGGAAGAGGATTGCTGGAGGGCATTTTTGTATAAATACAAAAACAGAGGTGCTTTTCCACCCGGTAAACTCAATTTTCACCAGACAAAACCTCGTGGTCACAAACGAAGATCTCAATTTCTGATCACGTGATCGTTCTCACGGATGATAATATTGTTCCGCCGGAAATGGCTAGCGCCGCGTATACTTCAAAAATGCTAGAGTTCATTTTTGAATAATAAATGCATTCTTTTATTTCATTTACTCTCATTCTATTTCATATTTTTGTACCTATTAACAGTTTTATTTTTTTTACTATGAGGCTATAATTTTAAATAAAAAAAGTATCTCTTCACAAAAATTATTATTTTCTTTGTCATATACTTAAATTAAAGATTTATTAACCAAAATTCAGGCAAACATTTATAACCACATTACTCATAAAAATAACTAAATTTAAAAGAATTGTATAAATTATAAGGTAATAAGGAAACAATATCTATGTTAGATAATTTTAATAAAAATAATTTTATATCTGCATATATAATTAAAATTCATCTTTATCTTACAAATAAAATGTTTTTAGTAAAGATAAATTTATATTTTCATTAGATCAATATTATTATCAATTTTTTAAAACTATTTTGTTGTTTATTTTCAAAATAAAAAAATAAAGTGAAAGATTTTTACTACTAGTTGAAAAAATTATTTATTTTTGTGAATATTGCAGTAACCTACTTTTAATAAATTACTAACAAATTAACAAACTATTCATTATTTATTTCCGAGTATTTGATGTAGTCTGTAAGTTTAATTAATTTTTTTAATTTATAAAATGCATTATACTATAAAATTCGGTATTACATAGTAATCCCAAAACGCTTGTAGAGTGTATAATTTTCTATATTCTAGACATAATCGGAAGATTTTACATTCATTGAAGATAATATTTTGTTTAGAAATCAGTCGAACCAGTATTGTGAATCTGAATCTCATAATTCTAATATAAAAACTAATCAGACTAAAAACTAATCATTAATCACATATCATACTCGTTCAGATTTAAAAATTTAATATTGTTGAACACAGATGATTTGGATTTTCTTTGGGTGCGTTTATCCCGGTGCAATGCTAATTCGCGTTGTGCAGTGGTTAAGAAAAGTGTCAATATTTTTATTTTTATAAAATATTTCAATAAAAATGTTGTAGGTGAAAACAAAAATTTTTATTAAAATAACATCAATCGGGATCGGTATTTCTTTCGATTTTGGAATATTACTTTAGTTTTTAAATTACTATTTTCAGAATAAATATTGCTTGATCAGTAGTGCACTCTTTCATATAAAATAATTATAATTATGTCATTGATCTTTGAAAAGCTCTGTAAAAGTATATTACTTGAACATTTTGGATTAATTGTTCAAGCTGTTGCAAGTGATATGTTTAAATATGGTCCAAGAACATTGAATCAGATAAAGGTTACTACAAAACATCCTGTATCAAAGGTATTGTCTTAAACAATTTTAATATTTCAATGGAATATAAATTAAAACTTATACTTTTATCAATTATTATATTTCAGATCAAAGAATCAATATGTGTGCTAATTAAATTTGGTTATGTTGTATACGAACAAACTGATCGAGGTTTAATATATAGTTTGGATGTTGAAAAAGTTATAACAATTTTAAGATATCCAAGGTATGTATTTTTCTGTTTTTAATTGATTAATATATCTAATTATTTTTAAAATATTTTATTTTATTGATTAGATATATGTATTTTGTAAAAACTTTTTGTGGAGATGAAGCAGAAATGATGTTAGAAGAGATCCTTAAAAATGGTTATGAAAGAGCATCACAAATAATAGTTAAAACTTATCGAAGACTAGAGCAATTTCCACGTGTGTATAATATATATTTTTAAAAATAAATAGTTTTACAATTAATTTTTATCTAAAAACATTTAATCATTCTAGCTGAAAGGCGATCAACAGTTCCAGTTTTAAAAGAAAAATTTGATTTATTAGTTAAAAATCAATTTGTAATGCGTAGTTTATGTTCTAATACATTAAGTGATGTTCCAACTGATAAACCTGATTTTAATATACCATCACTTAATATTAAAGCCCTTACAAGATTAATTCAAGGACAGGAAGCTGATACTGGAGATAACAATATATATTGGAAAATAAATAACGATAGATTTACACAAGATTTAAGGTGATTTTTTAAAAAGTATTTATTGTATGTAAATTAATGTATCAAAAATACATTAAAATTATTCATTATCTAAAAATAGAGATCAAATTTTAATTAAATCTATGGCCAGAAGATTAGATAGTAATGCTGAAGAATTAATGAGACAACTTCTTTATCTTATGTATTTACGGACTGCATCATGGGCCGATACTTCAATCCCTATACCAGTAACTGAAATTAAAGAAGCTATGAAGAAGAATTATCCATCCATTTTACCTTATCTAGATCAATACCTTAGAGTAATTGGTAAATATTAAAGTTTTTTTACAATTCTAAAATAAAATTATAATTCTATAGTATTGTATTTATAAATGTATTTAATTTTAGAGGAAGATTCAAGCAAATTTATCGAACGAGTTGGTGATTCTGGTGGAGGACAGTATAGTGTTAATATGAAAGAAGCATTCCATCAATTAACTTGGGTAGTTTTAGAAAATATAGTAATGGAAAGATTTGGTTTAAAAGCAGCAAGAATTTTCAGGTACCTTTAACAGTACAGTTCTAAATATGTATATTATAAAACTGATAAAACATGAAAATATTTTAATATATTAGACTAGTACATAAACATAAATATATAGAACAAGAAAAAATTCAACAAATAGCAATGATTCCAGCAAAAGAAGCAAAACATTTAACATATACTCTTTTAGAAGAAAATTATTTACAAATTCAAGAACTAAAAAAACCGGGATTATCTACTGCACCAACCAAAATATTTTTCTTATTTCATATTGATCTTAATCAAGTGACAAGAATGACCATAGAGCATTGCTACCATGCACTTTATAATATTATTCAAAGAAAAGAATATGAAATATATAGTAATAAGAGAATGATTGATAAACAGTTGCGAATGCAAACATTAACTAGTAATATGAAAGAACATGGGGCAACTGAAGAGCAATTAGCAGAAGTATAATTTAATTTCTTATTTTATTACAATTGTATTTAAAATTTTTAAAGTAATCATTTAATTTTGCATAGATTGCGGAAATGATGACGCCATCAGAAAAACTTCAGTTAGAGAAAGTTCAGAAAAGAATAAAAAAGTTGGGTACTAACGAATTTTCTATCGATGAAACTCTATTTATATTACAAATGTATATACGTTATCATAGATGATTTTAAATTTATATTTTTTCACATTAGTTTTCATAGATATAAACGTAACATTCGAAATAATTTGTATAAAAAAGAAAACACAAGTTATTTATATAGATATTTATTTATATATAATAATGAATATGCTTGTAAAATACAAACAACAAAGAGTATCTATCTTTTAAATTATAATAAATATAATGGGTATATCTATGTTTATAATAGTGCTATTCTTTATGCCATACAATACATTTTGTTGATGCCACAATTCTCAATAAAAAGTCACATCCAGGATTATAATTATTTTTGTTCATATTTTAGAAAATAAATTCACTGAAGAATAATATTAAACAGCGTATTGAATTGTGCTTTGTCTGTTCGGCGTGTATTTTATCCATGATATTTAATTATTTATTATTTTTTTATCTTCATATTAATATTTCAAATATTCGAAATTGTAAGTATAAAATCAATAAAATTTTTCTTCACAGCCAACTTACGCGCACGTGCTATTTAAATTTGATATGCACAAATCGATTGTAACTATATAATCAGCACAAATATTTTTGGGATGAGTGTGTGTGAATAGCATATGTGACACTATATTAAATGTCACAATATCTTTAACTGAAGAAATTGATTGTGAACGAAAGATTTCCTAGTCGTGGCTTTTCCAGTGCATATTATATATCAGTTTATTTTATTTTTTGTGGTTCACCTTAACACTTCTCGTTCATATGTTAATAAAAAAAAATAAAAAAATAAAAACCCTTAATACCTTTGACATTTTATCTTTAATAAACTAAATATAATCTCACTCTCACGTTCAGCTCATAGTTATAAGTGAAGCACCATCGCAATAAGAAAACGTTTACGTTTCTTAGTTACTTTTGATTATATTTTTTATTACTTTCGAGTATTTGATATAAAACCCAAGACTATCTTAAATTACTAAAAATTAAATATAAAACGTAAAATAAATGTTAAGGTGCCCATGACAATATCGATGGTTTGGCCATTTAAAAAATTACGTTGTTCATACATTTGGTTTCACTCATTCTGCACAAATATATACACGTTTTTTTCTTCATCACTTATTCGTATATGTTCCTAGAATTAACGTCGTATATATTACTTAAAAACTATGTATGAATTTATTCGGTAAACCAGTATACTTCATTATAATTTTTTGTAGTTCTGTTTTTTATATATATCAACAACAACGTACATATAAATGAAGTAATGAAATGTGTGGAATATTTGAAAGAGCAGCGTTAGTTCGCATTGTATGTATTTTCATTTCTTTTTCTTTTTTTTTTATTAATGTAATAATACATAGGGCATATTATTTCGACAATATTAATGGGCCAACTGGATTTACATTTGTAAATATTTTTTTCTTTATTACAACTCACTTTTTATACAGTTTTGAGTTAAAAGATAGCAGACATCGTCAGTATTATAACTATTAAATCTTTGCTGAATACTAAGTAATTACAAATACATTTTTATTCATTATATCAGAGCCAAAATAATGAAAATAAATAAAAAATGAACGTGCCATGAGAATTGACTAAAAAACTTAACTTGGTATGAAATTATAAACAAAATTTCGTTATAATCACTGAAAATATCTATGCAATTTCTTTTTATTCTGAAATTGAACAAGGCGCTCTAAATTTATACGATAAAAGAGATAAATTATATGGCACATCAAACAAAAAAGTTATTAAGAATGAGACAAAATAATATGCGAGAGGATTAACGGTTTACTCGCCTATTTGATTGCTTCTCACTTCTGTTTATACGTATAAATTAATGAAAATTATATAATATATATAATATGCTTTTATTTACGTAACTGGAGACAAATCTATGTAAAAGTTTTCATTAATAAGAATCCATTTATTCTACATAATTTTTATATAATATCCAAATATTTCATTTTAGTTTATAATTATTGAAAACGTATTTTAACTTTTTATATGCACGATTAATTGCTCAATAAATTTCTAGCTATTGATTAAAAAGTCATTAAAAAAAAAGTAATTATTTTATCACTTATGAAAAAAATAAGAAAAATAAAATGTGCGTATAAAGATTTTATTGACGTTATATAATTAACTAATTTTTTTTTTAATTTGAAATACTTAAGTTTTAAATATTTCGTTTTTCTTAAGGCTAAGAAATAGATTAAAAAAAGATAATTTCTATTTTATCCGTTAAATATATCTGTACTTTTACATATGCCCATCTTTATAGTTTCACAATTAAAATATAATAAAATTCCCATAAATGAGTATTATAATACTCCAACGACAGGATTGGTCTTTGGAAATCAGGACTGGCGATAGTGAATCTGTCCAAATTTAGAATTTTGAAATTGTTATACACTATATAACTTACGTATAAATCTTGTATACAAGTATAAAATATGTCAAAAATTATGTGGGATATAAATGATAATAACTATTAAAGCATGCCGTAATATCAGTGTAAAAGCACATTTTTAAATATTTATCATTATCAATAAATAAAAAATTTATGTTAAATACTCCTAATTAAAATTAAAATTTTTGTAGTTCCATATTATAATTTATATAAAATGTTTATGCTATTTTATTACAAATAAATTAACAATTTTTTCTATTTGAACTTGAAGTGATTTATAACAGTTTTCATAATTACATCAATATAAAGTCGAAATAGTCTAGTAAAATAAAATTTAGCCATTGCAGTAAATTCTACGACAGACAATAGTTTTACTCAATTTAAAAAAAAAGAAAAAAAAAATTGCAGAAAGAGCGCCGGAAATTCGAGTGGTAATTAATCGATTCCGCCGTTCATAATAAGACTGGCATTTACGTACAACCGCTTGCTATAGTTAGGGACATTTAAAATTAAATTATAACTTATAATTAAAATAAATGGTACCGATAATTGACAATAATATAGTAATAATAATAATAATAAAATAACCATTTATGAGTGCCAGTAATAATGACAATATAAGCAATAATATTTCTTGTCATATAATGAACAACGATATGTATATGCATATATATATATATATATATATATATATATATATACACTGTTTGTATATATGCATGTGTGTTTGTTAATACGTATGCATATGTGTATGTACGTATAATTTATAAGGTTTACTCCTCGAATAATTTTACACATACAACTACGTATAGGTACATCACAAGTAATATAGTTACACTGTACATTAATTATATCATAGTAATATCGACGCACTTGCCACGCCGGCATTATCTCTTTTCCTTAATTTTTTATTGATCATTATTAAAGTCGAGTCGCGTAGGGCGTCAGACGTAGCCCATTGTACAAATTCATTATATACATAAAATAAATTAGTATCAACATCTAAGCTATTCGTCTGCCACTTAACGTTTGTGGCGTTATTTGTTTTTCTATTCTCAGTTTCTCATTTCGCTTTTTTATCATTCCTTTCATCGCTATGATCATCATTACGAATTGGCCACACCGTGATTGGCTTTTTCTTATTTTCTGATCAACGATACTGGCTCTCTTTGTTAAAATTATATTAGGTACCTTCTTTATTCTATAATTGCACTGATTACATATAAATTAAGAAAGATGTAAATCATTAGATATTTGAGGCCTTAAATAGATAGATACATAGAGAGAAGAATTTTTTATGGGAGGGATAGATAGAAAGAGAAAGAGATAGATAGATAGATAGATAGAGAGAGGGGGGAGTATATCAAATTGGAAAAGGATAGTTAAGGTGATGGGTAAAGGGTGTATGTAGCATGATGATAAGAAATAATTTATTCTATTTTTGTTTTGTCTTATATCTTTTCTGCTTTGTTTGTTTGAAAAAATAGAAGTAAGGCATGAGGAGATAACTGAAAACAAGGCGATACGAAAGCAGGCGAAATGACTTCGTTTTGTCCTGATGATGTAAGGAAAAACGCTATTTGGCACATAAGTATTATATATCACATCAAGCTTTCTGACGTTTTATACGCCATTATATTAAGTCATTATTAACATCATCGCTCTTCCAAAATAACAAGCCCTAATTATAAACATGAAATATTCAAAAATACCGAACAACACAATTTTAATTTCTATATTGAATAATATAAAATATATGTACTAAAACATTCTTTTGATTTAAAACTAATTTATGTACAATAAAATGTAAGAACTAAATTTTTACAAAACTATGCAAACTATTACGTAATAATAAAATATTATTTTTAAAAAAGTTAAATATTTTTTCATAATCTAATATATTATAGTATTTGCGGCGTTACCTTAAAAAAACTTGATTTCATAGTTAAGATTATAAACAGTTTAAATATACATTTTACACGTTGAATTTAAATATTGATTTTTAAATTCAAACTTCAATTATAAATAAAAAAAAAATAAAAATAAAAGTTTGAATAATATAAAAAATATACTTAACCTTTCAGCAGAGTAAACAATTCAATAAACAAAGTAATTTAATTTTTTCAATTTATAATTTTCAGCACTTATTTCATTCTTTTTCTTGATTCAACTTAAAATTTATAATGTCTAAGGATTTAATTAACTCGTGAAAAAAGTTTTTCTAAGTACTTATACTTTTATGCAATTAAAATTGCACAAAAAGTCGTAGATGCTCTTTGTTCGTAATTCTGTCTTTTCCACCTTCCCCGAGTTTTGAATTACTGGTATCTAATATGTAAATGTTAAACTTCATCTCTCTTTATACTTGTTAATTTGTTTGAATTAAACTTTTTCCTCTATATTAGTTAAACTATATACATGATATTTAAATTTAATTTTTTTACTATTTTATGAATGCGCATCATAAATTTAAAAAAAAGTAAAATACCTTGTCGATTTCGGTATTTTATTATTTTAAGAATATGACCAAACTATGGATAACGAAAGTTATTAGTGTGACGTAGTTTTAATAAAAATTTGATTAGTACAATTATTATACTATTTCAAAGTAATTAATATTATTTATGCATTTTATGAATATGCAATAATTAATATAATTATGTATTATATAAATAGTTTATAGTAAAAGTTATAACAAAATTTGTTATTAAAATATAAAGTATATGACAGGTTGCGAATAAATTTTGATTATTAATATTTGCACGCTAAATTGATATGGTATCAAGACTAAATAAGTATTGCGAATGATTTCCGACAATATATGTAAGTCGGTAAGGATTGTACCATCAATAGTGAAAGCAGATAGGGCGGTTCGAGCGCATAGACAAACGATTAAAAATCCCTGTAATGGGCAATTTAGATTTTCGTGTGTGTGCATGCGTATGTATTTATCATATACACATATATATTTAAGTATGCATGTATGTATATAAACATATATTTTATGGCGTTGTATTATATATGCGATACTGCGAAATGAGATGTAAGCAATTCTTATTCTCAGTAAGCTTATTCATGTACGTATAAATAAGTGCGCAGACGTTTTTGGCTTCTTGTTTGCAAACGCTCTAAGTAAATTTAGGAACAAGATTTACTACTCGATGGAGAAAGTTTTATACATCTATTCATATCGAAAGTCATATTATTATACTTGATTCGAACGATCCATAAGTCTGAGAGATTAGTTTTCGCTTGCGTAAAATTTCCTATCAGCATTTATCTTATATAAACACTATATACCGATGCACGTCAGAATTTTAAGCTACTTTTACATGAAAATTTTTACTTAATAGATTTTTCCGCGAATTTGCAAACTTAAAATCATGAAACAAGATATAAGTTCTGTTTTAGAATTTATTCTGTACATTATGCTTATTACTTCTTATAATATGCTCTAGATAGGATAAAACCAGTTGTCATCTCACAGCAAATAGAATTTTTGTTAATCCGTTTTATTGATCGGTAAAAAGCAGTCTAAATCGCCCTCCACTATTCCTATATCTCGGGGTTCCCATTTCCACTTTGACTATATATATATATATATATATATATATATATATATATGTATATATATAATATAGGTGCGACAACAAGAAAGCCTTTTATCACATGTAAATTTCTTCTTGGTTGCACTTTTGATTATCATTCATAAAAGCGATCGGTTTTCGCATCCGAGTCGCTCACTATAACGTTTAATGTGTACGCCACTTAAACTTTATTCCTCCTCATTGTTATCTATAAATCTAAATGTACTAGTCGATTGTTTTCATAGAAGCCCTTCATATTTCTTTTATTTGAGTGTTATCATGGTGTCACACTTCTTATCTTTCTTCACGTACGTCTCTATGAGCGATTCCTGTTGTGCTTATTTTATTTTCAATATTTTTAGGTCCGCTTTATATCTCCCTTTTCCCTCTTCACTGATATTTCGCAAATGTTAAATGATTGTGTTTTCGTTGAGATTTTAGTAGTATGGCTGATGCATCTAGAAATGCCCTAAGACAATTGGCAACCACTTTTCACTTCTTGTATTCCATACATTTATCAATGTGGAAAGTAGATACTTTCTTTATTCTTATCTGAAATACAAGCTGAGAAGACAAGTAGATTTAGCGAGCCTTTTGATGGCACAAAATATAACAGGAAAAGCTCGGTCACCTAACAGTCTTTCTCTACCTTAAAACATCACAACCAAAAAAATAAAATCGATCCCATTTATGAGCCGAGCTGGTAATCAGTTTTTGCGTAGTAATTGGGTCACGGGCCGCAGCTTCAGAAATGCAGATGTTGGGCAAGATAATATAATTAAAAAAAAAGTATGAAACGAATAAAAGAAAGACTGTATTATGTATATATGAGTAAGTATGCGTCTGTATGTGTGCGCGCGCATGGATAGGATTGCGTTTATGTATAGACTAAGAATGAATAAGAAAGAGAGAGAGAGAGAGAGAGAGAGAGAGAGAGAGAGAGAGAGAGAGAGAGAGAATAGTAAAGCTTCTCGATGCGCACAACGGTAAAGAAACCCATCGATGCTACAGCTCTCTTTACCAGAAGAGATCGTGACCTCCGAGTTTAGTTGCTCCGGGTTGCCATATATTCGCTGGCTGACCCGGAGCGACGGTTCAATCTTCGTCAACGTGGTGCCGAGGACTACCGGCATCGTAGCCACCGATTGAACCAGAGTTATCTGGTGAGAAGTTAAGAACGTCGGTGGGCGAGAGACTGTCTTGTGGGTAGTAGAATGACGGATGGTCGGAACTTGGTCCGGCAGTCCCGTTAAGTATTGTTGTTGGGGGTGAAACGGAGGGTCGGACCGAGGGACCAGGGCCGGCGGTGTGCTGCTGTTGTGCTCCAGTCATCTCCGATTGAACGGGTGAAAGGAAGCCCATTTCTGGACCACCGTCTCGACACCAGAGTTGTCGCATCTCCTGGCGTCGTTGGCGCATCAATGACTTATATTCAGAGATGCGCATCTTCTTGCCATCGACAATGCAGGTGCGTTTGGGACGCGGACGGTATCTGTAGTCCGGATGTTTCTCCATATGTAATTTCGAGAGTCGCGATTGTTCCTCGTAATACGGCTGTTTCTCCGAGTTAGACATCGCCTTCCACCGAGCACCTGTTTAATCCATTCAATTTTTAAGTTTTAATTTTCAATGGTTTTACCGAAAAATTTTCTTTATAATTGATTCAATCTCAATAGAAGTCTATGCATCAGAACATTCTTACATTCTTAACATTTAGTTTAAATAATAAGTCTTATGTTACGGCCCTAATGAAAATCAGTATTAATAGCCCAAATATTAAATTCAAAACACTACAAAATAACTTAATTACAATATAATAGTAATCATATGTATTTAAAGAAAATTAACTTTTTAAAATAAAATGCTTACCGAGTATTTTAGATATATTAGAGTTGTGCATATCCGGACAAGCTTTTAAAATTTTTCTACGTTCATCTTTAGCCCAGACCATAAAAGCGTTCATTGGTCGTTTTATATGTGGTTTATTTTCGCCTTCTCTCTTTTGTTGCCTGACCATTTTCGCTAAAATAATAATAAATATATTATTCACATTTAATTTGAAATAACAAATTTATTATTATTATGAATGTTATTATTTTTTTTGTTATTAAATTATACCTTTTTCTCCCATGTCTTCAGAAACTTTATAGGTTGAATCACGCCACACTGAAATGTCAAGGATACTTTTATAAAAATTTATTTTACTTAGATTGTAGTTCATTTAATACAAATTTGAAATTTTCAAATAAACTTTTCACTTCTAATGAAAAGTCGATAAAGAATTAAATGAAGATAACTAAGTAAAACTTACTGTTGGGCGAGGAGAGAAAATCCTGTTCGTCAGGTGCGGATTCATCTCGCGATGACGAGTGCTTCAGTTGCCTCTGCTGTTGGGGAGAGGGCGGCATGGTGCCAGTATTCGGTGGTGGTAACCCGTAGATTCCATGCATTACGAAGTGCTTCTCGACAGCAGCTACGGCAGCAGCGGCTACCGAGCTCGTTTGTGTAACGCCCCCGCTGGTGTTATCCCTGACGGAGCCGGTATTATCTTCCTTAGCTATTTTATTCACTGTGTATTCATAGCTTTTATTACTTCCTATTGTACTTCATTAATATTTTAATATTTTATAAATTCATTTTTCAATCCCCTTAATGCAACTCTGAAATCTATAAATCCTCACCTTTGCTTCTTTCTATGATTGGCTGAGTACCCAGCATTAATGTAGTTTTAAAAAATTAATATTAATGAGAAGTAATTTAATCGTTAATATCCAAGTTTAATAATTTATTTAAAATCAAATTTACAAATAATTTTTTTTTATAATCAAAACTCTCGTAGGTGCAAATGTTTAGTATGAAAATTTATATAAAAGTTATTTATGAAAGTTCTAATCCCATTACAGAAAATTTCTTATTCTAGTTTTTCTGATACAAACAAAAGAGCAATTGTTACGATTAAAGTAAGTGGTTATACTCGGCTATTTAAGTTAGTGTTTGACTAACCAAAAATCCTACAAATTAGAATAAAAATAAAAATAAGAGTATACTAACTCGGTGTCGATAGGGTATTGAGGTGTGGTGGTAATCCAGCGTATGGTAAGCTTGGAAGGTAGTTTCTCGGCATTGCCATTCCAGGGGGAAAGAGTTTGGGCGCTGTTGCTGCAAGTGGCTGTTCTTGGTGTTGACCGCTGCCGAGAAGGACCATGGAATCACTGCATGGGGAAGAATTAGTTAGTCCGCCGGATGGCTTGGGTTTGGTCAAATTGAGGGGCGCATCCGGATCCGAAGGTATAGGCTGAGGAGGTGCTATTGGCGTAGCAGCTATCGACACTGGCGTCGGTGATCTTTCTTTATCTAATTGTGTTGACATCTGAGCGAGATGAGCTGTCGCCCAACTTGGACCCTCTCGATGACTACTTATCATCTGTGAAAGTGCAACGTTATTCGTAAGCTCAGCTCATGTAATGGTAAAATGGAAGCATCACACTTTGTCTTTTAAGCAATATTTCCAAGATATATTGCATTTAAAATTTATTTCTTCTTCGTATAATTAATTTATAAATCACTAATACTTTAGAATTATAACGATAATTTTTAAAGTAAAAACTTAATTTTTTACAGATTAAACTAATCTTGAGAATAAAACTTAATATTAATTATCGAATATTAAGAAAATCATTTCGAATTTAAAAGATATCTGATTGTAATATATATGAATCCATTATCAATTAGTATTTTAGACGGAAAATTAAAAATTCAATGATTTGCGATAATTATTTAATAACATTTAATTGTTAGATAAATTCGACGAAGTAACGTGGATTTTAAATACATACATTTGCGATAGAATTGATGTGCTTGCTGCCAGTGGTCGTAGTAGATGTAGGCGGTGGCATTGGAGTTGGAATAGGTAATCCCCTTAATTGTTCCAGAAAAGGTAGAAACATAAGTGACTGCGGTCCAGCCATACCTAACTGTCCCTTTGTGAGTTGTGCCTGCAGTTCCTGAATATTGTGTTGCATTATGTGTTCCTGCAAACGCTTCAGATGTTCAGTTTGCAATCGTTGCATGTCAATCTGCTTTTGTGAATCAACTTCTATATGAGCAGAATACGTCTAAAAAAAAAAAAAAAAAAATAAAAATAAAATAAAAAATAATAATTGCTTAATGCTAATTATATTCATTTAGGTGATCGATAAGATATTTCTGAGATAATAAGAAAAGTAAATAAATAACTTATATACCGTATCTTATATAACATAATATGTGAAGTACAGACATATTATTCTTGATATAACATATATTAAATAAAAATTATAGTATTTAATATGGTTTTTGGCGTACGTGCGAAAAGATTCGAAAAGCAGCCGTGCTTTAATTAATTTTACGTTAATAAGATATAATTACTTTTAGTTGTATCGATAAAAATCTAAATTTTGAACAAAATAGTACATGCACACACTGATAGAATTTTATAATACTTTTTCAGTAGGATTGCATGAATTTTCTTTACGTAATTTTCTTTTCTGCTTTCTTTTGATTTTCTTCCGACAGATTATAAACAAGTAAATTTAATACATTAAGCAAGTGAATTGTGATTAAATTGAAATTACTAGTCATCGAAAAAAAATTCATTTATTTTTCTTTTATAATGAAGATAATATAAGAAATATATAAGAAATATATAAGAAATATATCACTTAATAAAGTTTAGGAATGAATTAGGAATGAGTATATTAATTATGAAATAAAATATAAGAATATCCATAACCATAAAATTTTAATTATTTTTCAATTTTAATAAGTATAAAAATGTAAAATAGTTTGTATAAAATTAGAAGACTTAAATAATTTTCTGATATAATAAAATTTTCAATTGTATTAAACAATTTAAATGGTTATTGATGAATAATTACAATGAAAATACAGCGTCGAAGATTAAATAAGCATTTCAAAAAAAATTTAGTTTGACAAAACATTGCGAAGAAAATAATTGTTAAAATATATTGCATAAATAAAGTCAAGCAAATGAGAAAAATTATTTCAATCCTTTGCGTATTCAATGATTTTTAATAATTACTAAAATCTTTAAATGACCGATTTTATGTTTATGGAGAGAAAAAATGTAGATCATTACGTTAAAGTAAGTCGCTATACTAGAGTAAGAATCTACGTGTACACACATGTCTGCATAAATTTGCTCGCGTGAGGGCCAATGAAATTTCATTATTCATTTGAGCGAAGCTCAGTTATTCTGATGATACGTATCCATGACAGCCATACCGCCCACTGTGGCTAAAAATAAACAAAGGCATACTCCCAAGCCTGGTTACATTCACATTCTTCCATTCATATCCAATACTAGTATCTACGCACGAATGGGCTGTTCTATCGACGGTGGCCATCCTTAATCTGCGCATGCTCATGTGCCAGAATATGACAAAGAGAGACACAAAGAGAGAAATTAAGGGAAAGAGAGAGAGAGAAAGAGAGAGTGATAGGGGGCGGTCGAAACGGAGGTCGTTCCGAATTTGCATCCGCACATTGACTCAAAAATGCGTCACCTAAATTTAGCAGTATAATTACCAAGATATGCCTGTTAATACCATAATTCCATAATACCATAATACCATCAAATCGGACTTAATTTTTCTCTACCACCACGACTATTTGATGACTTGCAGCTTGCGTAACGTTGAATTATACGACCAAGCTAAATTACGGTGTATCTAATTTTCTCTTCCGGTTCATACTATTTCAGGTATATAAATATATACTTATATCATTAGTCTTGTGGTATTTAATTATTACAGATGTTTATTTTTTTTGATAATTTATTGATAAAATTGTATAGATGAAATTACAAATAAAATATAACAACTAATGTTTCTATTTTCGCACAGAGACCAAAAATTGGTATTATATTTTAAATTCAGAGATCAAAAGTGTATATTCCTGAAAATATCTAATTAATGTTATATATCACATAAGCTATGTATCACAGTCATACAACAAAGTAATAAACCTAATCATTATTAAGATTTGCTAATGTCGAGGCTAATCGTCAATTTCCTGCGTTACTCAACTATACTAGTTGTTATTTTTATTTATTTATATATAATTTATTTTTCTTTAAATATAGAAAATCGTCGATACTGTATTACCAAAAAAAAAAAATAAAGGATACATTATTAGATATAATGAACATTGCCATACAGTGCACAACATAATTATTTATTTTTATACTTCTTATAAAACTCATATGTCCACAAAAAAAAATTTATAAAAAATAAGTCCTAATATATTTTTGGTATTTATCTGTAATGTGTAAATTAGATGATAAAAATTTCAAAGATATTTTATAAAAACATATTATATATATATTATATAATGTAAAAAAAATTTATAATTTTAACATAATAGAGTTTATTTATTTTTACTTTTTATCTTCCCACTTACTATTATTTTCGAATTTCTATAATCTTTTATCATAAAATGTATGTAAGAACAAAAATTTTAAAAGCACTTTTTTCCAGTAATCTAGAATAGTTTCTTAAAATCGACATCAATTAGTATGAGGATGTTTAGTATATCAAGAGAATTGTCTTACTCAAATGAATCGGCATTTAATGAAGAAGCCTTTTACCATCATTTCGCAAGGTCTTGAATTACAGCAATTAATTCTTAGTGATAATATTATGATCAGAAACTTAATACAATGAATAAAAGCATCATCTGCAGAAAATGATTTATTGTTGTCAGTAGCATTTATAAGGTTGTTCAAGAAAATTGTATATATTTGTTTCATTAAATGTTAATACTGATAAATTAAAAAACAGGCATTTTAAAAAACACATTTTTTTTTTAAGCACATGGATTATTAAAGCATTTTATGTATTTAATTGTAGAATATAATATTAAAATATATATCGATACATTGAATTATTTATAAAATACAATCCTTTACTTTGGAATGAATTTTTTAAATACGTGATAAGTGCTAAAGAAGAAGAAATCACATTGATCAATTTTTTTCACACATGGAAACTAACGCCAAAGTACCATCTTAGACAGAGAGGAACGCTATAAAGATGACTTTGTTTTCTTTAAAGCATAAAATCATTGTCTTTGTTATTTTCGTTTCTCTCAACTACTCGTTTGCTGAATTTAAACCTTGAGAATAAATCTTCGGAAGTCATTGAATGCTTTTTAACTCTTTTACGCTTAAGATAGTATAGTCTTTTGTTTCAATTCTTTGCAAATTTGTACCATTTAATATTAGAATTTATTAAGGCGTTAAATTATATTATTATAAGACCTTGTGATAAAAAAATTAATCATTTTAACATTGTTTTTGATAAAATTAATTTTTTTATGATGATTTGATGTAGAATGATGTTTCTGTATCGATGTATTTAATAAAATAAATTTAATTCTATAACAGTCAGTATGGGATTTATAGTTGTTAAACTATTAAGAAATACTAAGGATAGATATATAATAATATTTTGGAGAAATATATGAATAAATATTTAAATATGGTTGATAAAGAATAATAAATATATATTTTATTTTTGTAACAGAAGTTATAAATATTGAATAAAAACTAATTATTTTAATTTTTCTAAATCTTAATCTTAATATGCGTAATTTTAAAAGGAAAATTTTCTTTTTAATTATCTAAGCGCTTTAATATTTTACCATAGGTTTTTTATTATTTTAATGTTATATTTATAAAATACTATATATTACACACACACACACATATATATATATATATATATATATATAATAGTATCTTTATATATTATAAATAATAATATTAAATTATTTCTAGGAATGAGCATTACCTTGGTAGAAAATATACAACTCAATAGAACTTCTTATCATTAGACATAGATTTCGAAAATCCTTTGTAATTTTGGACACATCGATCTTAAATGGTTCTTTAATCGTACTTCACACAAGGTTTAAAGGTTATTGCTTAATTTAAAATCATTGTATCATAATCTGATGAAAAGTAATTTGACTTTCTTTATATTTTATATAATGTATAAGATAAAATTATTTGTTCAATATTTATATTTATAAAATAATAATGCCTCAATTCTATTTAGAATGTCTATCCCTTTTAAAATATCAAAAAACAAATTTTTCCTCTTCACGTTGTATTTTTAAGCTAAGTTTTTAAAGTTTAATAGAAATATGTATTAAAAATATATTAAAAAATTATACTAAAAGAGTACTGTGAATGAAAGTATGTATTAAAAAAGGAAAGTAATACTCAAAAGAAATGGAAGTATAAAAAAAGAACGTAAAAGAAAAAGGAAAAAGAATCTTATAGATAAAAGAGAGAGAGAGAGAGAGAGAGAGAGAGAGAGAGAGAAGTCAAGTCAGTTAACTATTTTTACAATGAGAAAATAAGCTTCGACAGTAAGCTTCACTGTCAGCCGGATTATTGTCTTCAACTTCTTATTCTCTCTACCACATCTACGACTAAGAAACTTGCGAGAAAAGAAAAAAATAAATTGAATTGCGAGTCTAGTCTCTTGAGAACGGGGGGAAAGCATTGTCGATAACGGTGATGACGCGTGCGTGCACCAGGCCATCACTTCAAGACTGGAACGCCTTTAATAGTGAAATCGCCCTCAATTTTTGTCCTCTGGATTTTTATTCATTTAGTTTCATCATATTTCTTTCTTCTTTTCTGTATAACCATAGTCGGAACCATAGATGTTGATCGAATGCATCTTCAAGCTGAGTATTCAGAGGATAAAATAACAGAAGATACTACACCATTTGTTCTCATATATTCTCATATATTCAATAGAGTACATAGTTCTTTATTTTTTGCAACTTTTCTAATTTTGATAAAAATCTGTTATGAGAATAAGTTTATAATAACAATATGCTCAATTATTAAAAATAAAGTAAAAAAGAATAGTAATTTATATTTCAGAATGAGAAATGATATGAATATTTTCATAATTATCTAGAATAGTATTTACAACAAAAGATGAAACGCTATAATAGAAATAATATTAAGGGTTAAATTTCTTAAGAATGAAAGGGAATATGAAAAACAACACAAATTCGGCAATGAAATTATCAGACTAGAATTAAGAGATTATCAACTAGGTACCTCCTAAAATTTTTCCGAACTGAAAAAAACAATTATTCTGCATTGGTCCAATATCTTTCATTAGTTCTGGGGAAAAAATGTTTTAATTCAATGAAGAAACTTTTTGTTTATTTTCAAACCGGAACATAATTATGTTTACTTCGAAAAGCTGTAATATCTTCCAGCATGTATATATAACGAGATTATGAATGCTGTTTAATAATAAAAAGTAGAAGGGCAATTTACTGCATTATTTGTAAATAAGAATCAAAGAGAAAATACATTTTAGCAGTATAATATTTAAATAAAATAAATACATATAATTTTTACATAAAATGTAAAAATAGAAGTAGAATAATTAACAAAAAATAATAATATAATAATTAGAAAAAAGCAAAGTGAAACTGAAAAAGATGCTTTGACACCAAAATAAGATTTACTAGTATGTGCATGCAGATGTAGGAGATAGGAGATGCGAAAGAAGTAGAAATTTCTCTTCGAGCCATCGAAAAAAATGCTTTCGATGAGATTATTTCAAGGATCTAAAGCGATGTGGTACAATAAAACCATTCCCTTACTCCCTTCTCGGACGACTTTAATTAATTTTATGTATGTGCAATGGAAGCAATGAGAGCGAATAGTTACGGTTTTCAAGCGAGCGAGTAAAAAAAGGTGGAAAATAATAAATGAGGAGAAGAACGAAGTTAAAGAGGAGGGCCAGGTGCTCTTCTACTTCAGGGAGACTTGTATACCGACGTTACATGGAGAGGACGTATTCTGGTGGACGGGAGTCCACTTGAGATCGTAAAATAATGCGAATGATGCACGTGCCGAGCTGCTTTATACCACCTCTTCTCTCTGATTTCTTTCCTCTTGTTAAGCTTTTCTCGTAAGGGCGAAGAATCAATGTATTTTAGTTTCAAGAAATTAGAATATTAATCATTTACATTTCCGATATTCTTATTTAAACATTATTCTAATTTTTATTTTAGTTAATTTTTATAGGCCATACATTGGTTAGTATTTTTTTTACTTTTATTTATAAAGTAATTCTAATACACGAAACATTTTTTAAAATATTTTCATTTATTAAAAATCGCTTTTCAAATCAATTATAAATTTTAAAACGCTATGATAAGGAACTTTAAATTAGTATTAAATGTAAATATATATTATTGTTAATTATAAATATAATTATATTTTTTAATAATGTATTAAAATTTTTATAAAATTTCAAATTTTTATGTTCTAAAATAATAATTTTATTCCAGAAATTTTTTAGTATAATTTTTTACATTCTTAAGAAGTTAAATTAATTATCAAATATTACCTTTGATTATAAATTTGTCGAAAAAATAATCAATTAATAAATTGATCTAATAAATTTTAAAGAGTTTATTTTCATACTAAAATTAAAAATAAATTGCTATATTATAGAGAAAAAAGTGTGCGAATAAATAAATCTTTCAGTTAAAATTAAATTTATTTGTATTTTTTATATCTTACTCATTTATTATCTATTGATAATTCAGTTTTATTTATATTAGTTTAATTACATCTAAGTAATTTAATAGATTTAAAAATAAATATATTTATTATAATTTATAAATTTTAAATATAAGTAATAATTACAAAATACTTTAAATAAATTGATGCAATGGTAAGTGTTATGGAAGTAATAATTAAATAAAGTGTAATTCACACCAATTCTTATATATTATTGATATAATCTCTGTATCATAACTGTATTATATTTATTTATATTATATCTAATTATATTATTATTAAAGTATAGAGTATATACTTTAATTATTATATTTTATATATAATATAAAATAATAATAATCTAATATCCTTATGAAATAATATGATTGTTGGTAATATATAATATAAATGGAAGTATTAAAGGCAAAATACATTTTATTTATGAATGTCCTAAACCATAAAATTAAATCAAAATATAATTATAAATTAAAACAATTATATATCAAAATATTAATAATAATATTTAGTAAAAAAACAATTTTACAAATTATTAATTATCATATCTTTCGAATTTTTCAATAATATGTCTTTATTAATGCAGCTGTACAAATGCAAATACAAACTTTACATACAAAGATGTTAGTGTTTAAAATATATTATAAAAAAATAAAAAACAGAATAAAATTTCAATAAAATGATATCAAAAAATGCCTCTCGATCATCCTAAAACAATGATGGCACTGTTATAATTCTTCTTGAAAAATAAGTCTTATATATTCTATACATAGTTAGAAATTTCTCGAAGAGTCAATAACATTAATGTTAGATAAGGAAGCTTAAGTTACAGCTAACGCCTGCCCTGGTTTTGTTTTAGAATTTTTAATACAACCATTCTATATTATGAACTTAGTTTATTAGTTCTGTAAACAATTCATAAATCCATAAAAACTTTCTTTTTTTGCGTATTAATTTATTTTTTAGTTATTGTATACTTAAAAAATTATACATATATAAAATAAAGAATTTATAATACAACTTAAAACGTTCTATATGACAATTTAATAAAATATTCTTTAATTTGAGAAAATAATTATTATTTAAAATAATTTAAATAAAACTATTTATTTAAATATTTATATGTATATTTAAATTATTTATTATAAAATAATTCAACTTGCAAATATTATAAATATTAATTATACTCAAACTGTGTATCGTTAAAAGATAAAATTTTACTTGTTATCATTATTATTATACTGATAACAATGACAACTTATTACATGAGGTACTTAGTAAATACCGGATTATATTTTCTTACACCTTGTCTTGCAAAACTTGAATCAAATATAATGGCGTCAGTTTCTAAGCTCATTGGCGTGTTATAAAGTTTGTTTAAAAGTTTAAGCTTTAAAATTTTTTACTACTATTTTAATTTTCATATTCTATCTCTCGCTATTTTCTATTCGTCTCTCTGTTTCTGTCTCTCGGTATTTCGTATTTTCACTGATTCTGTCTTTCCCTATATTTTCTCGTTCTCATTCTATTTACTTCTTAATGTATACATAAGATGCCCGCAATTACGAATAAAGTCGTTCGTTTGCACAAACAACGAAGTTGTGTGTTTTCAACCTGAAAACTTATTCGCATCGCTAGCCAGAAGGATTAATATTTCTTAAGGTATTTTCTATATGTCTATATTCACTTACCTAAAATCACGTATAAGCATGTAAATAAATTCTTTTATTATCATTGTAACTGTTTTTTTAATCATTTTTAACACAATTAATACTTTTATATTTATGTTTTCGTATCCATAAATTGAAAGGAAAGTCAAATAGCTATTTCAGAATGTCAGCAGCTTATAAATTACTATTTCTTCTGTTACGGTACATAATAAAGCGTATTAAACTTATTATGAATATATAATTATTACTAATTTAATTTTTTTATAATAGAATAAATATTGAGAATAATATTTAAAATGTTATGAGATCAAATTTTTTGGATTAGTTGATATTATTTTAAATAGAATTTTTAGAGCATTTTTTAATTCTTTTATATATACAATCATGATTTCTGTTTTTATTATTACAAAGTATAATCATAATTATAATTTCAAATTTTATTCTTACCATTACATTGCTAATTGACTACAATATTATTTTCAAAATTTTTATTAAATTTGGGTTATATATTCTCATAATCTATAACGAAATTTATGAGAAAATAAAATTTTTTTATTTATATTTGAATATGATTTTGATATTTGTCAAAAATTTAAATCATAAGAAAGGTAAGCAAAGATAAAAAAAATTTACCAAATGAAAATTAAATATATAAAGAATATAATAATCACTGTTTTATGCTATTTTATGAAATAATTTTGAAATCAATATTTTTACCTTACAGTGTTACAAATTATATAAATACATGACTTTATTTATTTATTTTTTAACTACTCAATTTCATTAGATGTACAAAAAATATTTAATTTCACAATGGCATATAATAATAGAGATCTATAAAAACAACAAAAAATATAAGGAAATAAAATAAAAATTATAGAGTAAATAAAGAGGAAAATATTGTTTATATGTCATACTTATAGGTGAGTGCATTCAAACCATTATACTCTACGTATGCGCATATAAGTATACAAATACGCAAGCACACAGACAGTAAGATTTACATAGATAGAGGAGGGAGAGGAGATTGAGTAAAATAAAAAGTAAAAGAGAAATTAAGTGCGAAAGGCGAAGAGGTTGAAGAAAAGGGGATTGCGATTTGAGTGAGTAGCGTCAGTCGACGGGTTTAATGAGGTTAGTTGCAATTACATGCGTTGCGATTCGATGAACCAGCACTCGTGGGGTGGAAGCTTGAAAGAGTACTCCGGTAAGCTTCTACCCATTCCAAAGGATTGACAACCACGTATAAAGTGAAAAGGAAAGGGATTTGGAATTCAACAACGATATAAATACCAGTCTTGATTGGAGAAAGAAAAAACTGTAAACGAAGAGTAAACACTAAACGAATGTTTTAAAAAATCCTTGATAAATGACAAAATAACTTTCAATTTAATTATTATACTTTAAATATTTTAATTTCTTATTATTTGTAGATAATTTATTATTGAGAATTTTTTATTAGACAATTAATTTTTTTTTAAAGGTTATATTCGTAAATAATTTGTTTGATAAAAATCATATAATTAAAAAAAAAATTAAAAAATGATAAAATAAAAAATTACTAAAATGAATACTGTTTTATCCATTATATTTATATAATGCTATATAAGTTTACTATTAAGTATTTAATATATTAAAAATTTTTATTTTTACATAGGTAAAAAAATAAAATAACCAAAGAATAAAATTAAGAAAAGATAAATGGAAATTAAAAAAAAAATGGAGAATATATACAGTGTATTTATTCAAAGAAGGGTATAGATAGAAATTTTAATAGGTAATAGGTAGAAATAACTTTGAAAGTGGCAAAAGGAATATTCACGATAGTGTTCAAATGTCGATATACTAGCATCCAAGCTGCAAAAGACATGATAAAAGGTCTATTAATGCATTCAACAATGAAGTTTTCTTTCAGGTGCTTTTGAATCTTCAATCTAACAAAGTAATAGAAGTACAAGAACTGTTTTTTTATTCAAGCGCTTGATGAAAATATTTGATACAGGTATATACACATACTAGTTCACGTATGACTGCTTCAAGATGAAACAGCAACCACCATGACCTGGCGTTGAGATAATTCTTTGATCCCCTCAAGAGATGGTACCATCTCTTTTCTTCTCACAATCATTCTATCGCTCTAACTTTCTCTTCTCTCATCCTCTCGTCGTTCCCTTGTACCGCCCCATCACTCTATTTCTTTCACTATATCTACGTTTATCTTTCTGGTCACGATTTATAATAGTGAAACCTTGATCGTTTCGCTTTAGAGTTGATCCCCTTTTAAGGAAAAAAATTATTTTCTGTTAAAAAATAAGTAAGCTAATGAGTAACTGATAAAGACGAGGAAAAGTACATATGGAAAAAAGAAAAAAGTATGAAAAGTATAAAAAGATGGTCGACCAAGTTCAAACATTTTTGCAATTTCTAAACGTGACTCACAAGTGTCCACTAGTTCTTTTCTTATTTATATACTCTAAAAGTTAAAACATAATAATTCTGTTTTTTTCTTTATAGATTATTACATTTTTATATTAATTTAAAAAATTATATTTTTATTTTATTTGTATTATAATTAAATTATATTTATAGTTAAATATATAATAAGTTATTGAATATTGTGAATGTAAAAATGATTTTATGTCTTGTATTATTATCTAATAAAAATACAAAAATAAAAATAATTTTTTTACTCAATTTATGGCATGTATAAAATAAAACATTGTTTTTTTAATGTTTTAAAAGTTTATTATTAATAATAAAATATAAATTAATATAAATGTTCTTATAATCATATTCATATTAAATCAGAATTTTTTTAGTTAACTCAAATAAATAAAAACATACTACTAATATATTCCGATACAAATAATTTTGTTATATCTATCTCGAATTGAAAATATGAAGTATTTTTTTAATATAAATTTTTTTTATATAGTTATCATTATACTGAAATCTGTTTGTGTAATTATTAATTGTAGAAAGTCGCTTTAAATAAATAAATATTGAAAAAATAATTTGTTTCATCGATAAATATAATAATGATTAAGTTTACAGTTTCAGGAATGTAATGATTGTATTACTTGTCAGTTTTTCAATAAATATTACATAGTAACATTTTAATAAATTTCTATGAAATTAAAAAAAAATGAACAATAAAATGAAACATTTATTACTATTGGCTGTAGAGATATTCATTTTCTAACTCGAAAAACAATATCGACATTGATTTCATTAGTTGTATATTTGTTTTATTTACTTTACAATTTATACATTTACAAATATATAAATTTGTGCAATTATTCATGTACTATCGAATCATGGGTCCACCTATAAAATCGTAACTGGTACATATATTTATTTGTTGCAACGTACTTTTGTGTGTGATTATTTTGAGAACATTTATTTATCGAGAAATAGCATGCTATTCAAAGTTATATATATATTTCAGGAAGTAGAACTTATATCATGTACATACACGCGCTCGTCTCTTTCTCTCTCTCTCTCTCGCTGTGTATGTATGTGAGTTTGAGAGAGTTGACAGAGACCGTTATCGTTGATAATTATAATTGGTGGTCTTCGCTCTCCTGCTTTTATGAACATGTTGATAAATGAAAGCTATGGTCCGAGCGTTTTCATACATTTCTCTCTATTTTTCTGTTTTGATTTTGCTCTATTACCAAATCCCTCATAAATTGTTTGCAAAGATAGGCACCTATACAGTTGTAATTGCACCGACACAAACGTTATAGTCAAAAAGAGAAAAAGTTTATTTCAATGTCCGCCACAATACATTGCTGATTTCTCTAAAAACACACTAGACGTACGCTATAGGTTGGGATATGGCTCATACGTAAATGGATAAATGCCCGGTTTTTCCAATTTCTGCTCGCATGTTGAATTTATTCGATACCCTATTCCAACATCTCTCTTTCTACCGTTTTCCTCATCTATTTTGCATATGGAACGAATAATATGTTACCATGGGTATATGAATGAGTGAGCGTCAAAAAGATTTTGACTTCATCATATACCGCCGTTTTGTTCCATGAATTCTTTGTAACATTTTGTATGCGACCTCGTCTATTGAATATTTGTTTTCATCGTTAAATCTATGAACGTCCATAAGTTTAATTCCAATGGGCTCTATAGTATCGATACAAGATTATATTTTGTATGTACCATTAAACTTATGATAGATTCTTTTTTCTGAAATTTTACTTATTTCAAAAACAGTTTCCTCATTTTGATGTATATTTATTTCTATTAATTCGATCTAACTGTCCAAAAAACAACTGATTTATAAAAATTTATATTAGATTACGTTATTTTATTATTATATTCTTGTTTATGTATTTTTTTTTAATTTTTGTTTATATTACATTTTATATAAAATAAAAATGTTCATATTATTTGTAAAAAATTAAAATTTAAGGAAATTGCAGTCGTTGCAAGGTCATGGTTATTCGTTGTTTAACATAATATATTGCTGTTTTTATCTACTGAATTGCTAATGAAATGATTAATCAGCTTATGCTGAAACTTGTGAGATTTCATTTAAGTAAGACAGTCTCCAGTCTGATAAGACATTTTAATTTTAGGAAGTTTGGAAGTAAGAAAGTGGGATCTTCAGTGTCAAAATTATGTATTATTTTTACATGACTGCTACGAGAAATTGATGTGGAAATCTAATTTTAGGAGCAGCGTGGTGACGGAGACAATGATGGCAGCGTCGCGCAAAATAATGATAGAGTAAAGCGAGTGCGCGAAATTCGTTGCAGGCGTTGATACTTCTTCGATGGAAGCGACGTCGATGAATAAAAGGCAAGTGGGGCAAGAGCTGCGCAGCGAGACTCGAGAATGTAGGCGCGTGCCAAGGAAGGCCGCGCACGACAGTACAACCCACGTCGACCGCCCATTCGTCAGCTTCCGTGCGACTCATTGCAGCGCATTACAACCCGTTGCATTATGTTCTTGTCCTGGGGCGTGACGCAGCCTCAACTCGAGCTCTACTCTGCCTTTTCTGCATAGCTGATAAGCTAATCCAACAGTGACGTGGCTTTCGCGTATATTAACCTTCTAATTGTTATCTTTACCTCAAGTATTCGATTTTATTAATCGCTTATCGTCTTTCGCTCTTGGACGTATTCACTCAACCTTTACGGCTAAGGCCTTTCTTTCTCTCTTCTCCAAGCTTTTATTCTCTCGCTGCTCAACGGTATTCGAATTTATCCATCTACCCTTCTTATTAGGATTAACCCTCTACCACTGCCTTTGCCGCCCCCTCTCCCACTTGACTTTTCTTTTTACTAAACTAACACCTTATTGTATGAGCTTTTTGATAGCTTGAGCTTATTCTATCTAATTGCATGACTAATCACATATAATATCTCTATGCACTTTATTTCCAAGGCACTCAATGACCAATGACTTTCCCATTCGTTTTTAGATTATTAAAAGAAAGGGACGCCGATTTATCAATTAAAAGTAGTTTGTAGCGCATCTCGAGACATCGAAAATGTCGGTTTCATATCTATTTACCTATCTATCGTTCCCTACCTGGTCTTCCTTCTTTCCCCTTCTCTTTTGTTTGTTATTGGAAATCGTTACAACGGAGTTACACTTATGTAGTAAACCAAGAGATATCTATATTGTACAACAAGTGAAAAGTTGTGGATGAACAAGAGGTATGTCTTATGAATATGGGGATAAATGAAAGTGTAAAAGAGATAGAGAGAAGAAGGAGGAGAGAAATCCCCACTCAAGAAACTGTGCTGCCTTGAGCTACGATGGAACATTACTATACGCCCTCTGCGTGAGCTAAGAGGAGGAGAAAAACAAGACCGCCTTCCTCCTACGACACAGTCCTTCTCTTCTCTTTTTTGCCCTCCTCAATATTTATATTTTTCTTATTCAATATTTATCCATCTTTTTGACTGATTTTTTTGTTCAACAGATTTTTTGCCTTTTTCATAGTTCTGCATTTTTCTCATACACATTCTTATTGCATTTCCCAAGGATACCAGAGCCTGATTTCCAATATTTGTCTTTTTTTTCACGTTACACTCTTAATGCGGAACACATTATATCAATATATAAAAATGTAAAATCGCACATATAGATATTCACGAGCGTAGTGGAATCTACAAGAATATTCAGCTCACTCGACTGTTCTTTTCAAAATCTATAAAAAGGTAATTGAAGATATCTCTATAGTTTATAAATGAAACTGACATATAAATTTATTACCACAATATAGTTGCACGAATCGTTAAGACTATAAATAATAGTATTTTATTAGGTTTTTATTATTTTAGATGATAAATACTTTCTTTCAATATATTGCTACAAATTTATATAGAATTGAATTATATTATACATAAAATAATTATAAATAAGTAATTCATAAATTACATAATTTAAGAATAACTAATAATTAAAGTAGTTCTAATGTATTTTCTCAGACATTATTAAACGATATTTTTTTATAATTTCTCATCGCATATTAAAAAATCAATTAAAATAAATTTTGAAAAAATTAACAATTTTCTTCGCAATATATAAGTATACAATGGTATAAGTAGGATAATTTACAAAATTTATAAGAATTAAAATGCTAGATTTAAATAAATAATTGTTTAAAGTAAATTATAGAATAGTAAAGTTTATAATTTAAATATTTTTAAATTAAATAGAATATTAATTTGAATAAGTTTAATTTTACTAAAATAAGTAAATTGATGAAAATTATTAATATAAATTAGTAATTTCAAAATCTTATATAAGTTTTTTATAAAAAATTGGAATGATTTATTTAAGCAAATAATATTTCATAGTTACGACTGTAATTGGTACATATTATTCTATCGATAAACAAAATCTGAAAAATTTACAGTTGACTTCATGATAATAGTCTTAGAGATTGAGAATAACGTTAATATAAATCTGAACTTTTTTTATCGAAGTAAATCGTAATTTAGAAATTTTCTAATACGTAAGATTTTGTATCTAGTATTGAAAGTTCTGAGTACGAGTTCCGAATCAGAAAAAAAAAGCAAATAGATTGTATACAGATTGAATACTGGTAATTTGCATCTCGGGCTGCAGGTGGATTTGATTAGTATATTATAGTACGTAAAAAGCGAACATTCCTCTTGATCGACTTAATCTCTTCTGAAAAATACGAGAGCGTGCAGATAATGCATGCACTCACACAGTTCATACATTCATTAGTGCTATCATTCCGGTACACTTACGGATCTATCTCTTCTCGTTTTCTTACAATCTGTTTTTATGCATTCCTTACACCTTATATATTTCTTACATTTGGAATGTACATTATTTTTAGTTGTAAAAATTAAATTTGGTTTACTCAGATAGTAGGGGTTTTCAAATAAATTAACGAATCATGACATTCTCTAAAAAATCGTATGTGTGATAAGCAACTGATCAAGAATTATTTCTTTTATATAATACAGTATTCCAATTATTTTAAATCAAATCACTACGTATGTTTTACATACAAAAGTTAACCAAAAAATTTACACGCAAAGTTAAACAACTTTGTTATTAAATGTATAAGAAAATATACATTTATAGAATAATATTTCATATAAGTAAAATTATTTATGTATAAAAGCTTTTCTAGTTTATTTATCTATTAATATTTTGTATAAATTAATTTTCTTATTTTATTTAATAAATAAATAAGATATTGCTAACAATAATTTAAATAGAAGTAGATTTTAATTTAAACACCAATAAAATTTATACCTTTTTTTAATAATTTGTTTCGTGTAATGTTTATTTTATTTAAATATTTCATAATAAAATGTATATTAATTAATTTTATTAAAATGCTTCATATTCATAATAAAGTAGTTTTTTAAGTAAACAACTTTATTCATATTATTTAATAAGTTAATTCATTAAAGACGTAATTATGAAGACCGTATTTTATATAAAAATGCATATATGTATAAATAACTTCTACTAATTTAATTTAAAATCTTAATAAAGATTAAAAATTTAATCTAAATGTAAAATTAATTTTAATAATTTATATTTAAGTGGTTTACTTTTACTTGTATACTTTTAATGCATAAATTTTTAATCCGCATAGGTTATAAACGATTACGACGTATAGAAAATTTTTGTTCAGATCAGCATTATCTTTGAATTGTTAAGTCGTTTTCTAATTCAGAATAGATATTGTGATTATAATAAATTTGTACATTGAGATCTTAAAATCTTTATTTTTCAAAATAAATATTTGAAAGTTTCAGAATCATAATTCGTTATAAAAATTTGTTTCTCTATAATAAAATGGTTAAAAGATTAATAATTAAATTAACTGAAGCTTAATTCTAAGTAAATAATAAATGGTCATGTTACAAGATTGTATATAAAATTACATTAATAAAATAACGCTCGTCCTTATATTTTATTCTAAACGTGCTTGTATATATTATTATGGTCTTACTTCGATTACTAGATGCTGTATTAGAAGAATACAGTTGAAATGTTCACGAATAAATAAATCTACTAATGTATTTAATTGCCTTGGTTCTCGTGAACACATTCGTATTCTGATTATGTGTTATCTTACCGGTATTAAACGATCGGTTCTGAAATTTCAGTCGCGGTAACTTTTAATATGTGAAGAATTTAATGTTTTCGACTATTCGTGTGAATTATTTTTCTCTATTTTCGGAGAGAATTTTCTCTCCGAGTGTAAAGTAATCTCCAATTTTATTTATTCTCATCAGAGTTCCTATCCTTAATTTTTGTAGGTACGATATATTACAATATTAACTTTTTTTACAAATAATGATGCGAATTATATTAATTTAGTACAAAATATCAGCAAATCCATAGGACTGCAAAATAATTTTATATTATTATTTATCATCATCATCATCATCATCATCATCATCACCATCATCATCATCATCATCATCATCATCATCATCATCATCATTATTATTATTATTATTATTATTATTATTATTATTATTATTATTATTATTATTATTATTATTATTATTATTATTATTATTATTATTATTATTATTATTATTATTATGCAACTGTCACTGACTGAAAAAATTTTATTTTCTTATTGTAAGCTATTACGATTTTTCTTTTGAAAATTCGACTAGATAAATATGATAAATCATTTTGGTTTTTAAAGTTGTTGATTTACAAAGGTATTGAATTACTAATTTATGCCACAGTTTTATATTACTTATAATATAACTTTGGTAAAAAGATTTTTTATGCATATGAATTAGAAAGTAATACGATTGAGGATAAAGGAATTAATGGATGTTTTAGGTTTATTTAAAAGGAACAAGTCTTGGGAAGTGAGAGAAAATTAGTAATAAAAGCAATCCTTTGTAGAAAGGAGTGTTTAAAAAAATAAGCTGCTTGGTCTTAAAACCGAACGAGCTCGCGCAACTCTCGTGTAATTATTGGTTGAAGGAAAAGTAATGCGTGAATTGTTTGTGAGGCCACACGCGTTGTTCCTTCGGCACACGCGACGTATATGAGAGATTGACTCACCTTGGACGGATCTTGCTGCTGCTGTAGCAACTGCTCCCTTAGCATCTGCAGCTGCAAGATCATCTCAGAGAGCCTGCGCTCCTTCTCGGCAAAGCTTTCGGCACACAAAGCCCTGTGAAGGGCGACCGTGGCTCCGTCGGAATCTTGCTGTCCTATTTCCGTGCTCTGTATTCTGCTTGCGCTCGTCGGCGAGTGCGCAACACTGTTCGCTAAGCTACTGCTACTACTGTAACAGCAAGTAAAGACGATAAGCCTCGATTAGTCGGAAATGAACAATCCCTGTAGTGCTTTACTTCTCTGAAGTCTCCTCTTATTCCACTACTTATTCTTTTCGCAACCCGAGGTCCGTTTCCACAATATAATTAACATTTTAACATTATAAATTTCTCCATATATTAAATAATACATTTGTTTTTATATTTTATTGTAATAAAGTTAATGATAAATGAACAGTTATTTTGTATAAAATCAGCCAATTTTTTTTTAATAACTTAAATACTTATTATTATTTTAAAATTATTTAGGGAAATTTTAAACTAAAAACTTGAAAATAATATTTTATTAGATACCCTTTATTTAAATAAAGAAGACGATTTTTTATCCGGTTAGGTTAAAAATCACAAAACTATCCTATTTCGTTCGTTGTTGTTTTCAAACGAGCAATTATAATCGAAGCGGGGTAATAGTCAATATGAGCCTTTAATCGACAAAGCCGAGAAAAAAGTGCTTATGAATGTTAAGCTACACGCACTTAACGGACGCATACTTAAGGATAAATGAAAAAAGAAGTCATACATCTGTGCTTTTGGGACTAGGCACAATCACTGATGTTAGTATCTCAGCTCGTTGCTGGCTCTTCAGAACTCTTTGAATAATAGATGTACTTGCGGACGCGCAATCTCGCCGAGACGAGTGTTTGCACCGCTGATGGATCACCCCTCATTTTATCCCCACAAGCTTCTTTGAGCGGTTTTGTATCATGGTAGAACCGACCACGAATAAGTGATGCACACCGACCATTGTGTGCCTCTTTACTCCTCGATACTTTTACACTTTCTTTACTCTCCCAGACTCTCCACTTCTTCCCTCTCTATTTTTTTTTCCGTTAACGATTGCTTACCCTTTAAGCAACTGTTTTGTTCGTCTCTTTCATATTTCACTTCCTCTTTATAGTCATCTACCCTCTCTTCGTATCCGACACTAACGACTTGTACGTAAGAAGGCAATACAAATGTCTCATCGACCGCAAAGCCAAGTCCTTCAATAAGCTTTGCCAAGTTCACAATTTCCAGTATTTAGGCCAGTATGTGTGCTGAATGCACTATATCAGCTGCTCGACTGTTAGACTCATCTGTACTTAAGTCTTTCTACCAGAACGTAAGACGTCACATCAAAACTAAATTTCAGTCTCAATAAAGACTATATGCATTCCTCGATGTCACATTTAGTTAAAAATCCTTTATTATTAACAGAATAAATTAACCGTTTTTTATGATTTTTATTTTTTTTATCTAATATTTATTAACTTCAACTCCATGGCATTGTAATGTTTAATTTATTTAATAAATATTGTTTGTTTTATGAAGTTCCTTATAAGTTTTTATCTAGAATATTGAATATAAATATAAATATATATATATATGTATATAAATTCAATTGTAGAAATTAAAAGTTTATTATATTCTAATTAACGAAAATATACGTTTATTTTAAATGATATAGAGTATATTTCTCATTAATGTTTATTATTTTCATATTCTTTATACTTAATTGATTCTAAAAGGCTATGCTATGCAATACTTAACGAATAATTTTCAATGAATTGTATACATTACTGTTGCTTATTAACTGTTCACAAAAACTAATATTTATAATTTTGATATTTTAACTTTATTAATATAATAATAAAAAAGAGCGATTAAATTGTAATATGAAGTTTTGTAATAATTATTAAAATATAGTAGTTAAATTCTAGTAACTAGTTATTAAAAAAAGTTGCTTAGTCATTTCTTTTTCTTTGAGCAGAACGGCAAACTGAAACAACGAGTCTTATGAGAAGTAACATTGAGTGTCTTCTATCCGCACATATTACAAAAAATCTTCCTTATCGCAAATAACTTGAGTTACTCGTGATTCGTAAATGGTGTGGATGACAGAGAGCTCTGTCATTGATACATATCTTCCTTTCAATTACTTATTTTCACACCAAATTGATTATTAAATTATTATTATTATTAAAGTAATAATTATTATTATTATCCTTGCGATCTCTAATTGTAACTATAATTAACGTGTATTAAAACGCTGTTTTTCTCTTATCGCTTTCCATACTACTGACACGCAATCGTTCTGTTCGACTAAAATAAAGTTGCAGGGATTTCATATGCGCAATTAAAAGCAACTTCTTATATTACTGCGTATCATTTCGAGAAGACGTGAAGCCTGATAAATCCAAGACACGTGTTATGCGTATATGAAAGAAATAAGACAATAAAAAAATTATTTCTAGCGTCTAATTCTTTCCGCTAATAAGTTTCCATTAAGTAACAAATAATATTGGCACAAATTTATTAGGTCTTTTTACGTAAAAGAAATTTAGAAAAAAAATACTTAATATGCTGGTGCTTTTGTATTTAGAAAAATAAATGTGCACTTTAATTATTATCATTCTCAATTTTATTTAAATTTTAGATTTTTTTATTTGCTTTGACATAGAGTCTACAATTCATTTCAAAATTCAAAGAAATTATGTATGTTGATTCGTTATAAAGCTGACATCCAAATTTTCATACAAATAAAATAAAAAATGTTATATCAAAATTCGTTTACTTAAAATGCATTTATTCGTTAACAGAAGAAAATTTGTTTTCGAATCGTAATTATAATTTTTTGAACATTATTACTTCAAAATAAATTTATAGAACATGTTAACATACTTGAGAAACAACAACTTTGATTATCGGTATAAGAAAAGATACCATGTAAGTCAGAAATGGTTCTCTTAATTTCTTATCGTCTACTCGTAGCACTATTTTGTCTCACTCTCCCTCTAACTACCTATGTTTAATGTTATTTTCTTTTATACGATAATATCATGTCTAAAATATATAAATTCAGCAATAGTCTTGGAACTGACTTATCAAATTTTGCTTTTTTTTTATAAATGGGATTATTACAAATTCATGTTTGTTCGATAAATTAGAGAATAATAAGATGATTCTCCCATATACATACAGCATTCTCTTCATATTCTTTTTTACAACCAGTATCCGACAGTTCACGATTTTGCGATTCAAATAGATGATTTTTGGTTCTGTATTATTCGTACTTATATTAACCTTCTTTTGAAATTTCAAATGAAAATCACATAGTTACAGTCATCCAGTAGTAATAATCACGTATTTAAAAAAATATTCTGTAAAACTAGAAATATTTTAATCTATACGAGTTTGTATATATAAAATTATTGTACATACTAATTAATAAATTAATATTAAATACTTTTAGATTTAATTTTAAAATATAGAGATATATTTAATATGCAATAATTGATGATGTGATATTATTGATTACATGATACTATTATATGTATATTGATTACAGCTTATTAATATATTATTTAAGAAAAAACTATAGCCAATAATATTATTTAGAAAAGAGATAATTAATAAATAAGACATTTATAAATTGTAAAAAATGAATCAAAATTAATATGCATATTTTATTTTATTTGATATTTACATACATTTATAGATGTAAATGAATTTAAAAATTGTATACATACATGTACATTCTAGTTTACTTTATATCAAGAAGTTAAAATAATAATGTTTACCTATTTTTCTATATATATATATATAATACAAATGAAAGAAAATTATTAAAATAGGAATAAATATAACGGTTTAAAAAAGTCAAGAAGTCAAAATTTTTGTAATAGTAGAAAAAACTTACATTATAATTTTATAGTAAAATATATTAATGAAATTATTTTGTTATATGATACGATTATAAATAATTTAAATATTAATTTCGATATTAATGTCGAATATTGCATGTCGATAAAGAAATATTATGTATATATTTGAAGATCTTATAAATAACTATTGGTTTGTTATTACGAATCATCTATGTATATTTAACTTGAATTAAAACTAATTAAAATTATTTCACGTTTGGATAATGATTGAAGCTCAAAACAGACAAATACAATTTATGAAATGCTGTAGATTGGTGGAAACGCAACTTATTGATTGTGTTTATAAGAGTAAAGTATTCGCCATCTACAGCAGCTTTGAATTTGACTAAAATAAAGTAAATTTCAATGAATGTATGCAATATAAATGAAACCTGTGTGTATTGTGGCTGGTCGGTGTGGAGGATGGAGGGGGTGTTCGCCTACTATTTGCATCTTCGAGAGGCAGGGAAACTTTGCTCTTCTTGCAGGTGAGTCTCTTAAGAACGTCATCCATGGACCTTTTACCAGCAGTAGTGGTTGCACCAGTTGTGTTGTTGTTATTATTGTTATTGTTATTTTGTGTGACGGTGTTGTTGTTGTTATAATGGTGATGGTGGTGTTGGAGGTGCGGGTAGTAGGGGTGGTCGGATGGTAGAGCGGGTGGTGAGCCGCATTCGGATGAACTCGTGGGCTCGTGAAGTTGACTCGAGGCCGGTGATGAGTTCGTTTTATGGTGGTGATGATGTGGATGATGATGATGGTGGTGAGGGTGGTGATATCCAGCAGTGAGATTGTTGTTCTCGGGTTCGACTGTGCCGCCGACTGCAGCCACGGCACCTAACAGTAATTGAAGTTTAGGTCGTTTTGCATTCGTGGGCCCGTATGGAGAAGGCGAGGAGCAAATTTCCGGATCACTCGTAGCTGGTGACGAACATTCGGATGACTCATCGGGTAAAGGGTAGGAGGCCAACAGTTGCTGCTGTTGATTCTGATGTTGCTGTTGTTCTTCGTCTATATCAGGTTCGTCCCCGGTATCATTACAGTTGCTAGCATTGGTAGGTAGCTCACCACCCGGACCTGCTAAGGATGAACTTGTGTCCTCCTCTTCCTCGGTAGCTGCTACAATTCCTTGTTGACCGCCCCCACCCTCCGTCAACTTTGTTGGTGGCGATTTCCTCTTAGAGGACATTCTTAGCCTGTAATGTATAAAGGAATCATTTATGAATAAATACCACAATATATAAAATTGTTTCTATATTATTATTATTATTTATTTATATTATCTTATTATTAATTAATTTAATATTTATCTAAAACTTATTTATAAGTAAAAAGCTGACATATTTATTATATTTTTATAAATTAGTTATTGATAAAATACACATAAATTTTATATATTACAATACAAATATGATTATGGTTGATATAAATGATTGTTATTATGAATATTAGTTTATTATATATTTTTTATAATAAGATTTTTTTAAAACTTTTATTAGAATCCATAAGTATATACTTTTATAATATATATTTACAATATATTAAAGAAAGATAATTACATTAAATTTGTGTACTATAATTTATTCATTTGATAGTACTTTGTAAGGTTTCATATTATTTAATTTAAAAGTTATATATCATATATTTAATAATTTTAGAAAATATTATTCTAAAATTACAAAATAATATTACAATATTATAAAAAGTTAATATAAGAATTTTCCTTAATATAATAAAAATTTAAACTTCAATTCTATTAAGATTATAACATCAGCAAAGGTTATTTCATGAAATAGTAATTTTTCATTAAACTATATTTCTCATAAGTTATTATATAAGTTATAATAAAATATTATAATCTATGAAATAAAGTTCAACGTTAAAAAATACATCTATTTAAAATCGAGTAATATGTGGTAAAATATCGAATAAAGTGCAGAAACCACTAGACAACAACGCGATTTATAAAACAGAATGGCTTGTTTCCTTACAGTCCAATATGTAAACATTAAAAAGAATTCATAAGCCGTTATCGATTGGATATTCGTCTGAAATATGCGACCCACTTGCAAGTATTTCAATAATTTGATCGTCAGACTAGACGTTCAGTTAGTTATCTATTAATTTCCGTTTATAAATTACTTAATCTAAATTATGAAATTAACTGGGTGTAGATACTGTTTCACATATTAAACTTTAATATTCACTGTTAGAACAAATTTAGAAAATATTGATTTGATGCATACAAATATTATTAATAAAAAAATAAGACAAAAGAATAAATTAATTTTACCATGAATGTAAACAAGATAAATGGACATTAATTTAATATCGCTTCTGTTAAATCTTATTTATTACAATTTTTGAATATAAAAAGAATTATTTTGTTTCCTTATAAAATGATAAGAGTCACAGTGAGTGAACTGTGAAGATTATTAACCAAAGATTATTGTTATGAAGTAAAGATATAAGCAAGCGATTATATGAACCTAAAAAATATTTTTAAAAATCTTATTGGTCATGATTTTTCAGACAGTATCATATTTTTAAATGTTGGATACATTTATTATGCCAATTAAAATATTAATCTTATTACTTATATATTTTATTTTTACTTAAAAATCAGATTTTTATTATTATTTCAATAGTTTTTTATTTTATATGATTAGTTCATCTTTTAATCTTGATTTTAAAATTATGTCTAAAAAAAGTTATGATTTTTCGAACAAATTAGTAAACATACATAATATACATATTTTAATATAATAATTATATATGATACATTCATTATAATATGTAATTTTCTATTAGTACTTTCCGTCAGTATTTATTTTTTATTATTATCAGTATTACAAATAGTCAAATTTACTTGTATACATATATACATTTATTCCTATAAATTAAATAATTTAAATTGATGCATTAACTTTTTATAATATAAAATAATTTAATTTTGTTGATTGATTAAATTTTATTGAAGAAAGACTAACTTTATTCATCCATATTATTTAATTGAATTTAACGTAATAAGGATGAAATAATTTATTTTAATTTATTTTAAATAAATCTTCTTCTAGATATGTTTAACACGCTTAATGTAGTAATTTTTGAAAATAATAATGTATCATTTAGTTTCTAGTCTCAATTATAATAATAGTATTCATATGGTTGGTATAAATAAAACAATATTAAAACATAAGTTTTAGAAACTAAGTTTTCTAAATAATTAATTTTTAAAACAAATTAATAAAATATATTAGATGTTTAATTTGAAAACTTACATGTTTATTTCATACATATCAGATTAATAGAATATTTATTAAAATATTTGTAAGTAGAAAAAAATGAATGTGTATATTATAAAAACATTAAATAATTGACATGTTATTTAAATTTAAATTTAAAAAATATGACAATTATAAAAAAGAAAAATGTATTTTAATGCTACTAAATAATAGAACGTTAATACATAAAATTTGTAATCGTGTATGACCAATTGATATTCAATATATATTTGACCAATATCGTTAGTATTAAAGCAAAAATATGAATGTTTCATTCAAAATAATTAACATTTATAAGATATTACAGACATTTTAAAATAATTCTAAATCATTTCTTTACTTTAAGATTTTAAGAATTAATTATAATCCAATATCAATAAATTTGTCAATATTATTGTGGTAATGGGTCATATTGTTTAATTATAGTTGAAAATTTTTTATTATAAATAAGTTTGTCTATTTGTAAAGTTTTTAATCATATAATTAATTTGTGTTACTAATAAATTCAATATTATTTATTAATATTCATATACAATATATAGAAAAACTAAATGTAATTATTTATTATAGTAATAATCTTATTTTCTTAATCCTTCTAAAAAGATATCTTTCTAATATTATGAATATATTGCAATTTTTTTTTATTTAGTAATATAAATATTTGAATAATTTAAAATTTAAAAGAAAATGAATCAAGGGATTTTTAGAGTAAAAAAAACATTAAAAAGACACAAAAAAAGAATGACGGTAATTCATAATCAGATGTAATTACTTTGTGAGTAACATAGGTCTTTTCTTTTAAGAGTAACTGTCTAAGAAGCTGAACAAAAACAGACGCACCAAATGAAATATTTTTAACAGCCTCCCAGATGTCGTTAGTTAGATTTTTAAGCTTCTCACATGCATAGAAGAATATTTTCTCTTCAGAGTTAAACTTGTCGCGACTCTGTTATAAGAAAGTTCGATTTGACGATATTTTCTTTTATGATGAATATACCTTTCATATTTAATGTATTAAAATAAATTCGTTTCATTTTTTCATTTTTATATAATTTTGATAATCAATGTAATAGTAGTTGAGTTATTTAGAAACTTTAATAATCTTCATTGTTTCTGATAATTTGGTTACATAACATACATAGAAAAATACCGATCCAGTCTTATACTGATGCTATTGCTCTAATGAGAAGAATATAGAGAAGTTTTGTTTATTTCGTATCGCTTACTTATATAATTTCATAAATTATTACAATATATTAACTTACATAACTAAAATCTTGTTAATAAAACATTATGTTTAATATAATTCTTTTCAATTATTTGACAAGATGTTTTTTTATTTATATTAAAAAATAATGTACTATGCAATCGATACGTAATTAATTATGATTATTGATTTTTATATAAATAGCTGTTTTTTTTTAAAGTAAAAAAATTGACCTTTTAACAGTTCATTTGCATTCACTGCGGCTATCTTGATTTAAATATTATGAAATTACTGTAACGTTCATATTTAGCAACTTAAATGTCAGATATACCATTTTACCTCCTTTTCTTACACACACGCGAGCACATTCAGCCACCTATAGTTGTTTGTATGTTGTATACATTTGTATGTGCGTATAGGCATAATCACTCTTTGAACACTAATGTTCGTCCGTGCTATCCACAGTGGCTTATCAAAAAAGGTCGAATATCTAAACCGTTTTGCATCACTGATAAAGTATCATTGGAAACAATGTTATACTTGCATTTAAAATTGTAGTTCAACTCTATAATAAAAAGTAGGATACTATATTACAAAATCTATTAACATTTATTATGATTTTGATAAATTTAAATGAGTTTTTTAAATTAAATATTTTATTACTAATTTTAGATCAAAATATTTTTTAAGATATTATCTCAATACAAAATTACAATATATTTTTGCATATATATTTTATTATATATATATTTATATATATATAATATATATATTTTATTTTACTTCTTAGAAAACAATATTATAAAATAATTATGGATATAGTTTAAATACATTGTCAGTTTAAAAAATATGTTTTTGAATTAAACGATGAAATAGAAGATACTTTTTGCAATTAAATATAAATTTTTTTCAGATATATCGTTCAAAATATTGTCTTTCATGAATGCTTTCCAGGAATAGTAAAACTAAACCACACAACTGCTATTGAAGCTGAGAACCATTAAAATTGACTGGAGAGCTCAACTTTCTATTAGCCTTACAATGAAAATGTGTTTTTTTAGGAGGGGAGGGTGCCACCACATCTGTTCGGGTTCAAGTAACACATTACATGGATGGTACAAAATGTAAATTCCAATGGAATATTAAGTTGTATATTAACATAAATTGCAATTATTTTTAAAATCGACTTTATGATAAAGTAATAAAAAACAATGTTATAATTTATTGAAATCAGAAAATCGGTATTTTTATATGTATTAAACTTATTTTTAATTTTTAAAAACAATAAAGTAATATAATATTTCATATGATAAGGTTATTGGAGGGACAAATATAAATATAGGAAATAAACATAAAGTTTATATTCAATACGTCATACGTTGAATTATTTTTATTAATTCAATTAGAGATGTTTAAAATTTATTATTACTTATATTGTCTTCATAATCATATAAGTTTTATAGGATGGATTTTTTTTTAAATTAAAAACATGGATGTTATCTACAATAAATTTTAAATATAAAAATGAAGTAGGTATATCAGTTTTTTTATTAAAGCTATATTTAGAATTTCAGGTCACTTGAAGTTTATATAAAATTTATTGAATTGTTCTGAAACTATGATAATAATGCTGGATTTGAACCAAAAAGAATTTTCACAGCATATTAATTTATAAGTAAGTATATAAATTTATGAAGAATTTGAGAGTATTCTATAAATTTTACATAAATTTTAGGTAAATATTGTATGTTGTATCTTCTTAGTCTTTATCATATTTTTTTTCTATTCTCGAAATAAAAATAAAAAATAAACAAAAAAAGTGAATAAAAAAAATGGAATTGAAAAAGCATAGAAAAGTAGATATTTTAAGAAAATGATAAAATTTGTAAAGTAGCAGTAGAAAAAGTAAACCGAGAGTAGGATGGAATGAAAGGTAGTCTAGAGCTGGCAGCAGAGAAAGCGATATCGTTAGTATTCTTTATAGAAGTGCGGAGCTCGGGATATCCTCTACATAATGGAGTTCCAGCTTGAGCGCGTTTCTTCTTTTGAATTCGCTTGTGTCGTTGGCCAGTGATCACTTGTTTATGTATGAAACTGTAGCATGTACGTATACAATTTATACATATCTATATGCAACCTTTATAAAATATTTGTACCATATTCACTAATACACTACGATGACATTCACGGCTCTCTCTCTCTCTCTCTCTCTCTCTCTCTCTCTCTCGTTCTCTCGTTCTCTCTCTTTCATTTGCTTTCGAAGAAAAGAAAAATTTTAGTATGGCGAATATCAGGCGTATTTTTACTGTGGTAATTCTAGAATTTTCTGTGAAAAAAGAAAACGTAAAAAATATATATTCATCCTCAACAGTTAGAATGAATGAAGGTTGTAGGGATTTAAAAAGAGTGTTATTTTATAAACCATATTTTATAAACTATAAAAATATTATAAGTTATACAATATATTCCCATATTATAAGAAATATCATTGTGCTAAAAACCTATTTTATAAAGTTTACGATCTATATTACCTTCTTAATTAAGCTCTATTTCATCTATTTTCAATCCAAAATCGACCTATTCTATATTTTTAGAGATTTCCTTTCAATTTTTTAAATAAATATTAAAATTTACTATTATATTAACACAATTAACTATGATTAAATTTTTTAGATACTGCTGGTCTAAGTAATACTTCACTATAAAGTAGCTTGTAGAATAGTCGTTTACTGCATTTATAATAAATAAAAATTTCTTTATATTCCTTACATTCATTATAATAGATTTAAAGAGTATATAATTGATTTTAAGATTTTATTATAATTTTCTTACAAATTTTAACCCGAATTACAGAATAAACTTTAAAAATTTAATCATAAATGTATATACGTTTAAATAAATCTATGGATTATTTTAATTTTTTATTTTTTTATTTTTTTGGATCAGCAACAATTTTTATTTTTAAATCAAAACTAATTCAAATAAATAAGTAAAAAAGTTATAATATATTATTATTTCTGATCATTTATAATTTTGTTATTTGAAATTACAATAATAGTTTTTTTTTCAAATTTTTCATAAAAATGAAGAAATATTTAGGTTTGAAGGTAATTTATAAATAATTATTTAAATAAATTATATTTTGGAGCAGGAAAGGAATCTTTAAATAAAAATAATAGTTATTCATTTAATATTCGTATAAATTAATATTAGTAAAAACTTAAGTATAAAAAAAATAATTATGAATATTATTATAAATAACTCAGAGAGTTCTGTAGATGTAATTATTATTTATATTACAGAAAATAAGATTTTCATAATTTATTATAAATGTCATAATGAATGAATAACCTAGAATTTTCTCTTTGGAATGGATAAGAAAAATTATTGATTCAGATAATCTTAGATTCTGTGTTTGAGTTAACTTGGCGTTTTACATTTGTATTTAAATATGTTGAAGGATAATGCAAAAACAGCAGCAAATGAACAAGTCAAGATAGGAAAAAGAGAAACAAGGGCCTTCTGGTTGAGTTTAGGTTTAGAAAAGTGGGGCCATGTGTTCAGTATCAAATTGCCACATCTCGGAAAGTTCGAAGCTGCTTCACGTCACTTCCTTAGTTAGATACATACAATTTCTATTCCTCTTCCCTAATAATATTTTAGTCTTGCTTCTTCTTTATCCTATTCTTCTTTATTGTGATCAACTGTCTTTTATCCCGTTCTTATATGAATCTTTGTGAATATCATAGAAAAACTATTATTGGGTTTATAATTTCAGATTTATCACGGATATTTTCACTTAAAAGGGTAACCAGATTTCAGAAGTTTTTGCTTAGAGATTAAGCATAAAATATTCAAATAATAAGTTTTTTTTTAATTTTGTTAATTATATTCTATTATTGATTTATAAAGATTTACAATTTGTCATATTATATTATTATTATATATAATGTATAAAGATATAATACAAAATTAAAATAATGATTATTTGATGATAATTAAAAAGAAACTAAATATTTCTTATTGATTTTTTATTTGAAATCTAATTTTAATTTTTTCAAAATAGGTATAATTCTATGAATTTGTTGTAGAAAAAATATAATGAAAAAAATAAAAAATAAAGAAGTGACAAGTATATAGACAAGAGGGAACATTCTGGAATATATGTTTGAAATGACAGAGATTTTTTTATCTATCTATTTCTTAATTTCTTCATACAACAATTCTTCATCCCTAGCACCGCTATCATTCCGCAGGTCGTTAGATTGCGTATGGATTTTGCAAGTGTTCAGTAATTATATTTTTTCTTCATTTTTGAGACCACGTATACTTTACACATAGTACATCGACTAAATTTCACTTTTCATATTTAGTAAGTTAAATAACTATGGTAGCAACGGCCTTCGAGTAAATTTGAAATATCGAGTACAAGAGAAAAGTTAAGACATATTTTTTATCTTCTTACCACTTTATTGTTCAATTTAAACTTTAAATTAGTAATTCTTATTCCGTGTAAAACGATTAGTTTTTTGGGATCCTTTTAATTATTGTATAAACGTAATATCTGTTACGTATTATTTTGAGTATATTTAAAATAATTAAATATATTAATTTCTTAACCAGCCAAATAATGAAAATAAAAACTAGACAAAGGAAAATCGTTATTTATAGGTATCGGTATACATTATGATATTTTCATGTATATATCTGTGAAGGAAATTAAGAACAAAATACATAGCATGTGGAAAGCGCAAGAGAATTATCTAGACATTTCTTATGATGAACCTAGTAATAAGATTATAAATACGGTGATTTGCTTCTTTGTACTGATATTATGATTTCTCCCTTATCTCTCGGTTCTTCGATTTTCCAAAAAAATGTACAACAGACACTGTCACTGTATGCAGTGTCTCTTTCTTGTTTTGACCGTACACTTGGTCCATATCGCAACACCTACCTCGGTGTATAATAAATCCTTGTATACATATACGTTACTATTGGGTAGTATGCTGCGATAAAAGAATAACTATTTATACAAATTGATAATTCATATCAATTATTACATCACTATTAACCATATATTCGTTTAGATGAAGGATCAAATAATAAAAGCAATAGAAAAAAGAGTTATGATTCTACTTCTGCTATAAACAGGTTTGCATGCTTAATTTATGTAAAAAAAAAACACGTTAGAAATAAATTATTTTATTATTATTATTTAATAATTATATATTTGTCTACTATAGTATTCCTACTTGTAAGTGCTTATTATAGTCTTATGATTTGTATACTATTATAATAATGACAAAGCCAAATTCAATGTATTGCTCTAATACAAAAAATTATTTTTCTTTTTAATACAAATTTTTTTTTTCAAGTATATCTACTGCGAAAATCGTCTTATTTTATATGAATGCAAATAATATTATTAATAGTATTCTTTTTTACTTAAAAATATATGTTAATACGCTGTTTATCCTTGTAAATACTTTAATTTTTATATATGTCGTTCTATTTTCATTCAGGTACAATTATAGAAATTAAAATATAAAAAAGATAAAAAGAAAGTTAAAAAGCAATTTAGATTAACATAATATATTTCTTAGTCGAAATATTTCTTTGATTCAACGATTATATTATTTTATTTATTGTTTATTTGCATAAGCACTAAAAATATTTCATTATTATATGAATGAATGAATGAACTATGAAAACAAATATAGTAAATATTAGATTAATCAATATTCCATTATTCTAAATTTTAATAAAAATGAGGTAATACTTGCTTTCATGTCATTAAATTTTATCGAAATCATATTGAAAAAAATTATCAATATTTTTAAGAAAATTGAAAGCTTATTAATTTTAATAATATCGAATAAATAAATATTTTTTCTTGCATTGTATTTAATTTTCATGTCACCAGAAAATTATATAAATAGATATTTTTCATTCTCTAAATAAAATAATGATTGATATATGTAAAATTTCTTTCCGTATTTATTTATATGCTTATCTTCATACTTCCGCATGCATGTACGTAAAATAGCAAAGACATACTCTCACAAACAACTAACAAATAATATCTTCAGCGAAACTGATTTATAAAAAGTTTTAGAAATTAATTTCACGTTCAATTTTATTTACTTTTATTCTAATCTAATTAAATACATTTTTGAGCATTGGTATATTTAATTTTTATTTGCAAATAATGTGTCTATGAATATAAATGACTATTTAAATTGTCGAGGTCAAATGTATGTACTTCCTTACGGCTTTGTTTATTAAAAATCAATGAAATGTGTATTCAACAACTGAATAGTAGAATTTAATACTGCAAAAATTTAATGCTTATATAATTGAAAAAGATTTAATACGATTTTCAATTTTAATTATAGATTCCTTGATCGGTGGTAAATCATAAAAAAATTAATATCTAAAATATAATTCTGTTTAAAAAAATTAATAAGTTACATAATAAAGTAAATATTTAAGTAATAATATTAATTATAAAGTTTATTGTCTTTAAGTTTAATATTAGATTATAATTACCTAAATTTTTAAACTATTTAGAAGATTTTTAAATTATAATAATTACTGGGATAAGTATATGTACATAAATTTGGGTAATTATTAAAATACATTATTTATTTTTCATAAGAGCATTATAAAATATATTACGTATTCTTTACTTGCCAGAAATATAAATAAATATATTGCGAAAAATATATGCAAATATATACATTGTAATTGAATAATTTTGGAATTTTATTGTGATTAATTTAATATGTACAGATATGTCAAAAATAATATATTATAAATTTTATTGTGAATATTATGTTTTTTATTTATTAAATCATGTTAATTTGTTTTAATTATGTATGTATTATCAGCCAAGTATTAAATAAAAAATCAATATGATTGTACAATTAAAAACTATTTTTTCAGCGAAAATGTATGATTGGGTATGTGCTGATAGTTTCACACGAGTAGATCAATCGAAGAAAATGCTTGGGTTGTCGTAATTTATCATTTTCTGATAATTGTCTAGTAAAATCTCGCCCTTGACCTAAGAACTGAAAATCATAGATAAAGAAAGGTTTTAGTTTCGTTGGCTTATTATTATACTATAATTACTATATTATACTATAATATTATAATTGATTGAAGCGAAAGTGATGCTAATTGTTCTCATTTTCTTTACTATATTTAATTTCTAATTAAACTGCTTTTTTACAACTCAATAATTAAAAATTGGAGATAATTTAGCGTTAATAATATACATTAACATAGAGTTTAATTAATAAATATGAGAAATACAAGTTAGAATTTGGTTGCAAATAGTGTAAATTGAAAAATGAATTTAGTAAGATATCGATGCTTTATATTTAATATTTTCTTTTAAATTACAAAATTTTGAAAACAATTATTCGTTTTTTTTATTATCTTATATTATTCATATATATATAATATATATATATATATGAGATTGAAAAATAGAATGATTAATTCAAGGATTCATTAAATATTTTAATAATACGTGTAAAATTTAATACATTTTATTTTTCCCTTATAAAGACTTTATTTTAATTCGATTATAATTATATTTTATTATTGTTAATAACGCCATAGTAAAATTTTGTTATATTTAGATCATTTTATTGTTTAACACAAAATATTGTGTTTTTAATAATTGAGTTTTTATATGTTGTAACAATATGTTTTTGAATTGTAAGTTTTAATTACCTAGAAAAAATTAACGAATTTTTGGAATAAGTATTTGTAGTAAGTATATAAATTATGCATTAATTTCTCAAAATAAAAATTCTCTTATAAAATAAGTTAGAGAATAAAATGAAATATTTACTAATAATATAATAATATACTAATAATATACTAATACTAATAATATAATAAAACAGATTTTGGGATATCACCCTTAAAATTTTTTTAAATAATCGTAAAATAAATATTATTTTTGACTCAAATGACCGATTAGAATAATATTATATCAATTTTATAATAAAATATTTAGATTCATATTACATATTTGCCTATAAACATATGCTTTACTTTATTAAGCAATTATAATATCTGAAGTTTAACATAAAATATTTATTCCAATTTATAAACGTCAAAGCTAATTATAGTATCTTACATTGACAAGTGGATTTAGTATTCATGTTGTACAGTTATATTACAATTGTTTATTTAGAACTTTTATTGCATTCATGAAACAGTTAGAGTAAAAATATATATGTACTATCCATGATAAATAATTGTTGTTTAATTGTATGCCACATGAATTAGGTTTTCTGTTTTTAATGATTTGGTAGGGACAATGTATACATTTTTAATCCATTCATTCATTTATCACAATCCATATACAAAATATATAGAAATTAGAAATAAAATATTGAAAGCAAACAGTATACACATTTTATATCCAAATTATAGAAAATTAATCATCACTTTATTTATCTAATTTTAGAGTATTAGTAAAAATATTGAAGAATTTTTTAAAATATATATATAATTTGTAATATTATCATCAATAGTTACATTGCGATTTAAATAATTTTAGATTCTTTTTTAATTACTTAAAAATAAGCTATTAGATATTTAGAATTTTTTCCAATCATTTTAGTGCTCATTTACATATCCCTTTTATAATATATCAGGATTATGACATACCAGCATTACATTTGTATTTATAATAGGTATATTGGCTTTTTAATCTCTTGTAACTGGTATCTTAAAAGATGATTACTGGTAAATGGTAATTTATAAATTTATATTATAAATAAAATATAATAATAAAAAATACTTGTTTATTAGTATAGAATTCTAAAACCTAATGTTGATCCTGTATATTACGCTTATTAATTGAACATTTAATTAAATTTTAATTAGCAATGCTAATTTGTATAATAATAGCCTGACATTAAAAAATATAATAAATTCATTGACATAGTAAATGTATTTAGTTTTACGGAATTTATAATATTAGTCATTATGAAAATGCAATATCTATTTATATTAAACTGTCTATTCAATTTATCTTGATCGTATTTTAAAGTGCAACCTTAAAATTTATGAATTAAATTGAATTTCTTTTCATTTTTGTTTATATTAAGAAAATAATTAAACTATACAGAAAAAAAGACATAGAAGACAAATTATAAATGTAGATGAACGCCAATTTAAGGTATTTCATTTGTAATAGTATATTTTTGAAAATATATGAATATATAAGTTTTATTTTTATTGATTTTTATTAACATTTTTCATTAATTTTTGTTCTGAATATTTTTTGTAATTAATAAATATTTATTTATGTTGAATATTTAGTTGAAAATTTATATGATTAATATACTGTAAATGTTCAAACGGTACTAGGTCAAATATTTTGAAACTTTTCAGTGTAATAATCATTTCTATATTAAGTTGCAACAGTCGATTGCATTTTGTTTGAAAAGTTTTTATTTGTGATACTATGTATTACTATTTTATTTTTTTTTTTTTAAACTTTTTAAATTGATATTATAAATCGAAAGAAATATATAATTACTTCAACATATATTTTTAATATACATGTATATTATAAGAATTTCTATTACAGTATGAAACTGGTACATATACCGAAATATACCAGAAAATTCTATTTCAAATATTTCTTACTTAATTTTAGATCTTATTCATGAATTTAGTAATGTACTTGTAATAAATTATAGTTTGAATTTAAGTACCTTATCAATCTCTGAGTATATCTCAGATTTTTTCAGTATTTTTATTACTTGGCTGCTACGTATATGGTTTATTTCTTATAATTAAATTTTTGTATACAAAATTAATTAGTTAAAACATCACAAAATTTTTGTTCATTATTTTCTTAACAAAATGAAAAGAAATACTAAATATTTAAAATTTTTAATATAATTTTTAATTTTTTTAATAAAATAAATAATAAAATTTATTTTAATAAAATTTTTAAAAACTATTTAGTTTATTAAATAAACTGTTCTCAGAATTAATAATTTGTAAAATTTCTGTATGAAATAACGCTAAAATTTATTACATGTTGTTGGATTTAAATCTAAAAGATTATACATAAACTGTTGTTAACTTTTTAACTTATTCGGAATAATTTCAGCTAAAACAATACATGTTTAAATACACTTTTTAACATGCCTAGTAATTATTATTTAAAAACATATTATTTCAATATTCATATTTTTTAATAGAGATTACAACGTTAAGATTAAATCTTATTAATTATTTAATGTTTCAAAATCTAAATGATTTTTCGGTAATAAAAATTTTAAAAAATAAAAATGGATTTTTAAAATATCTACTATTGTTTAAATGTAAAATACATTTTAAATAAAATAAATCATTATGAAATTATAAAATATTATAATTTATTATTATTTATTTTTTTATTGTTATAAAAGCATCTTCTTCAACGATTCATTAAAACAGAAATTACTTATTATATAAAAATGTGTACATTATTACTCCTATACATATGTGGAAGCAAAAAAAAAATTTAAATAGTAATGTCGAGAAATACGCTTATAGAATTAGAATAGTAGCAATACGCAATTAGAAAAATTTTTGACAATCTTTATTCTTTTACTATTGATGATGCCGCGTGAATTTTAGGTTTTTATACACTCCAGGTTATTATCATAGTTCTCTTTAGTTACGTCGACACCACATTCACGGTACGTTTCAACAATAGTAATCCGTAGAGAATTATGTCACCGCTCGAACGAATTGCTGTTCTCTTATTTTCTGTTTTCATCTTTGTAACTGAACGATAGAAGAAAATTTGGAGAAGATCGGCGACGGTGGCCAATACGAAAAATCTCTTTCCCTATTTTTCTCGCTGGTTCATCACCCTTTTATACGGATACAAATACTATTTTAAAAAAACAGAAGTGTGTTTGTGTGCTTTCAAATTGGTATCAGACATGTAAGAAGCCACATGAAAAAGGAAACTGAAGGAATATGCATAAAAGTGTGCATCAAAAAGATTGAAACATCCAGGATAATAAAAGCAACAAAAGTATGAAAATATATAGATATAAATAAGAAGAAAACATATTGTATCCATATTTACACTTCTTTAATTACATTTTTATCCTAAATATTAATTTTCAGTATATAAATGATAACCACAATTATTGTGTCAATAATATTTATTTCTTCGTAAAGCATAAGTCAACTGATAAATAAACAAGTTTTTAGAAGAATTAAAAATATTTATAAAAAGACATTATCCTAATTATTTTCTTAATCATTACAGTAATTAAAACTTTTAATTTAAATCATTTATTTAAAAATTTTTAAATTTAGGCTATTTGAATGAAATAAATGTAAGAAAATAATAAAAGACAAACTTAAAAAGATTTATTTGATTAGAAAATATAAATGAAAATTTTAATTTTAAATCCATACTGTTTTATTTGTTTTTAGTAACAAAATAAAATAATATTATATGTTATAAAGCTTATTCCAAGCACGAATTAAGCTTTTAAACAAGTATTTTACTTTGAATATTCAACTGCTGAAAAACGTTCTATTGTACACAAATATTTATTATTATAATTTTTTAATAAATTCCTTTTCTCTTAATTCCACATTTCTATTTTCATTAGAAATAATACTGTTTCATGTTCTGGACTAATATATTTTTATTTCTTCCTTATTACTAAGGCTATTTTAAACTTTTTCAAATATGCATACAATATTGTGTAGTTATAGTAATGCCATTGCTATCAGCCAATGCATGCATCTTGAAAAAAAATTACTTTATTTAATATTTTTGAAATGATTTTATAAAATTAATTATAACAATTCTTTTTATATGTAGCAGGTTAATTTATTCGTTATATTAATCAAATAAGTGATAGAATAAAAACCTGATAGAGTAAAATGCTTTGTAAATGATTCCAATAAATAATAATTTGACAAAATGAATTGAATGGATATCTTTCTTAAAATGAGAATTAAATTTTGAAAATTTACTGTATTTATTGAAATTTTTTTTGCTATATTTATAGATATTTGTTTAAGTAAATTGGTAAGCAGATCGAATACTTAATTAAAGCCTGAATTTTTATTTACTTTAATCTTTCTGAACTAATTTCTTTAATGTTTTTTTATATTTTACAAAAACTAATAACATAAGTTTATAAGTAACATTCAACTCAATAATCTAATTAATTATAATTATGATGTATTAAAAATATGCTTTTTTCTCAATTATATTAATTGTTTGTTTCTGTGTTTTTGTCTTATTAATAAATATAAATAGTTGAATAAATCTAATAAAAGTAATATTATATTATATTAGATACAATAATTGGCCAATATTTTCATTTTATTTCAATTTATCATAACTTGAACAACATTTATTTTCAGTAATACCGAATAAACATACTCTGTATTAATTTCTAAGTCATAGTTTTTTTAATATGAATTACCTATACAATATAATAATTAAATTTATAAATCATAATATGTAAATAAATATTTAAACTCTAATTAAGCCAATTATCAATATCTATAGACATTTCATATTATATTATGTTCGCGAAAATAAATTCGTTCAAAATTATTAACGAAGGAAAAATGAATATTCTAATTTTCTTTCTCATAGGTCTTTCAGTACTAGAGAAATATTATATACTGAAAGTATTATTATATAAAAAGTATTTGAATTTTATATGGTAATACTATGTTTAATATATAAAAAATACTTAGAATCGAGATTATACAGTTACTTCGGTTATATACATTTCCCATGATTATCACAGTAAATTTCAAGCTAATTAATCATAATGCAGCAAAATTTATGAGAAAGAAATAAAAAATATTTTTATATAAAATAATATAAATACCTAATGAGTACAAGAATAACATACAATATAGAATGTTTCAAGGTCATTACAAATAATTTAATATTATACAATGTATTAACAAATATAGTTCTAAGAATAAGAATTTTACTATTAATTATGTAATGAAAATTTAAAACTGTTTATGAATGATCAAGTTTAAAAGAAGAAAGAAAGAGAATATGAAACTTGTAGAGTAATAGAGTTGAAGAGCAATGAAAATGAGATAGATCTATATAAGTAGAAATGTGTATTGCTTAAAATAAGTAAAAATTACATGCATTTAAGCAATTGTTATAGTTATAGGTTATTTTTTATATTTCAAAAACTGTAATATTAATTAAAAAATATATTACACGCGTCCGTCCTTTTATTATTTTAATGATGCTGAAAATACTAGAAGAAGAGTATTTAATTTTTAATATGTTGTTTAAAAAACATATGCTAAATAAGCAGATTAAATATAATGTTTCTATTTAAAAATTTGTAATGCGTTCAATCTACATAGACATATTTTTTATCAATGAAAATTTAATAATATAAAATGTAAACATAAAGTATAAATATAATTTTTAATATTGATTTCATATAAAATTATTACAAATAAAAAGTGGGGATAATTACATAGTTCTTAGAAAGTTCTAAGATTTATAAAGAAATAAAGTATAGGATGAGACCGAATTAAGAAAAGCTTAAATGTAAAAAAAGAAGAGAGAGATGGTCACTGGGTCAAACAAACGGCATGTTCTCCTTTATCCCTCTTCCTCGTTCATTCTGTATAATTCGCATATTTGCTCGACGATAGTCGTTCTTTCCCACTCTTAGCCCGTCTTTTTCCCCTACCACGGTTTCATCGAACCTTTCGTCTTTTTTTTTTTTTTTTTTATCCCTCTTCCTCGTTCATTCTGTATAATTCGCATATTTGCTCGACGATAGTCGTTCTTTCCCACTCTTAGCCCGTCTTTTTCCCCTACCACGGTTTCATCGAACCTTTCGTCTTTATTCTCCGAGAGAACACATGGCCCAGTGCTTGTACTCATAAGTCAAGTATATCTACTCAAGCCAAGGATACTTGCTTAATCCTGATTTTCCGTTTTTATTTTGTCCAACAATATAACTTAGTTTAAAATGATTCAGAGAATCGACTTGTTGCATAATGTTATCAAATGCTACTCTAATGACATTGTCCTTGAAGATCCTGACCATCTCTATATAGTGCTACTAATTATGCAGATCAGTCCAGAAAATTTGCCGGATTAAAGTGGTATTTCCTATATAAGGATAATTTATTATATTTATTGAGGTCACTACGAATTTTTAGTAATTATCGAAAACAAAAAAATCATAATCAAAAATGAAAAAACGAAAACTCAATAGCCTATGAGATAGTATTCTCAGTATTTGAGAATTGTTTCAATAGAATGTTAAGCAGTCACGTATAGTTATATACTTGTAATGAATTTGCATCTTATACAATTTCCTAGATCGGTACCATTCTTCTTCTTATTAATACAATATTAAAAAGAGAGTTACAAATAAAAAGCCTAGGTATATAGACTAATTACTAGTAGATAATTGAATATAAATTATAAAAGTCACAATATAGAATATTGGGTGTTTTCTTAGCGATTAAAAAGTGCTTTAAGCTACCATAAATTTAATGAGGTATTAGTAATTTGATTAAGTATTACATTGAATTGAAAATAATTTTATATGTATTTTTGTTGGATAATAGGTTAAAAATTCTGACAGAGTAATTCTTATTAAAAGAAATTTTTATTTGCAATATATACAGTTGCTTATATATGAATTTATATATTATTGTTTTACATATAAAATTTATGCATTATAAATTAAAATTTAATGAAATCAAAAATAAAAAAGATTTTTTAGCAGTAATTTATCAAATGTAAAATGTATGTATTTAAGTAAAAATGATTAATGATTTAAAAATGAATAACTTACAAAAATTAATTCTTTAAGCGATAATTGCTATTCTTTTTTTTATAAAATGTGTTTCTCGTGTGCCAAAAATTTGGTAAAAATTTAGAGGCAAATTGATAGTAAATATGAAGTTAAAAAACCGTGTCCAGTCATGTAATCAAAACTATCGAAAACAGAATATTCAACGGATGCATTATAATACAGCCAAAACTCGTGTTAAATATGCGTAGTTTACGGCAGTAATAAAATGAGAAACCAGTGACTGTGTTTAAAAAGTGTATCAGGCTTGGCGAAGTGCAACGCAATTTAAAAGTTTCGAATATTTGCGATGTTGTGAATTCTATAGGTGAAAATCAACTTTTGAATCAAGCTGTCATACAGTCTGTAACAGCTGTGCCGGTCAACTGTTACGTTCAATCTGTTCAGATTCATTCTTACCGGTTTCGGTATCATTCTGAAGAACTGTCAAGCCGCTTGCCTTCTAACTAATTTCTACGATCGATCGTTACATAGCGAGGTGGGCTAGGGTAAGGTACAGTTACTTCAGAATTCGGTTGAGGGGGGGGGGTCGAAAGAACGACCGGAAGATCAGAGCTAATATCTCTTTCCCCTTCACAGTCCATTAGCTAGATATTGGATGGACCACCAACGAGATATAGAAAATAGAGGATACCGTCGATTTCAGTAAGCTGAAAGCAAGCTTTGATTTTTAAGACCGGCGCAACTCACCTGCCGATGGCGCTCATGCTGCTGCACTTTTGGCGCCGCGTTCAGGCGCCTTCCTCAGATAGTTTTCCGTTTTTTGGCCTTCAGTGGAGCGCAACGGGCTGCCCTTGCTCCTGCCGACGGCTAGTGTCATCGGCCGTTCGCACCGGCCCCGCACCTCGATGCCGCTGATCAACACGCGCTTCGCACTCGCGCGCCCTCCCGCGAACCGTTGAGACAAGCCCTCGATTGGGCGCCACCGGTTGGGGGCCCCCTCGGTTGAACCCCGCGACACAGCACTCTGAGCCGCGCCTGCAGTGCGCGCGAGGAGGCGCGAGTCGCTCGCGGCACGCGACGCGGATCTGGGAACGACGACGCACCACTACTCTTGAACACCGCGTCGGAGAGAGAGCGACGACGGCGACTGACTGAGAGGCCGCAGGAGGCGGCTGCTGCGCGGAGATTCAGCGTCGTGCCGCCGTGGATCGGGAAGGGAGAGCACCGGCTATCCTCCCCCGGCGCTCCACCCCGCCAGAGCTACTGCTAGTCGGGATCCGTAGACGTCGTTCCTGGTCCTCCTTCTTTCTCACTCTTGTCTTCGGCAGCCGATATAGCTACCCCCACCAGGCGCGCGCGTGCGCGCACCTTCCTCACCGACAGTAGCGGCGACGGCGATGTAGCGGCGACGGCGGTAGAGACGGCAACGATAGCGGTGGCGGCGGCTACACCGACTACGAGGGCCTCTCCCAGGGTCCGCGCGCCACCCGCCGCCGTGTTATCTACGCCCCCTTGCCACGATGAGGCTCCGCCCAGCAAGAACCCAACTCTCGTTCTCTGTCACCTTCCTCTTCCTTCCTACTTCTCATCGGCGTACAGGAGCCACTGCTCCCGGTTTTACTCCATCCTAAGCCTTTGTCTTCCTCTCCTCTGAGCTCTGCTCTAGCTTGCTCGTCAAGACAGACCCCCTATCGCGCCTCTATAACTCCCTCCTGCGCCTATTCCTTCTACTGGAGCATACAATGTTTTTCACTTATTTTCCTCATCATCAACATTATCGTTATCACAATCATCGTCATCATCAATATTATTAATGATCGAACTCCAACAGTAGTTACATCATTGTCTTTATCATCCTTATTACCTTGCTATTCGACTGATTCTTCCTCGTATTCCTCTCCTTTTCCTACTCCTGTTTTACCATTTCTTTCTTCTTTCTCCTACTCCCCATATTACTCTATAGTTCCCTCACTTTTTTGATATCTCTTATTTTTTCAATGCACCTAGCTTTCTAATTATATTTAATAGTTTTGTTTCATTTTCTTTCTATTATTCTTGCAGTATTACACTTAGATAATTTCTTTCAAAGAGATCGAACATTAAGAAAATACATAAATTTAAACTTCGGTTCGTAAATTTTATACATTGAACCAAAAAGCTTCAAATTCGTTAAGTTCTCAAATTTTAATTTTTCTTCTAACCTTTTTAATTTCATTGGATTATATTAATTATTTAATTCAGTAATAATTTCGACATTTGTTTGTTCAAAAACTACTTAATCAGATTTTTATTATTATAAAACTTTTTATAATTACATTTATAAAATTTTTTTGTTGGAGCTTAAATATTTATTTTAAAATGTCTTATAATTTTATATATTATTTGAATCTTGAAACTATTTTTTAAATTAGAATTCTGATGATAATGTATTATGCTTTATATATTTATAGATGTTGGGAAAAAATCTTTCTATTCTTCTCATGTTTTACTATCTTTTGTTTCGTCCAATTTGATTTCTTTTAATATTATGACATACATTAAATACGTTAAAAATATTTATTGTTTATTGTTTATTGAGAAATGCGTAAATATAATTTCATATAAAAATATTTTAATATTTATATATTAGTAGTAAAGTTCCATGAATTAAATCTATCTAATACGAATAAATTAATTTTTGTAAATTGTAGAAAATGGTTCTATTTACCATAAAAGTCTAAATATATAATACTATTATATTTGTAGCAATGTTGATTGTACAATATTTAAGAAGATATGCGATTTTATTTATAAATTAATATTATTGATAAATCGAATAATCTTTGGTGAAAACGAATGAAAAACTACGAGAAATTGATTCATTGGTATATTTGTGTAGATACGTATACAGGTAAGATTCTAGTAGTTAAACTCGGCAATAGGTAAGTGCATTGACATATTAATACTGTAGGAGATACAATAATTGGAAAATGTAATAAATTATTGTTGTGTGCAATTGTAAAAATCTGGATGCCTCGGCAATTTAATCGACATAATCGGAATAAAAATCAAAGGATTAGGTCTGATCTTGGGAACAGCTAAACTCAAGCGCGTCCATTGATTTAAAAATGTACGTTAGAAAACCATCGATCACCTTTATTCATTTGAGCCGCCATCGTCAAGCCGTAGAGAAATGTGTCGCCAATGGTTCATATAATAACTGTACAGGTACTAGGATTACCCTGCTCACTACATATTGTTTATTGTCTTCGGCGTGCGCTGACGCGTAGGCGGCAACCGTGCAACCACCCCCGCCGACGATCCAATGGCAGGGGCGCCGGCGGGGGGAATGGGTGTCAAGCGGCCAACCAATAGGAAGCTCGGACTGGCTACACCCGCGCGCAAATCACAATGCTCATTGTTGTAGGCTTTGTCAGTGCGGTGCCGAGCCACCGCCCACACCCCTTTGGCTCCGTCGTCGAGCCAACGAGAGCATGAGAAAGCCCGAGCGAGTAAGAATTACGTTGAAACAAGGGGGGGGGGCATTCAAGAAGACGGAGTACGGTTTCCACAGAGTGTAGCCTCTTGCCGTTTTTTTATGTCGATTCACGGGAAACTTTTTTTACGCTTTTCACTATTATCGGTTAACTCTTGCACATTCTTGTAACAATTAACCTTATATCCAGACTTGAACAAGCACTTGTCTTGATTTAACTTTCTTCGTCTTAATCTTCTTATTTTTACTTTTTTTTAAATTGCTTCTAAATATATTTTTTATTTTATTCTATATGTAGACAGTAAAAATCATTAATCATGTATAAGGGATACATCTTTTAACTTAGGTTTTTTATGCTAAGACAGATGAAATCCAGAGTTTATAATAAACATAATTTTCCACCTGCTGACTGCATTAATAACTATTATATTTATTAAGGTAAAGTACACATGTGCATTAAATTCAAACCTTTCTTTTTGTATTAAAGTTAACGTCAACATTAATTACATCGATTCCAATAATATATGTATTATAAATGAATTTTATCTTTTTTTTCTTTACCATGTCAAAAAATTTATTTCTTATAAATATTTTAATATATTTAATAAAATTTTTAGTATTTAATGCTAGAGTATTCACATTTCAATGAAAAATAAAGCTAATGGCATTAATAATAAATAGTATAATAAAAATATGTTCCATCTGATGAAATAATAATTTTTAATTAAAACATAATTTATACATATTCTAATTAAGTTATTGCCTTTAATATACTTCAAAAAATATATACAAAATAATTATTATCAATTTCAAAAAGTAACAATTCGAAACTATTTCAAAACGACAAAATGCCTACTAAAAGTGACATTCCGTTAAAGTATCTTCTAAAATCCTAGTATATAGATATTGCATATATTATATGGGAAATATAAGTCTTGAAAAATAAAGCACGTTTGTAAAAGTATATAAGTGATATATATATATATATATACTTGTGTATGAAATCAGTAAGGTTAAAATTAAAAATGATGTAAAATATTTGTATATTGTACATGATCCATTTTTGTGAAAGCATTGAAAATTTCGAAAACAAAAATTTTAAAACATAATTAATTTAATTTTTGAAATAAATATACATTTAATAATAGTTTAAACTTACATATTAAACATTTTATGATACAATCATTTCTACAACTCACCTGTAACATAAAATAAGAATATAATTATTATATAGTATTTTTATTAATATTTCAAGGTATTAAATGAAAAAAATTAATAACTATTCTTAATTGAGCATTAAGCATTTAATCATAAAAATAAATTTAATTATAAATTTAATTTGACTAAATAATATCACTATATAGTAATGTAATTTCTTTTAACCGTTATATATATTATAAATATTATTAATAATTATGTAGAATGCATGTAAAAAAACTATTATTAATTATGGAATAAAATTAAAGAACTGCTTAAAAATAATCTACTTGTAATTAACGTAGATTTTAAATTATGAAAGTGTATATAAAATGAGGTGTGTTGAAAGGAAGATTAGTGCTACGTTTTCGTATTATTAGTAACTTTTAATTATAAACATTATCTTTTTAAATAATTATATAGTAAATAGTACTTGATTCATTTGAATGACAAATGATTTTTATTATAGTTATTAGAAATATTATAATATTATAATATTAAAATTTATACAAAAACATATTTTATGCCGATTAACTAATTTTTGGAAAATGAATTCAAATATATATTTATATATTTTTATTTAATTTTTTATTTGTCGTTATATGTAATTTGTGTACATTAATAGGAAACATTTAATTTAAAAATTGAAATTTATTTAGTTATCTACAATGTTTAATCTTAATTTGGACGTCTAGTATAGGATTATATCATGAATTATATATTTAAATCTTGATGTAATAGTTCATGATATATAATTTGAACTTTCAATCTACTGAAGAATATAGGTAATGAATGATAAGACCTAGTAATATTATGTAAGCCTGAACTGTAATAAAGTCAGAAACACTACTTACATTTGAATTTTATAACCTCTTTCATAGTTAAATTTTATAACTGAATTTAGTTAAAAATATTAACAAAATACATGATTAACTAATAGTTTAAAATATAAGATATATCCTGAAAACTCTCTCTCTAATTAATTGTATTTTATTAAATTATTTATTTATACATGAACATATTCTCAAGTGTTGTACTAATGATTTTTAAAAATTAAATATTAATTAAAAGAATAAACTACTAATTTCAAAATTCTTAATGAATAATTTATTTGTATTTAACAAGTGATAGTATGAAATGCTATTTTATGAAAATACTTTTTAAATATAATAATATTTTCCTAATATAATGCTTCTCACCTATGATTGCTTTTATTGATTACGTAATACCGTATGAATAAATAAATGGATAATGTTATATTTATTGTTCATTGAAAATTTATAATTAAGCATAAATTAAAAATCAGAAATGAGAAAGGCCGTTCGAAATGAGCAAGAAACAGCAAAGCAACTAATCTTTATGCTAACAATAGAATTAAAAGAAGGAATACGGTGCTTTTAAATAAAGTAATAAGTTTATAGCAGTTTGTTATTCAGAATAAAAAGACATTGGGTACTTTCTTCGCAAGAGCATGAATCTCGACTAGTCTCACGCTTTTATACGCACGCTCACATTGACACTTATATAAATAATTCAGGCGCACGTACAGCTAGTAGTACGAAGTAGCAGATGTCACGCTGCCCAATGTCTTTTCTGTTATGTACATATATTGCCCGGATCTTAGTAGGATCCTAGCATGCATAAAAATTACACGATGACCGTCACCCAAAAGTAGATAAAGCGAGATACTTTCCGCTCACAGCAGAAAAAAAAACTCGCCAGTGAAGAAGGGATGAAAAAGAGCGAAGATTAAAGGGTATATGTACCCATAAGAGAATGGCGTCGCAAGTGCGCATTTTTTTATGTCTTTGCCGAAGCACTTCTCACTCTCTCTAAGTTTTCTGTGCCTCTTATCGCTACACTCGCTCTGTCTCTTTCGCTTACTCTACTGTCGGTATTCGGAAGCGCCGTCACCCATATCCCGGCTTTCTCCCTATCAGCATCGTACTTCTTGCGCTGGTTTGCGAGTGCGCAAGCTGATGCGTCCTCCTTGTTTCTATCCTTCGTCTTCCTCGATCTCTTCTCCTTCTTCTATTTCTCTTCCTTCTCGACCTTATACCCATGCCCCTATTCGACCTTTTGATTCTCTTCTTGTCTTGTTTTTGAGTACCTCGCTTTGCTCTTCTTCGACTTTGCTCGTTCCTAATACGTCGCGAATGCTCGTTTTATTCAGTGTGCAGAGTCCCACGCATGCGCCAACAATAGTCGGGTGTCTTCGGACGATTCAACCAGATTGCGAAATCGAATGGATTTGGCATTACGTTATCCCTTATAGGCCTTTAATTCATTATTACATTATGAGGTCATAGTAGCAATTTTTGGCTCTTTCCCCACTATACATATATTCATACATACATGTGTATGTGTGTGTATGCGCATGCTTGCGTGACTGTGTCTGTGTTTGCGTTTATAATTCTGTAGTATAAAATAAAAGATATAATGATTAGTTTCATAGCATTTAAATTACATAATTCTTGATATATGTACTAATATACTTTGAATGCACGTCTAAAACAAAATAAAATAATTTTCCACAACAACTATAAAATCTACAGTGAGGATATACTTTTATCATTGTATTTGATTATAGCCGTATCAAGCTGACTTTTCTTTTGTACTATTTTCCGGCTCTCAAGCATATACATTTACCTAATATGTATTTATATTTGGATATATAAATTATGGCTTTATGAAAATTAAATGAAATGTCAGAGGCTCATCTCGAGAGCATTTTGTCGAATTCTTTTTCTATTTCATTATTTATAAGTACGCGTATGTCCACTGTGATAAGCAGAAACGCAGTATGCAGACCTGCATTCGAAAAAGATAAAGCTGATGATGAAATCTGCTCGTTTATAAGGAGAAAAACTGTAGCTTCGCGGCTCGATTAGCCCCGCGAAACAGAAAAGAAGGTAATGAAGAGCGTAAAAAAGATAGTGAGAAGCTGCGGCGTGAATTATTACTGTGCATTATCTGAAGAGTCCGGTGCAAAATTCTAGTCGTTTGCGCTCTTGTAATTTAGTGTTGGCTCTCCGCTACCTGCCACTTATTCGACTAATAGCACGCTACGGAAACTAATCAACATACTACGAGCCTCCAATGATATCATCAGCTCCCGCTCTTCTTCCACCACTACTTCCTTTTTATCGTTCCGTTCTCCCACTCTTTCTTCTCTTTCTCTCTTTCTCTCTTTCTCTCTGTTCCGTTTTATCATTAACCTATTTCGTCTGTTTGTATTTCCGTTGCAATGTTGTCGCAAGAAAACTAAGCCAAGCACGTATGAACAACAGCACTCATTGCTTCGACGAAGAATTAAGAATTTATTAAAATTTCGCGAAAGTAAAAAAACGCTATTCATTGGCTCGTCTTTCTCGATTCCACGTTAGAAAACAACAAAATGACTAAATTACTTTGAGTTTCCTATACGTTTTATTAATGTTTCAATAATGTTGACTCTATAAATTTATTTGGATAATAATTTATAAATTCAAAAAAATTCAAGTTATTCAAGTTAGAATATATTCTTAATGTATTTCGTTAAATTTAATAAATAAATTTTATTTATGTTAAGTCTCATACAGATCTTTTCATAACAATTTTAATTAATCTCATTTTTTTTTAATTCTACAAAAGTAGAGTTGTGAAATAGGTTTTTGTAAAATTAATCATTCCAACAAGCAAAATGATAAAATTATTGTATAAATTTTCCGACTATTAGTATTAAACATTAAAAGTATAACGCTATACCAATGTAATAAATTGTATTATATAGTGGATATATATTTAAAATATATTGTTAAAAGTTTGATTAAACCATTTTTTGTTTAATAATATTTAATGTTCAAGGATGTGTATAAAACTGGATAAATTGTTAATTTTTAAAATTAGCTAATAATTATACGTAAAAAAGTTTTATAATGTTGCAAAAAATTATTTTAATTTATATATTGAATTAATTTATGATAATATTCAATTTATAATACATTTTATCGCATATAAGTTTATTTTAAAATTTTATATAATGATTTAAGATTCCATAAGTTTACATAGTTTTAATTTATGTACCTATATGTAAATGCTCGTATACAGTTAAGTAGAATTGCACTATCGCAAAGGGCATTGATTACAATTTCGACCCTCTGGCTATTGAAATGATGTTTAACTAGTTAATGAGTTGACGTATTAGGCTTTAAAAGCTATACGCCAATAAACTTGACGTTGTTTATTAATATTTGTAATTTATTCTATATTTAATATACATATTATAGAATATAAAATATATTTATTACAATAGAAATTCATATTATTATTATCTTATTAATAAATGTACAATATTTATGTAATTAAAAAAAATCATTCATTAATAATAATTGAAATATTTTTGTTTTATATATAAATTAAATATATTTACATTTAAGTTTTTATAGTATTCAATAACTGTTATATTTATTTAATTATTTATGAAATGTCAATAAGATAAAAAATTATCACATTCAATGTATATAATATATTAGATAATTATTTATTCTAGTTTCCTTTTAATTGAATAGTCAAATTAGCATAACATATTTAAAATAAATTTATTTCATTATTTTATACTTGATTACATACATACAAATTAATACATTTTGCCGTTCTAAACTTTTATAAAATAATAAAAATTTTATATATATCTTTTGTGTCAGTATATAAAATTTGGTAAACATTAGTTTTTTAATCAAACTGACTCAAAAATAAATAAAAAGTCATAAATTACTTAATAGCTACCAATACGTTAGTAAGAACGTAAATCATTCTTAATATTTTTTTTCAGCAAAGTTCACGCACTTTATTTATTCTACGTTGATTCTAATACTATTTAATCATGATTTAATATTTTGAATCAATAAAAAAAAATTATATATGTGGTTTTATTTTAAATTAAATTTTTGAAAAACAAACAAATTTTATTCAACATAATTTTAAAATTTATATTAAAAATTTTTGTTTACTATTTAATAATGTTTAAATGTTAAATGTTTATTATTTAATAATAATAATACTATTATAGGTCTCAAATATTTATATATTTAATATTTTTATTTTTCTATATTATATAATATTTCGCGAAAACGTACTAGGAAATCTTAAAAATAGCAATAAACCTGAGTAAATTATATTTCTTAATGTTTCTAATAATAAACATGTATGTAAGAAAAATGGTCCAGAAAGTACATAAAATATAGACAGTATTCAGTGCATTTTTAGTACATATCTTATCAAAGAAATGAAATTAATTCATAAATTTTCTATTGCTTTCAATTCTGGAATGCATTTACGGATCATGAATAAAAATTATGGATACTTGAATGTCCCGCTCACGTTGATCATCGTATAATATGTATATCCATATTTTGGCCTTCTCATAGTGTCTCGTTTTCCTTCATATTTTTGTCAATCCTATTGAAGTAGGAAGGCATAAAGTAAGTTTTACGAGCGTGCAAACCCAAATCTTTAAAAGATGTCCGACGTTCTTTTTATTTCTCTTTTTGATTAGTCTACTAAAAATTGTTTTTGATTCTAAATATTATATGTATATATGGGTATATTCGCGCCCATGTCCGGACGCTGGTATTATTTATTTTCCACAGTGTAGTAATATCATACTCTATCATATTTATATATTTATAAATGAGTATTAATAGGATCGAAAATATAAATGAAATAAAAAATTACAAATTTTAAAATAAATTTAAATAATTACATAAACCATACTATGTGTCCTTACTGTTTAATACAGTACGTTAACAATTCGGTATATATTTACCTAATAAGGTAACTAAAAATGTTTATACTATTTGCCTATAACTATTGATAAAAAGAATTTACGAATATATAGAAAGTTTTAAATTTATATTTTTTATTTGATTATAATATCTATAAATTTTATCACTTCTGCCATCTGATATTCTTTTTGATTGTTTAACCTAATTTCTTTAGATCGCTCAATATTATCAATATTATATTTCATTTTAATTCATAAGTTAATTAATTTTAATTAATTACTATTTTATTGAGTAGCAATAATATTGATTATTTATGTTCAATACATTGAAATCTCAAGACATCAAACAATATTCCGGAGTCTCTCGAATATATATATATGTATATAGATAGATAGATAGATAGATAGAGAGAGAGAGAGGGGGGGGAGAGACAGTGAAAAGACGTAAAGTAAGTGAAGATGAGAATGAGAAAGAATTGGAGTACAGTTCTACAACAAGATTTATTTTCGTCGTCGCTGACAATACCACTGAGGTAGTGTTGTGCATTTTACCTATACAAGTAAAACTTAGTCTGCAGCGTACATTTACATGAAAACGTCATTCTATTCCTGTCCAATGCAAAGGAAGGCAGTAGAAAAGAACAATCAGCCTCTTTTCATCTCTCTTACTGCCTTAGAAATTCTCCATGGGCCAAGACCAAGAGGATGAAAATCAGGAGTATATGTGCACGTATATATATATGTGTTGTGTGAGATGAGAGATAGAAATGTATCTTGAAGCACAGAAAGGAGTAAAAGAAAGTAATAGAGAATATGTGAACCTCGTGCTTTGTAATGAAAGAGCCTATGATAATGGCAGAATTAGAGGATGTAAGAAAAGAAAAGATATCAGAAGAAGAACGTAAGAAAGTAGATTTATGATCAGCTGTAAGACATGAACTGTTTTAGGTGTTGGAACCTTTCGTTCTCTTTTCTGGATCTTAATGGTATAATGTGTAAAGAATAGAGCGAGAGAGAGAGATGGAAACATGACAATAATGATAATAGGAAAAGAGAGAATAATATAGACATTTAAAAATAATCTGCATGGAGAATTAAAAAAAAGTGAAGATAAGTAGATAGTTAGATAAGAAAATAATCAGTGGAAAAAGAAGGATCATAAAATGATGATTAAATAGATATAAAGATTGATTAATTGATAAATGAATGGATAAATCTATATAAAAAGAGAGTAAGACACAAAAAACGCAAATATACACACACAATATATATATATATATATATATATATATATATAGAAAGAACGGAAGAGAGAAAGACAAGCAGAGAGAATAGAAGAATGAAGCATAGTATAGTTTGTGAATGAACATTCGTTTGTGAGCGCCTTTCCGGCGACGTTTTTGCTTTCTTTGTTTTTTTTGCTTCTCTTATTTTTTCTCTTTCTTTCGGGAAGATATAGTTGAACTTACAGAACGTTTGCCTTGCATCCAATCCTTCCTTTCTCTTTTTCGCTCTTCATGAATGAATCGCCAGTCGAAATGCGAACATGTAAGAGAGCAACAGTGGCTTCGCATCCGAAAATGACAGAGATAGTCGTAGTATATAGAAACGAACTTCTACAATATAACGAGACGAATTTAGACACACGTATTCACTTGAATTTTCTCTTCGGTCTGTTTTATTTAATTCTCACTTGTTTTCAAGCTTTCTTATAGTAGACAATTACAGTGACCGGATGAGCATAATAATACACAATAGTTTTCAAGAATATTGTGAACTTACTGCCCTCAAGAATAAATCATTTTTCATAAAAAGCAATAATTATAATTTTCCATTTTTAAGTCTCTCTTATAAATAGATAATAATTTTCATTATGCATTTAATTATGTATCATTTAAATGCAATGTATGTACAATATATTTTTTCTTAATTAAATTTTTTAATTAAGTTACTCTAAATTATTTTTAATGCTTGAATATTGTCAGACTAAATAATGAAGATTACAGAGGAAAGTTTAAATTAATAATCAATATTATTATTAAATAAGATGAAATAAGTTGTCATTAATCATTTTTATATGATTATACGTATAACAAATAAATGAAATTAATATTAGTTCTAAAATATCATTAAGGAAAAATAATTAAAAATAAAGTAGTTTCACTTTCATTAATATGTACTTTAAGGTTTCAACAAATGAGAAATTACACCGGAAACAATCTTATTGCATTTACAAAGCAACGGCGTTGTGTAGTTTATATTTATGAGAACTATATGTTTTCAGTGCCAAAATCTTGGTCGATTATAAATACTTGTCTTTGACGGATCCTTTTTATTCCTTCGTAAGCATGTGCATATGAACATTTCATTTTACATTTAAATTCTTCCGAAATACTGTTGTGCAATTATTACGATACTAAACTCTTGTATTATTCGATCAATTCTTAATAATTTTAAGATAATTTTTACTGATAATAGACACTTGTTTCAATGAATTAAAATTATTTCAAAGCTTTTTTGTATTAAAAATTATTTTAAACTATTTCAATTAGCGTATGCTCAACTGAATTTCATAATACATATTGAAAAATAAATATTTATTAAAATTAGAATATTTTTAGTGCGCAATTTTAATGAAATTTCTCGCTATAAATTAGAATTACATTTACTAAAAAGAAGAAGTACCTAATAATTTAAGTAATCTTATAGTCTAGTATATCTGTTTTTCATTGAAAGTATGCTGACTAATATTATCCGCTTCCTTAGTATTCTTGGATGAGTCGAAACGGGAAAAAAAGCTGCGCCTACGTCGAGACATTGCAGAAAACATTTGAAGTGCCCGTTAAGTAAAATGTGGTATGGTAAATTCACAACATGCTCATAGAAGAAATGGTACCACTTTGTTAATTCTGAAGAGAGAATGTCAAAAAATATTATTAAATCACCGTAATTATAAAAATTAAAAAACAAATTATTATTACTATTATTTCTAAATAATTTATTATTATAAATCACTAAATTATTATTACTAATAACTAATTATATTATTACTCTTATTAATAATTTTTCTAGATTATTTATTTTTGAACAGTCTTTTTTATGTTTGGTTGCATAGCAATTCGAATTCTTATCATGATTCTTAATTTTTATTGCAGATTTTATTACTCTTAATTGAAACGACCCTTTTAGGGTGATAGAACACAAGAGAACAAGACACTTTACTGAGTTAACTATTAATCCTTTACTTATTATTTTTTAAATAATTATTTGAGTTAATAAAATTTATAAAGTTAAAAATAAGTAGTTAAATATAAATTAAAAAGTTTTTTTTTAATTTTTATTAAATATTACTAAACGTAAATTATCATACTAGTGATTATATCTATTCCATTAAAAATGCTTTTTAAATTGGTGCATAAAATTTTTGTTATAGTTGTATATTATGAGTTTAGTCGTGTGATATTAAATACTATGTTGATTGATTATATTATTTATTTAAACCTACTATATTATTGTGTAATTTTTTATTTTATATTATGTTATGATTTAAAATAAATTAATAATTTTACGACAATTTAATTGAACAGAAATAACTAGACGTACTTTTACTGTAATTTACCGGAATTGTTTAATTTTTATTCTCATTTTTATTATTAAGTTTCTATTTATTTGGAATAAAAAAAATCTAAGGTTTATCAATGCTAGAAATAAAAATAATATTTTGCTTTATGAATTCAGAATAATATGTTATAGATATTTATGCCTATTTTCAGATCTAGATAAATATCTTCATAATAACGTAAATTTATACTGCATACAATAATATATAAAAATAATTATTAATTTAAATAAAATATGTATTTTTATAACCTACTTTAAAAAGAAGATTGAAGTTTATAAATTATAATATTCATGTAAAATAATTGTACTTTTTACTATATATTATTGTTTGTTTAGAATATTATAATAAGGTAAAATTAGTTAATACATTATAATGTTATAATATACAATTTTTTCATACAATATTCAAATAAAAATAACCACTATTAAACATTATAAACATTAAACATTATTTTAAACATTATACATTGATAAATCTTTTACGTTTGAATGTATGTGAAAATATAACCCCAATAGAAAAGTTTATTGCTAATACTTTAACTTTTCATTCTTTAAGTAAATATTTATAATATTATTGTATGTGAACCTTCTGTACTATTCTGAATATTAAAATTTATCCATCTGACATCTGTAATATAATGCATGCGCCAATTTCACTATTACCAATGAATTATTTTATTGCAAGTACTTGTAATTTTTAAAATAATATTAATAAAAAATCATAACCTTATATAACTTGTAATAACCTTTTTCATTAAATTAAAAATCATTTATATAATAAAATTTTTGAAGGATTAATGAAATTCTAAAATAGTCATTAATTACTATACAAAAGATTTACTGCAAATTATGCTGCCCAACTTATAAATGTCTTTATGTATCTTAATTATGTGATTAACTATATTTTTATAAATATATTTTTTATTTCATGTAACAAAGTATATTAAACATTGATTAATATGTTATTTTTCTTCGTTTATAATTATTGGATTTTTTATTATAAGAAGTAATTTGAGTAAAATTTATATTGTCTTATATATATCATATAAAGTATTTGCTAACTTTTAAAAATTTTATTAAAAAATTTGAAAATTTTGATAATTTAAAAAAATTTTGATAAAATTTAATTAAGAAATTAATAAAGGAGGATTATATAGAGTTGGAAGTCGATAACATTTAAGATACATTAAAATTTGTACAGATTTGTTTTATAATTCTATATTTTTATACTTCTGCTTGTATATATTATTAGGGTTTCATAAACAGTTGTTATATTATACAAGTGATTGCATTAAATTTTATTTTTATATATTAAAAATATTTTTGATTTTAGTAATTGAAGAAAAACTAGGGATTAAAGAATTATCGTTAAAATCAGTCATTATACGAGGAAAAACCAATAGACCAATTTTTTTTTAGACAGTTTTGCTGTGAGTATATATAACAAAATTTAGAAAGATATGAATAGTATAGTATAAAATAAAATGTTAGTAAACTTGGAAATGTGAGTACATTTATACATATTAACAATCCTATGTGATAAGTGGAGTCGATGGGTAATTTGATCGCATATAATAGAGAGGCGTCAATAAAAATGACGCGATTAAGTGAGAAGTAGTTGCGGCTGAGAGGGAAAGCTCAGCTCTGCAAATTCAAGTAAACTCATTAATCCGTGGGAGCGCGATCGAATTATCAATGAGTGTCGTAAGAAATGGAAAGGGGGACCAGTGAAGAAGTTGCCGAAAGGCTTGGATGCGGTTCGAGGAGCCAAGCGCTAGGCGTAATTAAAGCGCCGTGTTGCGGTACTCGGGATTACAGTGGCATCTCTGTTCTTGGCGTGCGTTCGAACTCATGAATGGGCGGTTCGAGGGGATACGGGAGCTACCCGCTCCGATGAGTCAGACCATGCGATGCGGTCCTGGTCCACCACCATCACTGCTGCTATGGATGCCTCCACCACCACAACCAATGTAGCGGCTGAGAGTTCCGTAATTTCGAGCCGACGCGAGGGATCACGAGCCGACCAAACCGTCTATTATTATTTCCCTTGTGAGCCAAGCGCTCGCATGGGTATCCGCGAACACGTATCTCTCTTACACGCGGGGACAATGAGGAGCTTGTACTCGAGGCAGCATTGTGTATCGCACAGGCGTCTCTTGTCTTCCTCTCGGATAGTTCGGCACCAGCAGCCCTTCCCGCTGCCTTGTACCATTCCAACAGCGCTCGGCGCTTTCATCGTACTCGAAAATCTCTCTCCTTGAAGAATGCATGTAAGAATAAGAAAATATTCCTGCGCACGCGCCAGCCTCTCACTGGCATTTTCGCTCCTCGTGTAGTCTTGTTGCCTGAATTATGTGCTTCCGCTCTCTTTTGGCTAGAGCTTTTATTTTCATCCTTTTTCGATTCTTTATTTTGCGTCGTCTTCTCAGCCTTGTCTTACGTCAAATCACCTAATTCTCTCTTATCTCACTTTAACTCGCGTTTACTTTTAAAAATATTCTGATTCTAGATTTCTCAATCATTTTATTACTTTCACTATCAACATATTATCTCAAATTATGTAATTTCATTTTTATATCACGTACGTATCACAATACGGATTCACGTTTTTGTAAAAAATCAAAAGAACATTTACAGATATTAATATTTGTATTAATAATAAATATTAAGTAAGTATTTTATCTGACTGGTATTAAAAAATATTTATTTAGGTTTTGAATATGATAAGAGGATTTTTTTAAATAGAAGAAACAAACAGTTTATAAAACGTCTGCTTTTGTAGTGTATAAATTTGACAATTAGTGTAAGTGATTCATTCATGATCTCCCACGAGTTCATTGTGGTCGTCTTTCTATATATATATAAAGCCTGCTTTTAAACATTTAATTATATTATGTAATTAAATGTATTATAATATCTTCAAATATCATAATTATATTTATAATGAAATTAAAATTAAACATTATAATTTCGTCTGTATATTTGACTTAATTAATAGAATCCTTATAAAAAATATTGTCTTAAATGATCCAAAACAAATAAGCTATTATTTTTATACATTTATTTTTTATGAGATAGATTACTGGAATCTATTTGAAAATACAAATTCAACGTAGTACATTATTTACTATTAAAAGATAATACTAATTTCATGCGATTTATAATAGTCGAAAATTAAATAATGGAGTTGCATTATTATCTTTGAATGCCTTTATCAATCTGCATTAATTGATTATATTACAATGAATTAATTGAAGAAATGTGTAAAAGATATAAAATAAAAAGTATGCGCAAAGTTAAATATAAAGAAAATTGTATTTAAGTAATTGATTTAAATTGCATGATTAGATCACTTGATATCTTGAAGAAGTATAATAATTTTCAAGTTATTAAACCAAGAGTCGTGCGTTCGTTTACCATAATAATAACCTAAAGCCTGGGTAAAGATCTGAACCGCTCAAAGTTAACTGAATATATAGAACGCTATAAATAGATGAATCCCTCCCTCTGTATCTAACCCCTTCTCTTTTTCACTTCTTCTTGTTCGCGTGAACGAAAGATTGCAATTTTCTGTCTTTTGTCGCCTTTTTCTTACCGCTCCTCTTAATCGTTATCTTTCTTTCTTTAATTCCCTTTCATCCTCTTTGTTCCTTATTTCTTTTCTTTTCCGCAGATAGATTATGATTCTCATTTTTCTGAATATAATATAAGATACCAGTCAGTAGTTATTTTAATAAATTGAGTCTTTGTTATTGTACTTACTTCTTTTCTTGTATTTATTACATATATATTGCTATTGTACATTTTAATTTAGATATATATATATACATACATATATACAATAATATCTGTATTTTAAGTAATACTTTGGAAGATTTTTTTAGAAAGTCAATTGAATGTCTCACTTTACATGCAGTAATATTAATATTATATATTAATCTCAGTATTTATTTGTTAAATAGTTAGAAAGATTCAAATATTTATAATGTTTAATAACAATTATAATTATGATAAATTAATTAATATTTTGGTTTATATTGAATAAAGGCCAAATATTATTATTTGGCTTTATTTAACAAAGTTTCAATTTTCACCTTTATAAGGATTGTTTATGAATTCATTTAAGTATTTATGTAAATGTTTTAAAATTTAAAAATAGGTACTTTATATTCAATTTTAATAACATATAATTTAGTTTTGTAATAAATTGCATCAGAATTTTTCATTTAAGCTTTGAGAGATTCTTGTGGACGCTGACCTTGAACTCAGTGAACGCATCTAAATTTATCAGTATATTTATGTTCGAGTCAACTAGGCCGGAAGTTGCTAGATAGTGTTGGGGGATATCGCCCGGTAGTTTCACTTTGAGGCTTCAGTTCAATTTTGAATTTTACCCAGTATTGAATAGAACACTGCACCGGAAAACAGGATATCGCTATTATTTCATAACGTTTTACTTTTTAGTAAAACATTCGACATAGATAAGTATAATGATCTATAGTAATTTAACGAAAATTAATCATTTCATTAATCATTGAATGTAAAATTGAAATCGATCAAGTTATTTTAAGACACTGATATTATGTATTGTATTGTATTAACTTAATAATATTTTTTTACTGCTATTAAATAAATATTAAATTTTTATTGAAACATTTGAAAGATTTTAACAAATATTGTACTTATAGTTTTTTGATAATGTTTATAATAAAATTTTTCAAATACTAGATTGTATGATCAATTAAAAAATAAAACAATCTTGTATAATTATATAAGATAAGGAAATATTAATATTTATTAGTTTATAAATAATAATAGCTTATATAATAATTTTGTATTAAATATAAAACTTGTAACTAAATATAGTAATTTTAACGATTACGAAAATGTATGTACCTGAACGAAATAAATAATTTTTAATAACAATTTAAATATTTAACTTTTATAGAAATAGTATTTTACAACATATAATATTGACATGTAAATTAATTTTATTAGAAAAGATAAAGATTTATATTTAAAAAAATAATATAAACACTTATTGTTTTACATGATCCTATTTTCATTTATCAAAAACAGGATATTGTTGGAATTTTTTTACTTTAAAAACTTCATTTCTCATTTCTACGGCTCGAGCCTTCTGTAATCCTCGGAAAATAGATTGAAGAAGTATTTCTCGTACTTCTAGATGCACAAAGCGATTAAACCGAAAATAAGTTTCAATCTCCAATCATACTCAAATGACGTTGGGATTCGGCTCTCTTCCTTTGTCAGGTATTTTGTCCCATCTTTTTTAAAACATTTCAAATAAAGTGAATTTTAGATTGACGATCCGCAGGAGGAGGTAAGGTTATTGTGTCGAGTTGGCGAATCTATTGCCGCGTGTCGATCTCGAGGTGGAGTCTGTAAGGGTGGTGCCATCGCGAGCACTAGCACTGGTGACAAGAACGGGCACTGGCAATGATTAATGGCTTAGTGCATTAACGGACTATTGACAAACACGTTTTCTATCATGGTACGCCACCACACTTGACGACCTCTCTACAAAGTCAATCTTTTTCCCTTACTTTCCGTCACTTTTCTTCTCTTTTCTCCTTTTCTCAACGTAATAGACATTTTATTTCTCACAGATTTTTTAAAACTGTATGGCTATCTACAAAAATGATATTAATGATATCTATTGTGTGATTATATGGATATCCTGGCCGAACAGATTTTTTACTTTAGTTTCATAAAAGCTATGTATGGTTGTATGTATTAAAGATAATGCGAAATATACGGAAAGTACAAGGTACATTTACAAAATTTCAAAATTACTTTTAATATTGATACAAGATATTACATATACCCATGATGAGTACACTTAATAATTTTTTTTATTTATCACCTATTTAACAAGCACATATTGAGTATAAAGTTTAATTTTAGGCACGTCATTCAAAACATTAAAATCCCTGATAATTCAGAATATTTATTAATAATATTAACTATATTAAAACTATAAAACAATTTATAGTTTTTGAAGTTTTTAAATGAAATATAATATTATATAAATAATGGTAAAAATAAAATTTTTTATTTGAGATCACAACAATAATTTGAATTTTATTACATTATATTAAAATGTTTTGGTAAAAACCCATGTAGCTAATAAATATTTAGGAGATAGACGAATATTATTTAATGTCTTCATATTATTTTGAACAAAAGTTAAATAGCAAAGTCTGTAGTCGTAAAAAATGTAAAAATATAGAACATTAAAAGTTCTCTGAATTTTAATATCATATAAATAGGTATAAAAAATAAAATTTATTCAAAGTGTCAGGATATTCAGACATCATTATAATTACTATCAATTGTCTAAAGGTATATACATGACATTTTGAATGAAATATTAATAAACGTATTAGTGACTTTATTCAATATATTTCTACAGTTTTAATTAATTTTAATGATGAGTTAAAGGTATATTTTTAATTTTTAAATATGTAGTAATTATTTATAATTAATGTATATCATTTAATATTAATTAATCTTTTTAAAATTTATATTACAATTTATATATTTAATATCTATGTATATATATTAAAAAATTAAAATACTTTGTTTATTACTTAGTGAAAGCATAGATGATTAATGGAATCAAAGCAATTTCATTACTATGAAGAAATTTTAATAAAATTATTTGATTAAAAATATTATAAAATTAAATAAAATATCTTTTTTCTATTAAAATGAATAATTTCAATTATTTTATTAAACTTTTTAGATACTTTGTTTAAAAATATAATTCATTATTAATTAGAAATCGTCATTTTCTTTTGCATTTCCATTTTGAAAATTTTTAAGACTTAAAATAACAAACTGAATAGAATGAACGTTATTTTTGCGTTGTCGTAACCATATAACTTTTTAAATATTGTTTCTATAAAACTTATTGTAAAAAAGAATAATGAAAATGGAATACAAAGTAAAAAAAGATTAGAAAACAAGATTAATAAAGAATAATGAAAAATAAAATGATATTCGTGTTTACACTTTTCTCTATCTTACAAAATATATATCGAATGAAAGAGGAAGAGTGCTCATAAGAGAGAGAAAGAGAGAAAGAGAAAGCGAGAGAGAGAGAGAGAGAGAATATGATTCAACTCGTTTGGACTATTCACATTTCCGATGAAAAGGGAGCTCCGTCGAATAGACATTGAAAGGACTAGGGAATTATTATGATTATTATTATTAACCTTTCTATAGGAATGATTTTCCATTTTCCTTCGTTCGCAGTGCAAGCACCTTTTGAGTCTGTCTTCTCTGACTTTTGGTAGATGGATAAAATGCAAGCGTTACTCATCCCTTTCGATCGTTATGTGTTCTTGCTTTCTTTTCAAATGTCACGTTTTATCAGAGAATCGGAGAGATGAAATGTTCACTTTCAATTCAGAGGCTTTGTTTTCTTTATGTTGGAGAATTTTGCGATCAGAATGAAGAATTTTATATTTCAAAGTTTTATTTATTTAGAAATTTCAGAAATTCCTTCTCTTAATTTGTATAGTTTCTTATATTTTAATATCGAGATAGTATTGCAATACTTATCAAAATTACTTTATAATGGAATAGTTAAAATCCATCATAATAACACGTAACATTATTATTTAATCTAATAATTTTTTTTGAGATATTATATAAAAATTTGCTGTGTACGTATCTAATAATTTCTCTAAAGTGTAGTGAAATATGTTATTTCTAATATATGACTTGTTTCTTTATATATACAAATAATAGACATATAGAATATTATTAATGTAAGATTTTTACATTATTTTTCGTAATATTTTTGCTGTTTCACTAAGATTGAAAGAATGAATATATTTAGTTTTTTATAATTTAAAATTCATATTATTCATAATAGGGACTAATTTGTAAGTAAGTAAATCAATTAGAATAATTTTAGTGCACTTAAAATTCATGAAATTTTAAGAACGATCCTCATATTGTGGATATCAAAAGCATTAAATATTTATATAAAATTATGTTTTATATGTCAATAATTAAATTTATTTGAAATGTGTTTTTCTATGATTTAATAAAATTTTTCATATTATATGTAAAAAAAATAATGAGATGGGTTTCTATGTAGAAGTACATTTATATTTTGCGCTAACGAACACCATAAACGAACACCATTTTATAAAATAATTTTTGAATAAATTTATTGTCTTTATTTAATTTTTAAATTAATCGACTCTTAATAGTAAATTATCTTTTAAATTAAAATTTTTAAATTAAAATCACGATATTGATAGACTATTTAAAATATTTAATTTTAAATACTAAATACAAAATACTACTAATATTTAAAATAAAATGTTTATTGTTTATTGAATAAAAAAATAAATGTATAATGAAAAAAAAGGAATGGAAACAAAATAATAAATAACATTAAAAAGAAATAGACTGAGAGAAGAATTCGTTAGTTCGATTGTATCTTAAATTGTAGCTTATTTTGTTATAATAAGATAAGAAACAAAGATATATACAAATTTGAGATAAATTTTTGATGTTATTCACTGATAATCTAATTGATATTATAATATTATTAGTACAATTCTTTAAAGTGATATCCAACATATTTGAATTCCATTACTAATAGAAATGGTTTTATTTTAATTTCAAATAAAAATAAAATACTTTTAACAATTTGCATAAATGATTGTATGGTATTCAATGAGAATACGGAATTACGGAAAATTTTTTTAACCTATCCTTATCTAAAAGGATATATCAATAGCAGAATTAATATTTTAGGAAGCTTCATAAAAATATAAAAACATAAAAGTACAGAGAAGTTTATACGATTTTCTTTATTTTAAATCTTCATTCCGTTTATAAGACATATATTTAAAAAATTTTAATCTAAAAATAACTGATTATTTAGAAAAAAAGAAATGTGTAAGTATCGGAAGAGTGATAGAAGTATGCGCTATACTTATTATTCAAAACAGAAAACAAAGGAGTGCGAGAAGGAGTAGAGAAAAAAAGGACTTGCCAGAAAGACGACAAATGACGTCGACCCTTACAGATGCGCCATAGTGTCATTGACATCGTCATCGTCGTCGTCGATGTTGGTTTCTCGAATCGTCTTAAAAAGCTCACGCTCTGTTCATTCGCCCTTTCTTTCTAACCACATAAACTCTTGTTATTATTGGCGCAAACAAGCGAAAACGCAAAGAGCGGTGTAACAGTAACGGTTACGAAAAGTTTGTTTGACGCTAGTAGGATAGCTAGGGAGAGATTTTTTAACTAGAGTCTTTGCTTTCGTATTAAACCACGTACACGCTTCACAGAAACTAAAGAACACTTTAAAAAAGATAAAAAAAACAGCTAGAAAAAAGCAGCAAGATTAACGCATAAAATACATAAAATTGCATATAACGTTTAGAATAAAAAAATCATTAATGGCCTAAACTTTTTTTAAATTTCTTTATTTTCCTTTATTATTATTTATTATATTAATATTTGTATATCATATAATGAATGTTTTTAAGTTTAATAAATCGTAGTTATTTATTTAATTAAGAAACAATTTTATAACATTTTAATTTTCAAAAAAAATATATTTGAAAAATCATGATGTGTTTATAATACAGCATATATTTTCCGTATAATTTTATGAAGTATTTAAACTTAAAAAAACCTTTTAGAAAATCAATTTAGTAGTCTTTAAATTAATGTAATTTTAAATTAAAGATATTTTAATTATAAACTTAAATATAATATAATAGCGTTTATTCTTTTAATTGAAAAATACATTTTCTTCGAAAATCTAAACTTTTTGTATTTTATTTATTAAAATAAATTTTGTAGTCGATGAAAAAATGTATTAATTAAAGGATACTGGTGAAAGTATTGAGAGAAAAAAGAGAAGATAATAGAGAGAAAAAGAGAGTGAAAGAGAGAGAGAGAGAGAGAGACAAAGAGAGAATGAGAGAAAGAGAGAGTAAATGAGCGAGCGAGACGGAGGAAGAGAAAAAAATGATCTCTTTTCTTTGATCTATTTTTTAACCAATGCGCTTGAAAATCTTTATTACTTTACTAAATGTATTTTGTTCTATGTAAGATGTTATCCTTCGTTTTAAAAGAGATTATTATTTTTTTATTTATTAATATATATATATTATTCCGAATTATTGATACTTAAATTTTTAAAGTGATGAAATTCATAGTAAATCTATAATCGATAACGTTTACAAATATTACATAATATCTATGTAGCTAATGAAAAAAGTTTTACATATAAAATGCTCTTGTTTAATAGTGCAATTTAATATTTTTACCTATCTATTATATATTAAAATGTTATATAGTTTGCAATATAGATCAACAATTATTCTTTTATAATTATTATATTTTATTTTTTTATATATTAATAATATTCTAGCAACAATTTATATTAATTTTAATTACGTTTCTTGATATACTAAAATTATGCAATCCAAACAAGAAATTTAATAAATTTTTATAGTAATACATTTGACTATTAATTAAAAAATATTTAAAACAAATATACAGCTTTTATATATCTAATTTAATTAATAATTTTAATTTATAAAAAATATGAATCATTAAAAGTGATTAAGAAATTGTAAACTGCGATAGTAAATTTTTTTTTTGACAACTTCAGTAATTGCAAAGTAAGTGCTCCACTTATGGCAATGGAATTGATGTATGATTTAAATTAAAATAATTTTTGTAAGGTTTTTGGATAGTCAAAAAATTACGTTATATTATAATTGTATTTTATATAATTATTTATTAATTTGAAATCTCTATAAAGAAAATGATATAATTTAATAAATAATAATTCAAAAATATTAAATAAAAGTATGTAAAATAAAGTCATTGGAACATGTTTCATTTCATTTTTTTATTAAAAGAATATCCATTACGCTTGGACGTACTGAGGCAATTTTATATCTATGATTTACCTATCACTCATGATAATCCTGAATGATATTAATAAAATTTATTTATTTTTGTTCAATTTTATTGATTAGTAATCATTGAGTACTGAATTTTATTATAAGATAATGAAAATTTTTAGTAATTAAATAAATATAGATATAATTTATTAATATTTAAATATATAAATTCAATTTATATATTTAGAAATTCAAATATATAAAATATTTGTAGTATAATATTCTTAACCAATTTGCTTTTTAAATTATACAAAATGCAAAAGGGATTTGATAATATTTTGTTTTTAGAAATTTTCTTTATAAAATATATGTATTATTGTAAATTGATTAGAAAAGTTATTATTTTTAATTCAATAATTTGTTTATTACTACATAATTAATACTATTAGTAATTTTTTATTTATTAAATGAACAACTTTTATTACTAAATAATAGTTTATCTAAATAAGTTATATTATTTTTTAGTATCTACCTTTTTCCTTCTCTATCTCGCTCTTTATATATATATGGTTGTGTGTGTGTGTAGTTTAATTTTTTTTGTTTCTATTCATTTTCTTTCAACTTCTATTTATCCAAAAATAACATCGTTAATATATCTTGAAACTAACAATTTTTGGTCTTTCTTTGTTCTTTGTCTATTTTTCAATATTTTTATGTATTGGTATAAGAAAAAAAAAGGATCAAAATTATATTTCTGGAATAATTATGTAAATTTTAGAATCACGTAAACTGAACATCTTCAAATTCATGGAAATTTTAGTTGTAACAAGAACAAGAGGAAGGGTGTGACTTATCATCTAGAGAGTCAAGTATGAAGCTTTCGAAAGCGCTAAAAGACAGGGTGTTTACTAAATAAACAAATGTCTATAAATACACTCACAGTAAAAATTTTTATTCTTTATTTTCTTTTCTTTCAATAACTGAATTAGCCTTCTTTTATAGATTATTGATTATTGATGTTTTTTTTAATAGATTCATTTTATTTTTCTTTGACAAATAAGTAGAAAATATTTTTCAACTTATTTCGTGCATCATAAGAATATATTTATTTTATGAAATAATTTAATTTTTAATCTTTATAGATCAATAATTTATCTATGTTGATAATTAGGCATTTAACTTTAAAATAAAATAAAATTTAAATTTACTATATTTTTTACATTGCTAACATATTTTTTATTCCTAATTAATATCAAAGTTCAGCATTGAAATATAATTTATTTCTGAGTAATATCAGGATTTTATAACCTTTGTAAATAATTTAAGTAAAAGATTATTGTTCAAAAATTTAAATTAAAAGGTTCATACTAAATTTTTTAAAATCTCAATGAAGTTCAAAATTATAATTCTGTTATAAGGGAATTAACTTTTATTTACATAATATTCAATGATTTTAATATTTAATTTTTTTAGGTGAAATTCGTCGCTACTCATATGTTCAAATGTCTATTATTGATATTATATCTCAATTTTTTTTATTTGATTTCTATAACCTTAAGCTATGTATTATATATTACAATTTTTAAAATGATTTTTTGCGGAACTATCTTGAAATAAATTAATGAATCAATGAATCATTTTAGAAAAATTTAATTTCAATTGCTTATTACTATCCATTTATACGCAGGATTTGATAGATTTGATAATATAGAAGACGAGCAGGAAAAAGTCAGGCTATTGAAGTCCCCTTAATTCATCAAGTTTCTGTCAGGCCGTTATACAATAATACATCGCTGTCGTTGTAGTCGTCTTCGATGGCCTAGGATACAAGAGCTAAAAGAAAGCAGCTTTTACTAAAGAAAGAAGCTGATAGGGAGAAAAGAGCAATGAGATATTCCGGTCACGGGGTGGCTACATAACGTTGGAGCTTCGAAAGCCAAAGAGAAAGAGGAGACTGACGGGGCGCATTGATATAGATGTCATTACCGCGATATCTTCGTCTCCACCTCCTCGACTTTCTATTGCTCTCTTTATCTTCTTTTATACTGATCACTCTGTCTTCTACTATCATATCATAAAAAAATAATCAGCTTCTAGGCCAATGAGTTACCCCATGGTACTTTGATCTTTCGCAACTCGGTCCATTTGTTTTCTTGCCACTTGTTACAAAGAGAAAATCGTCCTCCTCGAGAACGACGGTACTACCACCTCTTTTTTGCACTTTTTTATTTATTCTGCATTTTTTAATGAATATTCCTGTGAAATGAAGAGAATCTATTTAAATGTTGAGAAGATTTGTGATAATAGTGAAAAGAAGGAAAAGGGCCTAATTTATGAACAATTATACAGAAGATGAAATAAGTTTAACTTTTACATATATATTGTCTAGTTGAGATGACATTATTACTTAAATCAATAATTTGATTAACTACCTAAATTTGTATTAATATCATATTTTTTTTTAGTATTCATTAGTGATTTTGTATTAATTATTATATATTGCTAATTATGTAATAAATGATATAAGTACATTGTATAATTATTAGATTACACAGATGAGCATTTATGAATGTTCAAATACTTCAGAAGAATTTAAATATATAAATAAAAATAATATAAAAGAAGCATAACAATGTCCTTACTAATTAAAAACAATTCTTTCTTTATTTTATATTTTGATTTATTATTAATCATCGCTGATAGTTTAAACGCAGGAATTATCGTAATGGAAATATAAGTGATATATACGGAAAATCAAATAGAAAAAATAGATATAATAGTATTTCTATAGAAAAGGGAAAGGCTTTTAAGCTTACTTTAATTTTATTTTTTTTCTTGAGATTCAGCACTTTGGTATATCTTTAAAAGAAAATAAAAAATAACTGCTGAAACAATTTTCGAAAATTTAGTAACATATTTGTTAAATTATTATTTACTATTAAGGTAAATATTTTTCTTTATTTACAAAATATGTTTTTATACACTTTTTTTTTCTTTCCTAGATTTTCAAATTTACATTTTATAAATATATGTATTATTTGCATACTAAATATTTTTTTAAATCCTAAGTCATTATTGATGTATTTTATATTTGTTTAATACTAATAAATTTATACTATATTATATTTAGCTAAATGTATTCCTAAAATCAAAAGTCGAATCATTAATTATTAATTTTAATACTAATAATCTGTATTATTCAAATATGTTTAATTTTTAACATTAACTATAGAAATGATATTATTAAGGATAATCAATATAGGGAAATATAGTTATATTGTAAATTTTGCTAGGAACTTACTTATTCCTCGTAATTAAAGTAGTTGATTTTAGAATATATGCATATATATATATATATATCAAATTCATATTTAGATCCGATTATTAAATTTCAATATTCTACTCAAATTTTATACAATGATTACAATTACAATTAAAAATTAGTTTAATTAATATTTAAATATGAAATATGCTAAGTAGAAATTAGTATCTTTAAGTAAAAAATATTATAAATATACTCAATTTTATAAGGCTAGTTAATCTACTGGTAGTTATTTATTTTCGTGATAGTTTACCTATTACGAAATACTATAATATTTTCATAATTTTACCTTAAATTACATAAAAGTGAAAAATATTATTTTTTATTTTTATAAACGAATAGTTATTAAATATTACATTATTAATAAATTACTAAGTAGGTAAAAATCTTTTATGATGGCACTAATTAATAAAACATAGTTTATAGATACATATATAAAAAATAGAAAATTAAAAAGAATATATATAATTTATATATAATTTATATATAATTTATAAACTTATATATAATTTATAAGATGAGGCAGATGTAAATTCTTTAGATTATTTGGAAAAGTAGTAATTGAAAATAAGTTTTAAAAATTATTATTAATGTGTTATTTTCATTGCTAAAGGGCTTAGTTTTTCAACCACATAAACGTTTTTATAATGAACGCTATATATGATATGTATATTGTTATAGTTTGCAAAGAATGACTTTATTATACAGATATTCAAAAACTAATATATAATTATATAACTAGTATATAATATATACATACATATCATTGATTCAAATTCTTCAAATTTTTTAATGGAATTAGAATTTATTTCTTCTCATTATTCCTCACTTGAAAACCAAAATATTTTTTTAATATTTTTTTTTAGCTTTTATTTTTTTTTTATTTGTAATATTTCTATTTGTAAGTTTAGTTTTTTTTTACTAGAATTCAGTCAATAGATTCATGACGTAATAATGATTTCAGTAAACTTCAGGGCAACAAGTTTGGTTACGATATCTATGAAATATTCAAGCGAAATCAATCCGAGGGTAGTAGCGAACCAGTGTCGAGGGGCGCGACAGACTAACTTGCGGAGATTCGCCAATGCAACTGCGAATTTCATGGAAGCGGATGAGAGAGTGAGAATACAAGCAAAAGGAAGAGAGAAGCAAAGTTGGATAGATAGAGAGAAAGAGAGTGGGAAAGAGGAAGAAGAGAGAGAGTGGGGGCGAGAGAGGGGATGACATATAAAGGGGGGGAGAGAGAAAGAACACTCTCTATAAAAGCCATGCTTAACCCTTAAGTTTGCGGCTGAGACTAAAGTAGTTTATGTTTGTCCTTTGAACGGCTAGAGAGAAAGCGCAGGATGGTTTGCTTCAGGGCTAATCCTTTGGGAGTTGATCTATCCTGCTAATGGGTTGCCTAGACTTACTTTCCTGTCTCAATCATTACATTTTCCTCTTAAACGTAACTTCGTCAATAATGTAATTCATTCACTTAATTTGCTCTTATTAATTATCTTTTATTTTGATCTCTGTTTTTGTCGATACTCTGAATCATGTATATCATGTATGAATTTTATTTTAAAATGTTAGTAAATTAAATTTTTTATTTATATTATAAAATATATTGTAAATGAACAATAGAATTATTTTTTAAAACAATTTTTTAAATCTTTTTAATATTTCATATATGTAGCATATATTTAGGTTTCAAATTTATTAAAACGCAGTTCGGAAAAAATTATTTAAGAAAATTATTTTAATTATTTTAATAAATTAAAAATTAAATTACTGTTGGTCAAAGAGTTATAAAATAGACAGTACATGCATTGTAGGTGTTTTTATGTAAACCATAAACTTTTACGTATATTAGGTATAAGCACTTGTAATATACCTGTTTATAAAAATGAATGCCATTTTTTATGACGACTCTCCACAGCTGTATATAGTTATTCCTTTATTTGTAAATATGTTTTTATTCACATATTTACAAAAGTTAAAAAGAAGTTAGGCATACATAAAAAATTTGATTTTTCTGAAAAAATATCCACATACATATTTTTATAATTAATTTTTACCTTTTAATTTATACTTGCACAAATAAAATAAAATGCACTAAGCTTATATTTGAGAGAAAAAAAAGATAATAAAAAAAAAAAAATTAAAGAGAAGATTATTTTTTCGAAGGTCAAATTTTTTTATTCAACAAGATTTATCTTATTTTTATATCTCTCCTTGTTTGATCCAGCTTTCTTAGACTTTTACCGTTTCTCACCAACGATAAAGATGACATACTCTCAATTTTTCATTTACAAGTGTCATGTTATTGCAGCTATTTGTGATTTTGACTACTCCGAATGTATGATTCTCATTGTACAAATAACTCAAACAGTATTAACAACAGTATTTTTTCTGATTGAGGATATCGCTTACATTTATCTATTTTCCTTGAACAGTAGCATGCAGTTACATATAGTAGTTAGCAACGAGAAGCTTGCATAAAAGAATGGGTAAGTGAAATAAAGGAAAACGGCCAGGCTAAAGTGAAAGAGATAGAGAAATGAATGGAGAAAAATGGATTGATTCTCTTATTCAGTCGTTGGTTCCAGTTTTGAACCATACTTGCAAACTCCAACATTAATTCACTCTTTTCTCTCTCCCCTTCTTATCTTCTTAGAACTTTTTGCACATTACTTATTTCGACTAGACGATTTTTTCTCTGTGCAACTTGTTTATTATACTTCTGTATTTGTATTGGTTCGTTACTTCGGATAGCAATGTGTATATGCATATTTACACCCAGTTTTGCATTTTTACCACTTGACTCCCATCTATTCTCTGTCATCTTATAATGTCAGTTTGCCAACAAGATTCGATCATTATGAGATCATTATTTTCACTATGTTTTTTGTGCATTGATCTTATTTATTAAATAACTATGCTCTTCTTTTTTAATATCTAAAATTTTGATATTATTTTTGAATACTTTCTAATTTATGTTTAAATTAAAATGTTGATTATTCTAGATTATTATATATTTACACATAATAAGAGTTTATTATATATTAAAATTAATAACTGCTTAATAAAAGTATGTTCTCATTGAGAATAGAGTTACTATTTTATAAAATATAAAATTTCTTTTAATAAAATAATGTTCAAATCTTTCATAATAATCGTTATAAAAGTTCAGTAATTTAGTTTAATTTATTTTATTATTACATATTATAATTTTTTTTTTTAAATTATCTTATTTGATATCTACTAGAAATTAGATCTATAGAATAATTAGTTTTAAATTATTCTCTCACATTATCTTTTACTATATTGCATGACTCTATAGAAATAATGGTAAACTAAATAATAGATTGTTTTATTGAAAATTTGTTTTGTACTAATAGTTCAAATTAAGTTAGAATATATAATATAAAAAGAGATGAATTATAAATTTAATTTTCTATACATTAATTTTTAATTTTTATATTTAATTTAAGTAATTTAAAATGTAAGATTATTATTTTCAACTTAGTTTAGAAACCTTTTCTTTCTAATAACTATTATTTTTATTAATTTAATCTAAATAACTACTAATAGATTTTTTTTATTTTCATTGATAATCTAATGAAAAATATTTTTACATTTATCATTTGATTTTATGCAATAGATTTAAGTTATATAAAAATTATTAATTTTATAAATTATAAAAAAATTTAATTAATTGTGTAAATTAAAAAGAACTTAAAGAATGCCAAATTTTTAATTCTGTCAATAGGGAAATATTAAATTTAATGCTTTATTTTCTTTTTAGCAATGTTAATTTGAGTATTTGTAAAACTTAACAAGTTTATAAAACATATTTTGGTTAAAAGAGCATTTAACAAAAACGTTATTACTCAAAATGATGTTTTTTCAACGCTATGATGTTTTTTCAATCAAATTTATAGTGTAAAATGATAGGCTACATAAGCCAGATAGAATCGTCATTTTGATGTTTTCAGCTTACTCATGCTGTTTTTATTTAGTGTGCGCTTATCTGGCATAATGTTGCAAATCATTGCGGGACAAAAAAAATAGAGTACAGGATAGTCGTCTTACTCCTCAATCACGAGTGAATTTATATTTTCGCACAATATAAGGGATATACTGTAACTTCCCTCGGTTTACTCACTTTTATCAATGTCTCTTTTCCTGTTAATTTTGGAGTTTAAAGGTGTTTTCACGATTTTATTTTATAAGAATGTTCTTTTGCCGGGCTTCTTATAAGAACTCTATTTTTAACTACTTCTAATGAAAACATTTATGTTTAAAATATTTAAAAAATGATATTTTTATTGTACAGATAAAATTATTTCTTATACTTTATAACAAATTTAATATAATTAAAAATAAAATTTAATTTCTTATATTTAAAGTACTTAATTAGGTTTACTCAATTACTTAAATTTTTACTTATTACTATACTTTATTAGTATTAATGTAATCAAGTGTAAGAATGTATAAATATATTTTTATATATGAAATATTGTTTTTCGAATTTACATTTGCAGGTTGTCTTTTAAGAAGGCTTTCTTGTATTCGAAAAAGCATTCCACATAGATGTTAAAAGTTACAGGTCTAAAGCTGTAATTGAAATATATAAATTAAGTCTTTTATATATAATGCAGAGCTTATGGGTGATATGAGTCATATATTATATCAATATAATTGATTATATAAGTGATATTTTCAGGATGGTTTTTTGTGCAAGGTCTAAACGTATATGGTTCCTTTTATTTTTTTTCATTCTCTCTTTGTCTCTCTCTTTCTCTGTCTTTTTATCTCTGTTACTATTTCGTTCTCAGTTACTGTAGCGAAGTATCTACTTGTATGTAAAAGACGTTATCAGGCCATTGTCAAGCTGTCGTCCGCCGGAGATGGATCACGTATTTCATAATATAATATGACCAATGTCGGCCAATAAAGACCTTTTTGTGCATGCTCCATGACAGAGTGGCTCATGTATATATTTCACTCTACTACGCTCTCTCTCTCTCTCTCTCTCTCTCTCTCTCTCTCTTCCTCATTTTTTTCACTCCTTTCTTGTCTCTATTTCGCAGACTTGTATTTGTACATCTACATCAATGCTTCTTTTTTCGTCTTTTTATTATCTTTACTTCTTTCTGAACTTATTTTTCATATAGATTGAGATTTATTATATTTACATCAATATATATATTATTAACTTAATCATTTATATTCCTATATGCTTGAGTAAATAAATATATAATTGGTAATCAATGTACTATATCAAGCAGAAATAGTTTTTTTATCGAATATTTTCATACGGAATTTTGACATGCTTTGATTTATCATTCAGAATATCGTTATTTTTATTCAATATTATTTAACAATTTAACGATAATGAGAATTTAAGGTTAATTTATTTGCTGATAGCTTATATGTGAGGATTATTACTTATTATGTAATGAATGAATAAGAAATATGTAAAATGCAATACATCATTTTGTAAACAGATTAATTTTCATATAGATAGTATAAAGAAAATATTTATTACCTTCTATGTGAATACTTAGAGCTCGACAAAGATATGAAATTGTTTACAAGTGTTGATAGATTTTGATGAGTATAAAGAAATATAATAAACTTAAATTAAAATTAAATTTTTTAAATATTTACCAACTATAAAATTAATTTAATATTAGTTATTTACACAAGATAATATTAAATTGATTACATTTTATTCATTATAGGAAAGTGCAGGTATCAATTTATCCCAGCTATAATTTAGTTCCAGATAACATTCAATTTGATCATAATTAAAAATAACTTTTAATAAAATGAATTTACTGTAATGTTAATAAAATATATGAAAATGTATCAATGCATAAAAATTAATCGAATAAGTAAAAATTACTGTACTTGAATTTTTTATTTACAAAATAAATGGAATTTTGATTATTTTTTCCTTATCATATACTTTCTTTGTATTGCTATTAAATAGAATTGAGCATATACTATTTTATAAATATTAATATTAAAATTTTTAGTTAGTTTAAAAATTGCATAATTTTTAACTACAAAGTTTATAAATATTCGTATCTTAAAGAAGATTGATTATCTTAATTGTTTTTGATTTTGGTAAATACATAAAGAAAAATTATAAAAAAAAAATATACAGGAATGAAAACATAATAAAATCAGAATTACTTTTCTTACATCAATAACATGGGTATTAGTACTTAATGTATATATACAGTAAGGATTAATGTATATGTATATATAGTAACAACTAAAATTTATTAAATAAAAATACATTTACGTATTATAATAATCTATTATTTTCGTTTCAATAGTTTTAATTTATAATATTTAATTATTTTCAAATAAGTGTAGAGAACGAATAATTATTTAATATTATAATGCCGTATTTAATAAGTTAATAATTCTAGTATAAATTTTATTAGGAAAATATATTACAGGTTATGAAGAGGAAGGATTTCACTATGTAAAAATCTTTTTCTTTTTCTTGCATGAAAAACAACGAAAGATTTGTTTCTATTATCACGAATTATATGTGTGAGTTATTTAGTGATCTACCTATATAACCAAACTCGACTTATACATATGCTGGGCAAAAGAAGTCTGAAGCTTGCTCTTAATTTCTCATCGTTTTTGACATTTAACATTTGTTTTGTTCTATCTAATTTGTTTATACTTCGGCCTATAATAGTAGTCCCATTACTTTTTATGTATATTATGTTTAATAAGCTAACGTGTGTCTTTACCATTAAATTAATTTATGAGTATATAGATAGAAAATATTTGAAAATATATGCTTAAGAAATTATTTTTACATGCGTTCTTTTAATTTAATAAATAAAATTGATACGAATTGGGAACATAAGTTATAGTTACATATATAAAAGTTTCTTTGTTTCTTAACTATAAAAATACGAAAGATTTGCTTACATGTTAAAACATTACTATGTTACGTGCCGCATTTAATCATTCTTTTAAAATAAACATAAACTTGGGATTGTAATTTGAGTAAATAAAATATTTGATAGTTATTAATTATAAATAAGAAAAAAATTAATTTATCTTTGTTAGTAAATTATTAAAGTAAATTATTAAAATTATTAATGATATTAAAGAGCATTATTGAATTATAAACATCTCAGGTCAGATTTGCGGGTCGGACACGACATAAAAAATTAATAGTCTTGCTAGCGTGTTTAGAAGCTCATACAGTTAGAGCAGTAATTTCTTTCTTGTTGAATTGACCTGTCATATATACATACGTCAGGACATCGAATGTCATAAAGGTGCGGGCTCGAAGTGAAGCGAAACCAAGCGCAACGAAAGTGAGCAATCAAAGAGAATAATTCACGAGGCGTCGGCATTGTATTACCTTTATCTCCGCTTCTTTGCTCTGGAAAAAGCAATGCGAGAAAACCGTATGTACAAGTACCTGTCCTACTATGACGGGACATAGGACAACCGAGCAGCAGTTATGCGAGCCCAATAATAGGGGAAAGGAACTCGACAAACCAGACTTTAACAAGATAATACGGGGAATACGAGGCATATCCTGGTGTACGATAGACCTTGGCCCCGTACTGGGGAGTACTAATGTCAAAAATTTGCATTCTTTTTTACAACGCGTTTTACCTCGTTCAATTAATACTAGAATAATACATTTATTAGATCTAATTTTATAATATTTTATTGTGCATAAGTCTCTTAGTATATGACAAATAACAATGTTTATAGAGAAAATAAATTTGATATGGAACAAATTCAGATAGTTGATAAAGAAGAGTTAAAATTTAAATGGTTTATAAATTTATTTTAATAAATATGTATAGTTTTAAAGTATCAACCAAATTAAAAAAATGAATTAAAATAATGAACAGTTAGTAATTTTAATAATATGAATTTATTATAATTTGAAAAAAATTGTTACTTAACAGTTAATTACATGTACAGTGTTTTATTGCAAAGGGATAAATATACAAATAAATAGATTATTTTATTATAGTTCAATTTATTTATTAATTCTTAAAACTATTTAAGAATTAAAGTTTTATTAAAAAACAAGTTTGTCTTTTTGAATATTACTCGCTCGATTTTATAATAATTTCTATTTTGGCATATTTATACTATCTCTCTTCTCTCTCTCTCTCTCTCTCTCTCTCTCTCTCTCTCTCTTCTCTCTCTCTCTCTTTCTCTTTCTCTGTAAAACTGTATCGTATCATTGTATCAATATGTACGCGCGTGCGCACGAACCCACCCACACAGATTTCTTATATATTTAATAATACTGACTGTTTTATACCTTCATCGTCGAAGCATTATATTAAATAATAATTTTGAAAGCGCACAGAATTACTATTATTTTAAAATAGTAACACTAAACAATCGCACTGGAAAAATATGAAAGGATAATATTTCAGGAAATTATTTGGGCTGAAATAGGCAGAGATATGAATTATTTAAAATGCTAATTATTTCTATAATTTTATGATGTTTTAGTGGAAACTGAAATATATAAAGAAATTGTTTGAATTATATTAAATTATTTTTTATCAAATTACTAATGGTAAACAGACAGCTTTGTTATACAGAAAAAAATGTTATATAGATAAGAAATTCAAATAGTTCTTTGCAAAATTATTAATTAATAAAAAAAATTTGAATATGTAAGAAGATACAGAAATATATGAAAAATTTATTAATATTTCTAAAAATATAAAACATTAATTCTATTATATTAATTTTAAATCTGACATTTAAAAATAAATAGGAATTTGTTATAAATATTAAATTATTTATAAAGTCTTTTCACTTTTAAATATTATATGTTTATTTTATTTATTATTTATTATTATCAATTATTATAATTATTAATTTATAATTATATTTTTTATTTATAAAATTATCTTTATTATTACTTTAATTATTATTCGTATTATTATAATTATATAAGTAAAAAAACTCCATATTGATTATTACAATTGATACAATTTCTTTCATTACATAATTATGTAATTTATTTTATTTGACAACTATTTAATTAAGAAAACTCGATACATCTATGTAATACAGAATTTAATATGGGCGCAAATTCCATACAATGTAATACAGCTTGGTTAAAGATAAGGGGACTTGTAGAAAGTAATTTAAAGAAAAATACCAAAATAAAATACGTTAGGAAAGATAGGAGAAAAACTTGGAATAAAATACGCCGGCAATACGGTTTTTAGAAGATATATAGTGAGAGAAAGATGTCAAGAAAAAGAGGGTAAAGAAATGGCTAAAAGAAGCTAGGAGAAGGAGGGAAGTTTGTTTGGAAGATTAGCACCTTGTATAAAAGTTCTTTAGTGGTAGCAAAAGCAAAAGACACAGAGTGGCGAAGAGAGAAAATTGACTGGAACTCTAAAATGAAAGGAGTGGGAGAAAATAGCGGCCGCAAAGGCGGAATAGAAGTGGGGGTTTGTGCGCACCATGCAAGAAAGTCTTGAAGGATGAGGATGACGAAGGAGGATGAAAAACGGTAGAGAAAGGTGGAAAAAAGATATGAGTTTTAGGTGAAGCTCATTTCTGTTTCCCTCCCTTACTTTCCCTCATCACTCAACCCCTCTTTCTTCCATCTCTTGTTCATATTTCTTATATACCTACATACATATCATCTATATGCATATTTGTATAAAATGAAAATTTGTATATATATATATATATATATATATTATATTCTCTGGAAATCGGAAGAGAAAATTAGTTTTCAGAAATTTTTCATGAAAGCGTTGAAAGGGGGAGAACTGTGCAAGCTTCCTTTTCTCATTGAAGGTTATTTTTGTTCAGGCTGTGTCGCTTGGGCTACAGAGTGCGACAGCAATTCAATAGCCTTTATTTTATGCCCCTTGTATTAACTCGCACACTTTTCTTTCCTTATTACACGTTTTATTTAGTAAAGAAAGCGCTATACTCTTATTTCTGGATTCATACTCGTTTTTATTGTGCTCACTCAAAAACGAACGTCTTTGCGTATTTCTCTCTCTCTCTCTCTCTCTCTCTCTCCTTCACTATATTTCTATAGTTCTGATTTACTCTTTACAAAATGGCGAAAACCAGCGTTAAATTTATTCTTTAGCATTTTAAAAACTTTTTTCTTATTATTTATAATTTTTTATATCTCAATTTTTCACCAGTTTTATTTCACGATAGGCTAATTCTTGTATTCTTGCAATCTATTAGTAGCTACATTTTTTAGTTTTATTTTCATTTTAAAATTGAAATCTAAGTATTTTAATTATTTTCGATAATTGAAATGTAAAATAAATTAACAAGTGAAGGAAGCATTGATTTTTGCAGTTAAATATCGGTATATATTTTTATTACAATATGTGAGTCTAGAGAAGTAGGTAGAGTATCGAAAAAGAGGGTTCATGATGGAACGAAAGAAGCGCCTGGCTTCTTTTATTCATTCTCACTCAGTAAATGCTAACTACGTGCGAATAGCGGATTATTGTTTCTTGAACGTCAAAGAAAGTAACTACTTTGGATTCGTACGCTCTACTGAAGGACTTAATGATTAATCATTCTGTGTTGCTCGTTAAAAAATTTTTTCATTTTACATCAATTATATATGCGAAAGTCGAAGACTGAAAAAAATATAGAGAGATGTAGCTAAGAGAAGAAAGAGAGAGAAGAGAGAGAGAGAGAGAGAGCGTACCAGAAGTTGGGATGAAAGGAAGACAGGACAAAATGAGGATCGTAGCTTTGAATTTTTGAGGATGAATTGTGTATACGCCCTTTTACGATGTATCTTATTCACGCGGACTTCACGGGCTTCTTTTAACATTAATTAACAGAGGTGGTAATTTTCATAGCAAAATATGGGAATTTAGTAACTACATTTTTTTGTGATTAACAGTATAATTATATTTTTAAAGAATCATTTATAAGGTAAAATAAACCTGCTATTAATTTGCTTGTCATATTAATGTCATTGTTATAATTAAATAAATCTTTAAATGTATTATTTAAATTATTAAATATAATTAACAGTAATTATTGCAAAAAATTATATTTTTATGTAATTTTATCAATCACAACTAACCACTTTAGAATTGTTAAATGCTCAATTTTTTTTAACTACCTGTATATATTATTATACAAATATTTTATAATAATTATGTTCAATCAAATCCGTTGCAATTGTGTTATATTAATTGAATTAAAACTGAATAAATATGGTATTTATTGTTTAAAATGCAGCGGTTAAATAGCTGAACGAAAATAGTAAGATAATTAAAGATAGTATTGTGATCGCATTTACAGCAAGTTAAAATCAAAATACCAGTGCTGGTTGTTTGAAATTTTCCGGTAAATTAATACAAACTAATTATGTATACGTAGTAGAGGTATCTTATGTCATACAAAGTTGCTAAGGCTAATGCTTACATTGTATATTGTACGCCAGAAAAGGACTGAAAATCGGTCGCCGTCACTGTCGTTATCAGGTCTCTCAGAACGAATGATAGTCACATGTTAAGGGAGAATATGAGAGAGAGAGAGAGAGAGAGAGAGAGAGAGAGAGAGAGAGAGTGAACGTGGGTTGATTCATAAATGTGCATCTTTGCATGTTCTTCGGCATTCCGTTGCTCTATTCAAGTAAATTACACTCTGAATCGTGTTCCTTTGACACTGCTTGAACTTTCCCTATTGCAATATACGTATTTACTACCTTCGTTGTTTGATGTAGTTTACAATATATGCATATATGTTTATATGCATGCGCACATGCCTGCGACTACACATATAAAGACGAAGAACTCTGACTCAACAATATATTAATATTATAGAGCAGTACTTGTATTCAAGAATACTATACAAGCCTATTTTGTATTACTATTATTTTTATTCTTAAAATTCGATTTACACATTAAGTTTAAAATTTAATTTATAAAACGTTTATTGAAAAGAGATACGTAATGAATAATCTAAAATCGACAAATGATACTGAGTTGTTTACTATTAAATGAACTATCAATAGCTAGGTTTAATAATTTGCAATATACTCAAGTCATATAATTAATTTATTAAGTATCTAATAATCTTTCCCGTAAATATATATTAATTCATAAACGTAAATATATTAAATTATATTTTACATACATGGAACTAAATTCTTTTTATTACCTATCTTAAAAAAAAAATTAATTATCTGAAAATGTATTTCAAATACATTCAAATACTAAGGGTCATTCCTTTTATTAAAAAGTGAACGAATGAAGAAAGAAGTGTGTAGTTAATGTAATGAGGTAGATGCTTGGTTTTATTATAGAGATAAAAGCTGTATTTTATTGTTGTATTTTATTGTAAAGGATGTTGTTGCTTGACATTTGAAATTTGATGTTGCTGTATAGCCGCATCAATATACTCGTCCAGGCTGAAGGAAGTAGAACGAAAGAATATACTAGAAGCATCCAACTTAAAAGAAAGGCAGAGATAGATTACAACTATAAATAAGATGGTAAGAACTAGTGGGGTAGGAGAAGAGAAAGGTAACAGGAAGAAACGCAATAAGACCTAGCTGAGTAGGAGGAGAAGAGAAAGAGTTGGTGAAAGAGGTGATGAAGAAGGTGAGGAAGCTGGAAGCTGTGAAGAGGTGTGCATAGATGGTGGGAGTAATGGGGGAAGTTGACGGAGAAAAGTCAAGGGAAAGAGGGACGGAGCGAACGCCGCGGGGTGAGAGATCACGACGCCACCAATATTACTCCCGATTCCCAAGATTACCAATATCCTTGAGAGGCATTCCTCCTTCGCTTCTCGTCATGGTATTGCTACTGGTCTTAGGAGTTATTGTAAATGTAGTAGTTCCACACTAAAAGACGGAGGGATGAGGTAAAGCTTACCAAGATATTAAGTTTAGTGATCATAACCAACTGCAATTTCGTCTCTCAATTTTCGCGACTTCATTTTACAAAATGTAAGCATCGACATCGAAGAGCTTAAGAACTAAAGAGAGAAAACATTTTTATAATAAATTTTTGATATTATAAATAGTTTATACGTACAAATATTTGATAAGCGAATATAAAAATAATTTTTTTCTGTTTTGTTCTTTGAAGAAAGCCCTTCGAACTGCCTATCTATTCTTCTCCTTTTTACTAGCGCGATTTATGATATTATGAGATATAAGCACATTAGCTTTAGCCCCAAAGTTAGGATAAGCTCTCCAAGTCGCGAGTAAAGGAGCATATTTGTGTCAAAGCTGCTTCTATTTTCAGTATACATTTTGTACATCGTAAAGACGATGACATGGCCTCGCCTATCCTGAACGCCGCCTTACCTTTTATATACGTGTACTTCATTCCACGATGGCTTTTTTTTTATGCCTCTTGAACGGCCCGTCTTGTCTCTGAACTCTGCCTAGACTTTCCCGTGGATGTGTCTATATCAAAGAATGGAGAGAACTTTTTAATGCCGAGTATTATACAAATATTGTTAGAGCATTATCTTAATATTTAAACAGTCAAATATTTTATATTCAGGTAATTGTACAAATTCATTAAGAATTAAATCTCTTGACTTATTAAACTAATCACTTGCATTATTCATTTCTTACGATTATTTTATTTTAATATTTTTTTATAAATAATATATTTTCAAACTTATAAATAATAGGCAAAATAAAGAAAAGCATCGTAGAAATTCTTGCAAGAATTACTCATTTAGTTTCCACTTAATTTGATTTTATCTTAAAATCAACAATATATTAATATTTAATATTTAAATTTTTATATATTACTGTTTTCTTATTAATATTAAATCAATTGAAAAATTAGCATTTAATTAAGAGTATAAATAAGATACACAGTATAGATAATAACGTTATAAAATGTAAAGCATTTTATAATGTTAAATAATAAATAATATACCAATTAATAAAATGAAAGTATCATTAATGGACCTATTATATCATAAAGTAATTAATGCACCTATTTATAATTAACTGATATTTACAAATGAAATTGTGCTCTGCTTGTTACAAAAGTTATTGCTGATCAAAACTTTTTAAGAATTATAAACGATAACTGGTAATGACGATAGTAAATATGAATAAAGATGAAATAAAAATGAATAAAGATGATTTTCAGTAAAAGTAAAGACTTTAAAGTGAAATTTGATTTCATGATTGCAAATAAGGCCATGAGTCTTGTTGTAAAATCAAGGTTACTAATATTTATGTTAAAAAATATCATCGTCTGTCATCTGAAAGGTAGAAGGAGAAATAAATCCTTTGACAAAATGAAAGGCATCTGTATTCATACTATGGATGTACCGAATAAACTGAACTTGAAGTATCACTTCTTATACTAAATTTGTAATCACAAAATGAAACAATCATTACTGATAGTTGTAGAGTGAACCCGCAAAAGTTTGGTTAGGTCGTCAACTCGTACACGTACAATAGAGTCAAGCAACCTCCTCTAGCTTCCCTCCATTCATTATATCCGTTTTCCGCCAACTCCATAAAGCCTTAATCCGCGAGTAAATCTCCACTAATGTCAACAATGGCACCTCCCGGCTCCTCTGTCATCACACGCTCAATTCACCCCTCTCTACGATTTCATGTGACCTTCTCTCATATGTATCGAGATGCATGGGCGGTTTGATTTTTGCGCAACTGCGAGTATACCGAATATTTTGTGTAAATTCGTGTGCCAATATATAAACTGGTCCCTATACCTTTTTAAATAAGGTCTACTTATTTTATTCGTCCGATTAGGCACAAATATACTATTATCACGCATTCAACATTTATAACAGATTATACCACATAGCTCGTGATATTATCAGGATGAAAAATGTCTATTTTACTATTGATTGCTTGGAAAATAATACCCCAATCCCCCATAATACGAATATTTTAAGATTTTCTTCTTCTCAACTGTTCCAAGCAGGTATGGGCTTTTAGATCGACTTGATCGGTGTGGAAGATTTGTCTTCCATTTGAAGTCACGACTAACCCCATGTAAAACATAGTCGGTTATATTGGTATATGCCCCCATACAATTGTATCGTGTGAAATCCACCCCAACGTTAAATAATCGCTATTGTAGCGTTTCCCCGCGTGACCAAAGTCCCATCAGTGATGTTTTGAACGTGCGCCCGCACACTAATATCCCTTCGAGCTTACGTCACTCTCTCTCTCTCTCTTTCTTCTTCTTGTTCTTCTTTTTCTTGTCTTCTTATTCATTTGCTCTCTTTCTTGAACGAGTCTCTATTGTCGTATTTCAATGAACGTCGTAAAGGCGACAATCATGTTGTAACAGACAACTGCTTGTACATTTGACATTGACATGTGTTAAATTTTCTCTTGATTCATAGCTTTTATAATTACTATGGTTAATGTTTATTATTTATTATTGCAGCAAACATGAAAGCTGTAAATTTTTAATGAGTAATATGCTCATGCTTTTGAACTTCTCGATACGTGAACCTAATGCATAATCCAATTTACATTAAGTAAATATTAAATGTTCTTTAGTTTACTTTAATCGTATTATTTTATTTGCGTATTTAATGTTACTTTCCCTCCTTTTTTGTATTTAAATTTGAGTTTATATCATTAAATTTTTATTTTTATCAACGTAAGAAAAGTAAGATTCATATTATTAAAATTTAAAGAAAATTTAAAAATTTTAAAATGTCGATACTTGTAATATTATAAAAAAATAATGCTAATTATTTATTATTATATTATGTAATTATATAAGAATAATGCATTATTCTTTAATTTTTTTTAAATATATAAATTAATGAATATATAATTTAGATATCTGAAATTTATTTATCGATAAATATTAAATATTAATATTTAAAAATTTCCTATCTTATTTAAATTTATATATCATTAAATTTTGTTAAAAATTCATACCTTATTTAATAGGTATATTTTAGAATAATAAAATTGAATTAATTAATAGAAATAATTTTGATGTGAATAGATTCACAATATATTAAAGCATATTATTTTATTACTTTATAAAATAATAACAAATATTTTTCAGAGATATTTCTATATATTATTGGAAGCTTTCACAACTCTACCATAGAATTTAATATGAAAAATATTCCTATAAAAGAAATAAAAAGGCATATTTAGATTGTAATATTTATAAATTAAAGATAATGTTTTTAATAAATATTTACGTACTTTATTAATATTTATCTAATAAAAATTTATTTATATAATACTTATCTTATAAAAATATTTATTTCTTTAATACTCGATTTATAATATAAATTTTCGTAAGACAAAATAAAATATTAATTTAACAATTATAGTTTTATAAAACACCAAAATTATTAAAATTATAAAATAATGCAAATGTTTTATTTTTTTGTTTATTAAAACTGTAGTAGAATTAATATACAGAAATTCTGTAATTTGCAAGAAGTTACCTTCGATAAAAAGTGTAGATATAATTAATAATATTGTCATGCATTATTTACGATGTAATGTAAAATTTATGTTAAAAATAAATAGTTGCAGATTCATGTAATTTTATAATGACTAAATATTATTAAATAATCATTTTATTACATAATAATTACAAAGATCGTAAAGCCCATTTTTTTCTCTTAAACAAAATTGATTTAACATTTAGCCTAATTAATCTTTTTTTCAACACCTCTTACGCTTTCGACTACGACTTTCAAATATTTTGAACCTAAATTCTGATTAACTCGGTTGTATCTCTTGATCGTGTTAGGAAAGCCTTAAGTATTATTTTTCGTTTAGACTTTTATCAATATTTATGCATTCGATACCAGTGGATTTCGATTTTCTGTCTCAATCATTCAGCTTAGCGGGATCATCACTCTTGGCAGAGTGTTAGAGGTACTTACAATGTATAATAATTACTCAGCTAGCACAATGATCGTGCGGAGTTTCAGAGAGCCAGATTAGGATCCAGCTTGCTTATTTTGACATTTTTATCATAGAATCGCAGAGTGCGCTAATCCCTCGGGCGGTGCGCGTAATCTCTATCCCCTGTACGCACCCTAGCAGTCTTTATATTTCTTCTTCCTCTCTTTATTCTCCCTACTAACTCCCATTGGTCCCCAATGCCTACGCGTGCTTGCTTAGGTACATACACGTGAACATACAAGAACAGTCTGTCTCTCTCTCTCTCTCTCTCTCTCTCTCTCTCTCTCTCATACGCACCTCTCTTTTTTGTTCTTTCAGTTGTCATTACTGTATATTTCTTTGGTTCTGTTGTCAGCTTTTTCGATACGTTCGCTATAATCCTCTATTAATTGCCGCCACAAGACTAGTCTACATCCCCTTCCATCAACTGGCGGTCACCCAGGCGCTTTGAAATATTTATGATGTTGATCTCCAATCGTCATGAGTGAGTGTAGTGTTCATCAAATTCGCTTTCGATTTAACGATATGTTATGAAATATTCATAGTAATAATACTTATCGACGTCGAATGGTATAATTATTGTCATCATAATTTTGTAGATTTGATAATTTTTAACTTTATATAAGATTTAGTTTTTTTTTTAATGACGTTAATTCAAATAAATTCATAAAATACTTAAAATTATTTTATTATTTAAAATTCTTCATAATGAAATATAATTATTGACGTGGTATTATTTATATATATATATTATTTATGTATTCTATGTAAGCATTATTCAATTCTAATATAACATTAAGAGAAAAAGATATAATAATGACTATAATATAATAATTTTTAATGTCGTATAACTATTTTATTTAGTTAATTAATTTGCGTGAATGAAAAGTGTACTTTTTTCTAGTTATATTATTTTTATAAATAGGGTTTCATTCGACAATTATATATTGAAGAAGAATACTAAACATATAAAATCTATTATTTTTCATTTTATTATTTCTTTGAACATAAAATTATATTATTAAATAGTTAAAATCTAATTAAATTTGCTAATTTTTTTATGAACCTTTAACAATTTGGTTTTCAAAGATATATTATTTTCTCCATAATCTTCATAATATATAATGAAAATAAATATAATGAAGATAAATTAATATAATAAATTAAACAGAAGAGTATAAGAATTCGAAGAATAAAACATTCTAAATATATAATTATTAAGCAATATAATGGGAGTAATCTACGTACATGTCTAGTAAACTTTTTGAAGTACGTACCGTATAGATATCTGTATTAATAAGGAAGACATGCCGATAGCATAATGATGACGACTTACGCGAAAGAGTGAGTGAGAGAGAGTGGGGGTGATACAGTGGATAATGTAAAGGTTCATACTACAGGTAAATATAAAGAGAATGAGTGAGAGTTGATTGGTGTAGAAGATGAGGAGCATATATATATGTATGTATATATATATATATATATATATATATATAGAGAGAGAGAGAGAGAGAGACATAGAGGGAAAGAGCATTTGAAGTGTTAATGGCACTACGGTAGCATTTCTTAGGGAATGACGCACTTGCCGACTTTTGCTATACGAGTTAACGGTGTGCATCCACACGCGCACTTGCCGCTCGCAACTGCAAGTTTTAACGATTCAAATGTCGTTTAATTTAATTTGACGATTGCTCATTAAGTGTAGACTGCATAATCTCGCTTTTTATGTTCTTTACGTAGTATGATTTAATATAGTACCTTCAGGTCATTCGAATAATTACTGCATCATCGTTTTCGATAGTTTGACTCTTTAATGCACTGTGAAGATCTTTATCATTCTCTTTTATTTTTCAAGTGTTAAAAATTTACTAATATTTCAACATGTGCATACTTATATTTTTGTTTTTTTTACTATTTCTTGAATCAATTTATTATTTTATATTCCTTTCATTTTCTGTGATATATATAATTAAGATTAGTAATTTCATGCTTCATACTTACTTAGGTATAGATTAAGACTATAAGTGACAAGATAGGAATCCCAAATAATCCATTCTTTCTTACCTACATCTATGATATCATCTGTCTATTGTTAACCCTATGATTGTATACATTTTATAAAAAGATATTTGTATTATAAACAAATTGTAAAAACGGATCTGTCTATAACGAGAGTGAGTAACACGATAACGCGACATCTAAATTGGTGAATTTAAACATAAAGAGAAACAAATTATTTATTAACCCGCAAATAGAGGTATAACGATCTACGAGAATATTCAACGACTCTTGAGGCAAGACACATGATAGTTGTAACATTTCAACAGACAGTTCAACCGTATCGTATCGCATTTAAATGAAAAGTAAGCTCGCGATTAATATTTCGAATTTTTTCGTCCCTCCTAAAATCTGTAGTATATTCTACAAACGAGAATAAGAAAGGAAGAGAATTTTAGAATATCAGTCAACGAATAAGTAAAAGCCCTGAAGAGCAAGAAATGGGCAAACAAAACAAAATTGATGAAATTTAATAATTTTATCAAAGACTCGTTAAATTTTTCAAAGAAAATGAAAATAAAATAAAGGTTGAGTGAAATTGAAATAATATTAGAACAATATAAGTCCTTTTCTGAGCAAATACTTACGTTGTCGAGAGATATTACCCGATTTCGAAATATTTGAAAAAATGTTTTACGGATTTTAAGCTTCGAGCACGACTTGATCGAATATCGTATCGATGGATCATCTTCAAAGGCGATAAACCCTTGTAGACACATTGAAACATTACAGTTGCCTTTGCCGCATATTGAGCCTACCTCATTCAAATATTCATTCGATAAGTAGCTATCATTTTACAATTATTTTCATTCTATTGTATATATGAATTCTGGATTAAATGAAATCTAAAACTCTGTTATTTGGGTACTTGTTAGCAGGGCAAGGCTCACGAAGTAATGATGATAAAGAAGCTGCGTTCGAATTAAATAAAAAATTACTAATTTTTTTCAGAATTTAAGAATGTTCTACAAAAATAAACTTATTATCATTCAAAAACACATACGTACTCTGAGAGACTTGCCCAATATAAATCACAAATCCATAACGGAATTATGGATGTTTTTAGATCAAATAATCATCCATTTACACACTTTGAAATCTTTAGGTCGACCGATCGATACATGAGATACATTATTAATCGAAATCTTCACTATAAATATACATCGAATCACTTACCAAAAGTTGAAAAATTGTTTACTGAGAGCGACATGCCAATGATGAATGAATTTCAAACTATTTTAAAAAAGACGTCAAATACTGATCTAAACTTTTGTTAATATATTAAATATTAATAGAACATATAAATGATAAACAAATTTAAAGTAAAACTTCAATAAAAAATATGTATTCGCCGTTACGAATGAAACAGAATCGAGTTTAATATATGAAAGAAGACATAAAATTGATGTATATGATATATTTATGAAATTTAACGTTATTAAACAGGTAGATAAAATAAAGATGTTAAAACTTTGTTAGAACTGTTTGAAATCAGGATATACGAAAAATAACTGAAACTGGTCGTGTTACAAAAATTGCGGTAAAAATAATATCATATTGCATTAAAATTCTAATAGAGATAAACAAGCAAATGTTTCTAGAAGATATTTAAATTAATGCAAGTTTAAGAACCATAATGAGGTAATAGCATCTCAAATTCTACTTGCTACGGCCTTGACAAATATAAAAAATAATAAAATTGAATTCATTTAAGCGGAAATTTAAATAGATTTCGTAGCACAATAAAATTTCCTAACCAAAAGTCTAACTCATTTACATATCTATCTCTAATTGAAAGTTTAAATAAAATAGATACGTGCGTAAAACGTATACCAGTGGAAATATCTCCAAGGAGACCTAACTACAAAGTATACGTAAAATGTCTTTTAACTCTGAGTATTTGTCATAAACTTCCAAATAAATTCATATAAAAATAAAACATTAACATTTCCCATAATAAATTATTAGAGGACCCGTAATTTAAAAAGATATTGCCGCTTTGGTAGGAATCGAACTGTTTTCCCCATTATTTGCTGTAGGATAGGAAATACCCGGAACTACAACCCTGTAATAAAAAACAAAATAGGGATAGGTGCTAACCGAGAAGCGAAATTCATAAATAAAAATAATTATTTCATAAATAATAATAATTCATAAATACAAAAATATCATAATCGATGGCACAAAGTAGTAATCTAGGCCGCAAATAGTATTGAGTTCTATAAGTTTTACGACAGGAGTGAAAGATTTTACGGAGCTTGTGTCTGTGTCCATTATATTCACTTGAAATAGTGGTGATAAATTTATAATGCTCAAAATTTAATACAAAATCTTGTAGATCTATTGAAAATAATATTGTTACTAAAATTAGAGCTATATGCAATATTACTGTTAATTAAAAAATTTTTGAATACTACTATGATTAAAGATAATAATATATATATATGGTCTGATACTTCGATCAACTTATAATAGATTAATATATAGCTTTATAGCCTAAAAGTTTTTGCCGCGTAACTCTTATTCGAAATAAGAAAAATAGCAAGTGCCAGTTATGCCGATATTCTATCATATGAATCATCCACACCAAGAGTTAATCGAATACCCAATACGGCAAACAGGTCCGAGTTTGCTGAAGAAGCAGGAGTCCGCATGGCCAAGTATTCTAATTCAGCATACACATACCTCAGAATTACAACAGTCAAAACTACTGTATTAAACTACAAGAAAAAGTGTTACATAAATAATCTTTAGTTGATGTATTGAAAAAAAATAATAGCTTATTTATTATACATCCAAAATAACTCAAGAAATAAAATGAATCGTTCAAAAGGTTGACCTTCAAGCATCGATCTAAAACATGTACTAAATATAATTTTGAAACTTATACAAAATGAATTTTTTTAAATAAAATAAAACTTTTGATTAAGGGAAAAGTGGTTAATGTAAAAAGTCATATTCCCATGTTTGATGCAATTGTAGATTGCATCTAAGTTTAATTCGAATAAATGAAAGACTACATTATAATTTTGAACGATATTTGTTTAAGACGTGTTCTCATAGATAAAATTTCTTCCAAAATCCAATTCCAAAATCGTGTTTCCAACTTACTATGCATTTTCCCTATTTATTCAAGTAAATTTTTTAATTATTTGAGATTTTTATACAAACTGTTAACAAGAAATTGAGTAGGTGAGAAATTGTGCATGAAAAGAAGAAACTAAACAGAATCTTCAGAAGTTGTATAACAAAAGAAGTAAAATAAAGAGAATCTTTAATTCACATAACATTGTTTATTTTTTAGTAAATTATAATATTTAATATTAAATTCGGTATATCTTAAAAACTACGCATGCATACTATACTCACGCGTTTATGATACTAAAACGCCTATCGTATACCTATTAAGAAAACATTATAATATAAATTTTAAATTAGCGGTCAAAATTTTTTAAAGTAGCTAATTATAATATTGAAAAATAGTACATAATAAAATACATTTTTGAAGTATTTAAAAAGAACTTCAACAAAGTAATTTAAATTTGTTTATCTACTCTTATCTGTTCTATTAAGTAGTCACTCCCTTTTCTAATTTTACTCTTTATCTCTTGTTTTAATATATGAGAAAGTTTTTTTATTCTGCTGAATCCCTATTTCATCCAATAAGAATATGTAGTTTCTAAACAATCGAGAGAAGAGCTAAGAGATAAATAAGAGATAAATAAGAGATGATTGGGAAAGTTATTCTACGATGTCGATTAAAAACCGTTGGTACATAATACATATAGATACGATTTAATTATGGTGTACAAAATTATTAGTTACAAAAAGAAAAATTAACGTTTCACTTAGTTAATTAACATTAATAACAAGACAAACAATTTCTAAACTTCATATATATATATATATATATATATATATATAAATAAAAGAAACGATTATTATACAATTATATTGACTTTATAATTACAGAGCTTCATAATTGACAAGAGTTTATTGAAAAAGAATAAAAATAAAACTGTGATTGCTTAATTATAAAAGTTTATGAAAAAAATACATACCTATAAATATACAATATGTTTAGGATTAGTAACTTATTAATAATTCTAATACTGGAGTATATCGTTATAATTTTCTTTATTAAAGTAATATTTTACTTTCTATTATTTTTAATTGTATTTACAGTGCATACGAAATAACGTAATAATTAATTTTATTTTTAAATAAATATATTTTCGTATTCACTTTGTACAAAATAATTTATTTTATTAAATTTACTAGTTGTTCTATCACACAAAATTTGTATATATAAAGACTATCTTGAATTTTTTTATGAGATTTATCTTTGTTTGAATAATAATTTACTACAACAAAATCTACTCTTCATCTCTTCAGTAGTATTGTAGTAGATAATATACACACTGTATATAGTAGATAATAAAATACAAAATAAACATTTTTTAACCAGAAAGGTTAAAAACGAAAAAGGTTATAAAAAATATAACCTTACCTCAATCCCATATATTTAATAGAAATTGTTTAAAAATAATTCCTAATAATTACATTTTCAAAGTTATTTTCAGGATGTTTCAATTATGTTTATTGTAAAAAATTTTAAGTAATAAATTCGCAAGAATAAAATCTTTAATTAGACTAATTATTTTTTCATTTATTATTAAGAATTAGTAATAACAAAAAATTAATGTGAATTAATTCGAATCATCAATACATAATTTTGATTGTCAGTTTAAAAATAGACAATAATAGTAGTCATAAATAATAAATTTATATTAAATAAAACGAAAAAGGATAGTAGTATTAAAAGCTGACAAAATGACTCACATACTGTTTTATCGAAATCGAGATATTGATAGAAGACCATGAGGTAGAATCATTGTAATTTAAATATTGACTTTTGCAAAGTTATCAGAAAGATCTAATAAATTATAAGTCGATTTTCAACCGTGTTCATCTACTATATAAGCGATATGGTTACATGAATCTGTAACGTAATTGTACTATTATTACAACTTTGCTTATTATTTTTTAATTTAATGTTTTAAACGTACATATTACTGTCAACTGTTTTGATTGTCATTAAGTATATCAAATTAGCTCGACTATAACAATACTAGTATATGTCGAGGATTTTAATTATTGGGTATAATAAATTATTAGAAGAATCGCAAAAGGAGAAAAGAACATATTGACCTATTATAGTAAAAGCCACAGTTAGAATATCAATAAGAAGCAAAATAATAAATACCGCAGTGAGCTGTTGACGGAAGGTTGAAGCTCATACGGTACTCCCGTGGTATTTAGTGATCAGAGCGAGCACGTGACAAAATTAAAGACCCTCTGTTCCTTTTAGTCTTCGTGAGACCTAATCTTATCATTGCATCGCTACGACTTCCTGCCGTACTTTTTTTTTATTATTCCACTCTATTATATAATTTACTATAATTCTGAATATAATGTTTTACTGTAATTCTGAAATTATTTCTTATATTTTCTTTGATTGAATTCAAGCTTTTCCATTTATTCTCCTGCATATAGGTATTTATTTATAACTTATTACTTATACAACAAGCTTTACACAACTTATCCTTTTCATTGAACAATAATTATAATAATATAATATCTATATTATGATGAGAATTTGGTGTGGAACTTACTATTGCTTATAAAAAAATTATTTTTATTTCAATTTAAAAATTGAATTATTTTTATGTTTTTATTTATTTAACTTGGTTTGCATTTGATTAATTAATATTGTATATTATATATAATGTTGACCAGGTTATCTGTATTTTTATTAGGTACTTGACTTTCCTGTAAATTATAATTTTAAATACGGGAATATATCATTGTAAATTTTTATTTTCAACACTTTAGAAGTTGTAATTTATATTTGTGAATGTAAATCGTAATTAATAGTAATTGAATTAATAGAAATTCTCTTTCTCTCTATCCACCATCTATCCACCTATTTCCATTTCTTTGATATAACACGTTTGTAAGTAGATAATAATATTTTATTATACATGACATTACTTCGATGAACATACATAAAACTGATGTTTTTATTTTTTTTTTCCTATTTTTAAATTTGGATGGTGTTATAATTATATTTATAATATATATATATATATATATATATATTTATATATATATATATAAATTGTTATCACGCACATAAAGTCGATAATTAAATTTTCTTATATAAATATATGAGCTAATGGTTTTTATTTCATCATCGCTTTATGTATGTGTATATATAGTGGTTTTAAATTTACTAACAATAACTTGCAGCACATTATACTCAAAGTTTTTAGACGATATAATTTATATATTTTACAATTATTCAATATTGAAATTAGTACTGTTGTACTACATTAATTACATTAAATAATGATAAATATTTTGATTTAACGGAAATAGTAAAATGGATCTCCATTGTAACAATTTGATTAATTATATAATTAAGAGAATGAAAAATAAGAATATTAAGATTGAATATTATATAAAATAATTTTAACGTTAAATAAATAATTAGTTAATAAATCATTATAAGTGAAATAAATAATTATAAACTTTTACATTTTAAATAAATTTTTCATATTTGTAAAGCATTTATCTACAACAAAATAATGTTCGGTAGCTATACAAAAATGAGAGACATTTACTATTGAGAATCTGATTCTTTCCGAAAAAAACTACAGCGGCATATATTTAATGATTTTAAATCATATGGTTAATGAAGGTAAAATGAGTTTGCTTCTGTTTTTGCTAATTTTGCTTCTGTTATGAGGCAAAAAGCTATTTAAATACGAAGCAGTCTATCTATTGAGCGAAATTTCATAAGATTAGCTTATGTGGTAATAAGGGACAGTTCATGTAAAATACGATTCTTAATTACCGGTAGTAATAAAGTAACAGACATAATAGCGAATGTTGATATATATGTTTAAAAAACGCCTCTTTAAAATTATCGATACGAGGTCTAATCATTGATTAGACTCCGAGTTCAGTATACACAAAAATACGGAATTACACAAAAATACACAAAAAACAAATGCTTTACAATTTTGATTTTTTTTTTATAGGGCTCTTTCAATTCGTCAATTTCTGAATTATGATGAGTTGAATTTATTCTATTTTCTTTAAACACATTATGTACCTCATATCGTGTCATTGTGACTTTAGATTTATTTGCGTGCACAATTTTTTTATTGCACTATTATTGCAACAGATGTATAGTGAATAAACAAGTCTGTGTCGTTTATATAATTTATAAACAGGCTTTTTATTACTCTATGTTTGAACGAGAGTCACATGATAATTGTGGTTATACGATGATTATTATACATCAACTGCAATTAAATAAACTTTTTGTAAGAAAATGGGTATTTTATTTATTTATTTTAATTATTTTAATTAATTTTTTAAATTTAGTTTTTATAGGGAGATACTATTTTTATACATTTATATTCATAAATAATTGACTATTTGTAACAGCTATTTTACATTATTATTAAAAAGTTGACTTCATCTTTATAAAATTATTTTCTTTATTTTTTATAATCTCATAACATTTTTACAAGCCTTTTACAAGGCTATAAAGCAATCTAAACTATATTATAACCTGTACGTGTACATGCATGTATTCATTTATGCATATATATAATTTATATAATGATTTATACGAAATAATAAACAGATTAAATACTTTAATATCTTATTTAGTACGCATTTATATTTTATTGAGCGTTTGATGTTTTAAATACATTAGACTTTATTTTTAAAGCATTATTAAATTAAGTGAAATTAAATAAATCTTTTAACTTACGTTATTCTATTTACTGAATTCATTAATCAGCTAGCATCTTACCTGAAACGGAAAAATATTTATTTTTGGAAGATGTAATTAATATAATAAATTCATATGTTATTTGATTGTATAGTATTATTAAAGTTTTAAGATATAATTAAATTAATAAATTATTTTTTATTAAATGTTTATTATTTAATAAAATAATTTAAAAATTGTATTATATGAATTACCAATTGGTATATTATAGTTTTTAAAATAATTATAGGAACACGCATTGTAAGGAAAAAAATTATAATATATTATATACAATAGATATTTATAATTTTCCATTCCATGACGTTATAATAATGCATCGAGAGGAAAATTATTTTGAAGATAAGAAGCTTTATTTATACTTCTTAATCAGTATCAATTATGCTTATATTTATTAAGATTGTATGTTTTTACTTATTTAAGAAATCTTAATATTTAATTAATAATTTTGCATTCAAAATTTTAAATTTAAATGTTTTGTTATCGATTCTGTTTCCCATTTAAAATATCTGATTTTTCAGTTTCTTCTAGAATTCATTGCTAGCTTCAATAACAATACTTGTAATATTTATGATATATTAAATATAACGATCAATTGAGTTCGGTTCTTATTTCCTATTGATGTTAAAATATTTAGTTAAGATACGATTATAAAACTATTTGAATTTGAAGAAAATGCAATGGTTGATGTATCATTTATAGACGCATACAGAAAGCTCTTCCTATTGGCATATTGAATGAATGGAATATGGGAGTGAAATACAAAGATAGTTTCATATCTTTCAACCCTTTTCTATCGTTGGTTACTTTGTGAGTAATAAATACTTGAGATGTAATCGCTAAAGAAAACAAGCGTCGAGATTGTTTTGGGAATAATTGAAGGCACCGCTTTAAAAGAACTTCTTTTATTCTTATTCCAGCCGGCTGTTTCTGCTGATCTACCGAAAGGAAGAGAAAGAAGGAGACGTACGTGCTCCAACAACGATCAGTGTTCTACTGTAAGGAATGTACGAGAAAAAGAACAAGAAAAAAAGATGAAGCGAGGAAGTCAGATAATGAGATATATATATATATATATATATATATATATATATATGTGTGTGTGTATGTATAGAGAGAGAGAGAGAGAGAGAGAGAGAGAGAGAGAGAGAGAGAGAGAGAGAGAGAGAGAGAGAGAGAGAGAAGATACAAAGTATTGAAGTTGAGATCCGATCAGAAAGGTAATCACCGTTCATTAATGTGTACGTAATGTTGTAGTTGATTGGTAGCCCTCATTATTGAACAATATTCCACTTAAATCAGTTACTACGACTTTCAAAAAATATGAACTTAATTTAAATATTCTAATTAGATATGAATATTAAAATTACAATAATAATAATAATAATAATAATAATAATAATAATAATAATAATAATAATAATAATAATAATAATAATAATAATAATAATAATAATAATAATAATAATAATAATAATAATAAACAATAAAAAAAATAGTAAATAAATAATAATAAAATGAATATTAAATAGGATCATAATAATATTTATTTAATTTATATTTTAATTTATTTAATCCATACAAAATATTATTTTTATTAAATAAAATTAAATAATTACTGTTAAAATTTTCTAAATTTATTACGTAAGTATTTATGAATATCATTGTTTGCTTATTAGATACCAATACCATATATAACAATAATTTATTCATATTCTATTTCAAAAGTATTGTTATTGGTAAATTTTCTATTTATTTTTAAAATTAAAATATTTATTTTTAAATTGATTAAAAGATTGCAATTTATAACTTAAAATAATTTGAAAAATAGTGAAAGTTTCAAGTATTTTAATATGATAATTAATTATTTTTATAAATCTGTAATTATGTAAAACACAATATTGATTCGATATGAAAAATATAAAATATTATTGACTACAGGTGAGAAAAGAAAATTAAAAAAAAGTAGTGAATTGTTAAATAAACAGTAAAGTAATTATTATTTGAACAGATTTTATTAATTTATAAGATTATTCTCTAATAATTTATATTATTCTTCAGTATTTTATTTTGTAATTAATAATTTACAAGCATATGAAAGATAACTTTTATTTATAAGGTGCATCAAGCTTTACATGATTTTAAAGGTTATTTTAATATTTCATTTTTTATTAATTATTTAAAAAGAAAGAGAATATGAAACTAGCTTTATTTATAAAAGATACTGTATATTTATTTCTAAATATATTTAAATATTTCAGCAAAATTTGATTTTAGTTATTATATATAAATAGTTTCATGTTAATTATATCTATAAGAATTTTATAGACTTTAAAGGTAACATTTGAATTCTTACATTAAAAGTAATTTATGCAAAAACCAATGAAACATATATTTTTATGTTAAAATTTATTTAAAATTATAGTAAAATTGAAAATATAATTATAATAAATTGATAAATTAATATACATGAATTAATATATAAAATTAAACGATACGTATTATATTTATTAAATACATTATCATTTCATTGTAAAATATTAAAATTGTATATTATATAATAATTCGAAATCAAAATTTATAGTTTTGCAGTAGAAAGAATGAATTAATTTCGATAATTTATTTAAATTTAAACAAATAGTAAATAGCTTAAAGATTAATTGTTTAACTACTATAATATGTTTTATAATGTACTTTAAGAATTTTAGAAGAATACAATTTTATATAATATATTATTTTGTAATATACTATTATTTTTTCCTGAATTAGTCCAAGAAATATGTAGAAAATTTTTTATATTTAATTTGATTTTCATTTTATTATCAATCATAATATAAAATAAAAATAATAAAAAATAAATTAAAAAATATTCTCAGTAACTGGAAATTCAACAAAAAAAATTAATAATTATATACAGTTCGTCACATAAATAAATAAATAAATTTTATACAATGATTATTGGAATACATAATTTACGAATCGTTAGTTTATTTGTTTAAATATGGGTATTTATTGCACCGATCATAAGAAGTTACGTGTAACTACAGCATACATAAGGTCTAATTTACTTATAACTCGAAAAAGAAATACAGTAAATACTTTACAGTGAGTATATTCGTTTATTTTTTTTTATGATTCTCTGAAACTGTAATAGTATCGACTCTGCCACTGTCCGACTATATATTCTCGCACCGGCGTCTTCAATAATACAAACTGGAATGGTGGTTGAGGGAGCTTGGAAATTGTAATCGAAAGACAGTATTGGAAAGTAATACTTTAGATCGGTGGGGGCTCCTGAATAAATGATGGGACAATATTTTTAAAACGCGTATAATTCACGCGGGGCTACGGCTCGCTCACGTTCACCCCAAGGACGAACCGGTGTATTTATCGGCCCGTAGAGTATATAGTGCGGCTACATACTCACGTAATTCTCTTTCTCTTCCTCTTTTACTCATCCCTTTCCAATACTGCTATTTATATCAATCTATATATGTATCTATATTTATGTATCTATCTATTTGACTCTATCATTTACTCAAACACTTTATGCTATCTAAATGAGAATGATAAAAGTAGATCAGGTTATAATGAGAGAGGAGATGAAGAGGTAGAGAGAGAGAAAGAGAAAGAGAAGGAGGTGACAGACAGACAGACAGACAGACAGACAGACAGACAGAGTGTGAGAGTGGATTTCATGGAAAAAGAAGAGTACTCATCATTTATACAGATGCGGAAAGCATTTATAAGACCCACGGTGTATCACCGTAGTCTATTTTTACACAACATCATATATAAATAATTATTTTTATAGAATGAATTACTTTTTCAGTAACTTTATTTTAATTTTAGTAATCTTTCGAATGTATTTGATGAAAAAATAAAATAAAAATAGTAATAAATTTGAATAAGTTAGAATTAAATTTTTTTAGTCGAAATTATATAAAGTAGTTTCAATTAATTGATACAAGATATTTTGTTAGGTAATCCAACATATCTATAAATAGAAATTTTAAATGCCTTTTACAAAGATAGTATTTCATTGATTAATATTAGTAAATTCATAATCAATTGCATTCCACCATTGCTATAAATTTTCAGTATTTAAAAATTTAAACATAAAATGTAGAAATTATTACACACTTAAAAATAACTGATCGCTAAATTAAGTTAATTTCATAGTATCCAGTAGATATGAAAAAAATAAAGTTTTAGGAATTAAATGTTATGCATTATGAGAAAGAAAATTATAGTTATAATAACACGATAATGATTATATAAATGTCAAGGTAATGAAATTTTTTAGTTAGAAATTTTTATTAAGATGTAAGCAATATGTTATCGAACTTGTTGAGTTAAATGTTAAATCCTATGTAAAAATGGCGAACGGGAAACTTTACGTATAAAAGCATTCAATTCTTGTTTCATATATAAAAAACTCCGTGTTCGTTTGGAGCTGGAAAAGCTAAAAATGATTAATAATTAGTTTACTCTTATCCATTATAGACTTTGAAGAGTAAGGACAGTTAATCAATATATTTTTAATTAATATTTAGAATTGAAAGCGAGAATAATTGTTTTAGGATTGGATTTAATATATTAGAAGTGAAGCTTATTATATATTTATTCGAATTTATTCTATTTATTATACTATTTAGTACTACTATTTATTACTATTTATTTATTATTCTACTATTTATACTATTTATTCTAATTTCTTAAGTACTTTTTGTCATAGCATTTTCTATTTAACTTTGCTATAGATATTTTAATAGATTTGATATATAAAATTTATATATAATATTTAATAATTAATTTTTTGTTTGGCATAAATATTATTAGAATACGCTTTGAAAAATATAAATATTATCCTGAAAAAATAGTAACTACAACGGCTGAGTAATTACGTACTTGATATGATATAAAAGAATGATCTAAGGTAATCGAAGGAAAATAAAATTGTTGAAAAAAGACAAGGGTAGTACTTTTATAGCAAAAACTGCGGGGTTCATTGGAGAAATGGATTGCACATACCTATTTTTTGATGATATAAGTATTGCTCGTAAATTACTCGAGAACTGACTAGTCGACGTAGATCAGTAAAAAATTATGTTTGAATAGAGTATATTCCATAAACGGGATATTGTTCATGATTGACTAGAGGTAGAGTAGCTTAACTGTCGATTAAGCGATTAATGCAATTATATAGTTGATATTAATTGACGTATGATTGGACAACAGATTAAAAATTGTTTTAATTTGAGGGAAGCGACACTTCTAAGTAGACTCGGAAGAGATAAAGTAGATATAAATCACAAGCATAGCAACTTATATAGACGTTGAATGTAGAAGTGAAAGAAATCATCTTCTGGATTCTAGTGAAAATTGGATCGTGACATTATACCAGAAAAAGATATTTATCTTAATTTGGAAATTTTAAAATTCAATTAAGATAATTACATTATATTATACATTAAATTATATTGTAGTTCATACATTTTAATATTCGATTATTATAAATTTTTAGATCTACTTTCATCAACTTCGTTTACGTACGTGCAATTTCAATATTAAATTTATATAATTTTATGTATAATGCTATATTACATTAATTTTAATGAATTGATGTTTTAGAAAATATGTCATTCTAAATAACCGTTTTTATTTTAATATGTTCTATAATTTTCTATAACGACATTATAGTATTCTTTCATTTTAAAATATAATATAAAATTCTGTAAAATAAATCATTGAAATAAATAGTAAAAGCAATTTGTTATCACAATTTCCAATGACAATTTTTAATCAATGTTATATCATTGCTTTAATTAAATTAATTATTATTCTGGAAAAAAACTTTTATTTTGATTATAAATTAATATTTTTTATTTCAATTTTTTATTATAGCTAACAATAAATATCAAAATATTTTTTTATCGTGTTTATCGATTACAAAAATTCATTCTGCAGTTAACGTTCAATATGAACTTACGGTCATCAATTGGTAAGTTACTAGAATGTAAGCTGATAGACGGGTAACGACGATTAAGAAAATTAATATGCATATTTAGCTATGTCTAATACTTTGATGAACGTTATGCTCTTTCATGAACTCTAGATTCATAACCTCAAGTATAATACAGAATTATGTGATCGTGAAAAGCAATAAAGAGATATAAGTATGACGGAAAAATTATTTAATTTATTTTCAGTAGAATTTAATTATAAATATAATTTGTTATTCATTTTCTTAAAAACAAGTTATTCTCACTTTTGATTGATTAAGAATATATATTAATAATTTAATGTTTATAAAGTCTTCTGAATATTATGAATATTGATTAGGTACGAATTATATAATTATAAAATAACTGTATACTTTGATTAATTTTCTGTATTGTTAAACATACTAAATTTTCATATAATAATATTATGCATATAAGAGTATAGATGATTATTAATTTAATAATGATTAAGGGAATATCAATGTTTATTTGAAATAATGGAATATGCGAAATAAGTTTTATATAATTTAAAAATAATTAAAACCAATTTTTTCGTATATATTGCTAAAATCTTGATAAATGACTATGGCATGAACGATACTCTAATTTATATGCAAGTATAAGCATGAAATATAAAATCCACTTTCCCACATTTGTAATTATTTTTAAATTTAAAAGTTAACCCATACCTTCCTACAATACCATTTATATATGTATATAATCTATATATTAATTATTAATTATTTTTCTCTGTAAATCCATTAAAATAAAATTTTTATAATCTAAATCGTTTTAATTTGCTAGGCACGTATATTTATCTTTAACTCATCAAATTAGAGACAGTTCTAAATTTTATAAAAAAAATGGATGTATTAAATTTATTTTACGAAAAAAATTGTTCGTAGAAAAATCCGTATACCTAATGCAGATTTGTTGATTACGAGTATATCTAATTCAGTAAAGGGTCAGAGCGAATACATAAATACAATGGTGTATGGAAAGAATAATAGAGAATAATTGCAGGAATCATAATATATGATATAAATTTAAAAGGTTTGAATGAGTTTTTAATCATTACAATATTTTTCTCTGCTATTTTAATTTTCCTCACATTTCTTTAATTAAGCTATAATTTAAAGTAAAATATTCATCTATACAGTTCGCACCTGATGTTTTTAATGGAATGATAAAAATTTAATTATGATATAGTAATTTTTATAAATAATATTAAAACAAAAATGATTAATTGTTCTTATATATGAAAATATATATTAATATGTAATGTTTTTTAAGATATTAGAAAGTGTTAATTAACGAATAGATCCATATCCAATCGATAAAATTTATGATAAAGTAATTCAATTATGTTTAAAACTAATTATATATTAAAATTTGCATACGTCATTTATGATAGTAATTTTATGTTTAATAACAAAATTAATAAAAACATTAATGTATTTAGGTTTTATATTTTGCTTTTTGATATCACATAAATGAAAGCTTTTAAGAAATGTTGAAATTTCAAGATTTGTATTAAATGGATGTTTTCTTCTTGAAAATATAATGCAGTTAATTTGAATATATTAACTTCATCTTTAGGCTTATTAGGATTTTTCATTAGAAATAAAAGTTTAATTCCTTACATATATCTCCTTCTCCAGTATTTAACTTTCTTATTCAATTACAGTTCTCATACCGAATAAAGTATATTTTAAATGTTAACCTGTAAATACATTTACTGTTTGGCTTTTTCCCACCCTTTGGTGTCTACAATCGGTCACATTTATCAATAAATAATGACTGTTCAATAAACATACAGGATTTATAGACTAATATTATATCTCCATTGATAAAGTTAACGGTTAAATAAAACATGAGCTTGTAAAAGTAATTTTTTCCATCTTCTTTCGTTCATCTAAATAAAATATATATTATTCTTTTACAGTTTTATTTTATTTTAACTATAGTCAGTATTTATCGAATTTTCTTCTCTTCCTTGTATCGAAATAGATTCAACTGAATGAGAAACGCGAAACCAGAAGAGGCTCATTTTCAACCTGAATACCGCTCGCACACCAAGCGGTACCTGCTAAGATGTATTCATACACGCAAGCTCGTTGGAACCGTGTTACTTACTAACGTATGAACTCGTTCGCACACATGAACCATGCATACGCATGCATGTACATACGTTAGGGCATTTTACTTTACGTATGTACGTAAATGTAACTAAGCTCGTTAAATCCAATACGGATCTTCTATTTGAGTGTGCTTATATGTATCTATAATACGGTTCTTCTTAGCTCGGGCACTTTACGATTTCGATTGCCTATAAAGTTTATCCGCGGCTTTCTATTCTATTGGTAGTTATATAAGTGGATTGACCAGCGGTGCATTGAACGTATACTTTCACGGAGAGCAGCAGACATTAGACTGCGTGAAAGCCGGACATTGCATTAGTGCGTAAGAGGACACGTAGTTTGAAGACACCATTTTCCCAGAGATCGCATGATGCGACTAAGCTCAGCTTTAGTCTCTCTTGTTTCAAATGAAAAGAACTTTTAATACTTGCTGTCAACCACTTTATTCCATTACAATTATTAAAAAATCTCATTTTTGACGAAATTCATTAACTTCTTAGTATTATCAATTATCTTGAATATAACATTAGTTGCGCTTTAATAAAACTCAAAACTTGTAGCGTATCAATTATTGTTGGACTAATTTATTTTCATTGCCTGCTTTTTCCGCCTTTTCCTTTTGATTATTTACCTAAAGTGTTAATTCTTTTGCTGTTTTCATCCCGTTGCTCAATTGGCTATTTATTTTTCAGGCATTTATATGCTTATCCCGCCCCTGACTATTGGGTTACATTATTTATTTTATCAAAGGGAAATTTTTTCATTGTTCCTGATAATTCAAGACTTTTAAACAACGTCACTTAAAGGTATAATTTATAATACAACTGCAATAAAATTATTTTTTGATCTAATTCATTTTATAGGAAAATTATAATTATTATTAAAAATTAAGTTTTAAAAGATCAAGATCTAAAATATAAGAATAATAATCTTTTTTCTGAATGTTGATTGTAATAACAAAATGATAAAATTTAATATTTAATAAAATAAATTTTTAATAGAAAAATGTGGCTTATAATACATCGATTGGTCATTAATAATAAAATAATTATGAAGAAATTGAATAAATCAGCATTTACGCAGCTAAATTTTATAAACGATCCATATTCAAGATAGAAATCATCGTGTTATAATATATGCTGTATTATAATAAATTAAAATAGATAATAGTCGCAACTTGGGGGTAAATTTTTATTTATATATATGATGAAGTATAACCAATGAAACTATGATGAGAAATGTTCTTGATCAAATTCAAAAAAGAAAAACAATTTCAAAGATTTAAAAACAGAAAGATAGAGTGACAAGTAGCGAGGTCAAGACTGGTGAAAGACAAAAAAAATTTTAAAAAAGGTGAAAGTAAAGTTAGAAAATGAATTTATTGCGGTGATAGTGACTACCGTATCTCTTTCCGTGTAGATCATTGAAATCGTATTACATGTTCGTTGTCATCACCTTGACATAATAAACTACATATTAATTTATTTGTATACAATAATTTATAAGATTTTTTTTATAAAAGTTTGATGTTTCTTTAACCTATATATTTAATATTTTTATTATTTTTTAATATTCTAAAATTATACATAAATTTATATATTTTTATTTAATTTGAAAATAATTTTAATATATTATTTTAATTTAATAAATTTCTAAAATGCTTCATATAGTTACTTTACTGTAATTACGATACGCGTGTGAGCAGAAATATGTTCATTAAACAGAAGAGAAATAATTATCATTTTCAGAGTGATAGATACAGACATCAGAATGATTTATACATTCACACTTGATAAATTGAATTCAATCAATGTATAAATAATATTATGGATAGACATACTTTTTCTGATACGAGAAAGCATTAGGTATTTTCAAATTTTACATAAATGACTATTTCTTTAATCAATGGTATATGCTAAATCTCTAAGCCGATATGTAGCTTCTATCATACTATATGAGAGAAATAACCATTTTTGATAATGGCAAATATCGGAGTTTATCAGGCATTTAAATCATAAAGAAAGGAATGGTGAGCGAATAAGAGGAGAAATATTCTAAAATTATGGATTTTTTTCTCAGGTAAATGTTTCATAAATTTTTGCTGTTTCATTGGCAAGAAATGCCCGACGTGATTATCATCGTATCTTTGCTAGACATCAAAGACTTATCTCTTCTCTCCTGTTTTCTTTTTATCATGGTACATAGTACGCATGCGCACTGCCCGTTACTCGTTGGCCTTCCAAGAAATGGCCATTTGTAAATTATTCCGTTCTTCATGGTCAGATCGAATCTTCTGCGCTGCGCCACTTAGAAATATGCTTACTTTGTTTCTTTCTGCATCCAATGAGTTAGTATGGATTTCGCAAAGACAAGCTCCTCATTATTATTTAACTTATTTATATAATTTTTTTTTAAAATTTATACACTTTTAAATGAACATTCGACTAATCAGCAAATATTTAAAATATATCCACAACGATATGAATAAATATGTGCAAATGAAATATGTATTCTACATTATATTTTAGGTATGCAATTTTTATTTATTTTTTTTTTTTTTGTTGAAAATTTATTATAACTTTATCAAAAAAAAACATTTAATACTGTATATAATGGCTAATTAACATATAACATATACAAATTATGTAAATACACAAACCTTATTAAGGATATTTTTCAATAAAACTAAAAATATAATATTAAACGCAATAGATTTTTAAGTTAAATATTATAAAAATATTTATAGTAAATATGTATAAATAATAATGATGCGTACTTTTTATTTAAAAATAATATGTGTGATGGGTGATCATTCACATAATTATTGTGAGTGGTAAGCATAAAATATGGTATCATACTGTAAAATTTAATTTAAATATAACTATAAATATATAAAAGTTAACTATGACTAAATTATTTAACATAAATTGCAGTCTCTCTGTATTTAATTCAGACATTCTATCTAAATTTTTCAATTTGTAGTTTTGTAAAAGCAATAGACTATAAAGTTTATGTGATAAGTTAGTATATTAAAATATTAGTACACATCAAGCTTACAGTGAGCACACAAAATTCGTCAACAATTTAATTTATTTAAATTTTATATTTTCTAAAAGAAAAACGAATCTTAATTTTATTATTTTATTATAGGTGTATAAATATATGTAAAAATAATTTTATGTATGATCATGAATTTGATCAAATAAAATATTTATAAAATACAAGAATGAAAATTAATTTTAGAAACTTTATTCTTGTAATTATATTAGAAATATATAATAGAAATAGATAATAGAAATATTAAGAATATCTGATTCACAGAGTCAGCTATTATCTCGATTATTGAAGGCATAGATGTAATCTTTTTAAATTTTCAAATTTTTAAAATTTTGTTCTTATAAAAGCTAAGAAGTATAATTTGAATTTTTTACTTAGTGTTCTTTACGTTTCATTTTATTTACTTTTTTATGTATTATGTTGAAGAACAATATTGAGAAAAATGTTAAAAAGACATTTCTAATATAATACTATGAATAGAAGATCAGTTTTTCTTCAAAAGATTTATATATGGATATAACAGTTGTGAAATCTGTAACTGTTTCTTTTATACTTTGATTGATTCTTTAATAAACTGTTAAAAAGAACAATTGACATAATATTTTGCGATTGAACCTAATGTCATCCGGAAATTTACTTTTAATTTGTGTATTAGTGAATAGTAATAAATTCTCACATCTTAAAATAGAAGTAAGGGCAGTGTATGATTCTCAGAATGTTGTAAATTCTCGTGGACTATGTGTATTTCGTTATAGATCAAGAGGTACAAGGAATGTTCACGAGAAATTGTAAGGTGAAATATAGATGAGAAGGGAGCTGTACAAAGGTTTGAAAATTTTTCTGTTGTAAGACTGCTTATATAATTCTGTATTTATATAATGGCCAATCCAATATTTTTTATTCATAGCTTCTAAAAACTTTATTGAAAAAAATTTAAACTAATATTTTTGTAAATACAAAAATTTATTGTTTTGCTTTAAGTTTATTTCACAATATCATATGTTGACTAATTTGGAATAACGATTGCATTGAAAGCTAATATTGTTAGCATGCTGATAAAAATTTTTCGGAAACATTAAAATGTTATAATAAATTAGACATAGAGACATATAATAAATATAATTGAAAATAAAACTGTATAGTTTTTAAATACTCAACTGCAAGGATGAAGGAACTAAAGTTGAATATATGTTGACACATTTATTGTTAGGTATAATTTTTAATAAACTTAATATTTTATTTTTAAAAGAATTTCAAATAATTTTCTTAATCAGCCGAACTGACTTATAGCATAAATATATCCTGTGGCGTTCAGGAGGGGTCATAAAATAAGCCTAACAACACAATAGAAGTGTGGAACGAGACAACAGATGATGTAGCCTCCCTCTCTCCCTTTACTCGTTCTTTCATTCTTTGTCACAATCTCTGCATCTTGTAAGACTTCAAGTGATTTAAGCCTAATATTATTGCGTGTAAATGTGTCTCTTCTTTATTTTGTGTTACAGGGTATTCCGAAAGCAAGAGAAAAGATATAAGAAAAAAAATATAATTTTTGGGTAATGTTTCAATAAATTTAATTCTTCTAGTATGTGGCTAAATTTTAGGGAGATGGAATATTGAATTGTTTTCTATATAAATTACTTTTTATCATTTAAAATTAAATATCTAATTTTTTATGTTGGTTGTGTGAAATAAATGAATTACACATTTAATGGCATTAATTTCAAAACTAATATTTCAAGAAAAACAAATGAATAGGCATATATATATGATGTAGGATACATATTTAATATTATGTATAATTGAACAAAGGATTGCCGCAACGAAATACTTTCTAAAACGCGATTGAAAACAAAAGAGTTAATGCTAGAATGACTGATGTACGAAATATTATTTTAAACCGGAAGCATTGAGATTAGGAATCGCCGAGTTGTTGCAATATCTGAAATTCATTAGCGACGGTTATGCTATTATAGAGGAAGCAGCGGATTGTAAAATTGAAAAAACGAGTTATGTCGTAACAATTATCTACGAGTCATTGACTTTTTAAGCATCGGTAACATCAGCGGTGATCTCAAGATATTCTAATATAATCTATTCTAATCTAGTATATTGAACGAGAGATATGATTGTTTTATATTTTACAAGACCAGAATGTATCCCGACGCTGCATAATCAGCTCATAATGCTCGCATTCACTTAAAGCCCATTGTGCATATTGCTGCTGGTGACTCGTCTGCTTTTCGAGGTGTCCGCCCCCGTAGTCCTTATAATTCATGCATGCGCGCGTTTCACGTTCGATCACCAATCCGTCATCTAACAATTGTAAAACTTAAATTTATAAAACTATTAATTTTTTTATTATATTTTATTTCTAATGTTTTTAATAATAATCTATATTAAATAATACATACATAAATAAATACATAATACAAATCAATCCCAAATGAAAGGTATTAAAAAAAAATATGATTGACAAGTAAGTGGTATAGTAATTAACGGTGTTCATTATTAATCAATTTGTTGCATATTTAATAAAACGAGGAAAAGCTGTCTAGTATATAATGACTCTGATCAAAATTTAAGATCGTTGACAGAATTAAAGTCAACGCGTAATAGGTATATTACGCATTAATAGGTTATTGACGCATTAATGCTGAAAAAGAACAATCTTCTAAATGTTTCCGATTATTATTCGACACTACAGCATTACATATATATATGTGTGTGTGCGTGCGTGTGTGTGTATGCATGTGTGTCTGCGCGTGCGCGCATGTGTGAGATTCAAGGCATCGAGTGTCTTTCTTTACGTCTTTATATGACCGTTCTCGTTCTCTCGGTGAATGTAAAACGTTTAGGCAGTAGCTAGCAAACCCGGGAGTCTTTGTAACCGTTCAAAGAGTACAATATGTCTATAGTACTGATTGACAATGGAACTTCCCCTCGCTCTATCCCTTCTTTCACTCCCTTACTACACTAGTTAAATATATCTATCAAGGTTACTTGCAAAGTATAACCTCTTATGAAGAAGCAACAACAAGGGTTTCTTACATTATTTTCTTCTCATTTTGCTGTCCACCGTACCAGCGTGTAATATCAAAGATCTACCATGTATTCTATCTATTATATGATAGAATGGAAAGTTGAGTATACGTATGATTGCCAGGCAGTATTTTATTTAATTTAATTTTAATACACGTTTGGATCAACTTCATATGTATTAAATTTGGGGCAAGTCATTACGAAACGTCTTTTTCTGCTTTTTATTTAGTTGGTTCTTTTACTTTTTTTTATTATTCTTGGACATATTACCGAGGTACTTTCCACGTATGTTACTTATGAACGTTAATTTTTCTTTTATGATTACTATACATCAATTTTATTTTTCAAATAAAAAGGTATTTTTATATTCAAAAATATTTAACTCTACTTAAAACTACTTTTATCTTTTAATATTTAATTCAATCAAAAATTAAATGTTTTAAAAAATTTGAATACAGTATTATACGAAAAAGATTAAATCAATAAGTTTCTAAATTGACTCAATACTAAATTACCAACGCAATATATTAGTCATTAAAATAATAATTTAAAAATATATTTAATACCTTATGTTCATTTTTTTTAATACAATAAAGAAAGCATATATATATATATATATATATGTGTGTGAGAGAGAGAGAGAGAGAGAGAAGTTTTAAAAAAGAATGTTCATAATAAATATTATAACTTTAATCAGTATTATATATAATATTATATTGTTTAATAACAACTTGTTTTACCAAATTTATACTTCATCATTTCGTGATATTTTTTTGTATCAAAAAAATGTCTTGATGTAATATTTAATTTTTAAGAGGGAACAAAATTGTATTGTGAATTTAAGTTATTGTATGCTTAAAATTATTTAAATTTCATTATATGCCCTAAAGTATTCAAAAACTTTCCTGTGAGTCTTAGAATAGAAAATGATAACAAAGTACTTTATTAATTAATATTTAAATACATTTTCAATTTATTTGTTTTTAATCTATGTATCTTGATAGTAATAATTTAAAATTCAAGACAACTAATAAAATATCAAAAACAATTTTCTAAATTAAATTTTTCTCCCAAAGATTTTAGTGAACCTCTTACTGTATACATAAAAAAAAGTTACTTTATTTGTCATATGTTATAATTATTATCTAAAAAAATTAAAAACCAATAAAATATTTTGAAATTAAAATTTAACTTAAGGTTTATCCATCATTATAATTATTTTTTTGTTAACATTAAGTGAAATTATTTTTAAGTATTTTGTTTTTAAATGTTAAAGAGCAGAAATTATTGCATGCGATTTTCTTTCCGTAGTTAGGGATGTATGTAAAGGGTGTGTACGGGAAAATACATCTCGAATTCGGTTCTGAGAAAAAGAAAAGAAAAATATTCGCGAATTAGAGAGTATATAGAAATGGAAAAGTGGGAGAGATCTAATTAAAAAGGGTTACGAATCATCACAAAAGTAATTACCATTCTTTGATCGATTCACAAATAAAGATGGTATTTATCTTTATGTAGTACCACATTATTTATATATACATAAATATTCGGAAGAGAAAAATATAATAGAAAAAACACAGTGAGAAAAAGACACGAATCAAAGGGAAAAAGAATATTGTAGATCAACAAATGAACATCTGATTTTGGCAAATGAAGTAAAGAGAGTAGATGTTGGGAATGAGAAAATGAATTAATTTCGAATAAAGGAAAGCCTCAGCTAAAATGAAATTCAAGTAAGAAAATGAAAAATTAATTTATACACTACAAACTTACACAATAAAGACATATAAAAATATTTAAAAAACTAAAACATAGAGAAGAAAAAATATACTAGTTAAAGATAAAAGAGAGAAAAAGCCTTAGAAAAGGAAGAACAGGAAGATTTTGTACTCTAGGAAGCAGTCCAAGGAGAGTAACATACGTGAATTTTGTACCATCATTACTTTTGGTGATCTGTAGTGGATATTAAACATAAACTATGATGCCTAGCGGTTATTAGTTATATAGATTCTAAGTAGTAAAAGATTTTGCGTATATGTATATAGTGTGCTCAACAAGCTCCCCACTACTTAATAAAGTCGAGGCAATATGTGAGAAAGTGAATCAGGGAAAAATATAGAAAAATATAATGAGAATGAGAGATAATATAACTTTTTATTTGTTTGTTATACTTTGATAGTTTTAAAATTTTTTTGATTAGTTATAAAATTATAACTTTAATCTTCGGTATAAATAATATTAAAGTTAAAACAAAATCGAGTATGTCATTTATTGGATGTATTATTTTCTACTTTATGTTTTTTAAATCAATAGTTGAAAAATTTTGTATAAATTCTATATGAGGATAAATATAAATGGACTAAGAACTGCATCATGACTATGATAACTTGTATTACTATTGATAAAAGATTTAGGTAACCATGAATTGCATATAATTTTCTTTTCTTTTTCCCTTATAAATATAAGTATTTATTGGAATACTTATTTTTTAGACTATACATTAATTAGATAGTGAAGTTGTCTGAATAGTTTCCGATTCAGGATGTTGAAAAAAATTTTTCATGGATTATATTACTAAAACTTAGTAAAATTATTTTAATTACCATTAGGTCTCATTTACGTTACTTCGACTTACAAAATTTATCTTCGTTCTATATAAATTAAAAATAATGTTATGAATCATAATTATTAGAATAAAAGAAACAATATTAATAAAACATTTAATAAAACATAAAAAATATACGATGTAAAGTAAAATTAATTTAATATTACTGGCATCTTAAAGATAATTTAATAATAATTATGCATTATTTTTTAACTTTTCATTTGCATTACTTATTCATATCTACATTGAAATAATTAGTTCCTTAGAAAATATTTTGTTTTTCTTCGACTGGAAAAAAATAATATAGTGATTGAAATCGAATTTTAATCATATTTTAAATAACTATCACATATTTAAAATGCATGCGATTTTTATCAGATATACATAGTAGTTTCTCTCGTATAATTATGATTGTTTTAATGTATAGCCTCGTTACACATGTATCAATAAGAACGAAAGAAGTAGAAAAAAAAATGAAAGGAGATTTAGTAAAAACAAATACGTGTGTTTTTCTTACAGCAAAACATGCCACAGATTCCAAAGCATCGGTTCGGCATCTTTTCTCTTTCCACAGCAATAGTAAATTCACTCTATAGTACTTGCATACGAGCGCGACTTCTTGAGGCTATGCCTTTGGATTTACCGAATGTAGTCACTTGAGTATTTACGATTTCTATCTGTTCACTTTATAGAAAGATATGGATTCGAGGAAAAAATAATGTTAAAAATAAAAAAAAATGCTATTTATTGAGCGTACTTAGAACTTTCCTATTACTTCGCTAAACATATTACAATTCAGATAAATAGAGCGTCAATTCTATTTTTATCTCAATTAATAGGTAAGCGTAATTAGTTTTTAAAGAAAATCATAATTTTTAAGAACAGCTACAAATATGTTTTTAGGCTAGGTTGCTTCAATATTGAATGAGTATAACAATAAGTTATTTAAGAAATGAAGTATATACAGTTAAAATCAATCAGTATACACATGATAAACCCCATCAATTTATGTATATGTACATATATACAAATTAATACACAAAAATGAGTGACATATATGTAATTAATGAAAGCTTATATAGTATACATATCATGAATTTACATGTAGACGATATATGTACATATATCATCTTAACTAAAAATAAAATTTTGTACTTCAAAAATTGGATATATAAATAATTGGTCGTGTAATAATTTGCCTTATATTATGATATAATTAACAAAAATATTTATGTTTCGAAAAAACGATTATTATAATAAATATTCCAGCTCTAATAATTTTGGTAGAATTATAGTAGGATGAAATGAAATTGTAAATTGCAATACTAAAAAAAAAAATGAAATTAAAAAGAGTCGTGAGATGGTAAATATTGATGCGATGAAAATTTTAAGTAAATTTTAAAAGATAAGTACTAGATAAGGTTTTTTATTGTATAGGAGTGAATCCATTAAAGTACTCAAAATAATAAATAAGTTATTCTCTTTGTTCCATTAATTTTGTAGTCGATTGAAAGGTAGTATAGAGTAGGCTTATACGGGAAAATATTATTGTTGTTGTTATTATTATTATTATTATGTTTATTATTGTTGTTGTTGTTGTTATTGTTGGTATTATTATTGTTATTGTTATTGTTATTGTTATTGTTATTGTTATTGTTATTGTTATTGTTATTGTTATTGTTATTGTTATTGTTATTATATAGAAGGTCGTAAAATCATGCGTTTTACAAAAAAGCCTATAATTTCGTGTAAGTTTATATATAACATAGCGTTGTTATGATGACAGATTATGCGAAGTTTAAATGTTGAGAGAGTAAAAAGAGATATACAGTTAAGACATAAGTAAGTGCGAAAAGGGTTCTAGTTAAGTTTAACGTAAATCCGTGTTTGAACTGTGAGTTTAGTCTAAATCAGTTCCCTCAAGTTCGAGATTGCGGAAACTTTTAGTAATTTCTATTTTTTGTGCTTAGGTAAACTTACTTAGAGGTTCTATGCAATTCTATATATCGGTTTAACATGAAAATCATGATTTTAATATAAATTATCCTCAAGAGGACATGATTTACAAAAGTGATATTTGTGACAAAATAAAGTTACTATTCAATTTAGTATTTTAAATTGTAAAATATTTTCATAGATCTAAAATACTTAGATAATATTGCTATCTAAATCTCGGAAATGAAATTATAAACAATACAAAATGAAAACAATATTTAAGAACAGTTCATAAATTAGATAGGGCTTATTGATGCAATCATAATAATTTAAATAACGAAAATTGAAGAGCTTAATATACGAGGTTCAAGATAAAATAGGAAAAATGGGAGGGGAGGAAGGTCGACGTGCGAAGAGAAGATAATGTGCATTTGGGAGTGGTATTCATTTATAATGCATGGATGCGGAGTGCGACATAAAAATTCTCCAATTGCAAAATTGATGCGTGGCTTATGTTACGGGTATCGTCGCGGTTTGATCTCTCGCTAGTCTCGCGGGTACTCTCTTCTCGTTTTACTGTAAAGCAACTTCTCATATTGTATGGGGGCGCGTAATTCATTTTTTACCGGACTCGACTCAATTATTTATAAATTGCTGATCCTGGGGGAGAATAGTCATTTTTTCTTTTCTATCCTTGTTCCTTCAACTTTCTCTTTTATTCTATCTTAGACTCGTGAGCATTTTATCTTATTCATGACATTCAGAATGATGCATTTTTTCTTTTAAAATGCGATGTTAGAAAACGGATTAGAATAGAACTTCTTTTATTTTTTTTATTTTCATCTATCTGTTTTGCATCTACAAGTTCATATTTTATTTTTTTTTACATCTACTTACGAATATACGCATGTTAATAGACTCCTCTTTTCCCTTTCTTCTCTTCTGCAGGGCATGGAGAACGATAGATAGATAGATAGATAGATAGATAGATAGATAGATAGATAGATAGATAGATAGATAGATAGATAGATAGATAGATAGATAGATAGATAGATAGAGAGAGAGAGAAAGAGAGAGAGAGAGAAAGAGAGAGAGAGAGAGAAAGAGAGAGAGAGAGAGAGAGAGAGAGAGAGAGAGAGAGAGAGAGAGAGAGAGAGAGAGAGAGAGAGAGAGAGAGAGAGAGAGAGAGAGAGAGACTGTATAAGGTCGAAAAAGCTTGGAACGTGATACACGTGTTAGGTTAAAGATAGGGGATCTCCGCATCCCGTGAAAATCAAGGGCTATCGTAGAAGGAAAACTATATACTTATCGAAATCCGAGATTGTGGGAGATAAAGTCGACAGTGTCGTGTGTTGTACTCAGGACGCTTATCTGATTGATATCTATTGGGTGCATCTGTTTTCCTTTCAGATGATGCCTTTGAATATAGTCATACATTGATTGCTTTGTTAAAAACCCATTTCATTGCTCGGTTTTATTTGACAATGAACATTGATTAGTATTATTTGAATTGAATAAACATGGAAATGCATCTATTTCATTATATAATTAATACAATCCTGTAATTGTTATTATATTAGTTGTATCCATTTTATTACTACTGATAATATTGTATTTGAAAAGTAAATTAACTACGAATTTTTTAAAATATATTTATGAATATGTCATGATAATGCTGTACTTATATCTTTACTTAATTTAATTTATTGTTATTTTTGTTTGCTATTATTTTCTAGTTTATTAATCAAGTTTTAAAAGAATTGAAATATTTTATTATTATCATTGGAATATCATATTACAAATTAATAATTTATTTTATACGTTGAAGTAAGAAATAAAATCAAGTATCAATAAAAAATTAACAATTGGTTGTTGCTATTCATAATTAATAATATTAAAAAGATAATGTTAATGGAAAGGATCTATTACACTGAATTTAAATCGTCAGTATAGGATAAACTTTATATTTTTTTGTTTGTTATTGTAAATATTTTTGCTTAATCTATCGATTTTTATAATTACATTTGATTATTCATTAATATTGTTATTTTGAAATTTAAATGTATATCAAATATAGGTTGATTTATATAAAAATTTGATAAGCTTTATTTATTATAATTTATTTATTTATGTTTTACAATTATCTGATAAAATTATATGATTGTATGATTATATAAAATTATATGATTATAATTTATTAGATAAAAATTGAATAAAAATCAATCTATAAATAAAAACATATTTTTTAAAGGAAATTTATAAATTAATTTCTAAAAGTACTTTAATGAATAATAGGAATTTCCTTTTATGTATATGGTAATACCGAATATTGAATTTGCATTCTTCTAACTTCGTTTTCATTGAAACCTGTATACTTAGAAAGATACTGTTTTTATATAGAACAGAAAGCAAAAGCTTCGGTTCACTCATTGGCATTGCGAAAATAAACACAGAAGGTTGAAAGAGTAAGACTGATAGTTTGTAAGTGATTGTGAGACAGAAAGAGAGAGAGAGAGAGAGAGAGAGAGAGATATGAGTAAAAATGAGTAAAAGAAGACAGAAGCAGAAGGGGATTGAAGAAAAAAGATGTACGAAAGATAGAGTAAAAGAGGCAGTGTAAGGGGCAAAGGGTGGTGAAACTGAGCGGTATGGAGATGGATAAAGATATAAAGATAAAAGGGAATCTAATACAGCTGGTACGTCTTTAGAAAGATAAAGTTGGTAATGCATTTGGCTTTCACGCAAACATCGTTTTAATCTCCATCGTTCGTTCGTTCGCTCGTTTTTCGCACTGAGAACGGAATGCCGCTCGCGTGCACCTAACTCGGACGAAGAGGACGCGCAAAAGAATGAGATGAGGGATAAAGCAAAAAAATTCCGTGGTGGGGAGACAAGCTTCTCCCGCTTTTTTCATTGGCGGATTCAACCGAGCCGAGTAATCAGAGAAACATTATTTCTCTTTGAATCGGTGCTCCGTAGTCTCATGTGTTTTAAACCTAAAAAGAAAAGATAGCAGACTGTCGCTAATTCTGGAAAATTTTTCTTTCTCTTTCTCAATTCCTGCACTATTCTTTATTACAACACTTTTTATTCGCCTATCTTTTGCAATCGATGAGTCCAATAGAACCCGCAAAGTAATGTTACCAAGAGGAGTAATCTCTAACCCCTCAACACGAAGTTTTTATGCTTACTTTGATGGATACAGGACTGTGTCCTGTATTATGTAAAGAAGGAAGAGTGGAAAACTTGAGTATCACCGGTATTTAAACTCTTGTAAGAACTTCCTACATCGCATGTACCGCAATGAAATTTTAATGCTTCATAAAATGCTCCACTTGCCAGAAAGACATAATCATTAATCTGGATAATTATAAAATTAAGTTATAATCATATGTAGCATTTTAATGATCTACTGATTCGTCATCAATGATTAATATATTTAATTTTATGAAAGATGATAAGATTTTTGTTTTGTTTATCGGTTTATTCTCGTGATCAGATACGGTTTACAAAAACTTTTATAATCAATATTATAATCAATATTATTCATTTTATAATCAATATTAAAACTTATAATCTATTAAAAATACTAGTTTGAGACTATAAAAACATTTCTATTATTTTTAAAAATCCTATAATTATAAGGAATACATTTTTAATTAATTTTACGCTTACAAATTTCTTACACGTATACAAATAAGAACACGCGCATGCTTAAGTACACATGCAAAATTTTTAATATATATATTTAAATATTAAAATGCCTATACACATGTATAAACTTCTATGAAATTTATTTTTCCTATTGGTATATATGCATGATACGTTAATGAGATGGTAACTCAACCATTTGTTAAAAAGCAAAGATTTTTATGTAAATTCAAAATATAAACTAATAAAAAAAAAAAAAATATTAATATTGTATTTTTACGACAATTTTGGAACAAAATTGTTTTACATTAATTTTATATACAGATTACAGATATATAATTATTGTTTGATTATAGCTATTATACTTTTTCACATTTTAATAAACGAATTATTAATTTCTTGTGATTTTTTAAATATTTTAAAAATATTTAAATATATTAGAAATATTTTTGAAAAGATATTTTTTATGTTTTATATGAAAAAATAATTAACAGTTTAGATTCATAATAGAATCAGTATGATATTTAAATAAATGAAAGGTTAATATATTATATTACAGCTTCTAAAATTTCTTTATAAATAGATGATTTTATCATGTTTGAATACAAATGAATTACTCCCGTATCTTCATTTATTGATTTAAAATTTTAAATTTTAACATTAAAATTTTATTATATACTATATTTTTTTATAATATTAATACAAAAACAATATTAGAATTGTTTAATATTATATTATTTTAAGAATTTATGATTAATGAAATATCTTATCTTTTTTTTTAATTAAAAAAATATTTTATTACAAATTATTTTTTTATCTCCTGATTTTTAAGAACATGAAGGAATACCGTTAAGAGAAGCATAAATTTCAGAAATTTAGAAGTCAAAATAGTATACATTTTAAAGCCCTATTACAGGATAAATAATTTTTTACTTATAGTGGGAATAATAAATCTTACAGGCACTCAGACATCTTCGTTCACTCGCAATGCGAAGAAAGAAGAGAAGGTAGTTGACATTGAAGGAGCAATGAACAACTCTGCAGTCCAATTGTATTAGGTCTGTTGTATAGCGGATTATGCATTACAAATGAATATGCATGCACGTATATGGAAGTATAAGAAAGAGGGGGGCAGAAAAAAGAGGAAAAGTGAGACAGACCATGAGCTTCGTTGGGTGAGAGAGGGGGGGGGACAATGGTTGTATTATAGAATACATAGAATACCTCTTTGTAGCAAAGAGAGACACACGCACATTTCTGCCCTTAGTTGTGTTGCTTACATGTAATTATCTGTACATGTACAGTAAACTACTAAACTATTTTTTTCATTCTAAGATATCTTGTCCTTTTTTCATCATCAGGTATATACTTGAGTCTTTTTTCTCCCGTGCTTCTTTTTCTTTTCGTTCCATTTCTTACTTTATTTGTGTTTATCTTACTTTCTTTATATTTCCTATTTTCGGAAGAATAGTATTTAATCATTTAATTGTATATATGCATGTGTAAATGAATATATATGTATAGTTTCTGTACGTATATAAGTAATGGAAAATAATTTTATCCAAGATTGCGCATCTAGGTTCATCTGTGACGGTCGATACACCTGAGTAAATACCGACGTAACCATGTGTATATATATACTTGAGTAATAGTAAAAAATATACTCCAGAGATGTATATATATATGTATATGTGTGTGTAGTTTATATATTGTGTATATGCTTACATGTACACGTATTTTTATTTGCATGTATGTATAAAAATTTGTTGACATGCATAAGGGCGTTTTTGTGAATATATCAGGTAGGTTCTATTGGATATCAAGCATTCGATTATAGAAAAGACAGAACAAAGAGTACAAATACATTCAATGGTAGTCGATTTTATTTTAATTGCTTTAACTATTTCCTTGTTACTTTTTACAGATTTCTGAATTTCTATTCATTTAAGTAAATAAAATTTCGTAAAAAAAGCTACGTTGCGTAAAATTATTTTTACTGCTGAGAATCAATACAAATGGATGCTCCTTTGATTTAAAAAAACTCTTAGGTTATCAATTTAATTTCAATCAATCAGTAAACTTTAAATTAAAAAATTCAGTGGTATAAGTTCAGAATATAACGACCTAAGTGACAAATGTAAAAATTTTATAGTAAAAAAGAACTAAAAAAAAATGTGAAAATGAGAAATATCTGCATACGGTAAAAAAAGTCATGAAAGAATCGAAGTTCAACGTCAGAGAGAAGTTCGCTTACATGGCGCGAGATCAACAGATTTCCTGGCCGGCGGGGAACTGTTCGGCACATCAGTCGCTCTTCCTCTCCCGGTCTTCATTGTTAACGTCACTTTGCCTCGTTACAAGCCCTCTTAGCATCAAATAGCATCCCGCAGAATGATGGTGTTGATCACGCGCGGCGCAGAAACCAAGATCCAAAGACAGAACCGACGAACGCAATAAATCTAAATAGTATCAGACGCCTGTCGACCAGATGCCGGACGCTCTCACAGTCGCTCTCGCTTCTGTGGTACTTGCGGGAGTCGTAGAGGGGCGGGTACAGTCTTAACTCCACTGCATAACGGTGTGTAGTGGCAACGATAGTCGGAGGAGGGGACGGTGAGAGGAAGAGTCGCTCTCTTGCCCGGCTTGAGTCTCCTTCCAACGGATTGCTTCTACGGCCGGGACGACCCCATTCACCACCGGACAATTACACCAAACATCGAGAGGAATCACGACAGCAGTGTGCTGCAATCAAAGAAACAAATAGTCGCAAGATTATTAGAAATCCCTGTATTACATTTTCACATTCCGAATTACCTTTGTTTCCTTTAACTAAATATGTCAAAATGGTTTTAGCATAAAGTCTTTCTTTAGATCTGATTCTTTATATTCCTTTAAATTTCATTGGTCATTTACTTATCCAGCCAGAAATATTTTAACTAAGTGAGAAATTTAATAAAGGATCTTTTTTTTTCATTCAGTCTCTAATGACAGTTTTTTTTTTTTGTCAATTCATTTAAATTAGCTATAATTATGAAGTATCCGATAATACTTAAATGATTTAAATTATATAATACTGATTATAAAATACCGTTTCATGATAAATTTATCCTATTTTTTCAAAAGAAAAAATAATGTAAATATTAATAGATACAATTTTAATATTTTAAGTAAATATTAGCGATTTTTTTTTTAAATAATTAAATAATTATTTTGGCTTAAAAAACAATATTACCTAAAAATCGCGTTCTAAAATTTGTTTAAAATTATGGTGATTTTATAAATTTATTATGTAAAGTAAGGATGTACAATTTACTAATATTATTACTATTCTTTTTTTTAAAAATTACAATAAATGAATAACCATTAATATATTACATGAAAAATAAATAAAATTCCGCGTGTAATATATAAAAATCTATTTTTATATTTAGTTACCCAATAATGGAACGATATAAATTTTTAAATATTTTTTTAAAGTATCAAATGAATAACAACAGCATTTTTAAAGATGTGGCTTTATATATGAAAATCGGGTGGGTAACTTCTTTTTTGCCGTTATTTTTTCTTCTACGATTGTATATAAAGAACGCTTATCCCAAATGATGCTTTAATATTTTTCAGACTGCCTCTTAAGATTTGTCATTTGAGGATGCCTCTTCAGAGAACTTTAATTTATATATACTCAAGATTTAGACAAATCTTATTGACTGACAAAGTGGCTTAAGAGTTTAAAATTATAAATATATTTTATTTTATTTTATGACTAAAAATGAAAGAAAATAGTTAAAACATGAATAGCTTATTTAATTTACTTTCTAGTATAATTATTAGGCTTCCAATAAAAACTTAATTAAGGATTATAACTATAACTATAAATTAAAGATTATTACCTTATATAAGGCGTTACATTATTTGGCTATTAATTGTTTAATTCCTACCTTTAGAATATTAATAAAAAAATAACCATATTTGATAAGAGTTACATTTTTGTTTTATTTACCTTTCATATATTTACTTTATTTATATTATAAATTCAATATTTGATATTATGCTTATATATAATTAAGAAAAAGCTGTATTGAAATAAAATAAAATAAACAAATATCTATAAAGTGATATTTATGTATATTATTAATTAAAGTATTTTATACGTAAAAAATATGGCACCAGCTATATTCACTTAAAAAAAAAGTAGTAAATGCTTTGTTCATAAATATAAAAGGATTTTAATATCTATTGTTCTCTGATGATTACTCAAATATGTTTTCTAACGTATGCATGTTTGTTGAATTAACTGATACTACTTTTTTATATCATTGTACTCGATATTTTATTCTTTTATTTTTCACTAATGCAGATAATTGTATAATTTGAATATGCATAAATCAATTTAAATTTTTCATTTAAATAAAGTTTTTGATAGTTTTGATTTAATAATAGAGATCTTTGCGTTTTTTCATTTTCTTAAATGTTTAATAACAATAAACAAAATACTATTTCATTTAATTTGATTGTAATGAAAATCAAATTTAAAAGCCTTTTTAAACAAGATTTTTAGACTAAGAGAAGATGTAAACATAAAATTCAACCTTGCTTTCAAAATTATAAAATACTTTATAATTTGATCATTACGAAGATTTCTATTCATTATCTAGAAATTTTTGTAAAAAACGATTTTTGTACACGAAAGAAAAAATAAACGAAAAGATCGGAGCAAAAGTATTTGAATTATTTAGTTCTTGTGGTGGCATGTTAAAATATTTATATTTGGTAATTAATGTAATAAACAGAATAAAAAGAAATGTAAAAAAGAGAAAAAATAATTAATACTTTTAGGGAATAATTTGAAAATGAAGGTTGAGTCAGATTTGTTGAATCTATATGCAAGTTCAAATCATGTCTTCATTTTTGGATTAAGATTTGAATAAAAGCCTACAGATTGACGAGGTTAAGAAAAATGCCAAAAAGTCGCTTTTGTCGGGGACTCAATCGAAACAGCCCACGAGGCAATGCGCGCGAAGAAACGAGGAATAGGGTGGGATACAACAATCATGGTATGGCTTCGGCGTGAAGCTGAGGAGGGAGAGCGGGTGGCAGCAGCGGAGGATGAGAAAGAAGGACGAGAGACTAGATTGAGAAAGAAACACCACGAGGATGCTGGAGAATCCGTATGGTGGCGACACAACCGGTGTGGTCAGGTGGTTCGCAAGGACGCGGTAGGACATTCACCCGCTCTCTCGGTTCGCCTCGCGCGCCGTCGCCGCGAACTTTCCTTTACCTTTCCTCCTTCCGCCCGCGGCCGATCTCTGTCACCAACAGCGCCGCTGCGACTCGCCATCGCACTATTTGGTCCCCAGCCTTTAGCAACCCGACATTCTCCCACCTTCTCGCAGCCATTTGCTCCCGTGCGCTCTCATCATACATATACACGCACACTACATACCTTCCCTTCCTCTCTCCCGTAATAACCCGAGCATCCGCACTCATTCTTTACGCTCTCTCTCTCTCTCTCTCTCTCTCTTATAGTTTAAGAAGTGGGCGCGTGCAATATCTTCCTCTATCGACCTGCTTTCTCTTGCGACAAGCATCTTGTATATCTTGCTCTTCCCTGGTGGCTACATAATTTAACGACACGTACACACACATTATACAAGTAACAGATCTTCGTCCATGAGACTACAACAGTCTTATTTTATTCTCTCTCTCTCTCTCTCTCTCTCTCTCTCTCTCTCTCTCTCTCTCAGATCTTGGGGATTTTTTCTCGCGCGTGAGAGGCAACGTTTACCTAAAGAGCCGACGTTCCACGGTTTGTAGCGGTTCGTTGCGAACTCGAAACCACGCACTCAGGTATCTCGGTAACTATATTTACTGAAAAATTGGAAAGTTTAATCTTAGCACTGATCATTATTTAAAATCGTTTATTTATTTATTTCCTCTCAGTGCTCATTTGAAAATTCAACGAACTCTTTAAATTTATTAGATTTACGTTTTTTACAAAGAATATTTATTTTTTCTTGATAAACCGCTTAAAACGTTGTCTTTTCTTTTACTTCCTGTGAAACTATATAATCGATGCTGATATTTGAGCTTATACTTATTATTATATATCAGCGACTGTCTAAATATTATTCGATATTATGAATATTATATTTTATAAAAATTTATTAATTCAATGAATACAATATATCAATATTTTAATGACTTTTAATCCCTTGAAATCTTTCATTTTTAAGTAAGTGACTATCAGAATCTTTAAATTAGTAATTAAATTAAAATTTTAACTAAGTAAATGTTATCAATAAAAACAACAACGATAGCAGTAATAGTAACAACGATGATAAGTTTCTTTATGTATTCTTTATGTTTATGCATGAAGTATAGAATAAAATGTACATTTTATTAGATACACATTGAATTTATTTGTTTTATTAATAATTTGGAATGTGAAATAGTATTACTTAATCTACTTTTTTAATAGAAGCTACTACATACTTGAATAATTCGGAAACTTTATTGTGGTAGTAAAGTTAGTTTATAAGTAGATAACGTAATGACAGTATTTTTGTTTTGGATAATAAAACAAACTTAAATTAAATATTTGATAATTTAAATTTAAAAGTTTTATTTAAAAATGAAAAAGTAATATTTCATTATGATTCTCTTTCTACAATAATGTTATTTTTATCCAGTAAAATTTTTTCGAATTATTTAGTAGTACACTGCTTACGAGCCTTTTAAATAATTTTGTTGATGAATTTTTTTATTGATTCTTATAAAATCTTAGAAATACATGTATTAATAACCTGCAATATTTAATAATTATGACTTAGCATGTATGAATAACCTTACATAGCTTTAATACTTAAATTTGTTCCTTTTCACTAGTTTCTTTTTTCAAAGCAATGGTTACTGTTACTGACAGCATAACTGAAATAATAGGGGTGAATAATACATATATTTTCATAAAAATGTAAGTAGAAATATTGATATACATATATAATAATTGGATAGTATTAAAAAATTTGTTTTTTCTAATTTTGTTTTTAATATACTTTTTTAAAAAATATAGTTCCAATAACAAAGTCTTCAATTTATATTTATTGATATAATAGTAATAAAATACTAGAAAATTAATATTATACATAATACAGTCAAAATTTATTATTTGTAGTAATACATACAGTTATAAATATATAACTCTATAATATATTTTACAACATAATAAAATTTTATAAGTACATTAATACTGTATTATATATCAATACATTATATTTCATATTTTATTTAATTAATTTCAATTATATTTCAACCTTTTCTTAACGATCATTTATTATACATTCATAAAAATGCTATCCTAGAGTGAAAAGTTTAAATAATAGTAGCATATAAGGTATACGCATCAAATCATAGTATTTTGATTAATAAATAATACAAATATTAAACTAAAAAAAATTATATTTGATTTTAACGGGTTTGTAAATCTTTATCTAATTTAAATGCCATTAAAATAAAAAAAGTACATAATAGTTATAATAAAAATTAATATGATAATGGCTTGCTATTATATTTCATAGACTAAAGAAAATTAAAACATGTTATATTCTCTTTAAATAAGCATAAAAAAATAATGTATAATATTTTTTAGAGACATTTATTTACGTATTGACTTTGTATTATTAGTTGTATTATTATTTTTCAATAAATAAATTAAATATTTATTATATTAACATTGAATCATTTGTTATTATAATGTAAATTAAATAATTATAATATATAATTAAAATATAATTAAGATTCTAAAATCAATTAATAGAATTATAAAATATTTTATTAAAATTATAAAAAGGTTCGTAAAATTGAAAAATTTCATATTGACATAAGAAAAATTAAATTTTAAAATTGATTGTACATGTATTCGTTATTCGTAAAGATATATTAACAATATGAAAGAAGCTAACGAAGAGAGGGAAGAATCAGAACATAATTTCTTTGCTGTAGCGAGAATTAATAACTGGGTTCCATACCCGTTGTGTTCAGTTTAGCACTCATATACGTAGTTTCATATAGGCACGCCTGCATTTACACGACAGCATACGAAAAAATTACAGACCTCATCGTCGTTAGCGTACGTCGATTCCCTAGTACGTAAGTACTTGCGTATCGAATATCGGCAGCTACCCGATGAATAGGGAGAAAATGGGAGAAAGGAAGAGAAACAGAAGGCATGTATAAGAGATGTATTGAGAGAGCAAAATACAGAAAGAAAGGGAGGAACAGGTAGTTTGTCCAACATTTCTAGCTAGAATGTATGTATGGAGGCTGTTATTAGCTTTCTTCTCGGGGTAATACGCGCCCTGTCATCGCCAGCAAATAAGAAGTTTGAAAAAGTCACTTTGTTAGCTTCTTTCCTTCTCTCTCTCTCCATCGAAATCACTACTTTCGATACTACTAGCTGTATCAATGAATGTCCTGTTCGTGCTAAGCTTTTTACTGATATTAAGAGAGAGTTAAATCCTGAATTAGATAAAGTAAAAACCGGATAACTAAAAATAAAGAAAATGTTAGTGATAGATTAAAAAATACTTAAAAAAGAAAAAATACAACTGGAGATATATTATTGAAAAATATTAGAGAAAGTAATATACATGAATGTGAAAATGAATATTTTAAAACCATAAGATCAAAATATTGAAAGATTTTTTTTATCATAGTAAATTCGTATAATATTTAAATAATAAAATAATTGTATCCTTTATAATTTATTATAATAAAAATTTAACCTTTAGTTAAGTTTAATGTAATTTTTAAGGAATAAAACAATTAGAATCATCGATGTTGTATATAAAAGAAAAAACAAAATTTATAAATAAATTATTTGAATTAAATAAAGATAAATATTTCTATTTATTTTATATAATTATTAAGTTAAAAAAAAGTTTATTTTATTAGAAGTTTTTAGAAGTTTTGATAATTATTATAGTAATTATTGTTTTTTGATATTAGTAAGAAAGTGAAATATATAATTTATAAAGAAAATATAGATAAACAATTGAATAAATTAATCTATATATTTAATTTCAGATTATATAGTCGGAGATACAAAGGGTATCATATTATCAATACATTTTTCAAAATAATAATATACATTTTTATCTTATCTACCTTAATAATTATAAATGATTATAAATTATTATTGATAAAAATTATTTAATTACTTAAAACAATCATTTCAAATAAGTATGTAATTGATAGTTAAAGTTATAAATTTGATGGCTTATTTAGTGGTATAGAAAAATAACACTACATATATTATATTAAACATACATACATATATGTATGTATATTTAATATACATACATATATGTATATTAAAAATTAGGCCGAGAAAAATAGTAAAATTGAAAAATGATAACAACGTATGTCTAAATGTAAAATAGCTATTTTAAAATATGATAAACGTATTTAATAACAGACAGAAATGACAAGTAATTGATGAATGAATAGGAAACGAATAAGAGAAATAAGGGGGCAGTATGAGTGGGAGAAGGTAATGGTAGGGGAAGAGAGAGAGAGAGAGAGAGAGAGAGAGAGAGAGAGAGAGAAAGAATGAGAGAGAGAAAAGGAGGGAGGGAGGATTACGAAAAGGACCGAAATACAAGAAGGGCCACTGTTCTTGTGAGCGCTTTCTTGACTCGTACAGAAGTCGATTGAACAGAAATTGAATGATTGGGGCGCGTTTCGAGGGCGCTTGATTGTTCATTCAAACAACAATCGTAATTGCGTTACACACCGCGCGGCAGGAGGGTGTTGAAAGTCTACAGAGCGCGGGAAAGGAAGAAACAAAGATAATGTCGATATATAGAGAATAGCAAGAAAGTCACAGCACGTGTAATCAAAGAAAAAATATATTAACCCAAGAAGATCAAATCCAAATTAAATTTATCTTCCATCATACTTATACTTATCATACTTTTCTGCTAATTCGCCTGAATGGGCATTTGTAATGGTTTATTTTATAATTTTACTAAAGTTTCATAATTTATATTCAGAAAGGTAATGCAATTATTGAAAAATAATTTTTTTAATTACACCAAATTATGCAATAGTTTTTATAAGCAAAATATTTTTAATATAAATATTATTTATTTAAATATATATTAAGTTATAAGAAATAGTATTTAAAAAATTTAATGTATTATTAATATATTGAATGAAATTAACATACTTTATATTCAATTTTATGTTAAAATACAATAGTATTAGTATTTTTTTACTCTAATAATATTTACTTAAGTAATTTTAAATAAAACTTTTTTAATAAAATTTTAAACAAACAATTCTTTTAATAGATAGTAATAAAAAATATCGAAGTATTTACAGGCATATGTAATGATAATTCAATTTAAAAATTAATTCTAAAACGTTAGGAAAAATATAAATTTAAAATTTAACGAAATTATCATATGACTCAATCACTGCTATATAGATTGAATTATCCGTAAAAATGAGAATCGTGAGGTACAGCTTTCCTGTTCTCATTCTCTCTCATTGCTTCTCCCTTTTTCCCTTTTCTTTTTTTTATCTCTATTTATTTTTTTCTATCTAACACAGTCACAGTATTCGATTGAAAAGTCATAATTTTTTTCAAGGACTCCCTCCTATACCTTCTTTCACTTTTGGTCGGCTGCCGGCACTTGAGTAGTGGCACGCTACGACTAACGTTATTAGCGGTATGATTCGTTAAGGCAGCAGCAATTCGCTATGTCAACTGCCCTCTCTGCTTTTCATTGTTTGATGTCTCATACTAGTTGTAAGTCTTGACAATACATGTATAAGTAATAAAAAGCACAATAGGGAAGAACACACGTTGTGAGGTTTTAATTGAATCCCCGAGCGCACAATGTGTGCTTGGAATGGACTAATCTCGATTGCATTCGAAGAGAGAGAAAGAGAAAGAGAGAGAGAGAGAGAGAGAGAGAGAGAGAGAGAATCTCACGCTCTTGTCAACAATTATTAATTATAATAAGTGTAAGAATTATCTTTAATTTTACTTATACGTTTCTTATAAGTTACTAACTTTAAGTTTATTTTCTGTCGATCATTATGCATCATTATAACTTAAGAATGAAGTTCTTGTTCTCAAAATATATTAAATTATTGTTTCAAAGAAATAAATAAATAAGAAATATATGAGCATCATTTTAGTGAGTTGGATAATAATAATGATATACATAAAATACAGATCTTTGTAGACTTATGCATAGAATAAATATATATAACGGAAAATTACAAAAAATATCTGAACAATAATTCGCACATAAAATTAGTAAATAAATTAATAAATCGATTTAATTACCTAAAAACTGCATTAAATATTAATAAATAGTAGGAATATTCTGAAAATAAAATATTTCCATATTCTCATTTGAAATAAATAAAATATTATAAAAATAATTATTTTGTACATAAATATTAAATTTTATGAGAAAGTACAAAGTTCAATGAGCGCTCAAAATTTTTTAATATAAAACAAATATAAAAAAAATTTATTAATAATAATAATTTAACTTTACATTGATAAAGAATGTAGAGAAGAAGTCGAAGCTGGAACGAATGGAATCAATAATGATTTGTTTTGTTAATATTTACTTATTTATTTGTTTTTCATCTTCTTTTCATTATTTCTTTTTAATTTTTGTTTAAATTATAATATATCTTAAATTATGAGTGACTTATTATTATTGATTTTTTTAGTTATTAAAATAATAACATAAATAAAATAACAACGGAAAGATAAAAAAATAGAGAGATTCGGGGTATTGGATTTTTATTTGACCAGGTGAAAACGGCGACATAGTACCAACCATGATAGTAGCTAAATCACCATTCTTATATTATGGGAACTACTGGGATGACGATAATTTGTATTTGGTTTTTCGTTTTCTAATGCAATTAGTGAAGACTCGCGAATTATACTTTGACCTCCAGACACTTTAAAATTTCGCACCAAACAGTAACGCCAGAAGAAAAATATAATTTTTTATTTATTTAATAAGTCAAAATTTTCTCAAACATTCTTATATTGAAATGTAGTTATTTTCATACATAAATAAAGAAACAAAGATAAAAATAAAAGAAGAAAATGTATTCACAATTTTCAGTTCAGGTGACCCATTTTAGTTAAATTCTGGGAATGTTTATTTCTGCCGTATCTTAACGTAATTTAAAAATTTTATTCAATTAAATTAGGATTGGGGAAGTTTTTTAATTACTGGTTTTTTATAAAACTAGATAAAAATTTTGATTTTTAAAGAGAAGATTTATATCACTGAAATAGAAATACTTTTGAAATTACAAATAATAATGAATAAAATATGACAAGAATTTATTTTACTTATCAAAGTGTATAATTATCAATTCAATTAATTTCGAAAAATTTTTGCTTAGTAAGGATGAATTAGATATTTATTATTACTATATAACAGAGTAAATTATTTTTATTATATTTTTATAAATAAAATTATTGGAATGATAAATTAGCGTTCATAATTTACTAAAAACATCTACGTAGCTTAAAAAGTTTATTCGTACTCTAAAAAATTTTAAAGTATCTTAACGATTGAAATGAAATTACATATAACATTTTATGAATGTAATTTATTTACAAAGTAAAGCGGGCGAAAATTTTAAAAATAAAAATTATTAAATTTTTGAAGCTTTTGAAAATGGAAAGCTTAATGAAAAAGGATTGAAAGATAATTAGTGTTTAATTAGCGTTTGAGGATAAAAATATTCATCCCTGTACATGTGAATCATCGATCAGCTTCTTGAGCTAAATTCAGTGTGGTGAAAGCGACCAGCAAAACTGCTTCTTCTTTTTTTTTCTTTCCTCGTACACTCACTGACCATCCCGAGATCTTATACTGGGGATGATCAAAGAACAGTTTTTTCTTTCCATTGAATTCTCTTTTTCGACTGTTGAGATGCGTAAGTGCGCTTGCTTACACCAATAGCGGAAATTTCTCGTTTCCAGATAATTAATTTACAATAAAGAAGACAAAAAGGGGAAGATAATGTCGCTAATATTTATCGAAGGGTTGCTTACATTTTTTTTTTATCATTTTTGTCTGTTAATCGATCACGAAGAACAAGCATTATAGTTTTTTAGAATAACACATCACAGGTTAATGCTATAATTTTATAAACATAATATCATTAATATTAACATATTAATAAAATATATGAATAGTGACAATTCAGAGAGTATGGATAAAAAGTGTTTATGCAGTCAATGTATTCAATATTTATTAAAAAGATATAATTAACGTAATCTATATCCGAATTTAAATTTTAGTATTTTGTACATGAAATTATCAACATGAGAAGATTTATTTTATAAATGAATAATTTTGTTTATAGTTTATTCGTTCTTTTCATCTCTATTTACCATTATCATTAACATCATCACCAACATTATCATTATCATTATCATTATCATTATCATTATCATTATCATTATCATTATCATTATCATTATCATTATCATTATCATTATCATTATCATTATCATTATCATTATCATTATCATTATCATTATCATTATCATTATCATTATCATTATCATTATCATTATCATTATCATTATCATTATCATTATCATTATCATTATCATTATCGTTATCGTTATCGTTATCATTATCATTATCATTATCATTAAAATCAATTAAATTGCATAATTTTTTTATTTTAAATTAATAATATGTTTAAATAAATAACAAGTTAAAGAATTATAGAGAGTGTATGATTGATCACAAAAAGTTATGCGAATCTTGGAAAGCGATATTATGCATCAAAATATAATCAATGTCCTTGAGAAGACACCTGTACATCTTTTCATCATTTCTAAAAGTGAATAAAATATTCTTTTTGTATGTAAGTCTACAAATATTCACTGACATAAATATACTTCGAAAAAGTCTGTCATTGTGCTATTCGTGCATATATATTACGCTCTCATTTAAAACTAGATTTATAATTGTTACAGTAGTTGAAATTATTTGAATTGTAGCTGTTGCATATTTCTCAAATATTGCATCAGTTATTGACGTATTCAAGCTATTAAGTTAGTTATTAAAAAATAATCATCATTTTAAAGTATCTATGTAATTAACATAAGTTTTCGAAATAAAACTTTTAAAAAGGAAATGCAGTTTCATTTTGACTTATAATTCATTTAGACAAATTTCATGTATTTTGTAAATCGAATTGAATATATATGAAGTGCATAAAAATTCATATACCAGTATAATATTAATAATTTTCAGAATTTTCATTATTAAATATTTTTTCTCCTATTAAAATAACAAACATATTTTTATTCTTCGGTGAATTAAATATTGATATATTTATAGTTAATATAAATAACATATAATAAAATGTAATATTAAAACAATTCGTGAAATAAAATAAAATTATTCTTCCATATTTATCACAGAGTAATTACTTACTTCTCGCTACTACTTACATTTTAATAACTTATATTGATAAGTATCCCTCTAATGATGTTAAAAAAAACTTTAATGCACTTTATTTTAAATGTTTAATTTAATTAATTTTAAAAATACGTGGATAAACATTTTCATTAGGTTGAATTAATTTTTAAGCTTTAAAAAATGAATTCCCTTGTTTAGTGAATGCAATATAAGATAGAAGCAAAGTATTTAAAGTTATAACGTGGAATGAACAAAGACACTTTTCTGTATACCGTTATAATTAAAAATATTAAATGGTTTTCTACTCACATGTCGTTCGATTCTCAAATCGACGTCTCGACGTCAGACAGAGACAGATCATCCCACCCATCCCCATATGATTGTCATTTTCCGGCCTACGTCCGGTGCTATGTTTTTCTATCTGTAGTATCGGAGCAGTGCTCGCTTACTTTGCGTTTCCAATTATTTTTACGATCAAGTGAGGGAACATCGACGACGTCGTCGTGAATGAGTACAAAAAAGATTCACCGACAAGAGGCAAGAGGCACCAAAACAACCTTTAGTATTTGTAGCAATTACAAGGGTTATCGAGTGGAAAGTAACTGTTCACTTTGTATTAGTCTTGCGTAAGCTTTTGTCGATAAAGAAGTAGCGAGCTGGAGGTAAACCAAAGTTGAATGTGTAGCCAACTTGTGTGTTCATCAATGATTTGTATACTCTCTTTATTTTCAAGCTGATGAAGAAAGTTATACGAATTTAAAGGAACAATTCCAATTTAAAATTCTTCATTTATTTTAAAACATTCATTATACTTAGATAATGAATAAGCACTTGTATGCTGACGATCTAAGTTTGATTTTTTATAGATATTTTATGAAGTAGATGCACCAAGCTGAAGTTAATTAAATTAAAATATATTATATAATTATTATTAGCTTTGAAATTTACGAATTTCATGTAAAAGGTTATAATGATTATTATGGTAATAAATATATTATATGATATTTCTCATAAGATTTATTTACAATAAGTGCAATTGAATATTTAAAGTGTTAGAAAGTTATACTTTCATATACAATTCAAAGAAGTCACTAGTTAAAATAATAATATTTGAACTTATTGATTATGTATAGCAATAATTTGTTTTATTATATTTTGATATTGATGTTATTTGATATTGATACTTGGTAACTACATTTATGTAAAAGAAGTCATTTATTTGTAGCGCTGAAAAATCGTGTGAAATCGATACCATTGATTAGCTAAAGTCGGAATTGGCTACTTTTTCTTCTTGCGGCACCATTCATGAATATTGAATGCTATTAACGCAGGTCTTTTTGAAAAAGATTGTGGATATACAAGAAAAAAAAAAGAAAAAATAAAATAAAAGAGGCGTATATAAACGGAAGGCCAGTTGAAAACGAAAATACCTATGTGATGTCTATCCATTCGCGATGGAGAATAAGAAGCGAATCGTAATAATTTATGCCAGCAATTAAGCGAGAATTGATTTATATACGGTGATGATAGAATGACGACCAAAGACCGAGCGACAAAGATGTTCAAGACACGAAAAGAATGAAAAAGAGAGAAACAACACGAAAAAGCTCTTGCAGAAGGGCAACAAAATTCTTTATTTAATAATTATTTAATATTATTTAATAATAATTTAATAATTTCATATCTAATTTTGTTATTTGTCAATTTAATTATTAAAACAATTCCATAAAGTAAATTTTAGTTTTTTTTTTATATTCATTACAAAAACATTTACTTTAATACATATAATTTATTTATTTTATAATTTATTTATAATTAATAATTTATAAAATACTAAAAATTAAATATTCTTATATATAATTTTATCGAAATTTTATCTAAAAATTCAATTTATTTCATAAGTAATACAAAAAATACAATACATTTTCGTGTTCTTTAGATTTAATTAGATGGAAATATTATCAATACGTATAGATGAAAATAAAAAAAAATTTTCATTTAAAATATTTTCAAAAATCTATTTAAAAATAAAATATACGTTAAAAGTATATAGAAACAAGATAAATATATTTATATATTATGTGACTTATTTTATTTAAAATTCAGTTAGATTTTACAATTTTTTAAATTTAATTTTTAATTTTTTTTTACAATTAATTTAAATAAGATATTTAATTCTATTAATCTATTTTATAGTAAATGTACGTTTTACTTGTTTGATATAAGAAATATTATTATACAATAAAGGGGTACTTAATTTATTAAAAAAACTATATTTTTCTTTAAGTTTCTAGTATCGTAGATTAATAACAAAAATATATAATTGATAAAATGAATAAATAATTCCATTATTGTACAGTAAACTGAGCTAAGGTATATACCTTTGTAATGTAAGTTAGTGTTGCAGAGAAAATTATTTCTTGAGAACGCAGTCTAAAAAAGAAGAACCTCATTTAATATAGAAAAAGACAATATCTTATTGTTCCATTTTCTATCTCTCTTTATATTCATATAAATAATAAAGTAAACATATTTATCAAGGTCAAAAATTATCAATTCTATTTATATATATATATATGTAATTAATATTTATAAATACATCATATCAAACAATAAATTATAATACATAATGAATACAAATTCATCTATTTTTTATTTTAATATTTTTGGATTTATAAATTTTTAGAAAATAGAGATAATATTTTAAATAATAAAATTTTTTTCTGTTGATATATAATGTCAAGTAAATGTTAAAAAAATAATCAGCATATTTTTCTACGAAAAACTAATTTTGGTAACATATTCAATATTTGTAAAATTTTACGGTATATAGCAAAATAAATTATATAAATAAAACTGTAATAATAATAATTTGCTTATATTTCAAAAAATTATGTATTAATTTGCTAATTCTTATCATCAATAATATAAACTTTAAAAAGTTAAGTTTATTACATATTTTATAATTGATGTAGACAAAAATAATAAAATTTAAAAAATGTATGCTATAATGTAATTTATAATTTATTTTACACTTCGTAAATAATTAAAAATAATCTGTTTTTCTTTTAATAATTAGTTTAAATTATTAATTTCCGGAATTAATTTTATTCAATATCAAGTAATGATTAATTTTAGTTATAATAGGTATTAAAAAGTAAAGTACTTTCTAGATTTCATAAACAAAAAATGTTGATTAAATTGAAAATTTTTATTCAACATTATTTGTGTAAAGAAAGAATCTATAATTTACAGCTTTTATTTCTTCAAAAACGACATACATTCTAAATGATAATTATTTCGTTCGTCTCCTGCTTCTCTTATAATATATTTCTAAATGAATCATAAAAATTTCTTAATAGTGACTGATTTAATAATTTAACCTAATATTTATATTGTTTTTTACACGAGGAAGAATAAATCACTTTTTATTTATGTTTTTATTTTGCTGTTAGATAAAGTTGATAAATATCTAGATTAGAGTGCCGTATATTGTATTTTAATTATTTTATAAAAATTCCTTGTTATTCTGACGATGCAGAAAATAAGTACATATTACATATTTATTGATACTTATAGGAATGTACATATAAAAGTATACGTAAATATATTTTTAGAATTCTATTTTAAAATATAAATTATGTCAGCTTAATGGAATGAACTACAAATTATAATGAAATAGAATATATATATACTAATAATTTTTTCAAGTTTTTGTGTTTTGAAATACAGATAAAAGCAAGGGGAAATAACTATTACTTCGAGTAGATATTTGCCTAATTATCACCTGATTTGACAATTTAAGTTTTTAGTAGTACACATTAATATACCTAAAATTGAAATTCAAAGGCCATCACCATTTTTAATGTTAGATCATTTATAATTTTTTTGTACAAAAAGATAATAAGTATCAACGGTAATTTTTGACACAACATTTCAATATTATTGAAATAAAACATAAGTATACATTTTAATATATTAAATATTGCATCAAATAAAGTAAGACAAAGTTTTTAACAACCAATTAATGTTTGTAATTAATACCTGTGTATAATATACGGATATTAACAGCTCACGCATGTAGGCCTGCGGTTCCGCTAAAGATTTGCGCCGTTCCCTCCTTTTTTTAGTTACTTTCCATATTTATATATGTATCACTTTCAGTGTAAATATGTACATGCTTGCCTTATTTGTTACCATTAGTTTTCAACATCTGAAAGCTTAAATATTTCTTTTCTAACAATCATCATATTTTTTACTTATTTTCTAATTTATATACTAAAAGAAAGATTCGAAATATTTTTTACACGTGTCAGGCTTTCATTTTTACGTCTGTATTCATTTCTCAATCTGTTATTTAGAGATTTGAATAAAAATCTTTTAAGATTTGGGCCCATCTTACTTCATTGAATGTTTTGAATTTTTCGGTAGCTTTATTATAAGCGGCATTATCTTATTTAAAATTTTTGTGAATAAGGTTAAATAATATTAATAAGATATTTAATTCAATTACTGTATTAATAATTTGAAAAATAGAAAAAAGATTTGTAAAAAATTAGTTTAAAAAGAAATTTGATATGTAAGCTCGAAAAACATTAATATTCCGGTATTTAGATAAAAAGTGATTATTTTTTCGTTATGCGGTACCAATGTCTATTATATAAATGTCTTAAATGTCTATTATTACGTTCCTCGTACATATATATCTAATGATTATTTGATAAAAAAGCATTGAAAAGAATAAGAATGCGAAATGAAGGGGAACATGGTTGGTCTGCTTAGCTCGGGTATTCGACGAAAAGAATGTCTGCAGCAACGAGAAGCACTTTTATATCCAAGCATATACTCTCAGTATTATAATGCTTTTTGTCGGACCTTCTATCTTGTCAATGATAATTGGGTGATAAACCTCTACTGCCTTGTAATGAGATGACTTTTATATAAATATAACTGTAGAAGAAATCGATAATTCGTGGTAAACAATAGTCTCATTACATTCTTTCTTGCACGCTCAAGATATGTTATATATATCTCCAAACGTACCGACAAACACGTATGATTATATGCTTTAGGACATTTGACTCTAAATTGCTCTATTTTATTATATAATAAATAATTTGATGATGAAAAAGTAACCGCTTCTCGATTAATATTAATTTATGAACGTTTATAAACTAATATAAGCTTTATCTTGTGGTGAAATTGATTCAATCTCCTATATGGCTTCAACTTTAATAAGTTACAATTTAGTAAAGTATATCACGAGGATAAAAAATAATAAAAATAAGATTTTATTATTTAAGATAAGTTTTATAGAATCATTTAGAAACCAAAAATAAAAATTTTTTACTTTTATTATGGTCTTCATATTAATTATTTTTTATTTATTTGTATACAATTTTGTTTATTTTTGTATATCATTAAGTAATTCTACTATGTATTTCAAAATTTTCAAAGGATAGAGCTGTGGAATTGTATAGAATCATATAAAATATTTCAAGAAAATAAATGTTAATATTAATACATTTGAAATCATTCTACGATACTCAAACATTAATATTATTTTATAAAATTATAAAATGAAATACTTAAATGCATACCTAATTTATATCAATATTTTTAATTTTAATAAATAACAAATAAAAAATATTTGGCATAAATAATATTTCATATATTCGATAAACGTGACTATATTAAAAACAAAGTTGTTCGCGTAAATTATATTGTTTATTACTTAAATAAAAATTTTGATTCATCATATAGGTTCATTCAGCATAATTATTATATAAGATTATTAGGAAATTTAATTATGGTTAATTGTTTTAAAAACTTGTATTATTATTAAGTTAGTAAGATAAATATCGCGTTGAATAAATATACGATAAATTAGTTTGTCTCTTAAAATATATAGATTATTTTATATTATTTGAGTACTTCACAATGTTTTTATAAAATTAATATTGAGTAATTGTTTTCTACAAATTTATTAACAATTTGTAAAAAGAATCGAATGAAATAAGGATATGTTAATTGAAATCTTCTAAAACTATTGCATATTTTACTTTATAAACTATTAAAATATTGCCAGTCATTATATAAATAACATATGTTTACGAGTTGGATTAAGGAAAGTAGATTTATATTTGTAACGTATACTTTTTTATATAATGAATTTAGCCCTGTTTTATTACAACATAAGATAAATTGTTCTATTCTAAAATATATGAATTTATACTTATATTAAAATTTATTTTCATATAATTAATTACTTAAATAATTATTTTGCAAGAAATACATTATTATATATTTTATTTTATTTTATTATATTCAATAACAAAGGTTATTGGAATAAATTAAACGTTCAAATTTACCATAATCATTTTGAATTATTACAATTTATTTTCCATTGCTATGTGTGTATAAAAATAAGAAAATTTTTAATTTAATTTTAAATGGTATTTTAAATGATCATATAATTATTTAATTATTCAATGTACCATTTTAATAATTATAAATTTGACAAGTAAATAGAGCAGGTTATATTTATACAATTTTAATAATTTTATAATAAGATAATTTTTTTATAATATAAATTATTTTATCCAATTAATTGTAAAGATAATTAATTTATTTAAATATGAAAGAATGCATTGTCTTTGTATTTTACAATAAACAAATCGAATATTAATATGTCTGTAAGAATGAAAGTTTACGTATATATAACAATAAAATATATATAATTTAAAACTTCTTGATAATTATGGCGATGATAGTAACGGTGAATTCATCATTAGTTTGTCCCGGAAAATATTAAACATCATGACAAGTACTATTAATATGTTTGGTGCTTGCTAAATATTTTCATAAATATCTTTTCTCTTATTCATATGATTTTTTTACACAGTTTATAATTGAAACTATTATTATTATATTGATATTATTTATGTATAATAAGTACCGCGACTTCATTATAATTTTTATGATAGATAAAATAGTATAATCATTAAGTTTTTTAAGTTTTTGTTTTATAATTGAAGTTCTTTTAAATATATTAGAATAATATAGATTAAAAAATAGTTTTATATATTGATAATATTAAACAACTTATAATAATTTAGTCACAAGAACATATGTATATTTTTTATTTATTGAATATATATGTAAATGAGAAAAATAAAGTGCACTTACTTTATTAAGTTACACCCTTTTATTCTCGATGGATAAATTTTTATAGCCATTTTTGAGTCAACTTTTCTATAGCTATAAGCAACTTATAATTTTATATCTGTACCAAGTAAATAACCTAATGAAGCAAAGGAAGTGTACTACTAAAACTAGATGGTAATGTAGAGGGTTTAATAGATATGTAAGTAGATAAAAAGGTGAGGATAGAGATCCAGTGAAAAAGGGAGAGGTAGTGAATGTTGGCAAGTAAGTGAAAATATTGAATTTAAGTGTACAGGGCTTACAGAACAATGCTGCATAGGGGAAGAGAGAAAGACTCAAGTCTCTTGGGTATTAAATGGAAGGTGAGTGAGTCCAATTTGTTCGGTAGGCTCTTTATTTACTTTATTAGAAGTTGTGGTAACAGCATCGGAACTCATATATACACTTTTTAATGTCCATATCTTTTTCATTTACCTTCCTTTCCTTTTCCCGTTAATGCATCACTCAACGAGTACACGAATTCCTACCTATCGATCTTAGAACGAAGATCATGGGTTGGACATCGCAGCGGGGTAATTGGTAACTTTATGCTCTCTCTGCGCGCACTCTATAACCTCTTCTGGGTTAATGTTATTGTAGCAATATTTGGATCGTGGTGACCTTGAAATTAAATACAGGTGGAGCGAACATAGGTAGGCTTCTATGGTCGACAACTACTCAACTAGAATCGTCCGCGACCCCGAAGCAATGGCATTGCACTTTAAGAAACGAGATCATTAAGAGAGCTTTCGAACTTAGGCTTTTGAGATTTTTACCGACAGTCGCGAATATTACAATTCATTTTGATTTTTGATTAAAGTTTTATTTGTCAAACTTATATAAATCTCTATACATTTCAAAATCCATTTATATATTGTCACTAACACTGCTTAAGCACCTCTTCAATTTTACATACACATAAAATTTTTATTAGAACGTACATTAATTTAATTTTTCTTAGTTGCTTTATATAAAACTTTATAAAACCTTTTTTTCAAAATAGCTTTTAAATTGCATATCCTATTGATTATTTTTGCTTATTTATTTATAATATAAAAATAAATTATAATATTCTAACATATAATTTTAAAGACTATTATTTAAAAAGAAATATTTTCGTAGTAATAATAATATTTAAAAATAATTAATTATTGGTAATATATTAGCTTTTTATTCTTCCTTTTAAAATTTATTAAAACAAACTCGTTCTTAAACAATTATGATACCTTATTAATTAAAATATTCCTATTTTATAGAAATTATATATAATTGTATATCCTTAAATTTATAAATTCCATAATCAATCAATACAGTAAAACCAAATTTCATGCATTTAAACTGGTAGTTTATTCAATATTTTTTTATTTTATTTTAAATCGATCTCTTTCTCATATTTCAAATAGCCATCGAATTTTTATTTTAGTTTGTACATATATATATATCGCATTATAAAATAGTGAAACTTTGATAGCATAAAAAATTGAGAATGGTTGATTTATTTTAACGATTTCTTTACATATTCATTAAATCAATTAAAATTTTTTTCTAAATCTTCCTCTGAGTCAAACTTTTTTTAATTAAAATTTTTTTTACTACTTATTATTAAATTTATAATATATTTTTATCGTAGAAATTAATTATCTAAAATATGATTACAAATAAAAGTTTTTAACATATAAAATTTTGTTTTTTTTTCATTCTAATACAAATTACGAAATCGCTAAAAGAATCAAGTGTTTTGTATATCATATTATATTATAGTAACTTGCATGATGATACAGTTATTAAGTTCTTAGTTTTAATAGAATTATTATTGTTCAGTTACAGTTTTTTAATTATTTTATTATAGAATTATAATAGAAATATCGAGAATCTACCTTTTTTATTTAAATATACTTTCTACTGAAAAATGAAAATGATTTATTTTTTAATAGATATGAGTTTTTAAACCATTATTTGTCTTTGTCTCTACTTTATTTCATTTTGTATTATCGCCCCCCTCTCACTCTATTGATCTATCTATCTATCTATCTATCTATCTATCTATCCATCTTAAGATTTTTTTGAGAACCGTAAATGTTGACATATTACTTGAAAGGATTCTCTCTTCTGATTTTATTCGCTCTTATACTTAATATGAAAGCAGCTAGTATATACACTTTCTAAGCGTTTAAGTATTTATTATGAAAAAGGTAGACTTGTCAATTAAAAAAAAATTATAATACATTGCCGGCAATATCACAATAATTTTAAATAGCGATTCCGAAGGATATTTCTGAACAGAAAAGTATCATAACAGTTATTTTTTACATTTCTATTAAAAATATATGAATAAAATAACGGTAATCTTTATAGGCTGACTTTTATGCACCAATGAGTTATTACTAATAGTTTTAAAACTCAGCAGAATGTTTTAGAATATTAATGGGTACTATGGTTATAGATCTGTTTTTAAATTTACTAAAAAAAGTATAAAGAGTAGTTTTCTTTAGATTATAATAAAAAGAATAATAAAAAAAAATAAAAAAAAAGGTTCTAATACTTAAAGAATATGAACAATTAAAAATAATTTATTATTAGAGAGAATTTAAAAGAAATTTATTAATGGTACATTGAATTGAGTTCTTAATATAGTGCACACAATTAATGAAATAATTTTATTTATTCATGATTTAGAAATAAAATAAAATAATCTTTTTGAATAAAACCTATCGAACTATAGACTAAAAAATTTCTTAAAAATAAACTTATAAAATTTTATTATATCTATTTAGGTTCGAGATAATATTGTTTTTTTTTTATTTAAGATATAGATATTTTTTTTTAAGATATAGTGCATAGAAATTGATTTATGATATGAATTATTTCAAATAACGATTATGTTTTAAATAAGAATTTAAAACTATTAAATATTAATTTTGTTTTTATTTTATTTGAATCTTAAAAGAAAGAGCGCGAATTTAAAATTCAAAAGTATTTACACACCTTTCTTATAGTTAAACTTAAACTTAAGTTTTAGGATTTATTCATGTTTCCGTAATAAATTTATAATTAAGTTCTAATTAAAAATTTATATTTTAATAAAAAGTAAGAACGAATTTTTACTTTAAATTGAATTATGCAAATTAGTAATTGAATTCAAAATAGATTTAAGTTTTGATTCATTTGAATTATTTATTGTAGTAAAAAAGTAATATAAATCATATAAAAAAGTAGTATAAAATGTCTCTTTATTTTATAGATTGATTACATTGTTATTGTAAATTTATGACTATATTAATTTTAATTTCTTCGGTTTCATTAATTTTCTTAAATTATTTGAAGGGATTTATAAAATTTCCTAAATATTAACATGACATTATTGGACAATTTGGAGAATAAACAGTCATTATATTTAGAAACTGATATACAGTATTTATGAAATTTGTTCTCATACTTAATCTTAATAAAAAATAAAACATAAAATAATGAAGCACAGAAGAAAAAGATATTAATAATTAAAATTTTTTTTATTAGAAGTTTGCGTAAAGTCCCGCTATTGAGTCTATAATTTTATCATAGGTGCACAAAATTCTTTTCAGCAGTATTTGAAGTATTTCGGATAGGGTAGATTGGTCACATCAAGTAGTTTTGGTCGTAAGTGTCGCCTCGACCCGGGGTGTTGAACTTACCTTGATTTATGCCAGCTCACCTGCATATTAAGTGTGTCTACTTATCTGCAGTATAGCTTTCCTAACCTTCCTGCCAACGATTTCATTTGTTGGATAGCTTACGGTAATCAAAAGTACACTATAATTTGAGAAGATCGACTTTGTTGAAAGAATGGGAGCTCTTGCGAATCGCTTTGACGTGGAAAGTCAAAACTCTTGTATTGATTGCTGATAGTTAATTTCATAGATATAATTCAGTCAGTTATAATATAATATATAAAATTTTCTGATAGTTAAAAAAGTATTAAGATAAATTTGATTTTATGTTAAAAAACTAATTTATTATTAAATATAAAATGTTAATCAATGTTCATATACTGGTTTAAAGTAACTAAAAACGGATTTATTCCATTAATTAGTTATATTTACAATCAATGACAATGAACTTTCACAATTATAAGGTATATTTAAAATATGCATGTCAGCTAAACTATAAATACTACTCCCTATTAGATACCTCTGTAATGAGCTTCAATAATTTTCTATATTTTAAATATATATATTTTAATACACGTTTCTTTATTTATTGAAAGTAAAAGGATATTTTTTTAAATTTTCTTCATCTTGATCTTGTAAGTAATGGTGAATAATCATCCGTTAATTGTATAATGAGAGAGTTATAAGGAATATACTAATATTATCTATTATTTTTTTGTACTAAATTATAGTGAAATTAGTGTTTCTCATTTTCGTCAATATATATTTTAAATGTAATAATTTACAAAAAGCTTATTTATTTTAAATGTACTATCCCTTCATAAGTATATTTTATCTAAGTTACATTTGCTGAGTACTGAGAAAATATTCAAAGGTTTTTGTACAATTTTTACATATCTAATTTATAAGAGAAAAAAAAACATTCAACAAAACAAGAAATTCTCTGAACTATGATTTTATCTCTACAAATCAAAAATCTTTTTAGGAAGTTCAACGAACCGACTTATGGGATCAAGCTGTCTCCGTGTAATAAACAACATCCTTGACGTTGAAAAAATCTAATTCGAAGTTATAAATCTTCTCTGACAAGTGCAGCGAGACGTAAACAATGGAGGAACAGCTATATATAATCAGAGATGTAAAGGAATGAAATGAGAAGAGAGGAGATAAATACAAGAAGTAGGATAATGGCAATGGATCTAATATTTCTAATCCATTTTTATAAGATATGAATATAGTACATGAAAGAAAAAATAGGCTCTAGAAAAAAGTAATATTCGACTAAGGGATCTGCCTTGCCTGTCTCCTCTTATCATCTCTCTTTCTTTTACTTACTTTATATTTAGATGCACACACGCGCACATTTATAAGTATACGATCACACATCTGCATAACGGGACAAATTTTTAATACAATATGGAAGATGAACGAGGCAGTAGACTGTGGACTCTCGCTCACCAGGGTCTCCGTTTATGCGTGAGCAGGTGAACGTAAATTTATCTAGGGATAGAGTGCTAGAATGACCCCTGCTCGTTAACGTTGATAAATAATCGATGCGCATTTTAGTGAAAGCGAAGAAGTTTAAAAAGTCTGAAACGATTTCACGTATTATGGGGTAGACCGAGTAACATTTACGCTGCTTCATTAGATTGAACCTAATAACCAGAAACAATGCTAGTGCCGTTTTTTATATTTATACCTAAAATTATTTTTATATTTACTTGTATATATGTAAGAACCTTTTAACTTCAACAAATAACTTTTCATTTTGAATGATTTCAGCTGTTTTATTCAAGATTATATATATTCTTCAATGGTGTTTTTTTTTTTATTTTAAGTAATTAAATAGAAAAATGTAAGTTAAAAAATATAATATCCATATTTAAATGAAATTAGTTCCTTACAATGTTTATAATATTTTTCTACGATACTGGATACATATGATGTTAAATTCTATGCAACAGCAATATATTGATCCATATTACATTTATTTCCTACTTTAGCTATGTGTATTTACATATTATTTATATATTATTCGTACACATGTTTGCAATAAACTATTGCACCTCTTAAGATTAATGTATTCCTACATTAATGTATTTAATTGCATCACATATGAGTCTAAACATTGTATAAATAAGTATAAATAATTAAATAACATTGTAAAAATATAAAAGTAATATTTTCTAGGAATGTAATTTAGTAAAAGAAATAAACTAAAATAAATTTTTTAAATAGATTTATTAAAATCTATATGGAATAATTATCAACGCACTTGATAACGCATTTTTTATTAAATAAAATAAACATTTTTCTATTACTTTTAATTTATACTATAGTATTTAGATTATAAAACATTATTTCTAATGCATTCTATTTCCTGAATGAGTCCCACAGCTTACGAGACCGAAGATTCGAAATTCCAGGGTAATAAAAATACCTTCTTTGACTTTACTACGAAGCAGCGGTGCGTCTTAATTTTTGGTTGACAAACGAAATAGCTTCGCAATCATCAAATCGTATATCGATAAAAAGCAGTTACTCCTTTATTATTCCTGCGTGACTGTAATATATAAAGAGCGCTAAAGCGTTATTCTCGAAGGCTCTGGTGGACAAGATGAAGCCCTCTCCTCTCTCGATATTTCTCTTTTTTCTTTTCTTTTTTCGTCGGCATGTGTGAGGATCCACTGAAGAGCGGCTATTTATCTCGAGTTTAAATCGATTTGTATGCTAATCCCCCAGCAGCGGCCAGTGAAATCCACCTCATCACACGTATACACATAAAACCGAACAAACGCTGGGAGACCTACAAAACTTGGCTCATGAGATTCCAGATATATCCCTGACTAATTAGGCCCGTGAACCAGTCCACTGCTTGCTTCTTCTCTTTCTTTCTTCTACTCCACTCTATCTCTTTCGTCGTTCTTGTCGTGCTCTTTCTATTTTTCATATTCTTCCTTATATTTTTCAATCAGAGCTCTCATTTACCTTTCGAATGGCTTAACAGTCTTTGGATTCATCAATTCCCACTTGTTTTCCAATTTAATTTTAATTTTTCTAATTTTCTGGAATTATACCTATTTTAACAGATTTTATTTGGATCAATTTTCATTTCTTTTTAAAATCTTAATATTCCTATGAATGATAATTTTCACGTTAATAAGTTTTTAGACTATTTATTTAAATAATTCAATAAATTAAATATTATTAAATAAAACTTCTTCTAAATTATTATTAAATAAAATGTTTTATGAAATTTACTTTTTCCAGCAAATTCAAGAAACACATTTTTAAATACGTTTTGAGTATAATTGAGTTCTTTAAATTATAAAAATGTATCCTTTGTATTTTCTTGTTTGGGAATTATATCTTCAGTATTATATACATTTTTTTAGTAATTGTGTTTCTTTATTTAATGTTTTTGGAAAGGTATGCTTGTATAAATTTTCAATATATCAAAAGTTTTCTCGTTCAAAGTTCCTGATAGATTTTTATAAATATTACAAAGTTTTAGTTATATATTGTATTAGCTAATAATTATATTTTATTAATTATTAATTATTATATTTCTACATGTTATTGAATATCAAAATATAAATTAATTATTAAGTTAAAAGATTTAAGTGAATAAACAGATATCAATATTTAGTAACATTCTCATGACTTGGATTTTCATTTTATGTACAATGTTTATTAATTTCATATAGTTTTGCGTTAGCATAGTTGTACATTCAATTTAGAATTTCAGATTATAGTTAGCTTGTTCTGTACTTTTATATTACTTTGCTAGGTCTTTTTATTCATCTTCCCTGTATCTTTTATTCTGAGTCTATTTTCTTTTATACATGTTGGTGCCAACGGTTTACATATCTTTTTTCCACTTTTTCTTTTCGTTTGCTTTGCCATCTAATGAGACACAGACAGCTACATTTTTACATGTACTCGTATATAGAAAAGAAAAAGAGAAAGTCTGTTTTGGGGTTACGACAACAGCGTTGCATCCATGTCGAACTTTACGATAAAATAAATGTTGCCTTGAAATTCCAGCTGTTTAGAGAAGATTCAAGAAAGACGAGAGGGAAAGAGAGTAAGAAAGAGACAGAGAGAAGGAGTAAATGAAAACGATAGAATGAGAGAAAGAAGAAAAGAGGATATAGAAGGAAAGGTTGTTTTTAAGTTAGAATTCGAAGGGCCGCGCTTTAATGCTCAAGTTACGCCTGGGTTAGGGAAAAATTGGACAATGACATCAATTCCAAGGAACTTCTACGAGTAGAACTGGCCTCTCTGAGTATACTATGTGGCACTCGTTAATGTCATTCTTAGGATAAGAATAAAATACTCTTTTTTTATTTTCTTCTTTTACGTAAATCATGTCATGGACATTGTTGATTACTCTTACATTAGATTTTAAAACAATTTATGGTTAGAGTTCAAGATAAAATCTAAAAATTTGAAGTTTAACAGTTAATTTCTTCAATAGAAGACCGAGTATGATAAAAAATGTTTTATATTTTGCTTACAAATTTTGTTACAAGTTTGAATATTTATGGGGAAATACTTATAATAAATCTTATAAAAACTTAAATCAGCAAGAATTTCATAAGTTGATCAAATTATAATAATAATTAATACATCGATTACAGGGATCTTATAAAAAAAGTCTTTTCATATTAATAACTTTTTTTACTTGTAACTTGCATATAAATAATTGTCAGAGCAGGTGCTTGCCAAACATCCACAATTTCAGCTGAAAATTTCAAATGTAAATTTCTGGAGATATACAAGACAGTATTGTTTTTCATATGTACACGTTATCAGAGGTAATCATTCATGTCCGCGCAGCTTGAAATTTAAAAAAAAGAATTTCAAAAGACCCTCTTCCTTCTTCCTCTCTATCTTCCTTTTCTTCCCATGAAATTGCTTCGAAGCATGCGGACGCACGTTATATTCCGCCGTCCGTAACATCGTCATAGCCGATCAGCAGGCGCTTCGGTGAGGGCGATCGATCAATTTAAATTAATGCTTTGGCGGCCCTAAATATTATATTTTTCTTTTTTCTTTATTCTTCATGTTTTTTCTTTTTTCAATTGCAGTTAAAAAATATGCAAGAAGAAGGAGAAGAAGAAGAAGAAGAAGAAGAAGAAGAAGAAGATGATGATGATGATGATGATGAAGAATAAGAATAAGAGTAGAGCAGAGCAGAGCAGAAATAAATGTGTTTGGTTTCACTTATCGATACGATAGTTTCCGCGTCCTGCCGTGCACTATTATATCTCTTTCTATTCTCTTACATTTTTTCCTCTTTCGATTTTCAATTTATGAAGAATGAGAAGTATAAGCGAAAGACAAACTGAGAAAAAGTGAACCTACGCAGTATGAAGGGCGGCAAAGGCAAGAAAGGAGTGCAACCGCCAAGAGGTGTGATGTACGGTTTATTAGAAATGTGATCTACAACAAAACTGGGAAAAGGAATATTTTCCTTTTTTAAAAAACTTTTTTCCTTTTCTTAAAAATCGAATGTTTTTTAGAACTGCTTAATCAGGATGAATCATATAAAAGTTAATAAAACATTATTATTAACTGTTTGAAAAAATTTGAAACATTTAATATAATTTTATTTAATTGAAAATATCAATATTTATATTAAGTTTTTCCCCTTTATTTAAGGTTTTATAAAAAATTATTAAAAAAAAATAAAAAAAAACTTAAACATAGTATAATAATTTATGCAGAATGTATATTACTAGTACAAATACAATACGTAAGGTGTAAATTCATTTCTTTTGCGATTAAGTGTTTTTTCGTGCTAATGTCAAATTGTATGCGGCATTTATAACACACTGTAATTTATTTTATTATGTTCATTCTACTGAGAGGATTTATATTCAGCCACGGCAAAGTATATCTAATAAGTAGCCGAAAGAATTAATTCAAGTAACCCTTATTCCTCATTGTTCGATACTTTATAGAATTAAACATTTTTTCCCAATATTTTTTTACTTCTTTTAAATTGTTTATTTCTTTCTATTTAAGCTTTTGATATATTTAAATTTGTTTCAAGATAAGAAAACATGCAATGTTTTAGTCGATTAAATTGAGAATTTAATTATTATTTTTATTTTTTACCAACTCAAAGATATTTTTATATTACTATACTATAATATCATTAAAATTTATTACAGTATTTTACACGAGCAATCAGGGTTTACGGGTGTAAGCTATGAAAATAGGAGGGTTCGCAGTTACATATTACAATTACGTGGGGGATATTAGGGACAGTTTCAATTCTGGTATTAAGCAAGCTCAATAATACGTATATTGATAGCTGTCTGTAACTAGCTCACAAGAATTTATGCGAAATATATACCAGTATTTAAATCATTTTTTGCAAGTAGAAAATTAGAATAAATAGCTAAGTAGACTAGATTTTATATAAATATTTTAGATAATTTTAATGTATTTATTTATTATATAAATAACTTTTAGATAGGACAATATTTTTAATGTAGGATTGTATTAATTTATGTTGTTGTCTGATATCTAATGCTAAAATTATATAATTATAAATAAGCGTATTTTCATGAAAGTAAATTTATTATTAAATTAAGTTCTAATTCGTTGATTTCCTTTTCTTTCCTCCTATGTATTAATGAAAATGACATCATCTTTCAAATATTCAATTCGTGATACTAATATATATGTATATGTATGCATACTAGATTTAGAGATTCGAATAGTTATCATTTTATAATATTAATTTATGAAATTATTATTATTTATAAATTTTATTGCGATTTGTAATTAAACATAATACATTTTTATTACCTATTGATTATTATTACAAAATTTTATTATTTAAATAAAAGCCACAATTACACAAACAGTTGATTAAATTTTACTTTTTGTGTATGAAGTATTAAGAATGGTATTTTTTACAAAATTAGAATATAAAGTAATATTCACCGTATATATAAGCAATATGTAAATTCTATAGAAGAATCTTAAGAGTGCATTTAGACTAGACGAAGAAATGCATATCTATCGGTCGAAAACATCTTTTTAGTGAACTACATTCTTACAAGCAAACGTAGAGAAGAAAGGGTATTGAATTATATATGGTACTTATTGTTCTAACGGCAAAACACTTGTATAGGATAATGCATGATAATTTATTTATCAAACTTTACTTTCTAATTTATTAAATTACTTTAATATTGATCATACTTTTTTTTTAATGCATTAAAAAATTTCTAAAACAGATTTAATCTTATGTTCATTGTAAATCATTTAAGGTCATTAGTATATCAGTCATAACGTAGATATTTAATACAGAAATTAAAGCTTAAAGCTTTGATGAACGATAGATATACAATGAGATGTAAACGTTCATTTATTCTTTGTATAGTTTGTTGAAATAATTCTACTGTATATTAATTAAGGTAAATATTTTTCTTTTTATAAATAGACAATAATTTTCTTGAATAAAGATTATATTAGAATAGTAAAATAAATGTTGTTAGATGAAATCTCTTTTAACGAAATAAGCATGTATTTCATTTCCACACTAATGGTTTGAATAAATTTTGAAAAGCTTATATACAAGTAGAAGATATATTTTCTTTTACAAAACAGTGGCAGGTATAAATCATATAAGGAGGTCGTAAAACGTCGTAGATGTATTAGAAGAAGTGAAAAAAACCTTTCCAATGCGTGGAGCCGTCAACGGGAATAAAACATCGTTCAAAGAACGTCGAGAATGGTTTGCTTCTATACTCATAAGGATCGCTAAGATCAGTTTGCTTCGTGACGGCGTGTATAAAGGGTTTAAATCCTCTGTTTTGGATGGTTCATCCAGGTGAAACAGGAATAGTGGAAAGAAGCTGTTTTAAATTTACCTGGATAATAATATTACATAAACCACCCTATATTTTAAATCCTTATTACAAACTTAATAATTCATATGGCTACTGTATGACTTTTCCTTTCTTTTTAATTTTTTTTCATCAATTTTTTCTACATTCTTGTATAATTGTAAAGCAAGTTTAATATTTAATGCAAAATTATATTTTAAAAGGAAAGATTTGATTTTTATCATTTAATATTTTTTTTATCAACAAATAAATTTTGAATATTTATGTTAAATTACACCCTTGAAAATTGAAAAACTACCAGATTAGAAATAAAATAAATACTGAGTAATATTGAATTGGAATTGAATTTTCGATTCAATTTTTTATTACTATATTTTAAATGATGTATTAAATATTTTTATCTCAAATTCCTTATTTTTTTAAACACTCTTTTACATTATATTATGTACAAATTTAAAGCTAATTACTTTCTTTATAAATAAAAAAACTGTATTTTTTGGATTATTCGTTGTATTTAACCTACTTTCTAACAAATATTATTATTTCAGAAGAATAAGGTAGTATAGTAACAGTAGAAGAAAATCTATTAAAATATGTCAAGTTGTTTTGCAATAATAATAATCTTTAAATCGGGTATATTAATTCAAACTACCATCTCGGCTGATTAATTAATTTATTCAGAAATGTATTCGAAATTAAGAAAAGGAAAAATTTTTATAGTACATAGCGAGACCAAGAAAGTAAATAAGATAGAAATATTAAGTTATAAATAAAAAGCTTGAGTTAGAAAGAGAAAGTTTTCTTTAATTTCTAAATGTAACAATTTAATAAAATGTTTTAAGAATATTACAATGTTGCGTATTCTGGAATCTAATTGTTTTTGTATGAAAATTAGAACCTAACATTTTAAACTTTTTTATTTAAAAATTATACTAAAATAATATTAATCTTTAATATTAATATTCTAATTACTGAATCTAAATATTTATAATTCTAAAAAATTTATGTCAGCATGGAATTATAATAACTTCTAATAATTAGGATGCAGAAAATGAATGTTTTTTTATGATTTTATAAACATAAGTTATTATTGTTTAGGTAAAATATTTTTGTTCAGTAATGCATATTGTCTAAAATTTTTAGACAAATTTTTAATTAGTTTTAAGACTTCTTAAGCACATTATAGTAAGTAGGTTTATAGTTTGTAACTTGTAATTTTCCAAACAAGTATTTTTATATACATGATTTTCTTTTACAGGAGCTCAAGTGATTACGAATTTTTTTTAACAAAACCAGAATTCATAAAATACAAATTAGAACAAAATAGTATAGCATCGTTTTGATATTTGTATATATTTTGGGCTCATATAATATGTATATATATATATGAAATACAAAGCAGCAAGTTTGAGCATAAAATTATGTAGCTTTTTGAATATAAACATATATATTCATGTATAAATGTATGAAAGACTTGAAGTATGCGAGGACTCGCATGGGTAGTATGGCTTGTCGGAAGATATTATCGCGGGACCATTGAAATATTTATGATTTTCAATAAATTATTTTCCTTCGCATGTATCGTAGAATGCAATTTTAAGTACAGACAGGAATAGATATTTTCTTTCATTTTGGAGACAAAGTCTACGAAATTTATTCAATCGAAAGTTACTTCATGGAACGTGCTAAGCACTTACCAATTGTATGTATGAAAGAGCAGCAATATAGTATTTTGCAACACACTGTGGTTGTGCATATGACTAAATTTTTCATTTAACAACATATTGTCACAAATCGAAATGCTTTTTTAAACTTATTTTGTAATGTATGATATAATTATTATTAGAACTTAATATATTATTACATAAAATTTAATTTTATTTAATTAAAGTTCTATTCCCATATTGGTATTTTATGAAAACGGAAATAATTATTTATTTAAATTAAAATTTTTTTATTTTTAATTTTCGAATTTCTTAATTAAATATAAATCTTATAATTTTCTCCTTACATATAAAATAGAAAAAAAAATTTACATTATTATCATGTACAATGAATCTTTTAAAAAAATGTTTGATTCTAGACGATTGATTTCGTAAAATTTGCGTTTTAAATTATATTTCTATATTTAATAATTATTGTTATCGAATTATTGCTGAGTATATTTTAAGAAATTGATTTGATATTGTATATAATAATTTTGATGTTCATTTAATTAATACTAAAAATTCAAATTGAATTAATTTTTTTATAAACGTTGGAAATAAAAATTATATAATAATTATAAATCATGGAATACTTTTTACTATGAATAAACTTATATTGTATTTTTTAAGTAAATTATTGTTATATATATCATTGATAATCTTAAACTACTCATAAAGAATAAAAATCTTATACTACTGATTTAAGGGCTTTCAATTCTTGTAAATGGAAATAAACATATAATAATTCTTATAAATAGTACGTAAACAAAATGGCTGGTTCCAAATTCTATAAGGAATGAAATCTAGAAAGATAACCGGGTGTAAGAAAAAATAATGCATTAGGTTAACTAAACATACTTTCTGACGTTTTTCATGTTATGATATTCACGTTAATTGCGCAAGGAAGCGTACATTGACGCACAAACGGCTGCCAATGAATGTACGAGTGTAGCCTACGGTGGATATGAGAGATTGAACTCACCGTCTTGAGAGGTATCAAGTAGCAGCTGCCATGTATCAGAGTTGATGTTCGCCGCACAAATCACTTCTCATCACAATTTACTTCCATTGGGACCTGTTCGGTCATCGTCACTGACTTGCCCATCGAATGCCAAAGAAGATTCTCTCGAATGTATATTCCGCACTTTTTCCGTACTATTATTAAAAACACTTGTGATCTTAACGCTTTTTATTTCTATCCGTCTAATTTCGTTGTCACCTTTATCTATGCCTTTTCTCTCTTAACACTCGCGAAAAAAAAAGATGTAAATGAATGAAAAGAATGATGGAGGAAAGGCTCGAATAGATAAGAGAGTAAGAGAGAGATATACGTGAATGTATATCATATACATTAATATATTTGTATGTGTTGTGTTTATGGGTATATATCTTTATGTATATGGTGAGAAGAGAGGTTGACAGATAATAAAATAAAACAAGGAGACAATGGAAGGGTGGGACTGATGGTGCTGGATAAAGAAGACAAATGAAAGAGAGATACAGGTTGATAGTTAAATAGATAGATCGATAGAGAAAGAGAGAGAGAGAGAGAGAGAGAGTGGAAGATGAAGAAACAGCGAAAGAGACGTAACTGGTTTGCCCGTACGGACGTTCTTAGAATATATCGACTAACCCACGCTAATCGGCACAAATCTTTCGGTGGTCCGAAACTGCTTCGAATTGGAATTTCTTTGGTTTACAGGATATAATAAAAACTTGAAGCTTGAAAACTCACCCAGCACTGAGAATTGCACCTGGCTAAACTATCGTCACTTTGCGCGTTCTCATAACTCCTCACTTGGACTTAATTAATTGAAAACACTAAGACTGAGGTACACAAAGTTGTACAAGATAATAGTACAATATTACTTTCGAAAAAAATTGTATAAATGTGTAACTAGAATATAATACTCAAAAATCGAAATTTCGGCATTTCTTAAAAGACCCAGATTTATATTCAAATTAGATGGTAATCAAACACAATCATATTCTAATCTGGATAAGGGAGGAGAAGAATAGTTGTAGTAAGAATTTAGTAGAAATATTCATCAGTTAAACTGTAAAGAATTAATTAATCATAGTGTCATAAGACAATAATCTTGTCAAATTATTCAATTGCAATAAGTATGATTGTTGTAGTATTTCCATTATTGAGGATATTCCTTAATTTTTTATTGAATTTGATGTGTAGTTTGGTAGTTTACTTCTTTTTGTTCAAAAGAATGCACAGAATAATTGGCGCGTTAATATTAGAATAAGTAATTTATGTCTTCGTCTGATAAGTAAATGAAGAGAAACTGAGCAAGTAGGTTGGGATATAGAGAGGAGCTTATATGAAAAGAATGTTTGAATGTAACAAGATATCAATTATTGTATCGAAAACCGGTATCGAATGTTTGTACTTTTCAAGAAATTAGTGACAAAGAAAAACACACTAGTAAAATTGTAAGAGGAATTAAAATGTACTCAAAACTGCAATGAATGCGTTGTTAAGATACATACATACGTACATATGTATATATGTATATGTATATATATATATATATATATATATATATAAATATATAAGAAATATCGCTCATTTTCACTAACACGTCATACGGATGTTGTCGTTGGCACTCGCGTTAATATACTCGAAGTGCTTGTGCGCACACGTTTGTTCCCACGTGCTCGTGTCAGCGTCGCGACGTCCGCGTTGTCCTATCGTCGATAGTAGTTCATCAAGGAAACCTGAGACTATCGTTATAGGTATGCTTCATTCTCACTATTCTCATGCTCGACTGTATTTATAAGACGGATTTCATTGAGCAATCACAGTAGAGATGGCAAAGAAGTCCAAGCTCTGAAAAATAAGGATGCTTCTTCCAGAAGTTCCACAAAATGTTTAAATTCTTCCAGTACTTCAGGAAACAATTCACACAGTAGGGCAAGAGAGCCGAAAGGAGAAAGATCCCAGCTTCACCAGAGGATGACAATGATAATGAAATAACAATAGACCGTGCGTTCTCCGCTGGCTCAGATCTTACACTGAAGACGAAGGTACACATACACATGTGTGGCTCTCGACTTGAGAGCCGTAGAACCGAGCCGGTACCGCTCGGCAGGCAGCTCAGACCAGCAGGTAGATTGTTTAACGTGTGAGCCAGAGAGAGAAGGACTGATGAGCGGGGAAGGATGATGAGAAAAGGAGGAGGAGGTGGTGATGGAGGAGGAGGTAGAGTATGGAGAATGGTCAGGAGTGGGGATAACGTAGCTATACATGCACACGATCACTGTCTCTCTCTTTATTCGCTCAGTTCTAAAGGAGCTCGAGATTTTGAAGCTGCATGAAGAATAAGTAAGAGGGAGAGACACACATGTTCTCTCACTCATATGCTAGCGTATACAGAGATAGATCATTTATATACGTATCAGCACATTTGAGGGAAGCCACGAGGACACACGAGCTTCGTTTTGCACTCATCGCTCGTGGATGGGAGGGGCGAAAGGGATAGAGAGAGAGAGAGAGAGAGAGAGAGAGAGAGAGAGAGAGAGTGAGAGAGAGAGAGTGAGAGAGAGAAAGCTTGTTTCAGTTTGTTAGTGTATACGCGTGAATATGTGCGCATGTTTGCTTATTCGAGCGTATGAGTAAGCGAGAAAGAAAATGAAGTACTCGAGCTCTTGCCGTATCTATTTTATATTTGCAATATTATATGTACTATTCGGATATTCCTTAAAAACTACAGCATGAGGAATAGCCCGACAGATATACAATTTTAAATTTTAACTTCAGGAAAAACTGATTATTTACGTAAATCAGTCTAACAATAAACTTTGAAAAGAAATAGAAAATAAACTTAAATAAAGGGAACAAAAATAATAGAGAAAATAATAAAAAGAAAGTAAAAAAGAATAATGCGCTTTAGTTTTTACTTTACACATTAAACGTAACTGTTTTAGAGAGAGATAATTTTCGGTATTCAAATGAAGATAAAATAGCTCGGAATGAAAGAATTTGTTAGAAATAAAGTGGAATAAAAATAAAGTTTGACCGCTTAATATTAAGTAATACAAAAAAATGCAGTTTTACTAGGAACATATTGATCTTAAAGACCTGCAATGTTCTTATAAAAGAGATTAGAACAAGCTGAAGATACATGCTTCTTATTCTTCTTCGTTTTTTTCTCTTCTATGCATTGCGCTCGTGTTTTATTTATCTGTCCGCCTGTCGTTTTCTATTTTTTCATTTGACTCTCGATTACGTGGAGCAGGTAGCTAGCCGCAAGACAGGTTAAGGAAGAGAGCGAAAATGAAGAAGGCTTCGGGGTACGAGTATGCTACTCGCTGAACTTATGGAGGGGGAATCAGAGGAAAAGAGGCCTTACTCTCGGCAAATGAGTGAGAGAACCCTCTGAAAGAATGAGATGAAAGGATAGAAGGACTGAGAGTGGTGGCACGAATGAGTAGGAACATTAAATAGAGGGGAAGTGTCCGGTGCTTCTGCTGCTGTTACTAGCAATGCTGAGCTGCTTGTGCATATTCCGTGTTGTTACATTCTATTGGCTGCTTTTTCGATCTGTTGCTTGAAAAAGAATAAGAAAATAAAATAAATAAATAAATATATATATATATATATATATATATATATAGAGAGAGAGAGAGAGAGAGAGATTATATCATATAATACGAAATTAGAACCAATGAATACTTTAATAAATGAGAAAGACGGGAAAGTCACAATAAACATATACCATATTAAGCTGCACATACGACGCCTTCTTTCTGACCCCAACCTTTCTTGTCGTAGATACTTACTTCTTTGAAAGTTCAATATTTATTGTAAAAATATTGTTTTTAATCTTATTCTAAGCACTTGGATTATTAAATTAGGTTATTGTTTTAATAAATTCTTTCAAATTATATTTTATATATCAAAAAGTATAATTATAAACTGTGTTTAAATACTAATAACAAAAACAAAAGTTAATGTAATGTTATTAAATAGTTTTTTTTAGAAATAATTAAGGTAATTGCTGCTTGATTTAAATTTAATCAGGACAATAATATATCAATATATGATTCAAGCAAATATTAAATCTAATATATATTACAATAATATATATTACAAAATTACTAAGCAACCCAGATACCAAAATCGTTTTTAAGGTTATTCATTTTAAATGCCGACCCATCTTGAATCTTTATATTTATGCTAATGAGTCAAGTCCATTTAGTTCAGCAGCTGTTGACCGATTAGTCTACCTGTCATCTCTTTCATATCTCTAATAACTGATAAGTCTTTTACTTTATATTCTTTTTCTTATTTATTATCAAGAAAATCATTTTTTACCTTGATCTTTATTTTCTAGTGCAAATCTATATATTTTTGTTACCAACGATTTATTATTTAACTTTCATGATTTGAATGAGTTATTTCTTAACGTTACTAACTTACAATATTAGTCATGAAAATAAATAGCTAAATTTTTTATTGTATGGATTGTTACAATCTACTCATATAAATAAATAATTTCACTTTCTATTCTCTGTGATTTTCAAATATTTTTACGTGGTATATTTGTTATCACAACGTATCTTAAAGTACTTATACTAAAAATATCTCAACAATTATTTATTTTTAAAATTCACAGTTTGAACTTTTAAATATATCTTCATTACTTTGTTTAATGATTAAAATTATTCTATTTATTTAATTTTTATATATATACATATCTATGAGTATGTGTGTAAATAAATAAAAAATAAATGGGAATATTATGAAATAATATTATTTTATAAGTTATAAATTATTTAACTAATAAGATATCAAATATTACATTGCTTGTAAAGAAGTAAAATAGTAAAAATATGGTATAAAATATGTATATTTTCGATAATAACTATTTAAATAAAAAAATTTTATTTAAAAATGTAAATACCATTTTAATAAAATTATAAATTTCCATCATATTATCTAATGAAATCATCATATTTAAATATGAATTATCTTTAGTTTGAATTTATCACTATTTATTTTATCTAGTATAAGATTAAAATATCTTATGTATTAATAAAAGTATATATTGATTTTAATTAGCTATATGATTACAATAACTATAATCATTTAATAGTATTTTGATAATAATTATATCTTACATAGTTTCTCAGAATAATTTTTTTTATTGTATTGTACTATAATTAATTTCATTTAATATGAAAAATTTGTAGTAATTAAAATAAATTAAGTAAAAAAACATTTTAATAATTAAATAAAAATTAAGTAAAAATAAATGACCAGTCAAATTACTTACTCCAAATTAAATATAAAATATATAACTAACTTTATAAGTCCTATAAATTCATAAGTATATAAATTTATGAAAAAAGATTGAAATATTGCACCAATGAGATGTTATTACATTTTCATGCAATTACATTTTCGTTGAGAAGCGCAAAAAAGAATGACATTAATTAAAATAAATAGCAAGCCTGACATAAATTATTGTATGCAAGTATATATTTTTTTTTCTTTTAAGATAATATAGTGACTAATTGTTTATCTACCACTCTCATTTAACTGTAATAGAGTTGAACATATTAAGTATTAAGCTTTGTACCGTCAAGCTCACCCTTCTATTAACTTTTTCTTTATATCAAAGCTTATCTATTACTATGAAATAAAAAAAAAAATTTATTCGCAAATATTATAAAAATTTTATATACACAATTTTATGATTGCAAGACTAATCATTAGTTTATTTTCGAATCATTGTTCAGTCGGAATAATTAAAAGTCGGCAACATTATTTAAAGTGTATTAATATCTAAAAATTATAGCTTATTATTTCATGATACACTTTTTTTTACTAAATTAAAACATTTTTAAATTAATTCTTTATTAGTGTATATTCAGTATAAATTTTAATCAATCTTTAATTTTAATATAGCGGATAATTTTATATCTATATATATATACACACATATATATATATTAAAACAATCGATATATATTTATCATATTTTTATTTATCATATTAATTATTTGTTTTATAATTTGATAAATTATAAGATATTGATAAAAAAAAATTTATAAAATAAAAAAAGAGGTCAGTACAAACTTAGTCTAACATATAATTTAAACTGATTTTATAATTATCTACTTACGATATTGTTGCGCATAGTACACTTGTACCTTTGCATGCTAGAGTTCCATGTTTTCTCTATTATCAGTTTGTAGAATGATTTTTATAATAATGAATGTATATATTTAAATATTTTAAGATAAAGTGTCGTGTCCATAGTTCTCGGCTTGTTGGCACTAGAAATATCGGTTCGTTGTTTTGACTAGTAAATTCACATGGGAATAAACGTAGAAACGAAGTTTTGGTAAGGAACTTGGAACATAATACGGGATTTGACAGGATAAGCACATTGAGAATAGTAAGAAAGCAGAAAGCACAATCGAGTGAAAGTGTCGGTTCCGACTATCGTTGTGTAATACCGAGTGAATAGGAGTACGGGTCGCGTCTTCTGACCCCGCGGCTACATGTACAATGGTGATTCTAATGTAGGGAGACAAGGGAGCAACCGCGAGGAAAAGCGCAACTATCGAAGTTTACCGGCAAAGGACTAGACCTTTGTCTATCGGAACTTTCCATAGCTTACTGTCTCGTTTATATGTCTACTACGTGTTTTGCCACATTGGAGGCGAAGGTGCGCAAAGCATCCGGGCCAAGCGTCTCGATAATTCGATGAAGCGTTCCCTCATTACCCTATTGATTGGTTTATTGTCCAATATTTCGACCTGAGCCTTTGATTATCTCACACACTCTCTCTCTCTCTCTCTCTCTCTCTCTCTCTCTCTCTCTGACATTTATTCGCTTCTCTTAAATAACAAGATGTACGGTTCCTTTGCTTTGTGCTTTTGCAATACGTAGGTTTATAAGTGCTGGGGTATGACATGACTGAATATGTGTAGGTGATATTGTACGGACTATTCGAGTAATTGATTTTATCGGACAACAGCTCCTACACTCATGCAGTGTGTTAATTCAATATCTTTTGTGAACAACTAGACGTTCATCTTACCTCCAACTACATCGAATTTGTTTCTCTTCGTAAATGACCGATAAAATAAAGAAGGAAAATTATATCATAGAAGAAGCGAATCATATCGTTAAAACAGAATATTATACAATGTCTCCAAGCTAGAATAAAATAAATATTTCGTTTCAATATTCTTTTTTTATAAATTTCTAACTTATGTCATTTTTAAAAATATCTTTTACTTTTTTCTCAAAGAAATCCTAGATATTTTTAAGAAATTATAAATTTAAGAGTATTATTACTTTTATTAAAATCATATATTTAATAGCATATAGACTTTAAAATTTATAATATTCCTAAAAAAACTTATAAATAATATTTATAAACAAGTTTAATTATACAATCTTTACCGAATATAAGTTTAAATTATTTAACAATTATAAATAAAGTATGTATTTGAATAATCGATTATATTTTAGGATGTAAAAGAAAGAAAATGAATGAGGAACTGCAGAAGCATTTATTTATACATTAATATGTACACATGCGTGTCGATATCTTGCATGATTATTTTATAATTATTAATTGAGATAAACTTTTTTTTTAATTTAAAAAAAAAAATTTATATATTCTTTTAAAATATTAAAAAAAATTTTGTATAATATATTGATACATTCAAATATTCTCACACATATAATTAGAAACGATTGTATATACAGAAATTAATTGTGACATTTTACTTAAAAAAAAAATACATTCTTCTTTTAATAACTGTATAAAATTTTACAATTTACTTTAGGTAAATTTTTTTATATTAACTAATCATCAAGTATATTCTAATTTATAAGAATGCTAGTTTATAAAGAATTGTTTTGTTTAAAATCGTAAATCTTATTTTGCTCTGGCAATAATAATATTATTATTATACTTAGAAAATATTATAATAATTTTTATCAATATAGTCTCAAAATATTTTAAGTTATAGGAACTGTTATTGCCTTTAATAAATATATAAATTATTCAAAAAAAAATTAATCTCTGAACATATCGATTGAATGAAGTTAAAACTTAATTAGATTGAAAGGAAATCAAAATATTTAAATCAAATTCGTCAATTAAGATATTTACACTGGTGCAATGAATTATTACATATGTGCTGTATTAATTAATTGTAGTTTATATATAAAAAGTTCTAATTATTAATTTATATTTAATTTAACTTACATATATTTTTAAGAGAACTTATATGTAATTTTCTGAAATACTAAATAGAATTTTGTATTACGATAAATATGTTGTAATTATTCAAATATTTAAATAAATTTTAAATTAATAACTTAAAACTTATAAAAATAAATAATCAATAATATATACATATGTAAATATATATATATATTGTGTGTGGGTGTCTTATCAATATTATTACTCAAAATATACTCAATAGAAGTTAATATAAATCAAAGTATAAGCATAGTACTTTTTATCATGTGAAATATACCGTTTTATTATTATATAATATAATTCTCAAGACAGTGCCGTAAAAAAATAAAATATCTTAAATACGCAGTGTTAAATGTATTATATCATGAGTGTCTAGGTAAAGTAAAAAATTCTTAAATTTAATGATTTAACTTATATGTGAATTTGTTATGTCTTATACTTTCTATATTTTCACTTTGAGTAGAAATAAATGCTCTTAAAATTTTTAAAATAAAATGTTTATTTGAGCCCTGAAGTCATTAAATTTTTCGATAGAACATTTTTTATTTGCATATCGATAAATAGTAGCACACAGGAATCTAATTAGTAAATGAAGTTAATAAGTGACCAACAAGGTATGGATAACGGAAAGAGCTCTAAGAGAAGCTTGAACTTATTTCTGTTTTTCCTGATCTTCTTGTCGTTCATCGTCTACTTTTCGATAACTTTAACATTTCCACTTTACCTCTCCTATCTTCTTTTCCCCACTCCATCGCTTTTACTTACTGCATTAACTCTCATATATTTATCCTCCCTGCTACATCGCTTTTTGGCGTACCTTATTTTACTGCTGTGGTAGTAAATGTCGACATCGCATTTCGATGTTTTGAAGAACTTTTGACGTTTTCTTCGCAATTATATCATGTCTGCAGCATAAATTTCTTCTCTTTTCTCTCTACTTCTATCTAGATATTCTTTCTTCATGCGGTTTGATGATTCTTGAAAGCAATAGAAAGTTTTCTTTCAGATCAAGAGAAGCAAAGAGATGAAAATAATGGATGAGAAAATAGAGAAAGGAGTCTTAGAGTGAAACTAAGGAAAAGTCGGAAATTAATGCGATCCTTGACATCAGTCGTTCATTTTTACGCTTTGGTTCAATTGTGTAAGTTTATCGTCAACGTCTTCGTTTGCAAAATAATCTTAGCCCAGCATCTTCACCTTATATTAAAACTTCCGTTTTGAGCCTTCTCTTTTACTTAGTCTATTACTTGTAAATATTACAAAAATCCTTATTGAATTAATTAAAATCTTATTGTAGAAAAAAAGAAATATAACTATATTTTAAACGAAAATAAATGAGCGTAATTAATCTTACTCTCTTACTAATCTATTTTCCCACTTCCTTCCTTCTCCCCCGCCTTTTTCCTCTCTCTCTCTCATGTATCTATCGACGTATTTCATGACCTAGCCTGTAAAAGTTATGACAATCAATAAGAGACAAGAAGAGGTTAAGATCTTATGCGGAAGATCATATTTTTTTAGATTACTGAGATTCAACTACTTTCAATTATCTCAGAAGCTTATAGAATTGTATTTTCGAATAATTAATATTCTATAAGTTTGAATGCGTTGCGAAATCAAAAAGTTGAAAAGAAAGAATATTTATATACATAAAAGGTAAAAACTAATTCTGAAAAAAAATTAAATATTAAAATTCTGAGGAAAAAAGAAATTCAAATGCTGCTTCGTTCTGTATCCGCATGAATAAAGCTGGGTGGGTGTATATGAACACATGTATATACCTATTTACGTGTGTTTGACGCCAGTCACTTGACCACAAGAAAGATTTATCTTTGTACATTTACTTGAGATCTTGGGCGATGATTATGAAAATGGTAGCAGAAGAGTGGCTTTAATTACTAACTGCCCTCGTTAATTTTCACGACTTTTTTCTACGTTCTTTACTTATATGTACTTTTCGTTTCTCCCCCTTTTTTATGCGTAAGTCAACATTGCGGCATCGCAGTAATGCTGGCTTCTTTTTTAATGATAGATGGTTGCTTTTTTTAACCATCCTCCTTCAATTTATGCCTGTATTAGAATTATTATATGTTTCTGGAGCCTCAACTCTATGTTACCGATAACACTTTTTCTTCGTTAAAAATGCTTTGATAAGAAGCTTATTATTTGTTTTTACTCTTGTTTGCGTAAAAAATCAATGCTAAATATCTTCATTAAAATATAAGGATAAAATAGTTAAGATCTTATTAAAACAATTTTTTTAGAATAAGGTGTCAAACATGTATATATATAAAAGACAAAATATATGTCTTTCTATACATATATCATCGATTTTAAATCACTCATTTTATAGATCTAATCAAATAATCAAATCTGTACTAATATAATTATGAATGAAGCTAAACACCATTTAATAAATATATTTTTTGAAAATACTGTAATATTTTTAGTATTTAAAACTATACTTTTTACTTTCTTATTTTCAAAAAAAGTATATATTTGAACATATTTCTAATTTTTATTAGTGTCAAAATTTATAATTTTTATAACGTATATCGATATTTATTAAAATTCTAATTGTTATTTCGGATGCTTGATATTATTTGATTTTTTTATGATGACGATTTAACTAACCCATGAATTTTAATTTTTATAACTTCAGATTCTTAAAATGATCACTTTATATTCATGGTTCAATATTTTATAAATCAATTTTTATTTTTTATTTTACAATATTATAGTGTAAAAATTTTGATTTTCTAAAGTAAGGGAAATATATTGAAAAGAATGGAATCTAATATGTTTCATTTGTTATTCGTTTTAATGTAATGGACATTCTTGTACATATAATTTTTGACTGGAAACGAAGAGAAAAAATTATAAATGTTATTTTGCCTTTTTACTTGTATTGGTCTTTCAATAATACAATACATTTCTATTAAATTGAAAAGTTTTAATTTATAGAAATTGCAAACAATCGATTCCACGTAAGTTAAATTGACCACAATATAAGATATAAGAAAAAAGATTAGCATTCAGATTCTTAAAAAATAAGATCAGTACTTTGTTTTTGATGCAGTTATGAATATATTTATATAAATTCAATTAAATCTTAATTTTATTGAAGATGTATATTAAAATATGAATAAAATTATATTGATAAAATAGTTTCAATGTGCACACGTCCTATGTTGCCTAAACTTATGGTAACAGAAAAATGAGAGCAAGAGTAGAAAAGAAGTTGTACATATAAAAATAAAAAGGTTCATTGTTGGTAAACGACATGGTTAGTTCAGTAGCCTTTGTCAGAGCTCATTTAGTTATTCATTCCAATTTGTCGTCATAATTGTACTCTTACATAGCAGCATGTAGATGATTTCTTGCTTCCCTACACATACAAATTATATCAATATGTTTCTGTTTTCTCAAAGCTCCTGGCGCAAGAAAAAAATAGAAGGTAATGTGGAAAATTTAAATGTGTTGTAGTTGTGAATCTTCACTGGAATTGTTGTTTTTAAATAAAATTTTCTTTTCTCTTACATCTGGGTCTTTTCATACTTTTACTATCTTTCCTAGCTAACTTAAGCCCATACATATGACGTTGACGGAGAGATAGCACTAGAGAATGAGTTGAAAAAAGAAAAAAGGCGTGTTCGGTAGACGAGTGCGCTTCGAAAACAATGTTACAACGACACACGAAAACTGTTTGTGTTCCGTATTTTGCGAACAAATGAGAGAACACATTCGAACGGCAAGATTTGCTGGAGTGAAGACGAACAGTTCGAAGAGCATTGTTCTGTCCTTTAATGCCGTTTAAAATTCGATTCAAATGCCGCTACATTTCATACCTTCAGATGGTACTACATCTGTACTCTCCGCAAATTGGAGAAGTATATAGTCAATGGAAAATAAAGAACAAGTGAATTAGACACAAAAAGAGTAGAGAAAAAGAGAGGTAGAGAGAGAGAGAGAGAGAGAGAGAGAACACTCAACCCTCGCAACGTACAGTCAAGTCTTTACTTGACTTCTTCTTTTTTCCTGTTTTCATTTTATTTCTTATATTGGTTCATGTTTTTCATTACTAGCAGCGCTGCTTCTTAGGATCTTCAATTCTTTATTTTATTATCTGTTTATTCTTACAAACATATTTGCTTCTCTCTTTTCCTCTCTCTATCTACTCTTTGCCTAACAAGTGTACTCCATTGTTAACTTTACTGGCTCACTTCAAGTTATCCTCTTTATTGTTTCCTTTTATTTGTATTTCTTCTGAGCTGATACTGGAGTAGTCAAGTATCGCCATAGGACAAGACAACTCTTTACTTGAAATAATAAAAAGATGACAGGTATTTTCTTTTCTACATTATTATAATTTTTGATATGCTATGTAATCGTGTTCAATTGGTAAACGTAAAATATTTAGAGTAGAAATGAAGAGTGTTGGATTATATTTTTAATAATTGCAGAAAAATTTTTTTCCCCGAACAATATTTTCATATCCAAAATAACATTTTTAAATATGAATTATTATTACTTAGTATATGTGTATAACCATAAATTCCAACATTGCATTGTTCAGACAATGTACATACAATGTACATTGTACACCAATATATGTTATTACAATAATATAATTTAATTTTTAAAAATTGAATGGGTTATTAGGATTATAGAAAAATATATCAAATGCCAGCAGGTTATAAGGACTACATAATTTATAACAAATTTCTTCACTGAACTGTTTCGAAAAGGTTCTCAAAAATTTATATTTTATTTTAATAATGTTTTGATAAAGATTGATATAATACTGTAATCGTAATTTACATTTATATTTGAGTCTTCGTGTTTCATTATTTTAAGAAACTAGAGCGAATTGATTATTATATTTTTGTTTGAAAATCATACAATTTTTTGTAAAGGAAAAAAAAATATTTTTGTTTAATGATAAGCATTATGTTGTATATATAAATTGAAATAGATATTTTATTTTACATTTACTCACAGTGTACTGTAACATTAATATTCAATAAATTAAAAAGTCTTATATCGCAAATTTTATTACAAGCTTTGTTACAATATTTTTCAATTTCTTTTTCTAAAATATTTTTAGCTCCAAAGCGTAAAAATAAATAAAGGTTTTCGTAAAATTCATAAAAGTATACTATATGAAAGAAATTGTTTTCTCATATATCTTACAGGAATTAAGAACTATGAATCGTTTGATATATAGGCTTTTAAAATTAAATACCGCTCGTTATAAGAAAGAGTTAGAGCATAAAAGATATACATAATAGAAATATTTCAAATTGTTATACTTTCTCAATGAGAATTTGAAAAAGGATAAACTAAAAAACAAATAAAAATTAACTAAATTAAAACTTACGATCTAACGGTTTCCCATATATATAGTATCCAAAGTTTATATCTTTTTTTTATATTCTCTATTTTAATATAGTAAATAAGGAGATTGATTTGAACTTTGCAATATATAGATTAAGTACATCAAATGTAATGTAGTTTGTATACATACATACTAACATTATATATATTCCTTCTATAGCTTTACATTTATGCACAGTCAAGTCTCTCGAACGACTCATGTGGTCGCGTTATGAGCTTCTTACAACGCGCATTTTTAACATATATAAAAGCACAAGATAGTGTGTGTTGAGAAAATAGAGAAAAGATGAACTGGATGCGTTAGATCTGTTGGAATGAGCGAACACGAACTCACCATTGAAACACTACACAGGCTATATTTCAACAGGTTGGTTAGGTGTTATGAGTACCTGCTCAACGCCGTATTACGACGTAGTGAAGAGAGAAATGGAGGTAAAAAAAATAGTGGCGGAGATCGTCGCGAAAAAGGTGCAGTAAGAAAATGAAAATGAATCAGTCGGCTCGTGCTGTATAATGTGCTCGCATGCCGTGGTCATCGTATAGGAAGGAGAGAATAAAATAGGTGGGGCGGATCGCGTATTTGAGGGATAAAGTTGGACAAGGAGATCCCGAGTGAGAACAAAAAAGGAGAGATTAACCAAAAAAAGTCGTGATGGGTGGGAGGGGAGTTGAGAGGGAAGCGGACAATGATCCAGAGAGAGAAAAAAAGATTAAAAACGAGCGAGACAGGGTATATATGATAGAAATTACGAAGACTGTTGCGTGAGAATAAGACGAAAGAGAGAGAGAACGAGGAAGATAAGGAGAGAAAAAAGATACTAGCCGATGGAGCGGTAGCGCATGCAGTCGCAGCATTGGCTCGGAATCGCATATTATCGTGCTCGGTCATGAAACGACGAAGGTGGCTAGGCTGACGCAGTCGAACCAAAAGAAATAAAGACAGAGGTAGAGAGACTGAGTGAGAGAGAGAGAGAGAGAGTGAGAGAGAGAGAGTGAGAGAGAGAGAGAGTGAGAGAGAGAGAGAGAGACAGTGAGTGAAAGAGGGGAACGAGCGAGTGAGAAAGTGCGTGGGGGACGATTGAACGATCGGGCGGGTAAGGGGGTACGGATGGTGGGAGAGTAAAGAACAGGTGTATTGGTTAGACTTTATCTTCATACGTATCTTTCTTCTCCTTGCCCTCCGTTCTTTCTTCTTTTCATCGTCTTTCTCTCCTGTATTCTTCGTTGAAGAGGCTACATGCCATAACGTGTACGCACGTCCATGCGTGAGTATGTATCTTATGCACGAGATATTCTTATGTTAAGAGCTTGACTGGTTTATATTTGCGTGAGCTCAGACCTGCGCGCGAATAATTATGATAAGGCGTAATACCCTAACCCTTTTCTTCGGCTCTTAAAGGATATCCTCTTCACATCGTTTTTTTTTTTTACTTAACCTTATTATTCCTCGGTTAATTAACTTTTGCACTTGAGATTGTTGTATTATTTTTAATTTAAGTAAGCACGCACAATGAACTCATGTAAAAACGACTTACTTCAACCATTTCAAATTAATTTCTTATTTTTAATTGTTGTATTTCTGCATATTTTTATTAAAAATATTATCAAATATATACACAACTATATTATGTATTTGGAGATACATTTTAAATTATTTTTAAAATAATGTACTTATATTGGCAATCATATTTTGTTCGGAATTTATTTTTTTATTCATTAAAACAGTAATTATTTATAATATAAAATTAATGTATTTTAAATATATTAAATAATTTTAAATCTAATGAAATTTAAACAAATTTAAATTAATTTCTTCTTTCTAAAATATTATCATATAATAGACTAATATATAATTTAATAATTGTTGTATTTACTCTATCTAATCAAAACTAAGAAATATTATAATGATATAATGTACAATACCTTCTATTTTTATTTTTTTGTGTAAATTTATTTGTTTTAATTTTATTCAATTATTATAAAATAAATTTTTTAGAGAAGTTTTATGCAGTAAATTAATATTTATAAATGTTAATCCCTAATGTTTTATTTAAATATCGAAATTTTGTTTATCTTATTATACTTCCGTAAATTAAATTTCATTGAGAATAATTATTGCAATTTATAATCTGGTGACAATAAGAGAGAGTTAATATTAATTTTTTATATTTATTTTAAAAGCTATTTTATTATCAAATTTACTTAAATTTTTTATACAATTTTTGAAAAAGAATTGTTGTTATATCTGTATTCTAATACTGTGAGCAGAATACATTTTATACCATTAAAAAATATTTTTAAAAATAGCTGTGGGCAATTATTTTTGGTATTAATATTTATAGATGTAATTAATTTTATAATACTATAATAATAAAATATACTACAATACGTGAGAATCATAAAATATTTTACGTATAAAATTTCTTTTTAATTTTAGAAGTAAGTTTTCTAATCACAAGTTGACCGCTCGAGACCTGTATTCAAACTTTCATATTTATAATGTTTCCTCATCAGATATGCATTTAATTAATATATTTTGATTATATAAGGTCAAAGACATTGCGTTCAGAGGGAAATGAGTACCTCCTTTCTCCTGATTCGTTCATTTCAAATATAAATCAACAAAGCAATGCATAAATATATAACCCCGTAACCACAGACGTTCATAATTTATTTTGGTGCATAACATTGTATAGAGCAAACCATTTCTTCTTTGCAATACTTTGTAAGTATAATTTCAGAAGAATAAGACTCACCTATTCAGAAAGAGATGTATTCACGGTAATAAGAAACCCGATTAGTTATCTTCCTTTACAAGATTAGCTATCATTATTAATAATTTGTCTAGCATTACTTTTATTCCATACACTTTATTTATTACATACGATATTTAACAGATCATGGAGAGAACTAATTTAAAACTTTATCATTTATTTCTAGTTTTCATTTATTTCGATTAATTCAATTAATATTGAAAATAATATAGATAATATTAACCAATAAAAATAAATCTGCGTCTATAACTTTTAGAATATTAGTTAACTATTACAAATTTACTAAATTACTAAAACCTTACAATGTTAGAAAATAAAATATTAATCATTATTATTAATGGAATAATTTAATTTTTTTCAACTTTTATTAAAAAAAATTTACTAAAGGATACGTTTATTTTTTTAGAAATACATTCTTTTTCGAAATTTTACGCTATTCATATTTTTAATTTCTTGTGTAAAAATATTTATAGATTGAAAGAATTTATATATTTAAACTATTTTTAATCGTTTGCATCCATACAAACAAATTTCTGTGATTTGATTGACTATAATTTACTTAATATATTTTAAATTAAGTAGAAAACATAATCAATAAATCAATTTGTATTAAAAATCTTTAAAAATTTACATTTTTAATATTATTTAAATATTGTACTTTTTTAATTATAGGCTCAATTACAGTAATTTAGTTAATTAAATTACAGACACATAACATTAAAGTATCTAAAAATAAATAAAATAATCATACAACAATAACTGTTACTATTATTATTACTAATATTATACATGCATTATATAGACAGCAAGTAGTATACATGCATTTATAGATATACAGTAACTCATTATTTTAATACTTATTAAATTTATTTAAATAAAACAACACAGTAAAAAATTGTTATTGTAGTCTTATTATTAATAAATTTAATTTAAAAATTCGTTATAAGTATTGCTATTAAAAGTATAAACAAGGAAAGTTTTTATAAATTAATTTATATTTTTGTCATGATGATCTTATTGAGTTAAAATAAAGTAAAAGAAAGCAAGGGCGTAGGGGTCAAAAAGAGATAGTAGGAAAAGAAGAGGGAGTGTTATTAGTGCATGAGCTCTAAAGTAACTCAGTATGTGTAGAGGTTTGCGTGTTTGGATTTCCGTAATTAATGTTCAGTAGAGGAGTAAAGAAAAATCTAACAAAAGTGAGAATGCATCGAAGGATCAGGCTAAATTTAGCGAAATTTAGCATAACATTGAGTTAATTAGCCAGACGGAATCTAAGGTATTCCTCGGGCATCACTTCTTACATTTCCATGTGTAAGTTTCCCACATAAGCGCAACCAAATGCCGCTTCGATATTCATTCAACGCCTGGATTCTTATACGGGTAAATTCTCTTTGTAGCCGTCTTTCTTCCAATCGAATGAAAGATACTGCAAACGGGCAGGAGAGGTGAAGAGAAAAATAACACGGGTCGCGCAATATACAGTGAAGGCTTCTGCATATAAGGCTTGCGAGTGCTTAATGATCGCGAACTTCCTATCGTGACAGAGAGAAGGAGAGCAGAGAACGAGTGTCTTCAGGACCCGGAGCTCTTTTAACCTTCCCAGACTTTTTCTCTACTTTTTTCGACAGAAGCGGCGGCGCACGTTTGTTTTCCTCTGGTTGACCAATTAACTTGGATGTCTTTAGACCATTACCTCCTTTGCCAAGCCCTAAAATCCAGTATTTTCATCGTGTTATATAAAACTTATACTGTTCTTTCTCTTTTGCATCCTCGTTCTCTTTCCCACCTTATAGGCTGATGAACTCAATGAAACCCCCTTGTATCCAACTCCCTCAAAAAGAAAAAACATTAAATTATAACATTAATTTTATAACAATTTATATATATATATATGTGTGTGTGTATTAGTGAATAAATAATTCATAACTTTTCTTCTTTTAACAACCGATACTTTTTAAATAATTTTTTTCTAGAATGATTTTTCTTTTATGTACAAGAGAATATTAAATACCTTATGAAAAATAATAAACATAGCGAATCCGTTTTATATTAAATCTATATTATATAACAATATCTTAAATATCTTACAATGTATAAATATCTTAAATTACTTGATTTGAATATGTATCTCCTATTTTTAATAAGTTACGTTAAAAATATATGTATATATATATATATATATATATATATCATTCAATAAGCCGGTTAGTTTTATTGAAAACGTATTTTTCATTAAAAAGTCAACTTTTACAATTAAAAATTAAAGTTTAATACCATGCATATATATATAATAGATAAAACTCTGTATTTATTTTTTTTTTTAAATTAATTTATTTAATATTAAGATACATCTATTTTCTCTGACACGCCTAGATTATTTAATAAAAAAAATTTTTTTATAATATTTGGATATATAATTTACTATAATTCTGAATTATATACCAACGTAGTTAATACTGATGTAGACTCAAATTACATTCTTTTAAATAGTTCATTTCTAACTAAACTACATAACTAATTCATTATTTTGCTGTGTAATTGAATATCTTATAAATTATCATTGAATTATGTATAATATCTTTAAAAGATTAATTGAATTAGTATGTGCTTGAGTAGCTAATATTTTGAACACGATATTTTTTATTATTCTTGTATTATTATTTTTTCCAAAATAAATTTACATATTATATATATTAGAATCAATCATATGATGATTCGAGTATATTTAAATTATTTATCATAATTTTTATTATTATCGATGATGTTTAAATAGTATTTAAAAATAATTATTTTGAAGTTATAGAAGGCGAATTTTTATAAAAGGGAATTAAATCATTCAAGCAACTGTAGTTAACTATGAATAATTTATAAATAAATATATTTAATATTAACGTATGCTTCCCACTCATTGGTGTACCTTAATTATTAGGATATTAACTGTAATAGAGGAGCATCTCTGCTCTCAAGAAGAAAAAAAAGAGGGCGCTGGATCCTGTTAATCATGCCTTATGGAAGTCGTCCCAGAGGACCGAAAGCTCTGCTTCGATAAAGCGTATTAGTCCCTTCACACAGAGTGAAAAAGAGGGCGCTCCAGGATTATATACTATTGCTCCACCTAGCCAATGGCTATTAGGGGATTGGCTGGTGCCGTCCTGAATTGGCCGCAAAAGGGTTTTCCTCAAAAGTATACACATTCCAAAGCGATGAAATAAGAGCGAAAAAAGGAAAAAAGAAATTCCGTTCTGAGAGTCACATGTGGAACTACAATACAAAAGATCATCTGAAACAGGATTTCAAGCCTTATTTTATCAAGACCATCCCATGAAAACGAAAGACGCCGCCTAGATACTAGACCTGCCGCCATCGCTAGACTCATCGTGGCCATCTCCTCCTTCGCAACCAGCTTCATTGTAGACATCAACAAGAATTTACGTCGCAGCTGACGCCTTTGCATTAGCGATCTCGATGCGGGTACAGCTTGGAGCTTGATAACGTTACCGCCCGCTCAGACTGCATGTTCCTCATAACTCAGAAACACTCTGGAGGTTTGAAGCTCCCCCGCCCGCATACCGGTCAAGCCCTCTCTTGGAATCCAGATTCCTCTCAGAAAATCTCAATTCAACTAGCCACGAACGCGGACATCGTCTTCCTCATTCGCATAATCACTTTTATTTATTTTTTTTTGAAGATCGGCACACTTCCATTAAAACCGCTTTCTTGAATATTTCATAAAAACTTATTTCATAATAAAATATATAAATCACCTTATATTTATTTGTCTTTCAAAATTATATATTATTTATATTTTCACGATCCAAATATTAAACTAATTTATTAAAAATATTTTTATTTTTAAGGATTTACAGGACATTTATAGCCTTTTCTCAAATAATTTACAATTATAGGTTTAAATATCACAAGATAAAATGTACTTCTTGGATTTATAAATGCATAATAACACTTTTATTAATACAGATGTTTTCTAATATGAATGAAAATTTTATAATATTCCGATAATTATGATTACAAAGAAGAAACACGAATTTTTAAAAATATATTTTAGAATGTCTAATAAATTATTTTATATTCGAAATTTGACAAATACTTTTCTAATAAATATAAAATAAAATTTATTAATAAATAGAATATCTATTATATATTTTGTTTAAACTAATTTTTAATGTTTTTGTTTTCCTACTATTTCACTTAGGCTATAGTTATAAGTTGATTGTTAATTAGGTTGCATTTTATATGCACCTTTGTCATTTATTGATTGATCGACATTTATCGTCAAATATTTTTTAATTTATATATTCCAATACTATATAGTATTGGATTTGGACTATATAGTAATGGCTATAGTAGCCATTCATATAAAATGAAAAAAATATTGTATAAAATTATATAAAAATAACATTCAAGATTTGTTTAATTTAAGAAGTTTAATTTAATTTTCTCAGATGTATTTTTTATCAGATTTATCAAATTTATAATATTTATATTTAATTCATAAAATAATAAATAAGTAAATTTTTATATAAATATGTATAAAATACTTAACCACATATAAGATTTTTTAATTACATTATTATTTAATTATATGTAATACTGCATTACAGGAATCTTTTTATATGCAACTATCTAATATCAATTAAATATTAGACTTTTAATGAAACTTATTAGGATATATAGATAAATTTAACTTACAATAAAATATATAATTTCTTGGTTTTATTTTTACGAGTCTTATCGTTCAAAAGCGATTTACATTTATAATTTTTATATTTATACTATTAAATATGTACTCCAGAAAAATAAGGCATACTTAATTTTATTTTAAATTTTATCCTTTTACGTAATATCAATAATGTTTTTATTATGATTAAGTATATTATTAACTGCTTTCTTGTTTATATATTTTAATTACTATTTTGTACATTTTATACCACAGTTATACAATTATTGAAAAAGGTAATATTTATTTCATATAAATTATTTAATAATGATTTCTAACAATACACTTATACTAGATATAATACATTAAAATTAAGATTATAATTTTTAATTTATTTATAAAAATCTATTATATCTATATATATGTATATTTATAAATATTTCATTAGCTATTAGAATACTTATTCTGCACTTTTATCATTTTATTTTATATTATAAATATTCTAAATATATAAAATTGGAATATGTGACTGATATCTGTTTATTTTGGCTAAATAAATCTATATTTTTGTAGGTACATAAAATCGAATAAATCACAAAGTTTATTGTTAAACTAAATTTTCTTTTAAGTACCATTTATTTTTATATAGTAATTAATATAGTACATATATAAAGTAATATATTATTCTATAAATTGCTATGTTTACATAGATTTATTAACAATTTGTATATTTTATCAAAAATGTTATACAAATCGTAGATATAAATATAGTATACTGTTATTGTGTATATTGTGTTTGACTAGAAAGCTGTTAATTATTAGTCTATTATTTATAAGTTTTAATTATTAAATAAATGAATACAATGAATAAAATGAAATTAATTAAAACAATTTTTCAAATATTGATTGTCAAATATTTCACATGATATGTGAGCATTTATATATTTTATATATGAATTATGTTTGTATTCTATAGATTTCTTAATTAGAGTACTAAATTCGAATTTAGAACAAGCAGATTTACGCATAGATTTAAACATAATGCACCGAGAATTACGTTTATATATTTATGTACATATATTCATGTAATGCAGAAATAAGTATTAAAATTTTTGACGTAATAGGGTATTGTTGCAGTTACCTTTGGAAAAAATACTTGCAATACCGGATTTAAACGTTTTTATTGTCTTTTATATGTTTTTAGAATTTTATATTTGTTATACAAGATAAGAGTCATTTAAATTAGGAATATATACTGTAATATTCATAAAAAGAATATTTGCATTCTACAAATAATGAATTTTAAAAATAAAATTCTGTTAATCAACCGAATATATAAAGGTCGTGGATTCATATTTGAAGTTAAAGGTAAGAATAAAGATACGGATAATAGGGTGAAGCAAACTATAAAATATGGATAAACAGCCGAATAAAAAAGCATGGAAGGGAGTAAGGGCTTGGATGACTAAGTGTCAAGCATTACCGAAATTAGTCATGATCTTGCAATCTCAAGTTCTTTACAAACGTGTGTATAAGATAGTCGTAGAAGGCCGAGCAATTCTTACATATGTATATGCAAAATGATCTTCTGTGTATTGAGCCAAGTTTAGAACTGTAAATTTTTGTGTGCAGCTTCGAATTCGACGAGTCGGATCGGAAGTCAAGTGCGTTCAATCGTTAATCACACGGCCCCACATCGAAAGAAATACTCCATTCGAAAGCAGCGGTGTGCATACGTGTGTGCCCGTTGTTTGTTGGTCGCCGCGTGTACATGCCACTCTATTGTGCCTGGGCGTTTGTTGACTCTCTCGTGTAGTCCTGATCCCCGCATCTAATAAATCTTGGCCTGTTTCCTCTTACAAGCCATTACCGAATGAGAACGAGCGGTGTGCCGAGGTTGTACGGTTCTATGGCTTTCGCGCTCTCGCTTCGAGCTCTTTCCTTCTCATCGATACACTTCTCCCAAAGATTATTATGTGTTCTTGGCTGTCTAGACTCTGTACTTTTCTACTTCTTTTTTCCTTCCTTCTCCACTCTTTCCTTCTCCTTGTTTATCTAGAGGATGGATTCTGTCTCACTCCAGTTCAAGCGCGGTGGATGTATGCCGACTGTCTGTCTGGCCTTCCTTCCCTTCTTTTTGCTACGTAAACGCATTGGGTCTGATATTCATCCCCTTATTGATTCTGCGAGCTGCCAGCGAAATTGTTAAACTTGCTTGCGACTTGTACGACTCGTTTATTTATTTGTGTTCATTTCTTTGATGTTGCCAATATCTCTGATTATAATAGATCTTCATCAGAGAGAATAATTAAATTTGTTTTAATTATATGTCTGCTCCTTCGATTTTCTTCTTCCAAGCGTTAAATGGGTTACAATTTTATAACATTGCTTCCATATATTTTTAATAATATTATGAAAATCTGATAGTAAACCATTAAATTCAATAATATGACATCTAGAATATTCTATTTTATTTTAAATTTTAGAATTAATAAAATTATTGGCTTAATAAAATATTTTAATCAACAAACACTTTCATTAGTATATTACTATCTGATATATTAATTAAATCTTCTAAATTCGTAGTAAGGGTCTATTAGTAGTTAGGATAAATTCACGTATTATTTTGTTTATGCAGCTTATAATGTTATTAAAATTTATGAATTAAATAAATGTATTACTTACTATCGTAAGTAGTACTATAACTTCTACATATTTCAATAACATTTTCGTTAACTTTAAAAGCTTTTATGGTATATAATGATAAAAAAGAAACTTTAAAAAAATAATATATTTTTCCTGATATTAAATTAAGAAAATTTTATAATTTAAAAAGCATCTTTTTAAAATTTTAAAAGATTTTAATTTTAAATATAGTTAAACTTATTTAATTTTAAAATAATACGTACATTGTCATAATAGTGTTTATATAATAATATTTAATTAACTTAATAAATACATACTTATTTAGTTAGAAGAGCTTTACTTGAAAATTGATATTCTCTGTCTAAGTACGTAAAAATTATCAAAAAAAACAATATTTAAACATTCGATAAATTGTTTTAATTAATTGGTTTTGTATTAATGTATTTATGGTATTGAAAATGATAAAGAAAAGAAAACAGGTTTAAATGAAAATGGATAGTAAAGAGAAAAGTGAAAATTTTCAAAGAGAGAGAAGAAAAATATCGTAAAGATCGGAGAGTAGATGGTAGGTTATAGTATATCAAACTCAAATGATGAAGATGACCAAACGAGATGGTCTTTCAGACATTTAGAGAGACTCCAATAACGTCGGATCAATTACTGGCTACCGTCCTTTCCCATTCCGTATTGATTTGCATTCAAATACATGTTCTACTCTAAGTAGGAAATACTAATGGATTATCAGCCCGAGTCATCGTGATCTTCAAAGCTCTTTCTCTCTCTCTCTCTCTCTCCCTCTTTCTTTCTGTCCGTCCCGCACTGTCTCCTGACTGCCACTATTTTTATCATACGGTCTTCGCACATTACCTAAACGGCTCCTAGAAATCGCAAGAACGAGTAACACAGATGTCGCCTCTTTTTCAATTCGTATATAGATCCACTATTTTCATCCATTTCTTAATGACACATCTGCCGAGTAGCCCTTTTTTTAAGCTCATCTAATGATCGGTACTCTAACTGCAAATATATATAAATTACATGCGTGTCTTTACAATTTCGATCTCTAACAGCTTCGTTTTTACATTAAATCTCTTGATTTTTATTGTTCATCGTCTTTTTTTATATTACTTCTTTTTTGTAGATAAATGTGTTATAGATTGTTAGTTTCGCCGCTCAGAAGATATCTTTCTCGTTTGTATCTTCCATTATATATATTCTCCAAACATAAATATATCATAATCAAATAAACTTTATATGATAAAATATAATATTACTATTTATCTTTTATCTATTAATTAATTGAATCATTGGATGTTATTACTCTTCACTTAACAGTACTTTACTCAAATATAATATTCGATAAATATTATCATATAAATAATTAAAACGAAATTTATTAAATATTTTTAATAAGTAAAAATAATAAGAAGAATTAACTTTAAAGCTAGATTTTTTTAACAGATATATCAAAATATTTTAAAAAAATTCTAACATTGTATGTAGAAACTTTGTATAAACTTGTACAAAATATGTATAAACTTTGAGAATTATAGTAGTTTTTGACTGTTATGTATACTATTCTTTATCTATCCTTTATCTATTATTAAATGTAAAGAATTTAAAGAATTTTAATGACATAAAATCTTTTCTTTTAATTATTGAATTTTGATAATGACGAGGATAATATTTATAAAACATTCTTTATCAAAATTTTACATTTCATATTTTTTTAATTAAAAAAAAACATAATAAAAATGTTTATTATATGTTAATTATGTACCCTTATACATGTAACACTTGGATAGATTTTAGATAAAATTAATATGTTACTTAAACTTTTTTCGATACCCTCAACAAGTAAATATTAAAATATATGATTTCTAAATTATAGGTAAAGTATAAAATATACTTTGTATAGAATATTCATTTTAATTAAATATCAAGAATTATTTTAGTAATATGATCGGTTTCAATCGTATTTTAAAATTTTTTTAAAAAATTTAAAATGTAGAATTATTGAAGAAAAATAAACTAATCAGTTTTTCTTGAATAATTTTATAAATGATTGATGAGAAATGTTTTTATAATAAATACGTTTTTGAAGCAGTTGTTGCGTGTCATAACATCCTATCCCATTATTTTAATCATTATAAAATATTTTTACCGTACAGTGTTGACTTCAACCTTGTAGACTTTTAAAAATTTGTGTCTAAATTCAGCAGAAAATTTAAAAACAACAAGAAATAAAATGTGAAAATAAAAAATACTTTAGTAATAAATCTGATGAATTATCACACTTATATTATGGAACGTATATTGGGATTTTTTACGTCTACAAGTCGTATATAAAATCAAATGCTTTTATTCGATATACTGTAGTATCAATTATACAAAATATATAAATAATTTATAACGAATATAGAAATAATATTTTGGATGCATGTGTTGATAAAAAAAATTAACGACAAGCGGGAGAAACATATAGTGCAAGGGAAATTCAGAATACACGACCGCGATATTTAGAATAAGCGTTTGAAAGGGATGTGTTTTTAAGTTGATGATTGAAAAATGAAGCAATGTACAAAGAACATAAAATGCGTTCCTCAAGTGTAAAAATAAGCTTTCACTTGGACATATTATAAAAGGGGAGGATATTAATTTTAGAAGACAGAAAGAAATTGAATTAAAAAGTAGTTTCGTAAAAGGAAAATTTTTTAATATTATATATTGGTTAACATTTAAAGCTCATGTGCTATATTAATTTATTGATATATATAATTAAATATATTAAAGTTGAATACATTATTGTGTGTTGGTCAAAATAATAAAACAAATAAACAAAGAATGGCTCAATTTTTGCACCGCGTATCTTAGAAAATTTAAACATCGTTTTTTTTTTGCTTTTCTACAAAATTTTCAATATAATTTTTTGGAAAATAATATAATCGCTGATAAAATTTAATGTTTTTAAAACAGTCGGAATATAGTGATAATACTCTCTAAGATGGCTTAAATTAATCGAAATGTAAGAAACTACTATTATTACGACATCAAAATCAAGACAATTCTCACTGTTTTCAGCTATAAGACCATCAAGAAATTGGTATCCGCAAAATATTCGGGCTTTCATTACTTAGTTTCAAATTGGATATAAAGTGCATATTGAAATCGAAAGATAAGATTCTACTAAATTGGCTGTAGAATAAAGAGTGTAATTAACATTTACTTATATTACGTATGATACTATTCTGATGTTGAACGTGTCACGATGTAAAATCATAATATTCTATAGACATTTTCTTCTAATTTTTTGCTCTTACTCACTTAATAAAATTTGTTTACAAATCTCATTATTTATAGAAATGCAAAATAATTGTAAATCTCGCTCAAGAAAGAAAACATTAAAATTTATTTGTCAGATATTCATCCCTTTTTTAAAGTAAAATCATTTTTACCAACTTTTTTATTATACCTGTTTCCTTGTACAAATTTTCAAAAATTTCCAAACTGTTAATTTTAAAAGAATGTTTCGTATAACATCTAATCAATGCTACTCAATGGACACTCGAATGTCTCTCTCACATTCATTTTGTCGAACTTTTTCGCTAATTTTCACAACATTTATCTCAAATATTCTTGCGCGTAGTACACGAAATGAATAATAAAAATTTCGATAACACTCCATAAAATGTTTTAATTTCTTTTTAAAATTTTGGAATAAACGGTATATCTGGTAAAACTTAAACCTGTTGTTTCTGTTTCTATAATTTTTTGTTTCTGTATACTGGCTTTTACTCCTGTTAATAATTTATGAGCTGCTGTATTTTATAATGCATATTGATGCATCTTATATAAATTTTCATAATTTTTCATAATATTATTTCAGGTTATACATGTATCTTAATAGCTTTTCTAAATACGAACAAGTAAGATACTAAAATTTTTTATATTAAAGTTATGTTATATTAAATTTTAAATGTATTAAACAGCAAAAATATTTTATTTTGTATTAAGAATAAATAGAAATTCTGTAATTAATATTGTGAAAGCATTTTTTTATACATACGAATATTCTTCTTCTTTAAACAAATAAACTAAATCAACATTTTAAATGTTTATCTATTTCGTTTTTTCAAAAAATAAAATATTGTTCTAAAATGTAGATAAGACAAAAATAAGCAATACGTGCATGTATAAAATATATAAATTTAGTGAATTTTTACTATACGTCATTATTAATGTATATGCTAAATATTTTTATTATTAATATATATATAATTATTAAAAAATATCAAATAATGTAAGATCTATGTAGATTTTCTGATATTATTATTTCATACTTTATGTTTTCGCTACGTGGTCATTTATTATTTGAGTGACCCTTAACCTAAAAATTAAATTTTAAAAAAAACCTAGGCTAAGGAGATTATTAAGAAATGATAAATGTACGATTGGAATATTATTAATTAATTAACAAGCTTTATTTTCTAATCGCCTGGCATAATAAAATCTCCTTCCGTTGAAGGAGGAAAAAAGCTCTCTTGTATCTTAAGACACGCTCGTTATTCGCTTATAAATTACAAAGTATTTACTTACTTTATTGCTAATTTATTTTGCCTAGTCATACACTGTTCTACTCGTTGACTTGCAGCCCGTTACTGCCACAGAAAACCCTCTCGTTCGATTTTATTCGCAGTCTCTTACTACACCTACAACCTTTTCTATGGCTGTGGCTACCTCTCTGAAAGCCTCTTGCTTCTTGCAAAAGTTGCTTACCAGAAGTCGGAACCACTATAAACATTTTTTCTCACTTTCATAACAAGAACACTTCCTAATCTCGTGCCTATAGCTGCTATTTTCATTACCAAATCTCTCCGAATTCGTGATTATTTGCTTATACTACTAATTCTCTTCTTTTACGCATTTCATAAATATACTGACGTTAACTGACACCTGTGCTATTTCATATTAGGCGTATACATGTTTTCGAACACTTTATTTACAAAATACTATTATTTAAATTAAACATGAATATTTCTTATATTTACATATAAAATAGGATTAAACAATAAAATAAATAAATAACGTATTTTTGAACTTTAAATAAAAAATAAAAATAAAAATAAAATCTTTTAGAAATATCTAATAAAATAACAAATTATTAACGAACTAATTAAATACTTATTTATTGATATTAAAATTGTGTTATCAATTAAAAATTAAATTACTTATAAAATAAAAATTGAATTAAACTTAAGAGAGAAGGTGTTAATAACTACAGTTGTTATATAAGGTATAATATTGATGACATTTTATTTTTAAATTTTAAATACATATTGCATTAAATACAAATGCTTAAATGCATATATTTGAATCTATATATAATACCGGAATTTTTCTTATAATAATAAAAAAATATATGAACATAGTGTATGCATGAATGAATACTATAAAAGTAGCAGGTTCTTATAAAAATTTCCGCAATGAAAATAAAGATAGATCTCAATATGGTGATAAATATTAGTCTGCTGATTAGTAGTTAATCATTTGTCTCAGATTTTTATGATCTCTGAACAAATCGAACGAATGAACTAAATGAAAATGCATCATCAAGAAAATGTTTGCTCGTACCACTGAACAATGAAATAAAAAAGTTTTTAAAATTATTACTTTATATTTCAAGATTCAATATTATGGTTTTACTTTGTCTACTTGCTTGCTTTTTGTATTTCTCATTTAAGAAAACTCTTATTTCAGTTAGTTGAAAGAATAAACCCGTAAAATAAGTTGATTATTTTAAGTAAAAAATAAGTAGATAGTTTGAAAATTGATTGTCTTATTACTAAATTTTACATTTCAATAAAATATTTAAAAAAAAATGAAGTAAATAGTTTTACTTTTATTGAAATTGTTTATAAAAACTATTTTAATGTATGAAAAATGCTTTTCTAGTAAAAAAGTATTTTTAAATATAAATAATATTTAAAATATTAAATATTAAAATATTATATTAAAATATTTATATTTTTGTTGAATATATAGTTCATACATAAAGTCAGTATTTATTAGTTATTAACTCTATTTTATACAAATATAATGTATGTGTTCGAGACCATTTTTATCGTCGCGTAAGGAAATCAAACAATAGATAAAATGCTAAACGTGCGATGATGTGTTATAAGATATAATCCCCCACCTCTATACATAAATGCTTTCTAGAAGTTTTGGACTAGAAAAGCCGAGAAAGATTATTGGATATAAATAAAAAGGTCAATTGTCGTAATTTAGTACCGAACATGGAATATTATAGGTTTTTTATTGTAGCAAATCTCAGGAATTGTTTTATTGTGACTAAGTATATCGATTGTGATTTCATTTTATCGGTATATTATATAAAAGTCATTGGTCCGAGAGGAAAACTGTAGCACTACAATTTATCCCGTGAATGAATGTACATGCATAATCTAGATTGCGTGTCAATACGCTAGTACGATACATGCATATTTGGCACGAAGTTATTAGCACTGCAGCAGTGGCCCGAGTAAGATCGTTAGAATATTAATTTATCGTGCCCATGGGTTCTTTTTAGCCGTGAAGGATTTCAGTATTTCAAATTATTTCGTGAGTGATTGCACGTGCACAATCTAAACAGCGGTTTTCCGGGACTTAACTCGTCGTGATTGGGCATACCTATGTACTAGGAGAATTACTTCTATTATTCGTTCTAGCTCTTGCCACACAGACCCCCACCGCTGCTGTAGCGGGATTTCAGGTACACCTACAGAAACAAAATCTACACTGTCCATAGATGCTCAAATAATAAGGCAGATATAAGGTAAATGCATATTAACCAAATTCTTATGGGGAGCAATCTAACAAACGTATATTATAAAAATACAATTTATTGTTAGGTAGGATTCAATTGGCCCATCGTACGCAATTATAAGAAAGCTTTTTCTATAAATAATATATCAGGTCTTTTACATCATTAATTTATAATAAATGAATTATTTACATTATTTATTTACAGTTCTCATTCTTTCTCTATCCTATTTTAATTATTAACTATATTAAATATGATAACAGTAACTACAGTTAATCACTTAAATCATTAAGTTAATGTCTATTTTTACGTTGATCATCTATAAATTCATTATAAAATTACGCTTAATTTCTCGTAAATATTATTGAAAACATTTAAAATATAGTTTTAAAATTATCACACAATTATATTACTGTAGTTCAAGAATAGAGATGCAGCATAAATTTTAACTGTGCTCTTATAGTTTAATCCTTGATTATATTATGCATATAAATAGTTTAAAATAATAAAAAGAAAGAAAGAGACAAATGTCGAAAGAATGGAGGGGGGTAGAAAGAGAAAGAAAAGATATCTTTTTATTGTTATTCAATTAATATATTTAATTGGTCAGATAAGATAAAAAAAAAAGTATAAGAAATAAAAGAGAAGTAAGAAATATAGAAAAAAGAATAAGAAAAATATGAAATAGAAGAATGAAAATAAAAAGCAGGAAAGATAAAAATATCTTTAAAAAGAAAATTTGTAATCGTTGAAAGATTTTATACAAACTGAAACTGATAAAAAAAAATAAGCGTTGAATTAAAACATAAATGATAGACTGTTATTTTATATAATTACCGAGGTAAATGGTCATAAATTTCCTCTCTTTAACTAGGTATTGTAATATTATCTGGTTCTCTTTCCCTCTGGCTTTCTTTCCTGCTCCTTCTTTGGATTTATATATTATCCGCTATTCTAATTATATTATTTTTTTTTTTTTATTCGAACGTCTCAATACTATTATTTTATATAGTTTTTCTCACCTCAGAGTACTAGAAAAATTTTGAATTTCATTCAAGTAAATTGTTGTAGCGTACCTGCTCAGCGTTCGAGGTTTCGACATATGAAACTTGTATTAATGACGCTATAAAGAAGGCAGACGGACAGAGTTAGAGCTGCCCATTAGCGGATGAAAGCGGAGGGCTCTCGCTGTATAGCTCGATAATAGTTCGACTTATATACCTGCTAACACCGATGAGTTAACGTAGTTTAGCTCACGTTACGCTGTGTTTTCCATTGCACTTTTCTTTCCTTTAGCTTTCTCTGTTGGTCCGCCTGCTTATCGCATCCATACCGACGCGCTCCAACTTCAACTAACTATATGCAGATGTATTGAATTACAGACGATGGACCCCAAATTAGAAGAGCTTCACTTGCTTAATAGCCTGGGCAATATATGATCAGATAAATGTACATTTCCTATATTGGGTCCCTGTCCTTCAAATTTCATTTTTTATTATTTCCTTGTTCTTTCTTTGATTTCTTTATTTTGACGGTACTTCAGCTGACATTTTATATAAATTTATTGTCATTTCATTGTAAGTCCTTTTTAATTTATACTTAGTGTACAATTCATGGACAAGTTTATAATTAATGATAAACTTATGTGTAATTAAAAGCATATCCTATCAAACAAATTACTTTCATTTTCTCAATAAAAATTTTCAAATTTATAGTTAGTGAAGAATAGAGAATAAGAATAGAGCAAATTATTTTTTCTTTATATTATATATTTTATAATATAATAATTTCGCATTGTCTTAAAATTCTGCAGAATTTATATCTTTCAATTTCTGATACTTCATATTTACAATGTATAGATAATTTGAATTAGTTCTTAAATTATATAACCCTATTTACAATATTTATATTTTAATCATTTTATAACACAGACACAGATTAAGATATAAACTTGTACAAATATACTAGTATAAACAGATACAAATATAAACTGGTCTAATCTTTAGAAATACATAATGTTTTTAATCTTAAATATTGGACCATGCATTATCCCCTCTCATTCGCATTATTTTTCTCAATCTCTTTATTTTGCTGTTTTTTCATTAATATACCATTGGTTATAAATATTCCGTATGAATAGATAACAGAGGTAAAGACAAGCTCAAGCAAGCACGTTGTTCCCTTAGGAAAAATTGAACAACTGCGTCAGACACACGACTTACTAGTTTGAAATGAATAAATTGATTGCTCAATTATTTTAATAAAATATTTACCCAAATATACTAATATAACTCATCTAATTTTAGGAAGTTTTTACATATCTGAATATGAATCAATTTATTCCATTTTTTCAAATTATTCTTGTCCAGATCTTTATAAAATTTGCTAAATATTGATGCTAAATATTGAAAAAATTAAATATACAGTATTCACTTCCATATAATATTCTGATATTTACAGATTAATTAATATTATAATTTAGTAAAATATCTTTCCATAATCTTTATCATAATAATTATAAAATTCAATTGATGTATATAAAAATTAGTAAGATTATAATAATTGTATGTATTATTTATTAATTATATACATAAATCACTTGAAAATAAAAAAAATTAATTAGTATAATTAATTTTTATTAGAATGTTTAATTTATATAACGAAAGTTTGAAACATTAAATAAATATTGAGTATTGTTAACCCGTTCATTTAATGAAATTAATTAATTTAGTTTCTTGAGAAAAATTCTAATATTTCATTGAATGTATTTTGGCATAACCATTTTTAAATTTTTTAATTTTTTAATCGAATCAATAATGCTACAAGTTTGTTATAAAAAAAAATAGAATTGATCATTTGAAATTTTTTTTTTATTTAACAATCAATAAATTTGTTCTATTTTATTTAAAATCTCTCGTTCTGGCTAATTTATGATAATTTTGAAGTTTGTTTTTCTTTTTTTAATGTAATTAGTTATTAAATTTATAGGAAAAGACAAGTATCAAGTTTTGAATCTTTTTCATATATTTTACGAATTACACAGATTTTGCATATAGTGTTATTAAAATTCTAAAAGCCTACTTAGAAACCAGTTTCTCAAGAATAATATAAAAACAATATATTTTTATAAAAATAAGAATATATAATGTATAATCAAATTTGATGACTTTCATGAAGTTATCACTTAGTGTAGTAAACTCTCGTACGGCGCTAAGCTTTTCTATCTCTTGTGCAGATGATGTACGTAAGAGACGATAAAGTAAGCAACGGGATTGCAATGAGAATGTGGAGATGAGAGGTAAGATTGCCTTCATCTTTATGTTACGAGTATACGGTTTTATATACACTCGTCGTCGTCATCGTCGTCGACGGTTTGATAGCAGCTGTTACTGGAGATGTCGCTTCCAATTAAGAGGGAATATCCAAACGCATAATTTTTTTCTTTTTAAAATTTCTTTTCCATAGTCTAGGCTAAAAGTGAAGATACAATTTATCTGTAGTAGGCCGGTACAACATTTTTGATAAGCAATTATATAAATAATTGCTTATCAAAAATTCTTATACAGAAGTGTATTTACGAAATTACATAAATTCAAATATAATAAATAAAGATTTTATAGGAATTTTATTTTTCATATAAAATTTTATTCAATTTTCGTTACGATTTTCGCTTAATGAAATTATAATTTACAATTTTTAGACATTAAAATTTATGCTCAAATATTTAATAAAGTTTTTCTATCATGAAAACTAAATGATTAATTTATCAATTATATGAGGATTAAAAATAGTTTTAACTAAAAGAAACTTATGTTATTTAAGATAACTAAATTTTTATTTGAATTAATAGAATTCAAACGCATTTTTACTGAAATCAAATTCTATTCATCAGATTATTATAGTTTTATAGTTTATTTCCACTGATATACGACCAAAATTAATTTTATATTTACAAATATTCATATCGACATATCGAATCAAATTTCAATAATAATTATTAATAAATTTAAATATTATTAAAATATAAGACAAATATGAACAAATACTTTATAAAGCATTATTATACACTTAAAGAAGTTTAGTGTTTTTCATTTTAAAAAGTTTCATTTATATTCAGTTGCAATTTAAAATTATATTGTAAGTACCACTTAAATAAAAACTTAGCAAAGTAATTGATAATATTAGTGTTTCGTAATTTAAGAAAAAATTAGTTTTATGTAAATGGCTAATTTTACAAATTTTATAAAAATATTTCTAAACATAATTTTATTTTGATACTAATTACACTGATAAAACTACATCTTCAGTTAATTGTGAAATACTTTCCTTTAAATAATTTAACTAATTCGAAGATTATATTTCATTACTTTGATAATCATAGTATAATAATATATTAATGATTGATAATTTAAAACTTTTCGCCATATTCTTTACTCTTAAGTTTATATATTATTGCTTATAATATCTAGATTAAGCGTATTTACTCATTAACCTTGATTAATAATAAATAAATAGTTTAGTTTCTTACGTAAATATTTACGTAATGATACGATTAGTAATATTTGTATAATTTATGACATTCATGAAAAAGAATGAACATTATGAGTACTGTTTATTTAATTTAATTTTTAAAAAAAATTTTTCAAAATATTATTCTTTTTAATAGTACAATAAATTAGGTTACTGAAATGAAATAATCTATTATTTAGTCTAGATTATAATTTATATTTTATATAATTATAATATTATTATACTATATTATATTATAATATTATTAAAATAGAATTCGTTTATTTATTAAAGAAGTTTTGAATTTAAAGTAGACATGGAGTGTTAAAAGTAAACTCTAATTTGAAATAGTCGCTTAATGAAAAACAGATTAAAAACTGTGGATGCATAAATGATCATCTAATAACGTGAGTGAGTCATTTAACCAAGATATTCATGATGTGCTAAAGGTAACACATATGTACTCACTCATTCATATATAAATAATCTTTTCTGGAGAGTTTAGTTTATCTAATTTATTTTAACAACAAATAATATAGGATTGAGAAATTCTTACAAAAATTTCTGGAACAAGAATTATTATATTAATTTTAAATTATCATACTAACTGTATTTTTGCAAAGCATTTTTTAATTTAAGGATTAAGATTTGCAAATGTGGGCCATTGGGATCGCCAAATGAGATTCAAGTTTGTTGTATAGAATAGATGACATAGTTATAATATAAATACGATTTATTTATGCAGAAAATATATATATATTTACATACACATATTTAGTTGTTTTAAATTTAAATAATTTAGAAAAAATTATTTTAAAAAATTTTTAATAAATTTTATTAATTTCTTATTTATTTTCAATATGTAAAATAATTCAATAATAAACCCAATAATATATCTTTAGATCAGTTTAGATATTGTATGTGGATCATTTTATTATCTATCCTGATTCTTGATACTATTTATAATTATAAGATATAGCACAATATTCCATGACTCGATATGACCTTATCTTGTAATCATGTCAATAATCCGATGTATGCTTACCAACTGTATATATCGTAGGACTTTTTACATATAAGTATTTAGCTCGCATATGAATTAATATAATATCGAGCATGGATACATTTCTATCCCATCAAGTAGCGATAATAGAATGTATTATGAAACGGCTTCAAGGAACTTGTTTTTATAACATGTAGACGTAAAGTGCAGTAATCTTTAAATTATACTTTAAATAGATGAATAATAAAAGTACTGCTTTTATTTGAGAATCAGGACTATTTTCTTAATAATCTTTTATTTAATATTCTTATTTTATACTGAAAAAATTAAATATGTATATTATGTTCTATTGTAGATAGAATTAAAATTCGTACAAAAAAAGTCGCACGTGGGTGCGCAATGTGTCCGCCGGAGAAGGACGTCCGCAAGGGCCTAGAGGCTAAAGCCACAAAAGGACTGTAGCCATACGTGGTTGTCATCCTTTCGCTTCGAAAAACATGTATTCGACAATAATTTTTTCCGATTAAAAAGATAAGGACGAAATATCCGGAACTATAGAAAAAAACATTTGATTATGAGATATAATATTGTAAGTATTATTATGTGTTTATTTTAATATGTTTTTATATTGTGATAAAAGAAAATTATATTTTGATTATATTATTTAGACTTATTATAAACGCTTTATTATTTTCTAAATCAATATCGTTTATTTCTTGACGACATTAATTATTGTTCACATGTTTTCCCCAGAATTGATGTTCGACTGAGACATGAACTTGCATTCATTTGGCGTAAATCTCTGCGTTCCTTTCAAAACGAGCACAGTTGGGCTCACTCCACACTATTCCTGTACCAATCAGGATGAACTGACTAGGTAAATCTCAGTAGCGATTTCGCTCACTGGAGAAGATTATAAAATTGTAAATGTAAAATGTGCGAAATGGTTACCCCTTTTCTCGAGATTTAAACCAATAAAAATAAACCCTAAAATATAGGAAAAAATAAATACAGAAAATTATTGTAAAAAAGCTTTTTCTCAAAATATTTGTAAGATGTGATTGAGTTTATATTGTAAAACATATTCTTGTCACTCGTAAAATGTAATAAAACAAAATTCCATTAAAACTAATATTATAATTTAATTATCATGCAATTATCTAGCCTTTTTAAGAGTAATCAACTTGTTTCATAAAATTATTTTATAAAAGGCAAATTTTTTTATAAAAAGTAATTATTGGTTACTAGTGATAGTTTCAAAATAGATATAGCTACAGAATTGAAAAAAAAAAAATATTTATACAAATATTCAATTAATAAAATATTTATATTTTATTTAAGATATCAAGATTTTATAATAGATTTTATAATAAATATGATAAACTACATCATATTCTAAAAATATATTATTAAATAAAATTTTCAGAAAAATTTCTGGATAATTATAATATTACTAATTTTCAATACTTCTTATTTTGCTATTAATTTACAAAATTTAATAAATGTCATTTCAGTAGGATTTGAGAACTAATATTCATATTAATGAACTCAATATTATTAAGTTCGTTAGTATTTTTATTTTTAAATTTAATATAGTTAATAAGTCTATAGAAGCAGCAACTCGATTTTCTGAGCTGTATATACGAATGAATCTATAATTGCCATTTAAAATCTATGTCGGTCATATGAACCTATTGAATCTATATTTCTTATTTTATTTATATTCTTTAGCCAAAACCACTATTCAATTGAAGGATATTATTAATCTGAAATCTAGTACATTTGTGTCACATAAATATACAGCCAACATAAATAATTCTACATGTCTATTCAACAATTTTGTCTTTCGACTATTTATAATAAAGTTCAAGAAAATATATGACAAAGAGTAAATATCCCTATCGTAAAGTTTTCTTCAGCATTTCACCCCATCTATAATAATGTAATGTATTACGTGAAGCTTTTGCAGACAATACACAGAGATTACCTCACAATAGGAGATGATTCACTTCTTCTTACTCTCATTATCTCAGACTTGTCGCTGTAACATTGTCAGCTATTAGAAAAGTAATGGAAGTCTCTTCTAAACCCAAACTCTTTAAGTTTCTTTCTCTGATACTCTTTCACACAATCTTTAAGAATTAATGAGCCGAATGGCTTGATGGGAAGAAGAAGGCAGACGCAGACGAGAACGTGAAAGGGTGCAAGATAAATTGGAAAGAATTTTCTTTTACTTTGGTATTAAAGAAACTGTATTATATCAAAGACACCTAGCCTCTTTGTATTTTGCTCTTTCTTCTCAAAAATCTTCTGTACTTATTCCTTTTTCTTTTTGATTTTCATGCTTATTACCTCTTTCAATGTGGTGGAGATCTCGCGTTTTTTCATGCTCTATCTCGTACCTATTTTCTCTATTACTTACTCTCCATTTATCTAAGACTTATATTAGAATTTTCTTGTAACTTTCATTTTTTTTCCTTGATATTCTGTAAATATCAGTATTATGTTATATAAAAATTACAAGCATTCCAATGCTCATTTTACTATTTGTTAATAATATATATCACACTCATATTCACAGAATTTCAATATATTTACGTATATACTTAAATTATCTGTTGTCTGAATAATTAATAATAATCTACAACATACATATGAATACATCGAAAATTATTGATTAAATAAGTTGTATTCCTTTCAGGATACTAAAAATTTTAATGTAAAATAAAACATCTACCAAATAATAATACTCGCAGTACATTAAAATATTTATAAATTAATAATAGTTAATATGCATAATATTCATAATGTAGTTATTGTAGATTCAAATATATTTTATACAAAAATTTTAAAATTATGTTTAAAAACAAAATAAAATTATACGATGCAGAACATAGTTATTTTACTTACTTTATTTATTGAACTTACAATTCTCGTTCTTTTTATTTTCTTTAATCAACAATATATCTACCATATATTTAATTTTATGGAAGATGACAATTAATTTTCGAACTAATAAATTATTAGCACATTATTGTCAATTGGCACAGTATCGTAATTTATATATTTTTTATTGTCAAATATTTATTTATTTCTAAAACCGTACTTTATGTTTGCACCTCTCTCTCTTTCTAGGACACACTCATTCCTGTATTTATAAATCTTGACAATACACTTTCCTATACCTTCATTAAATCTTATTTTTGAAACAGTTGTCGCAATATCTGAAAGCTTTGTCGAGAGATAATTGTTTTCGTGTGTTCTTTTATATTTTAATCTTTGATAATAAGAGAAAGTACGTCTTAGCCTACATTTAAGATAGGATCAAAATTAAACGCCTTATACTTTATCAATGATTTATATTTAAGTTTAGTGAAATATATCACATAGCGTAGGTCTAAAGTGTGATGAGTGTAATTATTGGTGTAATCGAATTTCTGGGGAGGCGACTATCTTTTTCTTCCATATCTTGCTTTCCGGCTAAATTGGTATAGCTAAAGAAAATCATATGTAAGCCAGAAGGAAAAATACTAAAATTAGAAATAAATTTAAATACCAAACTGTAATTTAGATACAATACATTTTGAAAGAAGTTTATTTTAATGATGCTAACTAAATATTGAATAAAAACAAGTAATAATTAAATATTATATATATTTAAAATTTACATAAAATCTTTTTAAATATGAATATGCTGTTTCAATTGCAACACCAAAAAAGAATAAACATTTTTAAAACATATTATTTCTATATGTAGCAACTTATACGCTACTTACCATCTCCGTGAGTCCTGCAAGATATTAATAAAGGATAGGAAGAGGGAAAAAATAAAAGTCATTGGTTGAGTGTCAAAGATAAAAAGAATTTTCTTTATATAGTTTAAATTGCCCTAATCGCCGCGAGGCGTAAAAAAACCTCCTTCGTCGGGAAGGAGGAAAAAAGCCTTTTGACGCACGCAGCAAATATACAATAGCAAAAATCAATAATTATATTAATTGAGACGGTTTCGCGATACGCGCGCGGGAGAGCTCTCGTGAAGGAATGTACGTACGGTACCTTGTTGCCAGCTGGACTTCCGCCCTACGCCGTGACACCGATGCGTCGCGAACTCCACACAGTTCGGACGTCTGGATGGCCGATCGGTGTGTGGGGTGCGGACACCGGGTTGTCTCCAACGTCTTGGAGACCAGACCCGGCCGCAGAGGAACTCACTTTCTCTCTATTTGTCTCTGTCCTCTGGATCGGCCACCGGGAGTCGTTTCTCGGCTCCCAGGGAAGGTTCCCCCTGGGGTGGATTAGGAGCTTCTTGTCACTCAATCCCCCTGTCACCAGCCTGTGCCACGACACCACGCGAATACTAACACTAAATACTTCGCGCAGCGCTATTCAGTAACTCGAATCCGCAAGTCGCACTCCTACCGCCTTTCCAACTCTTGTCGATTTTATACGAAAAACTCGACCTCGGCGGAACAAGTGAGAAGAAGCCCAAAAAGCTCTGTATTCTCACTCGATCTGTACGACCTCGCGTCTCTAAGTCGATTTTATACGAAAAACTCGACCTCGGCGCTACAAGTGAGAAGAAGCCCAAAAAGCTCTGTATTCTCACTCGATCTGTACGACCTCGCGTCTCTAAGTCGAATCCTGCATGCCTCAGCCCCGAAGTCCGCAGCCGGGCCTTGGTGCCTTTTCTCCAATTGTTTTTCTATATCATTTTTCACGCGCCAACTACAACGGCGTTCAGTCATATCATTTTTCACGCGCCACTAATGTTCCTGCGTTAGTTAACGGTTTCCAACATCCCGCCCGCCTTCGTCAATAGACGAATATTTACATCTCAACTGTAGGCTGCTTATCACGGTTCTCGCGTCCCTTACGGTCGTAATATGGGCTCGCTCGCGGTCATCTTTACTCCTGTGTCTCCTTCGCACGCTCCCTTGAAACCTTTTCGTTCTCGGCCTCCTCGTAAGCCAAGATACATACACGGGCGACGTGTCTTTTTAACACCTTGCCGTGTATCTTTACTGACACTACACGAACAAGACCATCGTTACCTGCGTGAATCTCTGTAATTATTCCCAAGGGCCATTTGGCGGGGGGGTAACGATCGTCACGAAGGAGCACTAGCTGACCTACACAAATATTATTTTTTGCTACGCGCCATTTGCCCCGCTCCTGTAAATGTTGCATATACTCGACCGACCACCGTCGCCAAAACTGATCGCGTATCGACTGCATCAATTTGTATCGCCGACTAGCCGATACCGATATGTCAGCCTTCTCCGCATCCGGATTTATGAACGAGGGATCTCCTATCAGAAAGTAGGCCGGAGTTAAAACATTTAAGTCATCGACATCGGCGCTGAGGGGGCACAAGGGTCGCGAATTTAAACACGCTTCTATTTCTGCCAGCGCGGTGCTAAATTCTTCGAAGGTCAGGGTCTCATTCCGAAAAGCCCTCTGCAAGTGGTGTTTCACAGATTTAACACCAGCCTCCCATATTCCTCCATAATGTGGCGTATTGGGTGGGATAAACGTCCACGTCGTACCGTCATTGGCGAGTGTCTGCCCGACTTGATGATAGAATTTTGAAGCAGCTTGGAACATGGATTTTAATTCACGATTAGCGCCTTGGAATGTTGTCGCGTTGTCGCTATACAACATGTGGCATTGTCCCCGTCGGCTGGAAAATCGCCTAAATGCCGCAATAAACGCTCCTGTCGTGAGATCGCTTACTAATTCTTAATGTACGGCTCTCGTGACGAAGCAAACGAAAAGGGCGATATATCCCTTATAACTACGATTCCCTCGGCCCTTGCTAATTCGGACCTGAAATGGGCCAGCATAATCGAGGCCAGCCGTAAAAAAAGGTCGGGCAGGAGTTACTCGCGCAGAAGGGAGATCGCCCATCAGCTGCTGTGCTAACCGCGGTTTGACGCGTTGACAAATAACGCAATGATGCACGACGCTTTTAACTAATAATCGAGCGCCTAGTATCCACGCGTGTCTAAGCACAAAATGTGTCGTTAAAGTTGGCCCCCCATGCAGCGAGGCGAGGTGCATGGATTGAACCAATAATTTGCTCAAACACGAATTCCGAGGTAAGATGGGCGGATGCTTCTGCTCCTCGGATAACTGAGAGCGCGAGATTCTGCCTCCCACTCGCAAGATCCCATCTATCGCATCTATGAATGGATTAAGTGGACCCAATCGGTTTCCCTTGGGTAGATCCTTTGAATTTTTCAACAGGCTCAACTCATTCGGAAAAGCAACCTGTTGTGCTAAACGCATCACTACCTTCTTTGCCGCCGTTAATTCCTGAGTAGTTAGGAAAGTATGCTTTATAATCCCGATTCTGTTTTTTCCGTAAACGATATAAGGGGCGCATACACCACGCGACTACACGTATTAACTTATTATACGAGGAGTATCGACTAAGTATCTCGGGCTCGCTTCTATCCACATTTACCTGTAGAGTACGGACTGTTTCAACAAGCCTTGGCCATTTGCTCCTATCGTTTTGCAACCATTCTGGCCCTTGCCACCATAGCTCCTTGGCTCGCAGTTCTACCGGCTTAACACCACGGGTAGCCATGTCCGCTGGATTTTCTTTAGTTGAAACATGACCCCATATAGCCCGGGGTAGCTCCGTCTGGATGACCGAGATCCTATTAGCTACAAAGGTCTTCCAATGTGACGGATGCTTATTTAGCCATGCGAGCACGATCTGGCTATCACTCCACAAAAAGACTGAAAGATCTTTGTACTCTTCCAGGCATTGCAGATACGATACCAATTTGACCAATAGAACTGCAGCACACAGTTCTAAATTAGGTATCGAAACTGTTTTAATTGGGGCTACCTTTGTTTTCACGGCTAGCACCCGAGCGCGACTGGGTTTTCCCGGCGAGGTTATTCGTATGTAAACGACTGCAGCATACGCTCGCTTAGACGCATCGCAAAATCCGTGTATTTGCAGGTTATGGTTTTTTGTAATCCCTAACCACCTATCTATTTTAATATTTTGGAGGGACTCCAAGGAGTCACAATATCCGGTCCATCTTTGAGTCAACTCTGGGGGGAGAGGCATGTCCCATTCATTCTTAGTTATGCACGCATCCTGCATGATAATTTTAGCAACAACCGTGACCGGACATAGCCATCCGAGGGGGTCAAACAGTCGAGCAATGTTGCTCAAAATTGCTCGTTTTGTCGTTGCTTGCTTCAGGGCTGTGATCCTATGTACATTAAAATTAAAGACATCGTCGTCAGATCGCCACGAGATGCCCAGAGTTTTGATTACTGGGTCCTTATCTATCGATTTAATAGAGCCCTTTCCTTCTTGACCTCCTCCTGCTTTATTCGCATTAAGACGTATATCGTTGGCAGCCCACTTATCTAATTCTATGCCTGCGGTGCTTAGCAGTGCAATCAGCTCATCTCTTTTTTGGATTGCTACCGTTAAATCCTCATCACCTGTGAAGATGTCGTCCACGTAGGTTTCCGAGGAGAGACACGACGCAGCAAGAGGATATGCACTTTGGCCATCACTCGCCAATTGATGCAGCGTACGAATCGCTAAATAAGGAGCGCAGGACGTTCCATAAGTTACCGTTTTCAAACGGTATTCAGTTGGTGGACCCTGGCTCGTAGGCGACCAGACAATCCTCTGTAGGTCACAGTCTGTCTGCCTAACCCATATTTGCCGAAACATTTTTACAATGTCGGCCGTAAAGACGTATCTATGTCGTCTCCACTTGGCCAGAATGAGTGCTAAATCATTCTGTAAAGCCGGGCCTGGATACAAAAAATCATTAAGACAGTGACCATCACGTGTCTTCCTAGACGCGTCGAATACAACGCGAATTTTCCTTTTACCCTCATTTTCTGTCACAACTGCATGATGCGGTAAATACCATGCTGCAGGATTGTTCAAGTCTTCTTCGGGTACACGTTCCATGTGTCCCAGTTCTTCATAGGTCTTCATGAATTCGGTATATTCCAATTCTAAGGTCTGATCCTTCTTAAATTTGCGGTGGGTACTCGCCAGAGCTCCAAGCGCCATGCGTCGGGTTTCATGACCCACTGCTGGAGGTGCGCCCTTGACTGGCAATTGCACCTCGTAGCGACCCATAACATCCCGACGGTGGGTGGAGTCGAAGATGTTCTCACAATATTGCTCCTCAATGGACCATTTCATCGTCGGGGAGCCCACTTCCTCTAATTGCCAGAACCTTTCAAGGCTCTCGTACAAAGATTCCTCCACCGTGCAAATCAATGCACGTAACTGTATGCTCGGGGACCGTTCTCTTTGATGCACTCCAGGCTCGTTAGCAGGACCAGACAAGATCCATCCCAGGGCAGTGTTCTGGGCTACGATCGCTGTGCCTGGGAGGTTTATAACCCCGTCTTGCAACAAACGACCGTAGACATCCGCCCCGAGTATTAAATCAATAGATCCCGATTGGTAATACTCAGGATCGGCAAGTTCGTTCACTGGCAACCATTGCCAAGGAGTCTCCAGAATCTCGGTCCTTGTCAGCTTGGAAGTTAAACGGGGCAAGATATAGGCTTCAACGGAGAATGATTTCTCTTGATTGACCAGAGAGTGAAGTATAAAGCAGGTGACTCCACGAGTCCGCCCGCCCTTCATGGCTCCAATTCCCGTTAAATGGACTTCGGCTCGTTTCCTCGGTAGTCCCAGGGCCTGAACAGTCGACTCCCGAATGAAGGATGCCTCGGAGCCTTGGTCCAATAAGACACGAAGCCGACCACTAACTCCTCTCGGTCCTTCGATTTGTACACGTGCTGTGGCCAACAAGGTAGCTCCCTTTGGCACATGCAAGGAAACTGCATGAGCGCCTATTCTTTTTCTCATTGCGGCTTTGGTCTCAGCCGCGTTAGAGGGTCCTGCCTTATTGGGAAGGGCCTTCTCATCTTGTTTCTCTTCCCCCAGATGAAGCAACGTGTGATGTTCTCGTTGACACTTTTGGCAGCATTGTTTTGAAGGACACTGATGTTTCCTATGTGGTCCCAGGCATCGGAAGCAAGCCTGCTGCTGTCTTGCTATATTAAATCGCTCGTGCGGATGCTTGGCCTTAAAGATTGCGCACGCTTGTAGCAAATGCGGCTGGCTGCACAAACCGCACCTTTCCAAGTTGGCTGCGTGGCAGGTTCTTTTAGCCCGTTTAAATGGCAGGGAGGGTCTAGGTCTCTTTTCCCCATGCCTGGTTTTTGCACGTTCCGTACTCAGAACGCGTGCTCTTTCCTCTAAGAATTCCATAAATTCGGCGTAGGTGGTGAATCCCTTCGCATCCAGCGACGGTGATTCACCGAATTCAGGTTGCTGCCTTAATTCTTTAAATTTGGCATTTTGAATAATCTGCCACGCACGGTATGAGTTAGCCGGTAACAGTTGGCTTGGTCTAGAAACTAACCATATATCCCACCCGGCTGACGGGATCGGTAGCTTCGTCAATGCTCTGTAAATCCGACTCAGCTCATATATTAGCCGCCGTATCTCGTTCTCCGTATCTTCTTCCAGTGGTTTCATATTAAAAAAGTCTTCCATTAATTTAGAAGCGATGGCCGGCGGATTGTGAAAACGTAATTTTATTTCTTGCCACATGGTGGCATAGTTTGCGCTGGTCGTGGCCACGTTTTCGACTAGGTTTGCAGCCTTTCCGGCGAGACAAGAGTTCAAGTACTGAAATTTTGTCACGTCCGACAGATCGGGATTTATATGCACAAGATCTGTAAAGAGATCTCGGAAAATCTCCCAATTCTCATATTCGCCTGCAAATTTTGGCAAGTCGAGGTCCGGAAGCTTAGAGAGAGTGCCCCTTTTTGGCGGTTGTGTCAATGGGGATGAATTAGCTAAAGGGGCAGGAGTCCCATGGATCTCTCTTTCATTAATCAAACTAATTAGGTTACTCCGAATTTCAGTATATCTTTTACGAATGCCTTCAAAGAATTCATTAGCAATATACGGCTCGTCAGGGCTCGGGTCGAGTCTCGCGATCTCGACATGATCCTCTCGGATTTCCTTCCACATCTCATTTATCGAATCGAGGGTAGCCTGCAGGTGAGGCTTGGTCAATTCTTCCTGGATTGCCTCCATCAGATCCTTCCCCCAATTCTTTAACTCTTCTAATCTAGCTACTTGCGCATTCACGAGGCGCTTTAGCGCTATTTTTTCTTTATCTATTCTCGGACCCATCGCAATCGAATTTATATTTAGGCTTTATTAATTAAATATCCGCTATATAGGGACACGATAAGCTAAACTATCAATGAACGAAACCTATACACGCGATCGGGATTGCAGCTGATTCTGTTTACTATCAACACGAAGCCCTATGAAAGAAATAATATGATGGCTACGTTTGTACATTAACGTAATAATTTCTATGCGCACGTATTATTATAACACAAGATATTTTGGAATAGTGCAATGAGAGCAAGCGAGCAGGAAAGATTACTTTTTATTTTTTCAAAACAAAGGATCGGAATCGTCACCCGATCACGATACTTAGTATCGGCGCCAGATGTGGAAGGCCACACCCCCTTGCCTACGCAGCTCGGGTCCGTCCGTTCCCCCTCTCCTGCGTCACACTAGCTTACTCGAATAACTACGTCTACGTCACAGAGCGCAGACACATACACGAATATCAAAAAAAGTTTCTTATTATTCTTTCCTTTCTTTTCCCAATATAATATATATAGCTGCGCTCATACAGTGTTAATTATAATTAAATAATGTTAAAATTAAATTAAAATTAAATAAGGTTAAATATTAATTCTAATATATATTAAAGTTTATTTACTTTTATAACTAATCACTTCCTGCAAACTATATTCACTTGCACTTTATTCCGCGCTAAAATTGTTATTATATTTATTCTCAAATTCAAACGAGATATGAACCTTGCTTGTGTTATAATTATATATATGTAATAAATTTTCCTTTTAATTTTTCAAATTAAAATCAGTATTAATTTTCTTTTTATTAATTTAACTTTTCACAACTACTGATTAAATAGAGAGAATTTTATATTATTATACTAGCAAGAATAATATACTGCTACTAAAATAACAAACTCGTGTTTTCAAATAAAAATTGTAGACAACGCAACTAGTAATCTGATAGTATGTAGAATGACGACGGTAACTTTACAAACACAAGCAAAAAGTCATATATCGAAAGCTATTGACAAAGAATCGACGAAATCTTAAACACTAATGCGATAATTTTATTAAATTACTATGAAATTATTTTCGACGCGAATTCTCAAACAAACTCAACCACGACCTTTATATTCCCTCCTCACCCGGGGCACCAAAAAATGTAGCAACTTATACGCTACTTACCATCTCCGTGAGTCCTGCAAGATATTAATAAAGGATAGGAAGAGGGAAAAAATAAAAGTCATTGGTTGAGTGTCAAAGATAAAAAGAATTTTCTTTATATAGTTTAAATTGCCCTAATCGCCGCGAGGCGTAAAAAAACCTCCTTCGTCGGGAAGGAGGAAAAAAGCCTTTTGACGCACGCAGCAAATATACAATAGCAAAAATCAATAATTATATTAATTGAGACGGTTTCGCGATACGCGCGCGGGAGAGCTCTCGTGAAGGAATGTACGTACGGTACCTTGTTGCCAGCTGGACTTCCGCCCTACGCCGTGACACCGATGCGTCGCGAACTCCACACAGTTCGGACGTCTGGATGGCCGATCGGTGTGTGGGGTGCGGACACCGGGTTGTCTCCAACGTCTTGGAGACCAGACCCGGCCGCAGAGGAACTCACTTTCTCTCTATTTGTCTCTGTCCTCTGGATCGGCCACCGGGAGTCGTTTCTCGGCTCCCAGGGAAGGTTCCCCCTGGGGTGGATTAGGAGCTTCTTGTCACTCAATCCCCCTGTCACCAGCCTGTGCCACGACACCACGCGAATACTAACACTTAATACTTCGCGAAGCGCTATTCAGTAACTCGAATCCGCAAGTCGCACTCCTACCGCCTTTCCAACTCTTGTCGATTTTATACGAAAAACTCGACCTCGGCGGAACAAGTGAGAAGAAGCCCAAAAAGCTCTGTATTCTCACTCGATCTGTACGACCTCGCGTCTCTAAGTCGAATCCCCTGCCTCAGCCCCGAAGTCCGCAGCCGGGCCTTGGTGCCTTTTCTCCAATTGTTTTTCTATATCATTTTTCACGCGCCAACTACAACGGCGTTCAGTCATATCATTTTTCACGCGCCACTAATGTTCCTGCGTTAGTTAACGGTTTCCAACACTATATTATAATAGAAAAAGACGACAATCATAAAACAAGTAGTTCTCACACGTTTTTTACAATTATGATATATATCAAAGATAAAAAATCAATCGACTAACGTACGAAGGACCATACTTTAACAATATTTAAAAATATTTTTAAAACATACTCTTACAGAAAAATAAAAAAAATTACGTACAAATATACGTACTTCAATAGTTCTTTTAATTATAACCCAATTAATAGAAAGATAAAACAAAAACTTCTTAATTATGAATACTTATGAATACTTAAGAAGTAATCAAATATTTTTGAATCATTTATTTATTAAAAATTAATCTAGACTAAGTATAATTTTTATTTCTGCAAAAATAATTTTTTCAACTATAATCGTAAATCATTTGTTGATTATGGTTTTTTCTACTAATCTGTGTATTGTAATATGAAGATCAGTTACATATATTTAGTTTAAATAAAAATATTATACAAAATAAAATTGTGTAACTTTAATAATAAATTTCAAAATAGTGTTGTATATGCAACTGAATCATTGGTATATGTATTTTAAATAAATTATGTTTCCGATATATTTTGAATATAGTAGGGGTAATAAGTTTAATTAATTATCTTTAAATTTTTTATGTAATGTTAATAAAAATAAAAAAAACCTAATTTACACAAATCAAATATACTAATAATTATGTTAAACTTAAACTAAAACTATAATTTTTTCAATTTACAGCTTTTAAGACTGAATATAATAAGTTATATATATTAGCAGTAATATTATGTAACTATATAAATAAAGAATGATATATATACATATATATATATATATATATATCATTCATAATATACTGTTTAATATATTTAAAAATCTTTTGCTATTTTACTACATTCATGTCTTATACTGCCGTAAAAAAAAAAAATTTTATTGATCATGTTGTGAATGAAATAGTTATTCAACGTCGTTGCGCATGTATTTAGCATAAAATCTCGCGTAGTACTACTACTAGTAGTAATATTAATAATAAAAGTTCTCAGAATTTTTTTATCTAGGTATTATTAATCATTTATGTAGATTATAAGTGAAACACACCAAATGCAATACATTACATGAATATGGGAAAATGTAATACATTATGATTGCCTAATATATAATAATATGGTACATGTAAAATTAAAAAGAGAATTTCATTGGGAGAAAAAAAAATGATCATGAATGAATGCATGTGTAGGATACGTATTGAAATCGCATAATGGTTTGCAATATTTGTATTAGGCGAGGACGCCCGCCTTGCAATAGCCGTTTGGGCTAATGAAAATAATACCAATAATTTAAGGACGAAGGCATAAATTGGCTATCCTGAAACCCGTTCCTTACGAAAAAATGCAAGGATTAGAGCGCTGACGAAAAAAAGATCAATAGTTTAAAGGATTTACTCGCTCGGGCAATCGAAGCTAGCGATAAAAATATTAAATTTTTCAAAAATAGCTTTGAAAATATTATATTATAAGGCAACGAATTTATACTCTATGCAACTTAAGATAAAAATATGAAAATTCTAATCTATTGAATTCATACGTCTCTGGATGTGACAAAATTGTAACTGATATAAAACAATAAGAAAAAGCGCTGATGGCGGGGGGAGGGCGGGGGAAAGGCAACGAACCATTTAAAAGGATCAAAGAAAAATAGTATTCATTATTTTATTAAAAAAAAACCATACTCGTTCCCGAAAATACTGCAACAGTTCGAGAACATTGACTTAGTGACACTGTATATGTCAACATATAAATGAGGATACTGTTGGCCTGCGAGAAATCTACGAGACTGAGACAGAGTTAGTTGCACTATGATCTATAAAGAGATATTACATTTGTAAATATTTTAATTTAGAAAATTCGGAACCAGAAGAGGTAAAAGACTTTTGCTCTATCATTTTTTAAAATATAATTTTTAGTTTTCTATCAGTACCAGCATAGAGGACATCTCCCTTTTTCTGTTATAGTTATTTAAGATCCTGACTAATTTACATTGATATTCCGCTTGAATCTTGAGCTAAATGCTACGATTTCAAATATGCAGAAAAAAATAGATTTTTACGAATACCGTTTATTAAATCTGTTACAGTTTATTTTCTTTATACGAATTATTAAATAATAGTTGCTGTTACATCCGCGAGTTTGAGTATCACGTAGTCGTGCATCTCCATAAATTCTGTATATAACATGACTTAGATGGCCATCTTTGACAAATTGCAAGTGCTATGAGAGTGTACAGATGGTTGTCTTGCACAAAGGTATGCTTTTACCAGTAAGATATTCAAGGTTAATCAGTCGACTTCAGGTTAATCGGTGATGCGCGAAGAGAGCACCCCGAAGGAAACCCTGTCCAGTAGTAGGATTTGACCAAAAGGGGTCAAGATTAATAGTGAACTCTTGATTGTGATCGCATTCGTAGTTGATATGTAACGTCTAAAAGATTGTGTGTAGAACTTCGTACTAGAACCTGACGCTCATGTCTACATGGACAACAGTTGTACTTAACCTGCATTTAATCATTTTGCCGATGTACGTTCGATCAGGTAAATAGATCTAGGTCAACTATAAAGAAATTTAGAAACTTGTTGCACATAGTAAATAAAATTGTTTTAAAAATTCATAAAATATTAATTGGCCAAGCAAATATATTCTTTTTACTAAGAATTTTTACTCTGCCCTGAAAGATTTTCATGCCTCGGAAAAAATCATTCTTATTACTAAAATCAAAACGTAAGATTTTTTTTTTTATTGCAAATTTCTCTCCCTAATTTAATAATTTTGACCCTATAATACTAACAGATAAAGACTTGAACGGGTAATATGTATGACATGAAATAGCAATGCTTCACATTTTTATTTGAAAATAAGTTTTTCTTAATATTATTAAAATGTACGTATTATATTTTTGGAATCATTAAAACCATTTAAATATATTTTTTTGTCTTCAAAATGTATATCCAAAGTATGTATCGTTTATTATATTTGATTTCTAATGAAATTTAATATTTATGATGTAAAAATGTTTAATTTAATGTAAAATTAATAGTCTATATATTTGAGTACATTATGTATACATGAAAAAAATTATATTTTTGTAATTTTTTTAAATACATTAAATAATAGGATTCAGATTAGAGAAAATTAATTTCAGTCCTTGACCCAGTTATTAATATATAATATGTAAGAGCTGACGTTTGTACTTTTTTTCGTTTACATTATTAATAAAAGTACAATATAATTCCAATTTCTTAAAATCAATGCATATTTAATGGTTATAACTGCATTTAAAAAATATTCTATGACATTGATAAACAAAAAAAAAAATATAACTTATGTGAAAATTCTGAAGATATAAAAATAATATACATTTATTAAATTCGCTTCTTCTTTATTTATTAAATAAGGAGATTATTCAATTAAATCATTTTTTATGCTCATAAATTGGCATATTTATGTAAAACTTATAGATAGAATTTTATTTAAATATGAAAATCATTTTCAATATAAAATATCCTAATGATATTATAGAGTTAAAGATTTTAAGAAAATATTTGAATAATTTGCTAATAAATATATATGAACGAAGCTGATCTATAATTTAAAAGAAACACAAATAAAAATAATAATAACGAACTCTAAATAAAACATTTTAAAAATATATTATTTTAATGGATGTAATTATTTCTAATCTATGCAGCATAATTTTCAAAAAGAGAAGGATTCTGACAATAATGTTAGAGCTCGTCTATATTCGTTCTCACACTCCTTTCCGCTACGTATTCTCACTCATCCTCACAATTTCTCTCTCTCTCTCTCTCTCCCTCCCTCTCTCTCTCTCTCTCGCTACCTATATATTTTTCTCTTTTTTATATCTCTTTGGTTTATTGACGAAGGTCAATAATGTTTCTTATCAAAATAGAACCAGCTGTGAGTTCATAGAAGTATTTACACGTATGAATAGAAGCACACATATGTAGTAAATGCGCATACTGAAAAAGCAACTTAATATTCAGGTATAGTCATTAATGCAGGTATATATAATTTTATGAGAGAAATATAGAGAAGCAGGTATTTGGTAAGTAGCGATGGTGAAGGGGGTAAAAGAATAAAACGAAATAAAAGAGATAACTTCTTGCGTAGGAAATCCTTCGGTTTCGTAATTTATGAAAGTTCTCCAATAAAATTTCCAATGTTTAAGTTAAATATAATTTACGGGCTTAACAGAGCAGCGCGTAATATAGCCTATACCCACACTATGTGCGACTCTTCCACTACCCTATTCTTATTTGTGTTAAACCTCTTAACCTTCTCCGTCTCTATCTCTCTCTCTCTCTCTCTCTCTCTCTCTCTCTCTTACAAGTACGGACATTTATGCTTACAAGCGTGCGCAAATCATAAATCATAATCGCCGCCATGCGTGCACACATGTTGTGCAGAGATAATGGCTTTGCGCAGAGCGCGATGTCGAGTATATAATGTTCACCAGAGGTCAGCGGACGACCCTTTGTGCACATTCCCTCGCTTTGCACATATTCCCGTCAAAAGTATTCTCATCTTCCTCCCACTCTTGCTTTCAGGAACTATCCTACTCTTCATATATTTCGAAATGCCTTTCTCTATCTCTCTATCTCTCTCTGTCTCTCTCTCTTTCTCTTTCCTTTCCTACCCTTTTAACCAAATGCATGTTTAACCCTTTCATTTTTGCTTCTGTGCTTTTTGCTATATTCCTTTTCTATCTCCTCTCTTTCTAGCCCCGCCTCTCACTCTTTAACTCTATCTTGCATATATACATACCTTCATGTTTCTATGTTATTATTTCCCTTGTTTCTTTTACAATCTTTGCAGTTTGTTTTCTCGAAAGACTATATTTTATTGTAAGATGTATGCATTCAATATATATAGTCGATGAATTCGATTCTCAGCTTTTATTTAATTAAAGTCTGTAGTTAATTAAATATGTAATTACGTAATATCCGTTAAATTAAAGTATGATTATATTTAATATACCATATTTAAAATGCAGATAATTGGATATTATTTAATTTCTATAATTTTGGAAAAAATATGGTTTTATTATATGCTATAAAAATGTTAATTCAAACTATTTTTTTGAGAATTTTCTTTAATTGATCAAATTGAGATGCTATATCAAAAAATAATTACCCAACCCTTCCAATTACTATTGTAATGTAATATAAGTAACAATATAAATTGAAAATATTCTATATAAAAATGGTAATAAATTAGTATCATTTCTCTATTTCTACGAAAGTACATAAATAATAAATCTATTATATGATAAACTATACAAAAATAAAAGATCCTTCATCAAATGCAAACATTTAATTATTAAAGTTATAAAATTCATTAATACTCATAATTTTTTAATTGAATAGCTAAGACAAATTATATCTTCATTATACATAATTACTTTATTCTAAATATTGTTGATATAAAATTTTCAAAATAAGTTATAATCAATCGATAACACAATATGTTCCCGTATATTCTTATTTTTCATTATTCTTAAAAATAACAAAATTTATTATATGTAGATAATAAAAAAGGTGTCAAGAATCAAAACAAAGTATAAAAAAAGAAAAAAACTTTCCAATTTTTTTATGCTTTTTATTATTTTTCATATGTATTATTTATTTTTAATTATTTAAGAGTTGACTGTAAAGCTTATATAGGCAACTAAATAAAATGAATATAAAGGTAAAAAAAAGATGATATTTTTCGTTAATGTATGAGCCGCTTCAAAATAAATATAATTGTCATTTGACGATTAGTCTACTAAATAAAGCTTAGACTTTATTACATAATGATTGTAAAGGTTCATAAAACATGCAGCATCCCTAGAAGCATATGCGGGTCTTAATGTCAATGTGTATTGAGGAAGTGTGATATCAAGATCTTAATAACGATCCTTTTGATTCGATCCACTTCATTTTCCTTACAATAAATTTTTTTATTTTTATAAAAATCTCAAATCTCAATTCTCATTAATCATTTTCTGACAATTAAACAAAATTAATAGCTCTTATCATTATTTGTTATTTTTAAGATTACTGTTAATTATTATAAATTTGATTGCATTAATTACATTATAATTTTTATTATAAATATATTAAGATATTAAAACACTTTTGACTGTAGTTACACAAATAAAAAGTGTAATTTCTGTATTTACTATTAATTTAGAAATTTTTATTGAAAAATTGTAATCAGTTATATAATTAAGATTATCAACGATATATAGTATTAACTAGTATATATATATATATATATATATATATATATATATATGTGTGTGTGTGTATCTGTGTATATATATATTCTAGTGTAAATAATAGCATAGAAATAAATATTTCATTATACTTCTTCGTAGATTTCAAACTTCTACGGTTGTTTTACTCTTTTTAGTCATTACATTTGCATAAAGAGTTATACTTAAAATAGATGATTGATGACATTCTTCTAAATGTTCTTAGCGATTAATCTTTCTTTATCCTCTTCTATCTTATGGAAAACTGATTTATTTCCTTCCACTTTATACTCTGGAGGAACAAATATCATTTAAATTTAAACATCTTTCAATTCTCATATAAGTTTTGTTAATTTTTAAAAATGAAGATATAAAATTATATTTAGCTTCTTTGGATTGATTTTTGTTTATATAAGTAATTGCAAATATTTAATTTTAATGAAATCATTTGATAGACCATTTTTTTTTATAATATTTCATAGGATTTGTCTTAAAGATTAGCTTGTAATCGCACTGTCCTTTTATGTTCATTTTTAAAATTATTATTTATTAATTAGTAATAATTTGATTTCAACCTAATCTCATACTCTACTGTGTTTAGCACGAAATAATATGATATTAATTTGTCATTATTCATTGAGATTTTATTTGAAGTTTTTATTTGTATTATTATCTATTATTATTTGTATTTGTATTATTTTTAAAAAAAATATCAAACATTTCTTATAATGCATAAAAATGCTTCTAAATTTGCACAACCCACAAAGTTACATACGCATAGATACACGCACACACGCAAATACACAAACATTTCATACAGATGATCATGTAATAATTACCTCTTTGTATCGGGTTATCTGCGCGCGACAAAGCCTTGGTGCTTTCGTGGCTAAAAGGTCTCGATGCCGGTTCATTATTGACAGAGTTAATATTTTGATCAGAAACAGAAAATCAGACTATTAGATCAGGGCTGTGATTGTAAGTAAAATTCTGTAAAATCGATCAGAATATCGTACTTCTCGTAGATCGAATCTATACGTAATAATATGTTTGACGATATTTATGGAAATGTAAATCTTGATTTTCAAGATATTAATTCCACCTACTTTGGTAATCATCCTGAAACAAAAATTTCTAACCTGATCCTGGCGAATTGCACGGTAAAATGTAAATATATTAAAAAGTGCACATGTACTGAAATTTTAAATTATTTAATTATTATGAAAGGAAATAAAAATTAAAAAATATTTTGAAACACTAAGAGTATATCTGTTAACTGAAATTAAAAATATATAGTCAATAAAATAATCAATAATTATATAATAAATATAAAAATATTTATAAAATTTAACCTTAAAAAAATAATGTAATGTATTTAAAATAAATGTTTAAATCATCCAAAAATTATTTTAAGAGTTATAAATATTATTTTAATTTATTATAAAAATTATTAGCAATTTATTTATTTGAAATTGAGAAAGAAACTATAGCGTTTATATATATGTTAATGAATTGTATAAAATGCACTCAAAAGAAAAATTATACAACTTAATTAAAGAAAGAGAAAAAAGAGCGGAGGAGAGATAGATAAATAAAGAATTTTTTTTTGCGGATAGATAAAAAAATTATAATTTAAAAAAACTTATACGAATGCGATTTTTTACTCGTAATTTGGGATTTCCTATTACGAATATTCTTACTTCTGAAAATTAATTTTTTTTTTAAATATAAAAAGTTAAAGTAATAATATAGTAATATGTTCTTTGTTAAATAAAGTTAATAAACGTATAATAAGTATTATATAAATTTATATTTATTGTATAATTATTAACAATAGTATTTTTTGTTGTAATAAATAGTATATGTTATTGTCTTTCGGAAGTTATCTTGGAATGTAATAAGATATGTCTTTAGTCATAAATATTTTAATTGATATTATAAAATATAAAATATTACAACAATCATACATCATTATTTAATAGCACACACTCAATGATACACTAGTTCGTAAGCTCAATATAAATTTCTCAATTCGATCACTAATAGGTTCTTTATCAAATTTTATATTAAAATATAAATTATTTAAATTAATTCCACAATGTAATTATTAAAAATAAAATCCATACACGGTGTCTTTTAACTGATTTTATAAGAATAAATTAATGACAATCAATTTTACATTTAAATTTTTACATTACATACATACGTACAATTAATTATAAAAACATAAATATAATTTTTTTAAACTCAATTTTCATCGGTGAAAAATCTTTTGGGGAAGGGCTAAAAATTACGAGGACCCCGAGTTATCTATTCGTAAGACAATATTATATGTTCCCCCTCTTTAAATGTTCCAGGACTCCGGTTGGCATGGGCCCTTTTGGCTTTCCCCCGTACTTTTCAGTTTTTCGATGCACTTCACCGGAGAAAAAGTTTTCTTTGGTTTATCTGGCAACCACTCCTTTTATTATCCATGCCAATCGAGACGTCAAAATTTTTGGCGAGGGTGTACTTCCAGATGTGTCCGAGTTACAGTTCGCCTTAAAATTTTTACTATCCTTTTTTTTCTTTTCTCGCGCGTTCACCTATTCTCCTTCTAGTCAGTATAACTAGGTTAAGTCTGGGAAATGCATTTTTTTCAATTCCTGTGATGTTTCATAAAATCTTATACGCGTTTCCGTTTAATTTTTCTTTTGGTGCATTTTCTTACATGTTCGACAGATCTTTTTTCCGAGGGTATATTCTCAAAATATTTTCTATTTTATTTGCCTTTCAAAAATCTTTCTATTTTTAAGCTCATCGTGGGAAGTAACGTGTTGGACACTCTGCGCACCGAGTCTATTTTTCCATCGGAGACTTCACCTCCAAATTACGAACTTACCGGCACAAAAAACTTCAGTTTGGAGCTGTTCAAACCCTTTTCTTTTTCATTTTTTGTTTCTCATTTTTTATATTTCTTAACGGGCTAGAAAGCTCCTGTGGTTCTTGTTAAACAGGCGTCCTCGTGAGCCAAAATAATACATTTTTTCTCTCTTTTTCGTCATACGTTCCCTTCTTTTATATTTTTCATCTTTTTTTACCTCGCATTTTTCATCATATTTTACATTTTTAAATATATCTCACGATGTAACTGTATAACATAATCTATATTTTTCTTTAATATATACCCTCTTCCGATCGATAATTCACAGTCTTGTGATTCCAGGAAAATAAATATTTGTTTTATTTTATTTCACCAAATAATTTAATTTCTGGCAAATTTAGGACGAGTCCTTAATAATATAGAAACACGTATATAATGAACTCATTAATTTAATTATGACCATTCATTTTAATCATTAAACGTAATTGATTTGTTGAAATAGCTTTGAAATCTAATATTTTCTGTAAGATTTCAATAAAATATAATTTTTAGAACAAATTCTATACATTTTTCTGTACGATGGATAGTAGATGAATCCGCGCTCTCTCTCTCTCTCTCTCTCTTTTATGCGAATACATACACATAGTTAAGTGCATAAACTGTTTTATGCTTAAGTGTCATTTCCTCTTTTTCTTTCTATCTCTTCCCAGATAACTGATACAAAGGCAATGTAACGGTTTATTATGACATATAATTTGACATTGTCGCGGGAAATCTATTATTTCGAAGAACGAGCCTGACTTCGTAAAGAGTAAGTAGTATGATAACTACGAAAAAAAAGTGAACAAGAGAAATCTCAAGCGAATTGCACATACTTATCACATACTTTTTTCATATAAAGTTTTTTTCTAAAGTATTGTAAATATAAATTATTTATCTTGTTAGAATCTATGTGATTCCATCAATATCATTTTTCTTCTATTAATAATTTACCGTACGTTAAATTTATAATTTCTTAGATCAACGCACTATTATTTTTTTTCACATTTTATTTTTATTAAACAACTAATAAAACCAGTCATGAATTTATTTATTTTATTGTGTGAATTATTTAAATGAAGATTGTATTCATTTTATTATTGATAAAATTTGTTTTTTATTTTTTCTTTGAACATTTTATAGTTGACAGCTAATTTACTTTTATTGTTGTTGTTAATTTACTTTTATTGTAATATATTATACATTTATTATATTACGACTGTATAAAAAAGTTAATAAATACATTAAGTTACACTTATTTAATATATTTTATTTAAATGACTTAAATGTAATTAAACTCAAAGTAAAAATGTACAGATTTAAAAAATAATTACTTTTTTTTTAAATTAAATCAATAAAAAAAGTTTTACGAACTATTCTATCTTAATATTCAAATTTTCTTTAAAATGAGTCAATTATATTAATAATTATAAGATAACCTAAGAAGTTGCTTACAATAAGTAATAAGGCATAAAAATTTTGACTATTTCAAATAAGTATATTAAGAATTTTAAAAATCTCGACAGTAAAACTTTTGACTAATAATGCATATCTAATGATTTGAATGAATGACGTCGTTACCAGTATAATAGTTAACTAATCATATGTAAACGATGTCAGAATTGACAGGAATTCATATTTTTTTCTTTTGCGGATCGAGTATAATAAATCGAAATTCTCTTACATATAATTCATAGGTATTTGTTTTGGTGTGCTTACGATTTATGTGGTGTAGGACCGCATCTAAAATTACAATATTTCTTTACCCCTCTTTCCAATACAAGGTTGATTGCTTTACGTCTAAAAAAGAGTCTATATTTGGAAGTTTCCGAATAATGTAAAGCAAGGTTATATTCATTTGTGAATCGCGGAATTTTAAACAAATTTAAGAATTCTGAATATTATATTTCTAAATATAATTAATAATCAAGCTTATTGGGTTATATTTTCTAGCTTACAGTCATACAGTGTACATAAATTTTCTCCTAATCTCGTAATCAATATAATAAGCATAGATTTACATGTATTGCCAAGCGAAGTAATAATTCATTTCTATACAGTAGAAACCATTACTCTATATTCTGTACCCAGCTTTATCTCACAAATTAGCAAAACTTTGTTAAAATTAAAAACAGAGATAAAAATTGTGATAACTAGCAAGAAAAATAGAAAATAATTGACGTAAAAATCAAAGTATTTTCTATTGCTTTGCTGTATTAGTCTTTAAATGTCTTACTATACGTACTTATTTTTTATTCAGACTTTGTTATTCTTCGATTTTTTCGAAAAATTCGAAATGGATATATTATAAATTTTTTAGATTTTATCTCATAAAAAATGTAATAAAATTGTATAAAATGTTTTTTATTTAGAAATTATTCAGAAACTTAATAATAACATAGTTTTTTAATAATACAATAAAGTATATAATATATTAATTGCTCAGAAGTGAAGTACTTTATGCGTGTAGAGAAAAGTTTGAAGTTATTGGTATGAGTAGTAAGTTATATGTGAGTAGCGACGCTTTAAGAAAGTGTATAAAAAAATCAAATACGTGTTAATGTATTTGCTTATGATCAAAATGTCACAAGTATTTTAATGCAGATCTCATGGTTGCGGTTGTCAAAAGGAAATTTCATGGTCTAGCCAATTTATAGTATTATTATACGATATTATAGAGACAGTCGGGTCACCGATATCGCGTAATCTTTGCTTCCTTCACGTCCATCTACATACCAACCTAAAAGAGGGTTTCCAAAGCTTATTCTTAAATATATACAGAAATACAGCACTCGTGCGGAAAGTTTCTATTTTCTTTTATTACCATGTCGACATATCTGATTTATTCCTTTCTGGTTTTTTTTTTAAATTTACATTTATTTATAACTCAATGTACTATTCATTTCCATAATATTATTGCAGTTACTTTTAAATAACTACAAAATCTAACATGTTTTAAATATATTTTTTTTGTTAAAGTTTCAAAAATAATTTGTCATTCAAACATGAAAAGTAAATAAATTTAATAAATCAATTTTAAATAAATTAAGTTGATGAATAACATTTCGTAAGAATTATTATTTATTTTATATTTAATGTATTATATTATATAATTAAGAAACTCTTAGTAATTAGTTTATACTGGGTATATCAGTCTAAATAATTACCTATTGTTAAATAATAATTATAAAATAAATTCAATTCTGTTCTTATAATTTAATTTAAATGTAATTTATTGATAAAGAATTTCGATAAATAACATTTTTTTTCATGTTTAACTAAAAGAATGGATGAACAAAAAAAAGAACTAATACGGTAGTAACTTTTTATAAGGACTTGTTACATAAAATGTGACGACAAACCAGTGAAAATAATGGGATCCAATGCTTAAACCACCCTAATGTTCTAATGTGCACTCACATGCAAAGCAAAATAACTGGTTAGTTGACGTCAAGTACACTACCTTTCATATCATGATCAACTTTTGCATTTAGATTTCAACTTGATTATTCCTTGATGTTATAAAATTTTAATTAATTTTTATTATAATAGAGAAATAACTATATTTTGTACTATATATAAAAAATAAATGCTAAATTAAAATTAGGCAGTATTGACTACTTTATTTTGTTTTGCTGATTTTTTATGAGATTACACAATTTAGTACTTTCTATATAATAAAGAAATTAGTTGTATTTTACTATAAATATTATTTGTAGTTGTAGCACTTTATACGCTACTTACCACATGTGTGAGTTTTTAAGGGAAGTGGGATAGGGGGGTTAGAGGGGATTAATAAGTCATTGTTGTTTGGTTCTACTTAAATTAATTCTGTTTATATATTAATCTCTAACCGCCGCGAGGCGTAAAAAACCTCGTTCGCTGAGAAGGAGGAAAAAAGGCAAAATTCGCACACAAATTTATAATATAGAAATATAAATTAGTACAGGAAGCAATTTCGGTTTCACGACGCACGAGCGGTTTAGCTGTCGCAAAGGATTTTAGACCTACTTACAGCCAGGTGGACTTGCGCAACCTCGCCGTGGCACCGGTGCGTCTCGACTGTTCGGACTGTCCAGAACACTGTTCGAACGTCCTGGGTGACCGATCCGTGTGTGGGTGCGGACACTGGATCGTCTCCAACTTCTTGGAGACTCAACCTGGCCGCAGAGGAACTCTCTCTCTCTCTCTCTCTCTCTCTCTCTCTCTCTCTCTCTCTCTCTATCCCTGCCCTCTGGATCGGCTACCGGGAGTTTCTAATCCTCTCCCAGGGAAGCTCAAATCCGCCCTACTGGGCCTAATTCGAGAACTTCTTATCTCCACATCGCCCTACCACCAGCACGTGTCACGACATCACGCGAATGATAACAATTATCACTTCGCGAATAATCAATTGAGTTTCGACTTGTAACCTTTTCATCAGTTCGAAACGATATTGTTCGGCGCACGAAGCGTTAGGATAACCAAAAACCCGCACACGCAACTCGATCTTCACGACCTCGTGTCTTTATACCGATTGATTGCAGGCGACTCCGTTAATTATCTCGAATGGACAATTGGCGCTTTTTCATTTGTTTTCTACTGTTTTTCTCTATCGCCCCAACCGAAACACAGCGAGTGGTAATTTCCGAATATTCTCGCCACTTATTCCCCTGCATCATATTAACTGTCTCTAACGGTTGTATTAATGACTGAAAAGTAATTAAAAATTAAATCATTTTTTTGAAAATCTGACTAAAATATGTTTATCTAGTGTTAATTATATTGAGATCATTTCCCTGAATTTATTATAATGCTTCATTTGAAATAAAATAATGAATTTACATATAATAATGTTTCAATAAAAAAGACGATTCACCTGTACAAAATGATATTTTTAAAGACTACAAAGTTTTTGCAGGTGCAATACTGCTGATCTTCTGGATATCTTAAGTAACTCACGATGCAGAAAACTATTCGAAATATCCTGCTATTGAACCACTATTAAAGATTCTTTATTGATAATTCGCGAAAAATCAACTATTGATTGAAGCGATAACATTTTAATTGATCACTCAAACTTTTAAAGAGGTTTTTAACAGTTAGAGGGAAAATTGCTTTTTTTAGTGTTGAGTGCATACCGTAATTTACATAATGCTATTATAAAATAGCAAAAATGTATAACGTAATATAATGGCATACAATGTATTAGAATCTAAAAGACCTTATTTCTAACTTTTTATTTTTAAATATCGTAGTAATATATGAAGTAAGTATGTATTAAAGATTGATAATATTTTTGCGCGCTAAATTATTATTTATAATGTCATAAAATACAAAATTAAGGACGTTAATAGTTTTTGCAAAATTTATCTACCATAGAATGTTTATTCTGCATCGAAAAAGGAGGAAGTTGAAATTACAAATACTCAAACATGATAAGTGGATAATAGAAAATTCAGAGCGCAAAGTTATTTTAGTGTGACAATACATTGATATTCTAAATTCAAAATCGGAAATACAGTCATAATTATTTTACAATGTACTGTGTTATATTACTTGTTTAAGATGTTATTTTAATAAATTTTATGACAATTTTATAAAATTTTAATATGAACAATGTATCAAAATTAGACGAATATTATTTATATTAATATAAAATAAACAATGTTTAAAAAATATTATCAATAACATAAGTTATAAAACTTAAACTTGACTTTTGATTAAATAAATAGATTACAATAGTAGTAGTATCAATAAAATCAATAAAATCAAAGCATATTCTGTTTTTTTAAAATAATATATTTATATGCAAATACAAATATTTTATATTCAATGATTGTATTTTTACGGATACGAAATAAAAATTTCAATATTTAATGAATTAATACTTAATAAAGTACTTAATATTTTAGTAAAATAACAAAAGTTATGTGCATATGTTTGTTCGTGATTTACATTTTTAATTACAAAATCTTTCGACAGAAACATATTTTGTGTAAATCCATTCCATTTTATGTAATTTTTAAAAAATTCTATGATATAGTTAGTTATTCTTTTTCGAGATATATTCTCTAAGGAGTATATTAGCATCAAAATATATCTTTGTTAGAGAACATTAAAGAGTTTCACTAAAAATATTCGAAATCATAAGATTAAAATTATCATTATAATTGAATACTATTGTTTCTTCATGAAAGTTCAATGATATATATATTTAAAAATTTTTATATTAGGAATTATTTATCAGGGTATATAAAAGAAAATAATGCAGATGAATAATTTGGAAAACTAAGCTGAAATCTAAAAATAATGAAATCGATATTATGCTTTTTTATGAATATGAAAGACTAAGAATATAGTTGTACAATATTTTAAAATTATCAGTAATATATTTTTTTAAATTAGCTGTTATTATAATGATATATTTGTTATATATTTTATTATACTTTACTTATATTATACTTTAACATAACTTTTTAGATAAATTGTATTTAAAAAAATGTTAAAATCATATCAAAAGAGATATATAAGTTCTTATTCTAATTTATTTTAATTATTCTTATTTATGATATAAGTATGTTTTATGTTGCTTTAAAGTAATTGAAGCAGTAAATTTCAAAAGGTGATCTTTTTAAATAAAAGTTAAATAAATATATGTCAATAAATTATTTTTATATTCCACATCCATCCTTTCCGTTATCAAAATATGTATATGTTCGCATTTAGTTAGACTTTTTTAATGATTAAAAATTGAGAATTATATCCTCAATAATGTTAAGTCTCATACATTTAACCTGTATAATAAACGTTCAACCGTATATGCATGATAATTTTATATTTATTACAAAATCAGTATAGTAGTTTTGATTTCATTTTCTTAAGATCAATAGTATGTTATTATTGGTAATATATAATAATGTTCGCACAATACACAAAGTTAAAATTATAGATATATCAATTTTCATGATGGGACATTATGAGGAATATTTTATAATAAAAATAATTAAAATTCACAATAAATTGTAAAAGAGTTATTAAAAATAGAAATACATGGAATATCCAGTAAAACTTTAATATCGTGCAAGGACTGTGTGTCATATATAACAAATACTATTGCAGTCGATGACGCGTAATGTCGATATGAAGTCACTTACCTTTGCCAAAGATGGAGTAAGATGGAAAGAAAGAGAAAAAAGGCGAGATTGAGTTGCCCATGCAAAAACGCCGAAGATGCACTCGCTTGCTCTCCTGCCTTAATGCCAGATAAACTTGGAAAATAACAGGTTGCTGATTATATTGCCTCTTAAAATGACTCGTGCGCTTATCGCCGCTCAACTTACTTTGAAATGCGTGTGGATCAAGAAAAAGGAGCGATAAACAGAGATTCTCTGTATAAGTGAGTGCCTGAACGTGACATAAATGCATGCACATGTGTAGGGATATCCAGATTGATCCGAACGTATTTGCTTGAGGAGGGGCAGGAGAGATCTAAAGAGAAAGAGAGAAGGAGAGAGAGAGAGAGAGAGAGAGAGAGAGAGAGCATTTATGAGGATAGTTGATTTTATTTAGTATAGATGTTAATATTTTTCGTTACATAAAAACCACCTAAGATAATTTGTACCTGTTATTAACTTTGGAGTTGTAAATATTGTAGATATTGTAGATAATAGTTAAGAAAAATATATCATCACATTGCTTAATGGAATGTTTAACTCAGTAATTAATGATACCTACTAATTATTAATGAATTTTTCAAAGCATTTCATACATATTTTTACACATGTATTATTTAACTGTAATTTATTCACCATTTTTATGATTTACATTAATTTTGAATACTTACAAATATTAAAAGTTTCAAATAAAAAGTTATTATATCTTTTATTTATACATTTAATTTATAACGTAAAACCTTATAACTAATTTATTCAAAATCATCTTAAATTATTAATATGCTCTATAGTACACATTTATAAATTCTACTAATTACTTCAATTACTAATTTAAATTCAACTAAAAGAATGTATTTATTATTTTAGTTTATTCCAAACTTTATTATGGATCAATTAAAACAGTAATAAATTTATTTATAAAATATTTGTTTACAGATATAATACTTTAGTACAAAAAATACTTTAATTATAAGCAAAATATATTTCTAAAAAATCATAACATTTATAACATTATTTTACTATGTTTTTATTAATCTAAAAAGTTTGATATACATTTGATATCAAAGTAACATTTAGGCTCAATTCAAATACTTATGAGTATAAAAAATATTTTAATATTCCAGTATAAATGTTGGGATTAGAAACGATTAATATTGGTTGAACAATACTATTTATTTATCTAACAGATTTAGTATTTGTACAATCTTCCTTTATTAGATATGTTAAATATGTTCGATTTTTCATCAATTCTTGCTCTGCCTTGTTAAAGTGTTTACGTATTATGTTATATATTATAAATGTACTAGCAAAAACAAGATAGAATGTACAAACTTAACACCTTCGGGTATGTATATTTCAGCCACAAATTCCCTTGATAGCCTTTTCTATCTAATGAAATGCCTGGCTAACAAGCTTCACTAGCTTGTACTTTTTTCTTCACTTTGTTTTCGTCTCTGTTACATTGATTCCTGTTTAGATATTTTCTATTTGTTAAAAAGTATAAGTCAGTTCTACAATATTTATATAAACTTAATGAATAACCAAAGTGATATAAACTTAATGTATAACCAAAGTGATAATCCAATTTTTAAATAATCGAACTTTATTGAAAGTACTAATTTTTAAACATTATTACTTTACTTAAATATACATATTTACTTAGTTTATAAATTTAATCTTTTGCGATAATTTGACAGCAAATTTTTAAAAATTAATTAACCAAATATCTCTCGAAACATTGATTAATAATAAATAAAAAAAAATAATAATAATAATTACAGCCATAAATAATATTTTGTAAATGGTAATTTTAAATTTAAAATACTATTACATTAAGATTATTATAAAAAAATAGATTTTGTCATACTTATAATGAAATCTTTAGAGAATAAAGTTCATCGCATAAACTACAATTTATAAAATAAAAAGCATTCAACTCTTAGTAATAATTTACGCTCACATTTATGACATTTTTTAATTAGATATAAAATTCTTGGATTCGTATTCGTAACTAACAGACGAAAGTAATGAAAATCAAATGCTTCGTCTAGTAATTCGAACTTTCCTATGTCAATTTATATAAATTTATAACACAAGGGTCTTTCATTTAGTCGTCTAATGTCACAAAAGTATTTTACATACCAACTGATATATCGAATTTCCTTAGACATAGGAATAGATATCGAATAAGTAGGTAATAGGGAGCTGATGTATTTTTATATGATCATAGCATTGTACTTTATTTTATCCTCAGAAAATTTTTATTAGTCTTTTGATTTTTGATCCATATTTAATGTTTATATATTATTCCAATATGAAAAATCGATACTAACATTTAATTGTGTTAAACTTTTTATTTTAATTTGACTAAATGAATATGTTAGATTATATAATGTTTATAATAAAATATTAAAGTAATGTATATTTAAAAAATTAAGAAATATTTCAAAATAGTAAATAAATAATAATTCATGAATTTATTTGTTATTAAAATTAAAATTACATTAAAATTAAAGCATAAAATTTTCTTTCTTTAAAGTTGTATTATATATAATAAAATGAATAAAAAATCTTGAAAAGGCGAAGCTTACTCTAGATTAGGACAATTAGAATAAAATTTATTATTAACAAATATACTCTAACTTAATTTTTAAAAATAACTTATAATATACGAATAATTATAACTTATTATTTATAGTTTATCATTTATTTTTTGTTTTCATCTTATTAAATATTTTAATTTTTATTATACATTTGATAATTTTATTTTGTAACTACTTCTTCTACTTCATCTAAGTGCCTCTGACTGTACAATTACTACACAGATTGCGGCTTTCTTTGTATGGTATGATAATTTTCATTACTATCGGCACATTTCGTTGGTTGAGTTCTTACTTGTTTTAGTTTCCTTTACGAAACGACTGCTTTTAGTGATTGTTAAATTTTATGGCCCCTTGACGTATCTTTTTATTTGTGTGGCGCCTTTAAGTAAAAGACTGCTGTGAAAGAATCTTTGAGTGAAGTTTACTTTGAGAAGAATGCATTACATTATTGAAGCAAAATAATTTTTTTTATGATGTCTTTTAATGTAATTTATCATCAATTGAAATATTAACTACATTTGCATGAATTTAGATGGATATAATGGATATTATAATTGATTTAATTCTATAAGAAATATTATATTTAATGTATTTTAAATAAAAATAAATTTTTGTATATCAGGCAAAATTATAATTATAGAACTGTCCTGAGTCATAAATTAATGTTTGTTAAAATAATATGTCTATTAATTAAATAGACATAATATTATTATTAATCTAATTTTCCTATATACATTTAAAAATATTAATTAATTTTAATTTACTTATTAATAAATATTTATTATATAAGTATTCCTGATAAGAATTATTTATTAATTGTAAGTAAATACGTTAAACAATATGAAATATTTGAATTTAGAATAAAGGATTATACAATCAGAAAGCAATTCAGAAAATTTTTAATATTTTCAATTATATAATCATAAACTAATGAAATGGTCAAAATATAATATATGTAAATTACTTAATTCAGAAATGCAGAAATTAATATAATTTTCATACACCTATGAATCGTAGACCTTATGGTATAACAAATTTTGATCTAATTTAAGGAAGTAATTAACTAAAAAAAATTAACTAAGCGAATATTTTTAACTATAGCAGTAAGATATATCAATATAACAAACACAACCGCAAATGCTCATTATTGATTATTATCGAAGTCTCCCCAATTTTTTATACTCACTTTTTTTTTCTACAAAGAGACGAGCTTTATATATTATTTTCAGGTTTCAAAAGGTAGTAGTTACAAAGGACATTGATGTAAGTGAGAAGGTATATAAAGGCCGCAAAAGCCAAGTATCTCCGTGTGCTTCGCCCTTCAGTTCCTTCTCGGCCACGTAATTCGCCATCGCTTCAAATAAAGGTTCGCGCCCAGTTCTGTCTGTACTTCCTTTCTCTCTTTTCTTTCTCTCTCTATCTCTCTCTTTCTCTTTCTGCCCCTTTATTATATTTATTCTCTTATTCTTTCTGCTCTATTGAACAAATTATATATATATATATTATACGTATGTTTTTTTATACAAAAAAAATACTTTTGATTTATAATAAAAATCATTATAATAAAGTTTTTGCTTAGTAAAGTTGAGATAACAGGCATCATGGATATTAGTAAATAAAGAACAAAAAACAAGAACTTAAAATAAAATGAATAAAAACTTGCATAAACTCTATAAATATATATAGATAAGTGAAAGGGATACTTTTTTATAAAATTTAGTACAGAAGCTATTTATCTAAGGATTAAAATTTTTGTAAAAATAATAGAAATAATATAAACATTTAAAGTAACTCGAATATTTCAGTTTTTTTTTAAAGAATACAATTATATTGTTAAAAAAATATGAATATTAGAAATTTTTTCTATGTCTTAAGTATTAAATAATTATGTATTTCCATGTTTTAATGATTAATTATTTTTAGATTGAATCGCTTAAAAATTATTTAAATACATCAAATTTAGTTTAGAATTTTTTTCATTTTAATTAATATCTAACAATTTATTCTACTTTATAGTAACAATATACAAATATTGTAATATTTATTTCATTATTTAAAAAATAAGTTCAGTTGATTTTATTAATTTTTACAAGCCCGAGAAATATAATTAATTAGTTTGTAGCATATGTTAAGAAAAAAATAATAAAAAAATTTAATATTAATTTGATTAATATGTTAATTTTTGTAAATGTAAGTATTGATGATTTTGAAAGAGTCGGTAAATCTTATCCTGATAATTCTGATTAAGGTTTGCACAAATACATCTATACCCTGAAAACTGTTTTGAAGAAGGGGTAAACAAGCAAAACACATTCACAAGTCTTATCTTTTGGAAGGTGGAAATTAATTCAAATTACTTAGAATTCTTTGATTATCTGCTTTTACAAGTTTAAAAGATCCAATTATATGTGTCGAATTTTGTATACTTGGTTTAGTTATCATTTAGACTAGTAATATATATTTGGATAGTTTAGGTACATTTTTTTCAATAAACGCTTAGGAATTAAAATTCAATGTGTATTGAATACATTCTTAAAATTTATCCTACCAGTATAATTGATTTTGTATATAGGTCTTTATTTATAGAGATAAAAAAATCAATAACAATTATTGAAAATAAAAAGGCTATATTACTTAGCTGAATAAATTAAAAAATGTAAGAAATAATCACAGCTTGATAAATAGTAAATATAAATAGATAAATATAAATTTATTCTAAAATTCCATAGAAATGAGCAAAACATTCTTTATTTAAATATCTAATAGACTGTATTTGTGCAATAAATCGGAAAAGCGAATATACGGAGGAGTGAGAGAGAAGTGGAACAGCGAAGAAATTAAAGAGGGACTGGCGCAGTACCACGTAGGCAATTCTGGCGGGGGTCGGTAGTTCGAAAAAGTGAAGTAGTATCGGGGTAACTAGAGAAGGAAAGTAGGAGAAAGAAAACAGCGTCGGCAGACCCTTGTGAAAGCTCCCTTTACCTTGATGACAAAGCGGGAGCAGAGCGCCGCGGCCCGAACCTCACTCAATGGAACGGACGAATGGTTATGGAAACAGCATTTAATTTGCATAGAAGGAGAGCAGCAGCCAACGTGCACCTCTTTGTTGAAGAAGTCTTTTGCTTTTGCGTTTACTTTGCGAAAGCGAAGAGCAAAATATCGTTGCAAAATATAGGGAAAGGAAGAGAGAAAGAAGAGAGAGTAAGCAAACGATTGAGCAACATACAAGCGGCGAGAGGGAGTGAGAGTAGGAATGGGAGTTAAATAGACAGGCAGAGTCAGAGGGAGGGGGAGAGAGGGAGAGAGAGAAGCGACTCGCTCTTTTTCTCGTCCTTGGCTGTTTTTGCGGTGAAAAGAGCATTGTCCTTTATCTATCGATTCGATCGTATATTTTATTCAGATTACGTGCCGACGTCGCGCCAAGAACAGGAAAAAGAACAGCGATGAATCTCTTTATGATTGGCCATCGCCGCCTCTATTGTTGATCAAGCCGCGCGCACTACATCTGAAAGCAATATAAAGGGGAGAGTGAGCGAAAGAAATAGGGTGGAAAGGCAGAGTGAGGAAGAGATAGCCTGTGACTGGTCGCTACGAGGGAAAGGAGAGAATGCTATCCTTCCTTACGTACTTCTGTAGTAGCGGCACAAACCTCCTTGTACTTGTCGTCGCTGTCTCACATTATTGCGCTTTCTTTCTCAGCTTTTGCGCGTTCAAACGCCGCGCGTAGATACAGTGGCCACCGAGACCCCCTGCCCCAATCAGATATCACTAGGGAGACACTAATTAGGGCTTCGCATTTCAACAACTATCTTTTTTCGTTTCTTATCCCCCATTTCTATTCTCCACACTCACTTGTTTCGCGTCTCCCTCCTCCCTCTCTATTTACGGATTTATATGTGTAATCCAATACAAACGAGCCTCGTCCTGTTTTATCCGTGAGTTGTGTGCTTTTTAAAAAAGATGTCCCGTTGTTAAGTTGTTGTTCTGTTTTATACAGCTATTTCTTCTTTCAATGAGGCATATATCGACTGCAAGCGCGAGCAATTGGCTAATCACAATTAATGTCTCTTTGATAGGTATTAAATACTCCACGATGACTTTTGAATTACTAACATTATTATTCTTCTTGTATAAAAAGATCTTTGCTCCATTAACTTTTAATTCCTGTACTTTTATTTATTTTATTCATCCATAAAGTAACGTAGTTTGTTTTAGCTTCAGTCTAACTTTAATATACTATGTTATTAATTACAATTTCTTTAATTTATAAATTCGTTTTACGTTACGTGAATCGCAATTTTTTTTTGTTTTACCCTATAATATAACACTTGTACATAATTTGGTAAATGGAAGCAATTAAAAACATTTATTGTCAAATGTTGAATAATATATACAGAAAAATTTGCTAAAGATAAAAATTATATTTGAGACTTTGAAAAAAGTATAATAAGCTAATGTATTTATGTAAATTATTTATTGTATTCATACTACCTTTCCTATAACTATATATATATATATATACATAGAATCATATTATTCTTTTTAAAATATGTTACTAGTTAAAACAAATAAATTAAAAATAATACATAAGTTACTCCTGACTTTATTTAATTATTATATTAATTTTATAAATGAATATGCATGAAGAAAATATATTTTATTTTAATGAGAAACCAATATTCCAGACAAATCTATTTAGAAAGATTTCTAAATTGAGTCAATATAAATGTAACTTATAATGTAATATAAATGTATATGTAATATAAATGTAATTTATATAAAATAATCTTTCTTTTTATAAATTTTTTATAAATTAAAAAAAAAATTGTTTTAAAAATATTTTAATACAATTAGTATTACATTTCTTTAAATCTAGTAAAGTACACTATCGTAAAATGAAATTATTATTTAATATTAAATAATATCCGGTAGCTATACATAATATCAAATTTCAAATTTTATATGTACACAAGTAAATATTTTAGAAATTATAATTATTATATAAAATAATAAAAAATTTTTTGGCAAATAAACACGCTAAATAAATATTGACTTAATAATAAAATAAATAATTATTAATTCTGTAAGTTTTACTTATGCTCACATTTGTAAGCATATAAATCTAATGTATAATTATATATAATATATTTATATGCGTACATATGTGACGCTCGATTACATTATGTTTTACTTAAATATATTTATAAATTTGAGTATTCATTGCTTTCTGAATGGTTTAATCTATACCAATTATGTCAGTTTAAATTAGTGTTAATTTAATCTTAGCTTATAATCTTAACAGTACCTAAACATAAATAATTTTTAAATTAATATATTTAAAAAAATTTTTGAACTGTACATATGAGCTAAAATAAATATATAAGAAACAAAGATAAGATAGAGAAAGAACTATTGCATAATTTTATTTTTATAATCCTAATAATAATGGGTTTTATCATTTTCTTCGATATCAGAATGTAATAAATTTTTTGAATGTAGAAGTCTGTTCATATAAAAAACAAAAGAAGAACGGATAGTATAATATATAGCTGATAAAATTAAGTTTTACGCTCCTTAGAGAATTAACGTTATTATTCTTATAGAAATAAAACCTTATATCTTAATAGAAATATTACAAGTTTTATTATAAAATATTGAAATAAATTAAAAGAAATCATACTAAAACAATAGGATGGAATGCTTATTATAATTTTTTATCAAACTATTCACAATTTACATTCATAAGTTACGCTGGTATACACATGAATAGCCCATGAATTCGATCATATGAAAATTCATCGAACGTGATACCGTTTCGGATCGACTCACAAGGATGCACAAGCTACATATCAACAAGTTCTGTGGTATGGTGGGGTGATCTGGAGAGTAAGTGGGACCAGATACCCAGCTATGCGCTCAGGCGACTTGACCGACCGCTCACTCGAAAAACGTCAACTCTACGGCTTGTGAAAGGCTGTTAAAATGTTGTAAATCTCCATCGCGTCCATTAAATTTCAAAGACGCTCCAGATTCGCTCGTGTGCCCACACAGTGCCAGAGATGAAGGATGAGAGGCGATGAAAATTCCTACAGCGACCTCGCACCATCACCTCCCCTTAATCACCTGTCCCTCTTTCCCAATCGCTTCCAATCTTCCAGCCTCCCTTCCTGGCCTCCACCTCAATCCCATAAACAATTGTCCATTCCCGCGAGTCGAGTGTTTTATGCACAAGCGAGCTCTTCGCGGAGGCCGGAGTGTTAATTAACAAGATTGATCAAGCAACTGACGCGGAAACAGGTTTTACGCATTGCTAAGCGGGTAGGTAGTCGCGCGAGTCCGGACATTTTTTCTAAAAAGGGAGAAGCGCCGCCGTATTCTCGCTCTTGGTTGCATTTCTTGTTGTCGCACACCTCCAACTCCCCTTCCACTCGCGGGCTCGACGAATCGCTTCCTTTATATCTGGGACGCTGTAATAAGCGATAAGTGCTTCTCGCGTACAGCGCACTACAGACCACCGTAGACATTCCAGCCGCAAACCTCTCCCACTTTTAAATTCTTTTTTTTTTATTTCATAACTTTTCCATTTTCTATTTCCTCTTGCATATTGATACGTCTTTCACACACTTGTTTTCGAAAGCCTAAGAAATTTAATTTTTCTTTTATAGTTTCGCTGGAGATTTTTTTCATCCTTGCATCATATTTTACCTTATTTCCTACTATTATACGTACTCAAATAGAAAGTCAAATATTATTACCTTTACAGGTTCTTCACTTATTCTATTCGATTAATTAGGTGACGGAACATTATACAGGAATCATTATGAATATAATTTTATATCGATTTTACCGATCCTATCTTAAAAATAAATTGGAGCATTATAAGTGTACATATATTGGATGTGACAAGGTAGCCAATATTTATTACCCGAGGCAAATCTAAAAGCTAATAAGAAATTTAGCCCATATTACAACAAAACATCTAAATTCTATAAGTAATAATTTTTCATATATTTGCGAACAAATAAATTAGGATGAATGTAAGCAATTATTTATGTAACAATAATTATAAAATTAGAAAGAAGCTTGTGTAAGGAACGAGGAGGACTGTAAAAAAATTTTAATTATAACATAAAATCAATTATATTAATATAATATATAATATAATATAATATAATAAATATAATATAATATAATATATATATAATATAATATAATATAATATAATATAAATAATATAATATAATATAATATAATATATAATATAATATAATATAATATAATATAATATAATATAACAATTATAATATTTTTATCGCATTGAATAAAAATATTTTCGAACATAAAAATAAAATAAAATAAAAATTTTTACTTATTACATATTCAATAATGAATAGATGAAGTTTTAGAGTAAAAAATCCAATATTATCTCGAAACTCTAAATAAATTTATACCAAAAAGTTGATGTATAATTTAATATTATTTTCATTGATCACACATTTTATTCTTTTTTAAATAACAGCTTATTCGTATACATACATGCAAACATACATCCGTACGTACACACGCGCACGCGCGCCTGCCTACACATATGGATACACACATACACATACACATACTTATAATATTTATTAAAAAATGCGTATTTAACAACAAATACGTATATTTCAAACAATTTATCATTATTTTATTGTTATAAAAATATTATAATATATAGAATTTACAAACAATTAACAAATAATATTTATAATCATGAATTAATACCTTTACAATTTATTATGTCAAATTTTCATGTAAAATAGACGGTAAATTATTAGATGGTAAGATATGTACATTTAATAAAACAATAACTTATTCAGCATTTGTCTTATTCAATATTTTATAAATAATAATTACTATACAACTAATAATGAGTATTAAATGTTAAGCTTTCATTCTGAATTCTACATAACCAATAGACCGTTAATGAAGTTTTGTACATCTCAGAACGAAAAATTCTAAAATATAAAACATTAGTTCTTAACTTCTTTGATAGTTGAAGTTTTGATATATCTTAAATATATTATTCAGTCCATAAATCTAATCATGCATTTTGAAGTAATGAATTATAATTCTTTATTTAATCGATTTAACTTGTTCCGATTTTTTTAATAGAAGTTTCTATTTCTTCAACTATAAAGTATAATTAATTCAAGCAGATTAATTATATTAAGTAGTTATACGTTCATAATGTATAATTATGTAATTATGCGTCGTCAAAAAATATTGAAAATATATTATAAGAAATATTATGCCAATAAATAATAATGAATAAAAGCGTAAATATATAAAATTAATGAAAATTATTCTTCTATGCATTTAACAACATTAGATAATTCTAATGGGAAAACTCCTTAAAGGCAAACAATTTTCTCATAGATTTTTCCAATAAACTTTGGCTGTTATAGCGAGGGGTTGCTTGCATACACTCGATTGAATGGATTTTTGTCAAATCCTGCGTATTTCCGCGAAGAATCAGTGAGTGTTTGTTGAAGGTAATCAGGCAACATCAAACGAGCCGATCATTAAGTCGAATTGTTTACCTACTCAACATTTGCCCGCTTTTTCTTTTCATAAAGGAATATATAGAAGGAAGTCCCGCCGATGAATCTATCCTTTAGTCATCGTCTTTCTCACAATAAACAATATTGTTAATTTATCCTCCCTCTCGATCTTACTCAATCTTCGTCCACCTATTCGACCGTATATACTTGTTCATACTCTATCCCCCTGGTGATAATTTGCCAAGCATACAAAAAGGTTTGATAACTTGAAAGAGAAATTGAGCCTATTGACACTGAACATCGACAATTGTACTTATGATAAATCCTCGATTTCAGTGTTTCTATTATTTTTGCTATTATCAATAATAAATGTTATTATACTATGCACAGTTAGACATCTATAAATTCGAATATATTATCGTTTTATAAGTTTAAAGAAATATAATAGAACTGTACATCGAAACATTATTTTTATTTAGTTTTTATTCTATAATACATTTTACATATCAACTTATGATACAATATATTAGAATATTGTATTAGAAGATTGGAATTATTTTTCTTTATTAAATTCAAATAAGTATTTTATTTTAATACAAAAACATAAATTTTCTTTAGTTTCTAATTTTAATAATTACTTGTAAATATAAGTGTTATTTGTTTTATAAAATTAAATGAATATTTATAGAAACAGTTCAGAAATATGAAAAATGTAGAGAATGAATAATGAAATAATATTTTAACTGTTATTATATTTGCATATATTGTTCTAAAAAATTTGAGTTGCATATAAATTATAATCATTACGTAGAGAATAAATTCTAAAATTACAAAATATTAATCAAACGTATTTTTGATTCCCCTTATGAAATAGTAAAATACTTTTTCATTACTTATACAACTACTTGCACTTTAATATATATATATATATATATAGATTATAATTATTAGGTATTAAATTGGTATCACATAAAACAATGCTATATAATTTATTATCTAAATTGAACTGAAATTTTTAAAAACTAATTTTTTTTAACATTTAATTATTTTTCAAACGTTTAGAAATTTTTAAATTATTTTTATTTACAATAATTTGATGTGTTGCTTTTATTTCTATATTCATTATAGTTGTACATATTTGTATATTTGAGAAGGTACCAAATGGTATTCCGATATGAACATTTTCATCATTAATAGAATAAATTAATGTACTTTAAAAAATTAATAAACAAATTATTATTTATTACTTTTTAAATGCTGAAATATAACACATATTTACCACAAATTAAAGATCTTATTAAAATTGCATATAACTACTAATTAGGGTAAAAACTGCTTAATATATTATATGAGTAAAAATTTAAAATATACTATTAGAGAGGTGAGTTGAATGACTTGGTAAAGTATTATTATCGATATAATTTTTAATTATCATAGAAAGACATGTACATTTAAATTAAATTTACACATAATACTCAATATTATTTTTATAAAATATAATTTCTCTCGTGTCAAGCAATTGTCTCCACGAATAACAGTCCTCCATAATCTACATAAAAAAAAATATATATATATATATATACATATAGAAGAAAGTGGAGAAGGAGGAGGAGGAGAAGAGAGAGAGAGAGAGAGAGAGAGAGGTCTGAGGTAAAATGAGTTTACAAGCCGTTTTCTACTTGATAGAGGAATAGCTGACTGATTTAACATTGCAGTACTCGTTTCTTACACACTTCCTTTTATTACATGTAATACGACCAAAACAAAGTTATTGGAACAAAGAACAGATAGCAGATGCGGAAGAATTATACAGGAAATTATTACTGTTATAAGTAAAGGTAAAATTTGAAATAACAACAAGCTGATATAAAAAAAATAGAAAATTTCTAATTTGATAAGCACTGTACTAATTTCTGATAATTTTATTTGTCCGATAGCTATTTATTGAAATACTATTTATTAAAATTATTTAATAAAGAAATTACTAAAATCAGAATATTAATCGTAAATATTGAATTGAAGGGTAAAGATAACTTGTATGCTATAAACTTTCGTAAAATGCATACAGTCATATAATTTAATAATTTTAATATATTAATGAAGAAATAAACTTTTATATTGTAGCTGTAATATATTTCGTCGTGTATAATTAATATAATTTATTGTTTTTCAAAATTAATTTTAAATTGTTTTTTTAAATAATTAATTAAGATAAAATACAATGGAAGTTTAAATAAGTGCAAAAGAATCAATTATGAAATTTTATTAAATATACAAATACAATATTAAATTTAATATATATACTTATATTATTCTAAATGTAATTATGTAAAAATTATGGAAAATAATTTTATTTAGTGACTCAATCATATTAATACATAATAAGAGACATAAAAAGAATTTTATTTTATAAAAAGACTACAAAATAAATTAAAAATAAATAAATTTAAAAATTAAAAAGCATAGAAATATATAAATATAATAAACGAACAGGTGAAAAGAACTCTGACATGCAAATTGCTTAACAAAATAAGTAAGCGTAAAAAATGCAGTGAACCCGAGTGTATTTTTTGGTTACTCTTGTTATTACTTGACTTTTTTAAATCTCACGTTATATACTTCTAAGCTATGAACATATTATCTCTCTCTTCGTCCTCGACTCTTACTCTTTCTGTCTGTTTGTCTATCTGTCTCTCTGTCGATCTCTCAGTCTTTCCGAGCATCATCTTTGGATCCCACCCCTTGAAGTCTCTCCTTTAACTCCTCGTTTACTGAGTTACCTCTTCGTTACTGTCTCTTTAGCATCACATGAACCAATAAATATTTTCTTTGATGTTAAAAGCATTAATTAGTAAACGACAAAATCGTATTTAAACAATATTGTCAGATCGTGGAAGACATACCCTTAATAATACAGAAAAAGATAATACACTATTTCTGTAAGTAAAGAAGTAAAGCGAATTAGTTTAAGTTTTTGATTAAATACATTTTTTATTTATTAGTTTAAACAAAAAACAAAGTTCAGTAAAAATTAAAATACGGAAAAAATATTATTTCTATTAATATTTTTTAATGTGAAAATTTATTTAAATTAGTGATATATTAAATATTACACAAATGAAATTTATAACGATTAAAATCTTATATTGTAGCACAATATATACTATATGGTATTGATTTCTAATATTTTGACTATATTTATATAATATTAACATAACATGCATTTATATATAAATACTGATTTCAGATATAAATTTCAGATATAATTTAATATTGTATACATTTTAATTGATTTCGACATCTAAATACTTCATAAAGTTAATGATTGAATGATTAATATTGTGACAATTGTTTATAATTAAATTATTGGGTTGCTTAAAATTATAAAGTTAAATCGCAAAGGCAATTTATATTTTTATTAGCGTATCACATAGTGAATCTACACACTATCGTCTTTCATTGAAAATGAGATAAGAGGTTGTCTAGATTAGTAGATAGGCTTGACCTAAAATGAAGAATGGCTAGTAACAAACTACTAAGCTATACTGTTTTCCCGCTCATTATCTATTATATCGTTTTCAGGAGCTATATTATACCCTTCCTTGTTAAGCTGTAGCATTTTCTTTTATCAGTCCGTTCACAATTCTTGACTGTAATTGTCGCCGGAAAAGACTACAGAAGGGTGAGAGAGGAATACAAATAAATGGGCAAACTACTTCGCGGTTGCTCCCAGTTTTTAGTGGCAGTCGAATTAAAAGCTTCGCTTTCCCGGCTGAAAGTAATTATAAGCTCGGTCGTCATTGCCGTCGTCACCGTCGCTACTCAAAAAAGGGATACGAAGTTACGTACACTGTCTTTGATATGGCGGCTTAAAATGGAGGCTGTTAATCCACTTGATGCCAATGCGTCCCGATTTTCAGGGGAAAGAAACAGAAAAAAAGAGCCTACCCTTTTCGTACTTCTTTTTCGATGTCTTTTTCATTATTTTGATCACCTGATTCCTTTAAAATAATTTTGTTAGCTCATGTGAAAATATTTATTCTCTTAATTTTCAGTCATTTAACAATAAACACAAATTAATATTTTTATTTTTATTTCTTAAGATTATTTTATCAAATTTTTATTTTCAAACAATTTACAGTTTAATTCATGTTGCTTTAGTTTGCTACTTTAAAAATAAAATCTTAAATTTTATATGAGCAATTTTATTGATTATTATAAAATTTTAAAAATGTTGAAATTAAATATGATTTATGATTCAGATTTTTTTATTTAATTTTAATTACATCATAAAATAAATATTTAATATATTATAATTATTTTATAAATTAAATAGAATTAAATATAAGTGTGAAGCGTTTTTAACGCTTTTATATTCTTTATAATAAAGCGAATACACATTGTGACTTTCTATCATACTCATTCTGAGAGAAAATAATAAGTAAAGAATAATTGATAGAAACAATGAACTTTTAATTATAAAGTTCTTCCAGCAGTCAAAGAAATGGGATTTAATTTGTTTTTAGTAGTTTCGATAACCAAAACGTACAACAAATTTAAAATAAACCGGTGCCAAACAATGTTGATTCTGCGTATCGCGCAGATTTATTTATTTCTATAACTTTACCGAAGCAAAATACGGACCAAATATCCCTTTAAAGGATTACATCAGGCAGAGAAGCTCAGTGTGGAGTATTCGATTCATTTGTATCTGTCGAAGGATCAGGGGTGCGCCAGAACAGTGGTGGCATCTGCACGAAAAACAGCACCCGATATAGTGGGGGTTGTTTAAATCAATCAAACACTTCAAAGGAAGTATAATAATGTGGCGAGCCCTCTATGTGCAAATATATTATACGCAGACAGTTCTGATTTTCGAAATCCTCATTGACGATATTAACGATATCGTGCCCATCAACTAGTCATTATTTTCAAAACGGAATACGGCTTCGCCTCGATTATTCCATAATAGAATGTTTATGCGCTTGTCATTTAAATCTTTAATCTTATTTAAGCTGCTAGTAAATTTGTTTTTAATTTTCAAACTCTAAGCAATATTTATATAACCATTAATTTCATTTTGTAACATTACGATTGCTTATTCATTCTTTAAATTCATCATTCGAATAGACATTAGATCCAAATTGTAACGAATTATTAGATCGAATAAAAGTTTATTACTTATTTTTTCATAATTATGTATTTGTTACTTAATGAAAAATAAATGAAGTTATAATTTATTAACATTGTTATGTTCTTATAGATATACAAATATGTTCGAAATATGACGAAATATTAAATTTAACACGTCCTGTACCTAAGGAATATATTACTCTTTTTATACAGCTTAAAGTATTGTTAAATTATAGAAAACTTTAATAAGAATTATATTTAGAATATTTTTACAAATTTATAATGTTAGTCAATGGAATATGAATTAATTAATTAAGAAGAGCCTCATCTTCAACAATGTACATTATCTCTTTACAGTATAAAATAAATTTAGCATTTAATAATCCATATATAAAAAAATAAAACTTATATAAAAAATTTTGATATAAATTCATTGTAATTTATGAAAAAGTAAAATAATAATTTGGATAAAGAGGTGTCAAGAATAAAGGCGTTGAATTTTTAATTAGACAGTAAGCAATTTCATACATTTGTCTTATACTTTATCCCTTTCTGTCGAATTCTATGAACAGCTGATATTTGTTTAATCGAGAAGATGGCTTTTTGTATATTTTGTCCTCAGAGTAATTTACGCAAATGTATCCACGCGGTTCGTTTCTTCGGCAAAGCGCTAAGGGCACAGACATACATTTTAAGCCACAGGATTATTTAGTCCAATGAGGAGACTTGAACAAATGCCTTTAAGGCTTTCTATTAGACTGACTCTTTGATGTATTTGCTATTACGAAGCACTCCTTCACCGGGTGTGTCTACTTGTGCGTATCGCTCTCCCTCCGTTAATACAGGCCGAAGTAACCCAACCCACTGCCGATCATATTTCCCAAGATCTTCGTTCTCTGCTCGCTTTAGATCACTGTCTTGTTAAAAAAAACTTTTGACTTTCCTCTTTAGCTACTTCTTCTAAATTCTACCATTGAATCTCTATGAATATATAAACCATAAACTAAATCTTAAGATAACTATATGATAATTGATTTTTATTAATTGAGACCTTAAAAATCTCTTATTTTTTATAAGTCACAGTTTTTAAATAAAATAATTATATGACAGTATCTTCTTTAATTGTGGTTGCATAGACTAATATATTCTTAATTTATTGTATTGCTAATATAATCTTAATTGATATATTCATTTATTCATTTATTAAAGATTAAAGATTAAAGATTCAAATTTTTCAACATATAAATAATTAATTTGTTAATACCAACATAAAAAAAATTTTCATTATGGCCACAATCTTCATTTAATTACGAGTATTATGGATAATATAATACATTTTTAAAATGTAATGAACATTTGTCTAATATACAGAAAAAGGGAAATGTTCAATATGCAACAATTTTCGAAGTTCTGAAGTGGTTCTTGGAAAAATGTCTTTATGATTAAAATTTTGTTGTATCAGTATCATGATATTAAGATCAAAATTATTATATAATATTAAGAACAAAATATTTATTTTATATCAGTAGATGTTTTTACTTGTTCATCTTTCCATCCTCGTTTCTCTATTCTTTCCATCTTTTGGCACCCTTAGTTTTTCATAAACTTAGATAATCGCTAAATTTAATCATTCTTTCCTTAACCCTTTTCTTTTCAATGCAATTGCAATGTACTTAATAGCTTCAACATAATTATTTGTATTGTCATTGTCGAAAATAATGCTTATTTTTAATGAATTTTCGTCAATATGTATAAAGTAAATGTTTCTTTTTACAAAATATTTTAATGAACGTACAGTTTCTTTTGATATACAGTTTCAATTGTTAGTATAAAAAGATTTTAACATATTCCTTGAGATATAATAAATTAAAAAGTACTATTATTTTAATTAACAATACTTTAATTTATATTAAAAAAATTTAAATTGAAATAAAATGAATGAATAAATAAAAAAATTATTTTCATAAAGAATGTTTCTAATAATTTTAATTTTAGACTTAAAAAAATTGAAATTATTATCTTTACATTTGAATTCAGTTAAATTTGAAAATTTAATTCTACATACATAGCTGTTAAAATATTATCAAATTACACAATTTCTAAAATTTAATACTTATTTTGCAATCTGTAAAATTGTGCCCATAAATATGTTTATGCATTAAAAGTGTATCTCTGTTAAAAAAAATAATTATAAAAAAAAATATTTATATGCATTTATTCATAAATTATTTACATAACGAAGCAGTAGCTACAGATACTTACATAAAAAATCAGTAAACCACTGTATATAATGTCATAATTTTTTGTTATATATATGTACGATTAACACTTATTTAATCTCTATTTATAAATTATAAAAAAGAAATTTCAAGGAACAAAAAAAAATATTAGCTACACTAGTATATATATATCTAAAAATATATGAAAATATCTAAATGCAATTATTATTAAGCAGCGTAAATCTATAGATTATAAAAACAAATAATAAAATTGAAATAAGTGCCAAACATTCCAAAACTTTTTAAATTATTATTAACAGTTAAAGTGCAGACAAGAATTTAGTATAAGAGCATTATTGAAGATACATAGACACACCTACACTTTATATGTACATCTGCTCTAGCACGCAAAAGTGATCCAGCAGGATGAAATGCTTACTAATTTTTTAAATTTTACATCTTTATATGTGCGGTTGCATAGAATTTCGCCAATAACCACGAAATAACGCTTGGCACTGACAGCATTGCTGCACAATATTATTTGTGCTTTTTCGTATACACATGTAGGAACATTTGCGCATACGACCATCAGAAAAAAAGACTAAAACTGCTTGTGTACACGTGGCAGCAGGAGTAGAAAAGGGAACTGCCAAATGCTCTTTGTGTAACAGCAAAATATGCATACTCAAAAAACAAAGTCTGAATGCTGTCTCTTTTTCCATCAAATCAATATGTTGTTCTGTCGCCTTGGTTTAAGTGTATTTTATCTTATAGTATATTTGGCTAGGATTTCTTTGTTTTTCCGCTATGTTTAAATTATGAAAATTCAACTTTCCTAAGAATTCATTGGATCATTGAATATCACATAAAAATTAAGCACATTATTTATACAGAGTTTAAATATTTACATGTCAACATTCCCACACATCAATGAAAATTTTATATACTAATACAATACGATAATAAATTTATAAATGAAACCGTTATAATATAATAATAAATTAATATTAAAATAACTTATATTTTCGTAATAACTTATTTATTAATTAAATTCTATTTACTGAAAAAAAATGACAGTGTTACGACAGTAGGGATATATTTCTTATTAATGGCCGTGAGTATTTTTTACGCATGATGTAGTAATAACGTAGGCGTAGTAATAGTAGTAATAATAGTAAAAAAAATATAGTAATAAAAACAGGAAAGAGGTTAAAATTTTAAAACGCATATGAATGTTTATGTTAGGCCCATCGCGCGATGGAAAATTCAAAATTTGTTAAGCCGTAAAAGATTGGTAATTATATAAGTTGAAATTTATTTTTCTTTATAAGGTCAAGAAGGCCTCGAGAAAGATGTTAAAAAAGAGAAAAGCCGCACGTGTATGAGCACTGTGTTCACCTTGCCCCATTGGACAACCGCCTAGAAGAAGTAGATGGATGCGGCTGAGGCCCAGGAAAAGGATCGTAATCTTTTCTGCCCGGAAAACCACGCTATTCGAAAATGTGTTTTTCTGATGCAAAAAGTAAAGATCAGACCCGGACCTACAATAAATGAAAATATCTTATTTCGAGGCCGTAAAAACGTTGGTAAAATAAAATTTTAATAAAACGTCCTTCTCGGCTACATGGAAGAGGAAAAAACGTCTCTGATTTTAAAAACCATAAATTACCGCCTTCTTTAATCGTTACCTCAACATTCTCACCTTGTATCAAGAACAGTATCAGCTGAAGCTTGAAGAAACTGTACATATAATATTTTAGCAATATTATAGTTGTTAGTGTACGATGATTTGCTTTATATTTTATGTCGCGCTGGTACTCGTTGGCTTCTTACAAGTATATCATACATTTGTTTACGTCATTGAAGAATGAATTTACATACATTTATTTTTGGAGAAGAGATGGACGATTTATTTTATCTAAAATGTAATTACAATTGCGCGTGTTGTTCTCAATGTCGAAGTGTAACTCTGTCTCAGCTAGGTACAAATTTTTTAGATAACAAACTTTTTACATTTTTAGATAACATTATAAACGTAAACAAAAGTTACACACTTTGTACTCGTTTCCTATTGGGTAGTATTTTAGAATTGGGGGAAATTCTTTTGTTCAAACATAAATATTGTCGTCGATAAGCATAATAAGTCGGTACATCATTTTTAATTGTAATTTAATTGTTCTTTATGAATCCGAATATTCCCCCGCCATTGAATGCACGCGTTCAATGACTTTTGGTTCACATTAATTATTCTACTTATGATATTTTATAATTGCATTATTGACAATGTTCTTTTATGCATTTATTTGTTACTCAATAGGTAGTGGTAAGAAACAAGTTTAACTGATCTAGTCTATTCACCTGTCTCAGTCTTGACTTTGATTGTTTTTATTGTACAATTCCATTTTATCTTGGATATAGACTGATGATACGACCAAGAGGCCAACCTCTTACAATTTAGAGGTTGTCTTGCTTTAATATCACAATAGTGTCAGGATTGATGTTTTTCATACTTTGGAATTTTCATTTTGTTCTTGTATTAATTTCAATTAGGTATTTTGTGGACGATCTTTTCCAGAAATGCTGTTTTACCAACTGAAAATGTTACCATCTAGACAACGAATCGATTTTATTTTCGTTGCACTTTTGATCTGCTAATGTCATAAAAGAATACATCGCATTCAGATCGTTAGAATCAAAGGACAACGAAGTACTAGAGTGAGAATTTAGAATTGATTCAATTTAGATTACAAATTTTAATATATAAATAAAGTATTCCCTATTGTATATATGAAATAATGCTTAAAGAATTTGACTGAAGCTTTTAATAGTCCTTCAAAATGGAATGAACGCGGTAGCGAAAAATACCAACTAATTCTAATGTTTGCAAAAATTGGGTTTTTTTTCATTGTACTTGTTCGAGATCATCGTCGTCGCTTTTCGACTGTTTATAAATAATATTAAGAGTAGTTTAGAATATAGCCAGAATAGTGACACCAAGTAACCCGAAATTACTCTTGGCACACTATCGTCTTTCCCGCGCAGCTCAAGAGGGGCGGGTAGGCGACAATTAAACAATGAATATATAGTTTTCAGTTCAAAGATAAAGTACTGTGACTTCTCTAACGTTGCAGCGTAATAGAGGAAAATATACGTCGTTAAAAATTATACAAGTGTCTTCAGTCTTAAGTAAAGGTAGAAGGTAAAAAGTGAAGTGAGGTAGCGCCTGGATTGAGATCGAGGCGTAACTCAACTCCCGGCCATTGTGCCCTTTTAGTTAAAGAGTGAAGTGATGAGTACACGTGGTTGACTATCCACCGAAAGGTTACCCAGTTCACACGTTGAAGCTCCACGAACGAGAGGTCTGTGCCGACTCTGGGCACGAGCTTCGCTCGAGATAAACAAGCTGGATTTGACGACCGGGTTGTTGAGGAGTTTTCGACCGGGTCGGCCCCTCCTTCTTTTCTGCGACCCCATTAGATTAAATAGAATCCGCCATTAAAATGCGTATTTTAATTATAAGCACTTAGACAGTTGAGTGCGATAGTTAATAAGTAGGCTTTTTCATCCTTCAATAAAAAAATGCTTTTTTCGCTATTAGGTTAAAGTAAGTGGCTTTTTCGTTAGAGGAAATTTTTTATGCCTGGTACAAACAGAAACCTAAATAAACAAATTTCATTAATTTGTGTAAAGTTCAAGTGTCAATAATTTACAAGCAACCTCATCCCCAACCCTTTCCTGAACAATTATAATAATAAATTTAAGTCTGCAACAGTGCTATTTAGATTTAACTAACCCGTCCATCAGTTAGATTTTTAAATTAGATTAAAATTTATTTTTATAGCAACTGCTACGAAATTCGATACATTTTATCAGAATAAATATTGTTACATTTATCGCGCCTCCCGATAAATCATCTTAGGGCTCCAATAAATTATTTAGTAATAAGAGCTTTCACCAATCCGATATGAAACGTTTTAGTCTCGAAACACACTAACATAGCGACATATACTTTTAATTAATTCTATTTTCGTGTTAGGAATGGTCGCAAAATTATAACAGGATTTCATGGTTAATTACCCATTTTATAATGATATATGAATGAATGTATTTATGATGTATAATAAATATGAACATTTTTTTTAAATACAATACCAATAAAAAAAAGATATGTATAATTTACACTTTAGATATAGGTATAAAAATATATTTTTATTGTATCGAACATAACAAATAATATTAAAATATATATTTTTTATAAATATATTTTTTTATTTAAATAATCAAAAAATATGTTTTTATTATAAATGTTAGAGACCGTTAAAATGGTGCGGGAAACTAAGTGGCGGGAGTAATTTGGAAATGATCGCTCGGAAATAATTGTAGTTGGCGCGACTTTAATAACATATAGAAAAGCAAAGGACGAAAAAGGTGCGAAGTATCCCGGCAAGGAAAGAAGCGGGGTGGTGCAGGAAATAAATCTGCTAGGAGACACGAGGTCGGTCAGGTCGAGTGCGTACAAGTTATATTTTTCGTTATTCACTTACTTCACCGTAGAAGAAGATTGCGTTTCAAAGTTGCGAAAGGGTACGAGTCGAGACTCTGATTAGTTATTCACGAAGTTATAATTGTTATCATTCGCGTGGTGTCGTGACACGTGCTGGTGGTAGGGCGATGTGGAGATAAGAAGTTCTCGAATTAGGCCCAGTAGGGCGGATTTGAGCTTCCCTGGGAGAGGATTAGAAACTCCCGGTAGCCGATCCAGAGGGCAGGGATAGAGAGAGAGAGAGAGAGAGAGAGAGAGAGAGAGAGAGAGAGAGTTCCTCTGCGGCCAGGTTGAGTCTCCAAGACGTTGGAGACGACGCAGTGTCTGCACCCACACACAGATCGGTCACCTAGGACGTTCGAACTGTGTGGAGTTCAAGACGCACCGGTGCCACGGCGTAGGTCGAAAGTCCAGCTGGCAAGAGGTTTTTTTAGCTTCGCGTCAATCGATTAGGGTAATTTAAATAAATTCAATTAATTTTATTATAACATTCAACCAACGACTTTTATTTTTTCTACTCCTATCCTTTATTTATTTCAGAACTCACGGATAAGGTAAGTAGCTTATAAACTGCTACAATAAATATAATATAATATCCTAAATATATTAATACCATAATAAATTGTTTGAATAATTATTATTAATATTTATTAAATTTATAATTTTTTCAAAATTCTATTAAACCTCTAAAATACATTAATTCAAAAAAATAAAAAAGAATGTTTTTTTCAACCAGTATAATAATGCGATAATAATGTACGTTTGATAGTTAAAAAATCCCAATTTTATTATTTTAACAATCTCTGAATAAGATCATACTATTATAAATTTTTTATCTTAAAATTATATTTCTTTATTGATTATTTTGATTTGACATTTTGATTCTTTTATTCTATATATTTCTGTACTGACTGTTTTGTATGGATATCTTAACTTCGAAATAATAATTATAGTATACAAAATAATTTGCTTAGTTTTTAATATTATTTCTTGATTGATAAAATGCAATTAGAAAATCATGCTCATTAATATTTCAATATAATTTATGTTACTAATATCTTCTATTTGACATCACATAGAATATATATTATATATGCATGTATGTATAAAAAAATTAATGAAACAAAAGTAGTATTTATAATATAAAAAGAAAAGGTGATGGGTGAACCGCTAAATAGTATGAAAAATGAAAGAAGAAATGAAACAAAATCTGATCAGATTGATTTTTTTTCGCATTCAAGAAAATATTACTCAATTACATTAATAAAATTATTCAAAAATTTTCAGCAAAATACGCTAATATTAATTTTATCCAATATACCTTATAAAAATGAATGGAATTAATACAAGAACATTTCCATTAGGCTATTAATTAGACTTTATAATTTTTTACTCTATAAAACGATAATAATCCAAAAATGATTGACGTAGAATCCAATTTTATTAATTATTATTTAATAAAACGATAATATAAAGTTTCAATAATAATATAATATTATATTATAATATAATATGAATTCAAATATAACGTATATAGTAGGAATAAAAATATATCACAATTAAATCAACTAATTACATATAAAATATGTAATTTAATATAAGGAAATAATTACATATAAAATAAGGAATTTAATGATTTTTAAATAAAAATTTATTTAATGTAATTCTGTACTTTTGAAAATAATGAATATAATGTATATAGTAGTTAATTGAACTCGAAGTTAAATTAATATATCTGAGAAATAAACTATTAATACTATCCGTTATTACAATTTTAATAGAAATTTATAATAGATATAATTATTAATTAATTAACATATTATGCAAATAGTTTAATGTTTTTTTATTCATTATTATAAAAAAAATATTTATAGATAATACAGACTTTCTATAAAATAATTATCCAAATATAACTGAGCCTAGCGTGAAAGCAATTATAAACTGTGATATATTTATGTATTGAATAACATACTGTATTTTCACAGAGATTATAAAAACTATTCTTTAGTTAAAAAACTGTGAATCTACGGTTATCCTTTCAAATTTTAAATTTACTAATTGTAATTACATAACTAATAATTTAATAATTTAATATATTAGATGACGGAAGTTATTTGTAAACGAATGAAATTCATATGTATTTTATGTACATGCATTTTATCTGGCGTCAGAGAATGATGTTGAAACTAGTTTGAAAAGAATGCACGCTGGTATGAGCCGTAATTGATTATATTCTACGTAAATGCAGATTTAATAATGTTACGCTCCATGTTCTAGTTAAATGGACTTGGACATTCAGAAATACATATTGATACATGTAACAGAGAACAAGCGCTCGATTCATCTACCTTATTTGATACACTGGAATCTGACCAAATGCGAAGAACGAGTCTCATCGAATCGCTTCTATTATTAATAAATAAATATGAGCTAGTCGTAAATATCTGTATCGGAGTTATGCAAGATTAATGTCCAGTGTATAACCGGTATCCAATTTACTAATCGTATTCTCCACTCTTGATGCCGTAATATTATCCGTAGTAATAACGGCTAACAAACGCGAATATGTGTACAACTGAAAATTATTAAAATAATTAAGCATCCTACGTAAATAACAAATACCTGCACAGCTTTTACGATTCCTTATAGTTCTTCTTGGACTCGTATTCTTTTCTCTTCCATCAACTATATTTCGATTTTTCATTCTTGAGTTTTTAAAAACTTTTATACATTTTATTTTATAATTTTAATCTGACGGTTTAATTTTATAAGAATATTTTATTTTCACTGTTGATAGTCTACTTATATTTATTTTAATATTTAGTTAAATTTTGATAGAATGATTTTTGATACATACAATCGTGTGCACATGCAGGCAAAAAGTCAACATATTTTGCACATTATTATAAAGCACTTAGAACATTAATTATCAAACATATATTATTTATTTTATAAAATATGAAGTTATTTTTCTTTTAATATAATTAAATTAAATTAAAAAAATTTTTGCTACCTACATTATGAAACATATTTATTTATAAATATTAAAAATAAATTAATATAATTTTACATGTATCTCTTATTATTATAGTTCATGAAATTTTATAAATTTAAAAATTATTAACTTTATATTATGAAGAATATCAACTAAAAAGTACAGGATTCATAAAATACTTGCAACAAATTTTTTTAGATTCAAATAAACGGTAATTAAGGTCAATTTTATTCTTCATATTTCTTTCTTATTTCTTGATTAATGGTATGTACTTCATTAGTATTTATATTGCGAATTCATTTATATTTGTAAAGTAACAAATTTCAATAAACTATTTATCTATTTTATTTTAGAATAATATAAACTTTATATCAAATTTGAAAAATAAAAATGATTTTATTAATTTCTTGTTATGAATTAAATAATTAAAAGATTAAATTAAAAGAATAAAATAACCGTTATCATATACACCTGCATATCTGACAAATTGTGATATTTTTAATGATATTTTTATATTTTTAAAATATAATTGAAGTAATTATTTTAATGAATAAGTAAATAAAGAACGAAAACGAAATAAAATATTATAATCATATAGTATAACAAATTTAATTATCAAATAGTATGTATATTAATTTGTATTATATTAAAAAATATAAATTATTAAAATTCATACTAATTAATGAATATTATATAATAATTAATAATTATATTCATTGCATTCTAGCATGAATTATATGAAATTCATGTTACTTATAAATAGAATACAGACTTAATGTAAATAAAAGTAATAGGAATATCAAACTAAGATATTAAAAATAATATCGATTAACTCCTAAATAGATTAATGAATTTCAAATTTTTCAGGTATAAAATAAGAAATTGTAAGTTCAGGAAACTTAAATGAAAAGACAATTTGATATTAGTCTTATTGCAAAGTGTGCAATCAATTCATTACTAGTTAATTGTTTTATAAGAATCAAGGTGGAAATTAAATCTTAATGCGTATTTTATAAAATATGCTTATTTTCGCAACGGCTATTAAAAATTAATGGCCGATTACTGACGAGTAACAACGAATGGTGGTGGCACCTCTCCCCACTCTGACTAATAAATTAATTGGTATAGTAGTATTCTAATTAATCTATTGTTGTATTACTCAAGTATGGATGCACAAAAGTCATCAAGAAAACTGACTACACCGTCACGATTTTTTTCTTTTATTCATCGTTTGTGTATACTTTTTTCATATTCTGCTTTTCTTAGACTTATACTCTTATACTAGTTTCTATATATTATTATAATTATTATACAAAGAAAGTTTAAAGAATAATAGAGGCTTAAAGAAAACACAGGCTACTATATTCACAAATTTGAATCAGCCATTTTGTAAGATCGATATTATCTTTATGCCTGTAGAATAAAGCTAGCTACTACAAATAAAAAAATTTTATAAAAAAATCTTTTAAGAAATTCATTAATTCTATAAAAAAAAGAGGTAATTATATTTCATTTTTATACAATCAATTCTTGGAGATTTCAATAAAACTAATATAAATAAGAAACTAAAATAAATTAATTATGATAATTTTTAAGACAATAGTAAGAAGTTTTTAAATTAAACTATATTAAAAATAAATAATGCTGATAAATAATTAAAAAAAAAATTCTGATGATTGGACATTTGTATTATTCATATATTATAAAAAAGATCACAAATTAATTAACTTTTAAAGAAGTTAATCGTATGTGAGAAGTAAACGATAGAAGTAATTTTTTATCCTAGAAGAATCTGAAATAAGAAATCGATAAACAAAAGCAACACAGTATAATTAAAAGACGGAATAGTAGCGTGTTGGACACATTAGAAAGTGAAAACGAACTCAACCTGTAATCAAGAAAGCTAAGAGTTATAAAAGAGCCTACTCACAAATAAGGATTGCTCTCGAAATATCGTTTCCTATTTATTTAGGTCTCTGAATTTTTCATATTTCTTATGGGTTAAATTAATTAACTTTTAAATCTTATAATATATTAAAATTGATCAGATTTTAAACAAGTTACAGCATGGTAAAATATATTTCTGAAATTCGTACCAATTTGAATGAGCATGAAACATATTTTATCTCAAAATTTTCTATCGAGAAGCTACTAATGATACGCAAATAATTATATTATGTTTAAATTATAAATGCAAAAAATATCTGGTTATTCAAGATTTTAAGGTATCTTTGAAATATAATCTCTTATTAATATGATAGTAAATAATACCGCATTTGCGTTATTACAAGTTTATATTTCAATGAAATTTTTGGAATACTGACGAACGAGTCTTTCATATGCATTATAGTATCATTTAGCAAGTAAAATCTAATCTATTATTATTAATAAATATTTTGAAGTTCAAATAAAAGTAATTTTAAAATGAATATCTGATAAAAAAGAAATGGTTTTTGTACAAATAATCCAATAATTTTACAACTTATAATTTTATTTTTTTGACTAAAAAGATTTATTGATTGACAGTGAATACATATTGCAAATTAGTAAAACAATAAATTGAAACAGAGGAAATTTATTTTTATACTATAGCTGTTTGTTATTTATATAATAGCAACTTTCAAATCGTTAGATCATTACCTAATTGTTCTTATATGGCTAAGGAACGCAGGACGTTAAAGTGTTACTAATGATTTTAGATTATAGTCGTATTTTCAATCTATATTCCAAACATGTGCTGAGCTCATTTTGGCCTATTTACTCAGAAAGCGCTCACTATTTTAATCTCAGCATTCTTTACTTTAGAAAAAAAATAAGAAATAATTCATTTATCGTCAAGTAACAAGGCCACCTTGTATGAAATGTTTAAAGATACTAATGCGAAGTAAATTCTTTTATAATAACTGCTCATTTTTTATAATTTTCTAATTTTGATGTATGCATATTGTTACTCATCCTTCTGCTATTCTTAATTAAATACGATTTTTATCTTCAATAAATTTAAAGTTTCTTAATTATTTAATAACTCTTTAATATTAAAATTATATTTTCATACACTAAATTATGTATACTTATTTTATAATATGTAAACATTATGATGAAGACATTTATACTTATAATTCTAAAATAGTAAAAATTTAAATTTATTTTTTACATTATATTTTCGATGTATGTGATCTTTGTTTAAAAATGTTGAATCATAAACTTTTATTGTGGATACAATTAAACAACATTACCTTAAAATTTGTGTATAAGATATTGAAATGAAAAATGAATAGAATTCACAAATACATTTATTATTCATTTTATAATCTTATTAATATCGTTGTTTAATAAAATATTGTATAAATTTAATTTAATAATTAGTAAGTCCTAGACACATAAATATGCACGGACATTGGTCTACGCACACGATTATCTCCAAACATGTACACTTGCGCAAATATATAATTGTTGTTGCATAGAGGCAGTCAAATTGTAGTCATCCTAAAAAAGGAGTCATCGTGTGTATAATAGAGTAGTCTTCTCTCATTTTCGTTTGTCTTTCTGAATATTTTAATTGGATTTGAACGGAGCATACAATCATGAAGAAAGAGAGTGAGATCAGTACGGTAGGTCTTGAATCTCGAAGATTAAGAGCGAAAGAGAAAAAGAGAAAGAGAGAGAGAGAGAAGGAGGAAGGAAGCAGATAAAAAGAAAGAGATGAGACGAGAGCGTCGTGTGGGTTATTTATCCATTAACAATACAGAGAAAACCGATAATTAATTACCTCGTTTTGTTATTTTATATAAAGATAAGAGTTCGATAACAGTCAACCAGTGGCTAAGAGAAAACAACAGTGGTATACAATGCACAATTAGCTCAAGTCCCTTTTATCCTCTCGTACTACTAAACTCATTCATTCCTTCACGTTCTTATCTTCTTTTTCTTTCTCTCTCACCTTCTCCCATATTTTTTCTCCCTGTCTTTTTTTTTCTGTCTATTTTTTTGTCTATCTGTCTATCTGTCTCTCTCTTTGACTCTCTCTCTCTCTCTCTCTCTCTCTCTCTCTCTCTCTCTCTCTCTCTCTGTCTGTCTCCATCTGACTCTGTTCACGCATATTTAAAAAAGAAACGATAAAACAATACTTTATAATCAAACAGCACTATCCGTGTCCTTGCATGACATCGACACATTGAAAACATAGTTCGAAAACAAGAGAGAGAACAAAATATATAAGTGTATATAAGCATACAGATTTGATAAGTTTGCAGATGAAAATAATAATAAACTTTGAATGGTAATGAAAAAAAAATAAAAAAATAAATTCTAAATTATTTTCCTTTTAATTGATAATGTTTGAATAACTTAAACAACTTTTCTTTTTATAATATTTTTATAATGTTTGACTTACAAGACGATTATAATTTATACAATAAAATTAATAAAACTAACTGATTATTATCACAAAAATTAATATTTATTTTTTTAATAGAATTTAAGATTTCATATTTTTTATAATTTACATGCAGATGTAACCATTGAATATTTAATGATATGCACTATAATACTTCAGGTATAATAAATAAATAATCTATATATAATTAATCACTCACTCATTGGTCATTTTACAATAAATTTTTTTACAATAACACGATACATTTTAAATAATTGTTTATGTTTTAAAAATAAATTCTTAATATCTTTTGTTCGGGAACAGAAAAGATTTAGAAGTAGATTATTAAACATAAGATTATATAATATATATATATATATATATATATATATATATATTATATAAAATAAAATATACCTAATAATGAAATATAATTTTATTTTTAACATAAAATTAAATTTATATTATGATTAAATTATTTGATGTATTAAGAAACAGACCCTAATATGAGTTTAACGTTGATCTTTTGTATGGATAAAAATATATTTAAAATATAGTCATTAATGTAACTAAATATGTTATTCCTGAAATACAATATATAAAATTATAGAAGCAAATATTTTGTTTGCAATTACTGGAAGAAAATATAAATAATAATAAATATTGCTATCCATCTGTTTTTAAATACAAAATAAAAATACATATTATATTATACATATTATACTCTTGATTTATGGAAGAACAAAATGCTAATAAGTCAATATTATTATTTTCATCATAACTTTATCATACTAAATTGGAGCTATACAAGTATACAACTATACAAGGCGCCGGCTCGTTGCCAAACCAGATCAAGGCAAGGTCTTCGAGGTGACTACCAGGAGCCGAGTGAGCAATCACTTCCTGCAGGGGGGGAACAGCACGCGCTTCGCGGACTGGCGCTTCGTACATCGGGCGAGGCTCAACGTACTGCCTCTCAACGGGGCGATGCGTTGGGTCCGCGATGTCGATAAGCGCTGCCGCAGGTGCGGGGCTGACCTCGAAACCCTCCCTCACGTCCTCCAGCACTGCGGCCGACTGGCCGCACCGAAACAAAGGCGCCACAACTCCATCGTGGCACGCCTTGTCGAAGCGACGCGAATGCGAGGGGATGTGCGGGTGGACCAGCGCGTCCTGGGAGTCGGACCAGAGAGCGCGACCCTCCGACCGGACATCGTCGTTCGCGACGAGTTCCGCAAGAGGATAGCCATCGTCGACGTAGCCGTGCCCTTCGAAAACACCATCAAGGCCTTTGACGCGGTCAGGGAGGAGAAACTCTCAAAGTACTCCAACCTGGCCGAGGACCTCCGAAGGGCCGGCTACACCGTCGAGCTAGAGGCCTTTCTGGTCGGCGCCCTGGGTGGCTGGGACCACCGGAATGAGAGGACCATACGCCTCCTCAGCGTCAATCCTGCGTACGCGACCAGGATGAGGAGGTACATGGTGAGCGACTGCATCAAGTGGTCCCGCGATGTGTACGTGGAGCACGTCTCAGAGGTCCGTCAGTACGCACCTGACGAAGGGCTGCTGCCCCTGGGGGCACGTGCCGACCCACTGGTTTCTTAAATAAGGGAACAGTGCACATAAACACTGAATAAGTTTACCAATTACACCAAAGACTAACCAAATATTAATATTAACATTAGTATTAAGTTAGGTTAAGATAATTTTTATATAAAATAACGATGACAGGGGAATGTCAACCCCTTTTGTAGGGCTATCTAGCCCTGTATTGTACGGCGCCGGCGACGCCTAACGGCGCACCGGCGCTGAAGTCAATAAAAAACAATTTATTCTATTTGAAACTTTATGAATTTTAATAAAAGATTTTATTACCTCACAACTATTTTATTTTCCAAGAAAATCATTATTTCTGCAATTTTGTGTCCTATTAGTGTCGGATAAAATAGTAAATAAAAGTAAAACTGATAAAGTCAAGACAGGATTGAAAAGACAAAGGAAGGGCAAACGAAGTGAGCAGAATCTAAAGAAAGAGATTGATTGTAATCAAGAATCTAAGAAAAGCATTCGGACACTCCGCTCTTCTTCTTCCTATGCGTATCTTCAGACTCTTGCTAAAAGTCGTCGGCAGCCGCTCCTGTACAGAGCTTGCAATTCCGCGGTTAAGTTACTAACGAGCTCGGACTTCATCTCGAGAAATCTATCGAAGATCAAGAAGAAGATCAAATAGTAGTATTTGGAAAATATATGGATACGCTATCTAATTAATTTTCTATTGCTAGTGTTTTTCTCCTCCCCGATCACTTTTAATAGATAATGAACATAGCGATTATTTATACATTTGTCATATTTTTCCTTCCATATACTCTAAACTTTCTTTAAGACTTTTCATATAATCTATAACTTAATTTTATCCTCTCGCTTACATCTCGCTTTAACTACTTATTTACCTATCTGTCTACAAATATTTTTCCTATGATCATTTTCAATTATAAAAATACGTAAGGCATCTTTAATTATATTCATTCCCTGATTTAGTAACCATTGCCTCTATTTAGAAAAAATAAAGAAGGATCTATGATTTATAAAATATATCATAAAATTGCCAAATTATTTTTAGCTTTAGGTCAGAAAATTATATTTACTATTTGAAGTAATTTTAAATATAAAATTTTATTACATTTTTATTATAAAAATATTCATAATATTTTACTAATACTAAATTATTACAAATATAAATATCTGCATAAATCTAAATGTCTTTTTGAATAAAAGAATTTGACTTTTTCACTTTATAACTATCTCTAAAAGTAAGTAATGAAACAGTCATTATAATGTAAGCGTCAACTACGTGTAACAAAGAATAATAATTTAACTAATTTAAAGTAATGAAATATGATAAATAAAGAATGTTATAATGAAGTAATAAATAATTCTTGGATTAATTAAGAAATTCTAATGTATACATCAAATTTTTTAATTTTTTAACATTAACAATACTTAAATATAGCATATAACATTATCGAAATGGGTTTAGATTTTTATTTTTATTTTAAATTAATCAAATATGATACATAATTTTAATTAAATATATTGCAAATAAAAATATATATAAACAATATATGTTAAATTACATATTAAGATAAATATGAATAAATGAATTTAATTACATAGTCAATTTAATTACTGGAAGAACCGTACAGTAAATTTAAAGATAAAAATTCTACTGTAAAATGGATGATCGATATTATAGATAATACTTGCTCTTATATATCTAGTTATAGCCGGAGTAATTGTAAATATATACATTATTATATCAAATCCTCTAATTCTTTTATCTCATTGTATAATTACCTTAATAAAGAGATCCCAAATACTTCGGTAATATATATGCTATACCAATTTAGAAAATGTGTATCATTAATCAATTACAAAACTGTAAAATAACAAATAATCATACCCCACAGAGTAGTCACAACATACAAAAATTATCTACAAATAATCTACGATATTGAACAAGAAATAAAAGAAACGCAAGCATTGATAAAGAATGCCTCTTTAGCCTATCTAATTTAAAGTGGATGAGGAGAGTTCAACGCTGTTGATGATTATTGGTATAGTTCTGAAATGAATACCTCTAGGATTGCTTTTCAGATGAAGTATCCCCAATATTAAGACTCAAATGTCATTGGATTTCAGGCAAAACTACCACGGAAATGCAATTAGTCACGAATAAATGGATAATCGATTATTATAAATAGTAAGAATAGCATTTTTTTTTTAATAGTAAATTTCATTTAAATTATGTGAATTTTCTAGAAATTAAGAAAATTTATTTAGCTTTATGATGAGTGAACTTCAGATTTTCGTAAATATTATGTATTTAATACATTTTTTTAAGCATTCCATAAGAAGCCTATGCTATTTTATATTATATTAATAATAATATTATTAGAAAGTGTTACGGATAGAATAGTTTTTTTAGCGTCGTGGTATGTTTTACGTATAAGATATCGGATACTAGTTATCCGAGTAATATTATGAATTAAAGAATAACAATAGTTCTAGAAATAATAAAACCTAGAGTTAACTTTAGTTCATAGCTGTATGAGCTAAGACAAAAAAGACAAAAAGAATACAAATAGGATCAAGAAATTGGTAGGCTGTTCCGTGACCCTTTTTGTTTTGGAAAATTCGCCGTTCGAAAGACGTACTTTTCGATGGGAAACGGCAAGGACCGAACACCTACTTATAGACGTCCGCATATAGCATAGGTTTCCTTTTTTTTAGTAAATACAAAACCCTAGAAGAGAAATCGTTAACAAGTATTTTTATTTTTATATAAATATTTTTTATTTGCTCGCTGGGTCAATTAAAAATATATTATGGAAAAGTATTAAATCGACAACTGTGAAAACGCTGGATTTTAATGTAATAAATTTAAGCTCTCTGGTAGTTTGTGAAATAAACGCGAAATATTGTATTGCGTTTAAAGCGCAAGAAAAGTGTAACTAGAAGGAAATAATGAAATAAAGAAAGAAGAGGAAGAGGGAAAGAGCCGAGCTCTTTAAAAGGATCGACATGTAGAGGCAGATTAGATTCTTTTTGCTGCTTCTGTTCGATTCAGACAAGAGACTTCTCACAAAACTACGACTGAGATAGGCGTCTTCATTTTTTTTTTAATTCCACGCTTCTTCCCAAAAGTCACTAACAGTAAATAAATTTTAATATTCGTTTAATATAACTAAAGTTATAAAAATTTCTCTTTAGTATATTTATAAATATTATGTGTTTATAAAATGGATTATAAATAAAATTACCTAATCAATTCAAATTATTTTTTATCAAAATTCAAGCAACTTATTATATTTATATTTCTGGTTTAATCTACACTATATATTGACCCATAACAATAAAAAAGGCAAAATAATAGCAAAATGGTAACTTGAAAAAAAGCCTCAATTGTTAACGAATTAACTACAGCAACAATTTTTTAGTAAAACAGCAGCTACAATACATTTCAACTTGGTATATCTAGTTAACTCTATATAACTTTCACTTTCAGAAATAATTAAGTAAAAGTATAAAAGAAAAGGAATCCAAAAGAATCGATAATAATAATTTTATTTTTTTTGTTTATAAAGGATGGAGGAAATCTTTTAAAGACCATCAGGGACCCAAGTCCCCGGTGTGTGGGACTCCCCGGCATTGAAGATGCCGGTATACCCACTAAAACCTCACCCCCTCGGTTCACTCCCGCCGCCCGCGTCCTGTAGTGAAAACCACAGGGCGGGGACGACTCGAGTTCGCCGAGGGGACCTTCTTTCCTGGTTCGTATATCCTCCCCGGCACCACCGTTAAGAATAACTTCGGGGAGGAAACCAGTAGCTATGCCTTCGAGGCACTCTCTAAGCTTTCCCCCCTTACCCAAGGGAAGAGCCGGCTTCTTAGGTCTCAGAATACCCTCGACGTAAGAAGCGACCCTTCCGCGCGTATCCTGCTTCCATCTATCCTGCCAGTTAGCTAGGGATGTTTGCCTGGTTCGCACCTTGGCCTCACCACGGTCGATTGTCCCCCTTGCCTCGTGGACCAGCTTCCTCTCCTGGGCTAGGAGATCGATGGGAATTACACCAGCGACCATTAGAGAGGCCGCCTCCGAGACCGTGCGATACGAACACGCTACACGAAGTGCGCATCTCCGTTAGACAGCCGCCATACGTCTCCGGTACATATCGTACCGAAGCGCGTCGGCCCAAACCTCTGCACCGTAAAGCATGACGGACTCAGCAACACGGAGCAGCAACTGCCTGATACAGGGACGTGGCCCATTTACGTTGGCCATGATCCGGCACATGGAAGTCACTACCCGTGACGCCTTATCCGCCATCCACCGAATATGTTCCCCGAAGGTGAGCTTCGTATCTAGCGTCACCCCCAGGTACTTCGCGGCTGCTTTGGTCTGAACCGACTCCTCTCCGATAATAAGCGGCTGCACTCTGGATACGCGCTTCTTCGTAAGGAGCACAATCTCGGTTTTGGCCTCCGCCAGTTCCAACCCATGATCGTCCATCCAGTGGCGAATTCTCTGCATGGTCTGGTCGAGTCGCGTCTGTGCCAGGACCATATTACGGGCTGTAATGATGGCTGCCACGTCATCCGCGTACCCGATCAGAGAGCAGCCTTCAGGCATTTCCAATCTCAGGATCCCGTCGTAGGAAATATTCCATAGATCGGGTCCTAAGATGGAGCCTTGGGCCGCACCACACGTCAGTGCCTTCCTTTTTGAGCCCTCCGCCGTCTCGTATACAATGAACCGGTCCCGAAGGTAATCCCCAATAATCTGCAAGAGATACTGGGACACCCCGAAGTCCCAATCCATTGCCCCGAGCATGTCTGTCCACCTTACCGAGTTGAAGGCGTTTCGGACATCCAATGTCACCAGGAGACATATCGGTCGGGAGAAATGGTTTTCCCTTTCCGTGCTTCTGGCCGCCTCCACTACTCTCTGGATAGCGTCGATGGTCTCCGGAATGGGCTACCTCTCCGGAAGCCGTATTGACTCTCGGAGAGGGCGCCAGATGTTAAAAGCGCCGCCTGAAGACAGGGTCTCACCAGCTTTTCCAGGAGCTTCCCGGCGGTGTCCAGCATGCACAGGGGTCTTTACGACGACGGAGCGTCCCACGATCCCTTGCCCTTGCTCACCAGCACAAGTCTCGCCTCCTTCCAACGGGAGTAAAAAACTCCCGCTCGTAGGCACGAGTTGTACATGGTGAGCAAGAGCTGTGGGTGACTCCTGGCCACCGCTTTCATCACCTCTGCCGGAAGGCCATCGGGACCTGGTGCCTTACGGCTCCTCATATAGCTTACGGCGCTCTCTAGCTCCGCCATTGTAAACGGCGGAGCCTCAGGACTCGATGGCACCGGGGGCTCATCCCTTCGAACGGGATGTGTGGGGAAGAGGGCATGGACGATCCCGTCCATCACCACCTTGCTCATGGGTGCGCCCTTGGCGAACGCCCCCAATTTGCGGGTGATGACTTTATAGCCCAATCCCCACGGATCTCTGTTGAGATCTTCCCCCAGCTTCTTCCAGCATCGGCTTTTACTCGCCTTGATGGCTCTCTTGAGGGCTCTTCTCGCCACCAGATGCTCGACGATCATCGGAGAGTTGTCGCGGTCGAGGCGTCGGGCCCTTTGGGCTACTCGTCGTAGCCGAAGGCACTTCCGCCTCATTTCCGCGATCTCGCTGGTCCACCAATAAACCGGACGGCGTGTTTTTCTCGCCGACATCCTCGGTATCGCCTCCTTACAAGCTTGGCGAATCAAGCGCATAATTGCGCCTGACACCGCTTCCGCTTGCTTGGAGGACGTTCCGCTCCTTGAAGCCCCGTCCAGGGTTCGCTGTCCGCGTTCTAGGGCACGGGAAAACAAGGCGTCGTCCATCCTCGCAACGAGCCATCTGGAAGGACGGCGTACGATCGCCGTCCCGACCGGCCGGTCATCACGAACGCGAAACGTGATGTACTGGTGATCGCTGGCTGTATAGTCCTCGATCACCTGCCAGTCCCGCACCTTTGCGGCCAGACGTTCCGTCGCAAAGGAGACGTCGGGGATGGTCTGCCTGTAACCGGGCCTCCGGAAGGTCGCCGTTGAACCGGTATTTAAAATTACCAGTCTTGTCCTGGATACCATGTCCAGGACTCGCCTTCCCCTGGAGTCGGTCACAGGTTCAACCCAATCTAATGCCTTGCTGTTAAAGTCCCCGGCCACTACCAGCTCACCCTCCATGTCCCCGATAGCATCCTCGAGGGCATCCAATTTAACTTGGAACCCATCGATAGCCTCGTTTGGAGTGAGGTAACAGCTGACGTAATATACGCCCCTGCTCCTCACCCAAACGAAGCCGCTACCAGCTCCATGGCACTCTGCCTGGAAGCAGTGCGGGCTGGGGATCCAGATCGCAGCGGTACCGGTGATGTCACGATACCACCCCCCCGCAGGCCCCTCCCGATGCTGCTCACTGATAAGAACAATATCAGCGCGCAGCTCGAGGTGGACCTGGGCGAGCAGATCCTGCGCCGATCGGCTTCTGTGCAAGTTGGCCTGCAGGACATTAGCCACTTCGGCGGCACTTGGCTAGAGCCTCGCGGAAAACCGCACAGGCTCCTGACCCCGCGACATGGTGTACTGCCGCGGGAGAGGTCCCCGGGCACAGGAAGCACTTGGGCTCGGCCTTACATCCGGCCCCCTTGTGACCCTGTTCCCCACACCGGAAACAGGTCGTACTCCTGTCTGGGCCCCTGCAGCTCGTACCCCGGTGTCCATAGCCGAGACACTTAAAGCAGCGCTCGACTTGGACCCGTGGTCTTATGCCGCAGTAGACCCACCCTACTGGGACCCTGCCCACCTCCAGTAGCTTTTTACTGGCCTCCTCTGTGACGGTCACGATCGCCAGCCGTTTGCCGGCTTTGTTGGCTCCCGTGAGTCGCACCTCTAGAGGACCAGTGTAGTCCTGCAGGATCGCAAGGAGGGCGCCTCTGACCTCCTCGGTCGTAGCGCACTCGTCCACGTCCCTGATCTCCAGTGTACTCCTGGGGATCAGAGTGTGGAGTGTTGCGCTGGCTCCGACGGCCTTCTTCAAGGCATCGGCAAAGCCCTCCTTGCACTCGACCGACGATGATTTTCTAATCTCGATGAGGACATCCCCCTTTTGGGTTTTGCGGATGCCCTTGATCGAGAGCCCGTGCTCGGAGGGACTGACCTGATGTCGGATTCCGCTCAGGATATCCGCGTAGGTCTTGCCCTCCGCTGGCTTAAGGACGATGGCCTCTGGCCTCACCTTCCCTCTTTTACTGGGGGCGCTCTTTTTTGTAGGGGTCCCCTTTACCCTATCTCTTACCGTCTTTTGGCGGTCCTCCCGTTTTTCCTCTCGCGTGGGGATTCTCCTCCACTCCGCGCCAGTCGGGCTCTTCCCCACGGTGGTGGTTGGAGGAGGCGTTTGCGATGCTACCGCTGCCTCCTTCTTCCTTTTCTTCTTTTTCTTGCCCGCTTGGGCCTCTGGTGGTGTTGCCGGTGGTGGTCTTTTACCGGCCGTTGTCTGTGGTTTCAGGAGAGGAGGCGCCACCTTCCTCCGGATCCCTCGCCGCTCCCTTCTCTCCTGTTCCTCGAGGGCCTCTATCTTCCCCTGTAATACTGGGAGGCCCTCTTTTATGACTTTGGAGACGTTTGGCTGGCGCTTTAGCGCCTCCATCATCTCCGTCATAATGATTTTTATGGAGGCAAAGATACCCTCGTACGCGGTACCGATACTTTCGGGTGTTGTTCCGGTCGCGGATGGGATCTCCCCCTCCCCCTCGATCACCGTTTCAGGGAATGGAACCGCCGTGTTCCCTTCCCCATCCTTCTTCCCTTTCCCTCCCCCCTGTTGTTTTATTTTCTCCATATATTATGTTTGTTGATTCGTCCCTACGTGTGACCGGCCTCCATGGACCCTTCAACGGCGAGCTCACCAGAATAACCCCCCAACACATGCCTGAAGGGGTTATCCTGGATCGGGCCATCACGTAGGGATATAGCACACCCTGGTACGTTATTCCCCCTTCGTCTCTCTCGAGTTTTGTGTCCCAACAAAGACACTCCACTCTCTGGAGAGCTTCCAGGGGACGTCACGCACCAGACCGCACTCGCCCCGAAGCCGATTGACCGGACCAGGCTACGGTCCAGCCTCCCGTCTTGCCTCCAGCGGGAGCCAAAGATGGTTTGGGTCACCTTGGCACGCAGCCTCGGATGCGCCTCACCACCCAGGATCTCCTTTTGGCAGCTCACGGGTCGCACCGCACGGCCAACACGGCGGTCTGCCATTAGTTCGGGAGTGGTTCCCCTCATTCATTCAGCACATTCAGAATGCCCTCATTTGCTCGGGAATAGCCCGTTTATAGGGTTCCCTCATTCACCTGCACTCAAACGGCCATGGCTATACCCCTTTATTTTTTTTCCGCGGGGTTTCCTTGGCCAGCGCTCCGCGGGTGGTCTCCTTCCTCGCAAGATGCCCGTTTATAGGGCCCACGAGGAGCTCGTCCACCTACATCTCTATATAGCCGGCGAAGACCCATTTATAGGGCCCGCGGCCTCGATATCCGCTCCGTGCGCGTACTCACTCATCGAGAAAACCCTATTTCGAAGGTTCTCGAATCATTCATACAGCGGCCTCTCTTACAAATATTTCACCCACTCACACTGCAAACAAGGTGCAATAATAATAATAATAATAATAATAATAATAATAATAATAATAATAATAATAATAATAATAATAATAATAATAATAATAATAATAATAATAATAATAATAATAATAATAATAATAATAATAATAATAATAATAATAATAATAATAATAATAATAATAATAATAATAATAATAATAATAAAAAATAATAAAAAAAAAAAAAAAAAAAAAAGAATGATTGATAAAATTATTTATCTTGGCATGTTTTTGGGATAAAATATAGACACAAAGGTAAAGCGATTAAGAGATTTTTTTTATCAATAGTAGCAGCAACCAATATTTCTATTTGTTGTTGGATACAAATTTGTAGACCTTGTGCCTTTTTCGTCGTTAGTGACATAGTGATGTATTCTTTCGCGTATTCTTTAAAGTTACTCGTTCAACTATTCCCTCGCTTAGTTATCTTATCTAGTTTAATATTTTACATTGTCTAATTTTATATATTACCTGATAAATATGCACACTTTAGAAATTTAAGTTTTTTATTCGGTACATTGTTTCTTATATGTCTAAAATTTAATCGTACCGTACGTCAATTATCAGCTACAATTTCTTTTCCTCCTATTTCTGCTTATATTCATTAACTTTTAAGTGATAAATTTTATATTTTTGAAAAATATATTATCATTAAAAATAGATTTTCTTTATTTATGGATATTTTTTGATATTTTTAAAATCTTCAGCATAAATTTATTGTATATTAAATTTAATTATATGAAACTTATGAATTTAATAAATTATATTGATGAAAACATTTATGTGTAGGTTAAAGATTCAAGGTATCGTTTGGTAAATTCTAGATAAGATGATATTCTGCAAATAGATTTTATTAAGTATTTACAATAGAATTATGTCCAAATGAGGAATCTTCATGTTGATGTAAAATGTGTATTAAAAAAAAGAAAGCGGTATATTTAATTTCACACCGAATTGAAAACCTTTTTCGTTTTGGTTTCCTTTATCTATTTAGCACGGCATGAGTTTTCATGATTATCCTTTAGACGATCTAAATTTGCATGCGAAATAGTTTGTGTCGTAGGTACTGCTAAATTCGAAGAGGTAACCTCTCATCTCACCCTTCATTTCGCGGTCGCTTCTTGCGACAGCAGCTCCGACCAATACATAATTGCAATAATTGTTCGACCGTTGGTATTGTATATGTATATAAAGTGAGCTTGTTCTACGTAGTTACGTCCTCGCTCTCGGATGGCCAAAAGAGGAAGAGGTTATGTGACGACCGCCGAGCTCTTTCACTCCGGCCATACAGAACAAGTGGTCGCTTGATTCTCAGTTGATTGTTCTATTCTGAAGAGCTATTGCACAAGACTTCTGACTGCTGATCCTCCTATGGACCAAAGCGAGGTAGTTACTCGAGATAAAGAGTGTAAAGGAAGTGGTGGTTCAAAGGCAAGATCTCGATCAGATCTATCTGTAATACTGACGGAAGATTTGTATTCTACTCATCTATCATACCAACGAGATTGAAAACTCTTTACCTTTATAGTGAAGCCACTTTCCTGCAATATTTAGGAGCACCGTAAATTATCATTATTTTACTAATTTATAATTGAACAAGCTATTATTCGAAAATAATAAATTTATTAATATATTATTGAAAAAGACTGACTTTAAGCTCAATAACAACAAATTATACATATTTACAATATATTATTTTATATTCGCAAGACTCATCCAGATTCTTATTATTTTTTATTATTTTTTAATTGGTCCACGTAATTACGTATTTACTTTCGATAAACCTTAATAAAATAAATCTTATAACAAAAAATCATTACGTAATTAACATTTTCTAAGATTTCTCATATATTTATTATTTTTTTCTGAACATTTATAAATGATTATGAATGAATAAATAATGTAGTTTTATTTTTTAATAATATATTACATACACACGCATTCGAACGCATATCGAAGAATTGATGGTATTAATAATTATAATAATAATAAAGATTAATAAAAATAAATAATGGTAATAGCTTTATGTTGCCAAATAACGATTCCTTATTATAGTCGCTTGCTGAATTTTTACCAATATTAGTAGTAATTATGATTATTTAAGTGTATGAGTATTTAAAATTTCTAACACATTATTCAGGTAATTTATATTATTCAGATTTTAAATTCCAATTAATATATTATATTAATTAATAAGATTTATTTTAACTGCTAGTTATAAATAATTAGAATATTAATATTTTTGTAATTGATAAGTATTCTGTAAGAAATATATATTTTACATATTATAATGAAAACATCGAAAATCATACTTACCGTACAAATAATATGGTTTATAGCTGCTTATTGATGTCTGAAATAAAAATATGCCTTCTGATATATTTCGTGAAGGAGATTATTTAAGAATCCCTAAGTGCAAAGAGTAATTTGTAGGCATTGGATTCGTATCCCGTCAGGTACGTTGTAAGCTAGGAACGCGATTCGGCAACTCGTTTTCTAATATCTCAACTAATCCTTCAGTATGCAAGGAGAATAAGATTGTAATAAATAATTTCTCCCCAACCTGTCCGCAGCTAACAACCTCTGAAAACAATCACATGATTCCTTCATACGGCTGATTGCCCGTATTGTTCGCTTTCTCTGCTTGAACAATAGACCGCAATGCTCGTCCTTTCTTTCTCTATCATATACGTATCGGTAGAGAATATATGTAGCTAAATTCATTCTTTTTCTCTATTAGTATTGCCTAGTGGCTTAACTTGACTCGAGTGATAGTTATTTTATCGTAGCTTAACCCTCACGGGCACATATCAAGCGTTAATGAATGCTTTTTTCATTCAATTCAGTATTGTCCTTTTCTAAAATTTTCACGTACACATGTGCATTTTAAAGATTTATATAAAATATATACATTCTAATAAATTATTTTATTGATAAATTTTTCAATTCGTATTTTATTTTAAACTTTTCAATGAACTATACTTTCGTACTTTTCTATACTATACTTTTCTCACTGGTCATTATTAACACCACGTTTAATCACCTAATCGGGACAAGAGAAATTTTTAATATATTATCCAATAATTTATAATTTTATTTTAATGAAATCTATTACTAAATATATTAATAAAATATTTTACTAAACCGCTCAAATTTTTATAGATTATTTACTCAAATTAGCTTCTTTTTCAATATAAAAAATTTCTTAATTTGACTTTCTTTAGCACATAAATTTTAATTATATTTATTTCTAAAGATATCTAAATGAGATTTGTATAATATACAGACATTAAAATTTTCATCTAATTTTGAATTGCTTTTTTTTTATATATAATACTTAATTAAAAGCAAAGACAGCTAGAATGTAAGTAAAATTCTGTTACCGGTGATATTAGATAGAATAATTAATAAAAATTCACATGAATATATGAATATTAAGATTATGTTTAAGTATAACGGATAGTTAATCATAATAAAACGAGCCCTGTTAAAATATTTAATGTTTCAAAATATAAATAAAAGTTTAGGGAATTTGTATTTAATTTGATGACATAAATCCATTTAAACAAATGTGTATAAAATTGTAGTTTATTTTTTTTTAATGCTACATGCGCTTAAAACAAGTATAATAAATATTGTTTATAAAAAAAATTTATTAAATACATTTAAATATGAAAATTGTTTTCTGTTTTTACAAATAAAGATAATTTATAGTAACTGGATAAAATATAATAAACTATATAACATTCTGAAAACTTAAGTATCTATAATATATTTTCTATTTTATACCTAAAAGTATCGGCGATTGCATCAAGTATTTACACTGCAGTTTTAATTATAGTTACACGATGAACAATGAAGTAATAGTGAAGAATTGAAATTACCATTCATGAATATAAGATATTTTCTTTTTACATAGAATGATTATAAGATACATAAGTCATAAATAAAAACTAATGTATTCATAAGACCTTGCGTGATATTTAAAGTTTCCGACCTTTTTTTTTCTTCTGTCTCTCTATTTCATATCACAATTATTCATGTAGATCTAACTAATTATTTATTGAAATATTCTATGGTTACACTGACTGTTACGGATGGCGCGGCGACGGAGACCGAACGTGCGAGGCAGATGCCGAAATGAGAAGATAGCTACGCGTAATGTATATACAATGATTGTTTGTAAAAGATATACGGGAAAATAACCCGAAAATAAGGAAAAACGTAAGTGCGCGCGAGTGGCGCGGCGACGGAGACCGAACGTGCGAGGCAGATGCCTAAAATGAGAGAATTAGCCACGAGTGATAAATGTATTTAGCTGTAAACCAATGTAAAAGGATACCGCCAGCGAAATAAACTAGTAATAAGGACTAGCATCAGTCGCGCAACAATGATATACCATATAAGATTAGTTAAACCGAAAATGTATTGAAAATAATTGTAAACTCGTAAGCATAATTTACGACCATGTGTATACGGTTCGGAGAGACAAGCGATACGAGCGTAACTTGCGGAACGTTTTTGAAAACTGAAAAATCAACAACTATCAACCGAATGAAATACGTAAATAAAATAGTAACAGCCGCAGGGGCTCGAAGCCTGACAGCCGCAGGGGCTCGAAGCCTGACAGCCGCAGGGGCTCGAAGCCTGACAGCCGCAGGGGCTCGAAGCCTGACAGCCGCAGGGGCTCGAAGCCTGATAGCCGCAGGGGCTCGAAGCCTGACAGCCGCAGGGGCTCGAAGCCTGATAGCCGCAGGGGCTCGAAGCCTGACAGCCGCAGGGGCTCGAAGCCTGACAGCCGCAGGGGCTTGAAGCCTGATAGTAGCCGAAAGACGCCCACGCCCGCCCGCTCGGGTTGCCACTCGTAACACGACAGGGAGTCTGTGGCCGAGGAAGGATGTCCTCCGCATGGGGACCGACGACCGCCTTCGGGCCACGTGGAATGGCCCTAAAGTAAAGAATAGGGCGGAGCTGGGCTGCCTATCGACTAGAGTAAGGTATCTAGGCCCGACGTGATGAGCACGGGAAGAGGCCCACTCCCTCAACCCCTCCACTGGAAGTTTGGCCAATTATGTCGTGCGGCAAATTTCCAGGGGCGGAGAAAGAGGAAATAAAAGGCGGAAAAATGAAGCACACGAGCCTCTCTCCTCCTTGATCGATTTTCATCAGCAAGGAAGTATCGCGAAAATTGTCTCTCGTCCAATACCTCTATTGTATAAGTTTAAAGTATTAGAATAAAACAATTAAGAGAAAAAATATTCGCGTGTTTCAAATTATTCATTCACCCTCCCAAACTCCCTGTGAAACGTGAACAATTTGGTGCCGAAACCCGGGAATTACTGCCGGTAAAAGGGACAGTGGGAGATCGGTGGGAGACACGTTACCTCGGCGCGGAGTGATAAATACTAACGAAAAACCTACCATTACGAGTGAAGTGAATTCACCTAAGGAGAGAAGACAATGGTTCGCGAAAACAACAGAGACGTGGCGCGGAGAGAAAAGCAACGGCGACAGGACCACCGAAACGATCACGGGTAGCCCCTGAAACCCCGCCGTCGAGAGTAGAAGCCACAAAATCGTACGTACCATTGGAGAGCCCCGCAACCACGCGCCCGGACACGACGGAGATCGAAGTAGCCACCGCTACGACTATCCCGACTGTCGAAGAGGGCATCGTTGAACCTCATCAAAACGATCCACCAGGCGACACCGCGGATGATGCGTTAGACATCTCCTCAAACATGGGCGAAGAAAACAGCATGGTGAAAATCGCCCATATATTGGAAAAGACATTCGAGAAAATAAATTCAAATGCAACAAGAATCGAGTCAAATACGGCGGTAATGAGTCGTCTATCAGTCGATAAGCGACTCCCGGAATTTTCAGGCGATCCTTTCGAATGGACTCACTTCAAGGAGTCCTTTGAACTATCCTCGAAGAAAGGGGGATTCGACGAACGTGAGAACATAAATCGCTTGTTCGCAGCTCTTAAGGGCAGAGCACGAGAATCGGTAAAGATGCTGTTGTCTACAGCTAGCCGATCCAAGACCATAATGGACACATTGGAACTCAACTTTGGCATGAAAACGGTAATTATAGAGAAAATTCTTACCGAACTGACGAACCTCCCGTCCGTCGAATCGGGACGTGTCAGCTTATTAGAGTTCGCGACGACGATGAAGGGTGCGACTCAGGCGATTGAAGAGATGAAACTCCCGGAGTATTTGAAGAATCCAGCGATTACCAAATCCATCATATGGAAGTTACCGCCCGCACTAAGATATGCGTATATACGACACGCCGGGACAAACGAAGAGAATATCCACGACTTAAAAACACTGAGTGAGTTTTTATATTTGGAAGCCACCATAATTGCGCGTTCCGGGTTTTTCCGCGACAATCGCGTGAGTGCTGATAGACAAGGACCGACAATCAACCGAAGGGACCATAGGAGAGTGTACGTCGGCTATGGAAGTCACGACGTAGAGTCAGTGAGGAAAAGTGCACTAAACAAAAGGTGTGTCAAGTGCGAGATGGGAGAACATCCACTCGAGAAATGTGCGATTTTCCAACGCGAACCGATCGCGACCCGATGGAAGTTCGTGAAGGGCTGCAAATTGTGCTTCACGTGCTTGAAGCCCGGACACCAGCAGAGGGACTGCAGTGAACGAGATCCCACGAGCAACGAAACGAAACTTCACAAGTTGCTGGAAAACCCAAGTAAGTTAAAAGACAATTACTGCCAATGACGCCACACGAACAAACGAAGATGCGGTAAGACCCGACTCTAGGTGGTTCCGAGGTCCCCCTTTCTTGCGGGGCGAAAGAAACGAATGGTCGAAGGAGGGGTCGAAATCGCTGAAAGAAAAGGATTTTATGAATGAGGCGGTAGCCGAGGAAGTGTGCCTCTGTACGACATCGGCTGTGACCGACCAATACCCCTTCCCACTCCGGACCTTAGGGTGGCAGGGGCGACAAGTGTGGGCCAGGAGGATTAGAAAGTTTTTCAAAAGTGGGCAATGAGGTCAGGAATAACGCAAAGGGAAGAGGAGCCTGGAGCCGAAGAGAGATACCTGCTGAGGGTCGCCCAACGCGAAGGCTTCTCAAAAGAAGTAAAAAATTTAAAAGTCCGTAAGAACGTCGACGGCAAGAGCAACATAGCTAAACTGAACCCCTATATAGACGAACAAAATATTTTAAGAGTAAGGGAACGGGTCTCCGAAATCGACCAAGTTATATTCAACAATACCTCTGCAAGACTCGACAGCCGCCATGCGACCACCAGGGCAATAATCCTCGACTACCATAAACGCCTTTTTCACGGCTGCGACGAGACGATCGGGTAAGAGTGGCCAAAGTACGTACCCCGAGGGGAGAGTACCTGCGCCCCGTTAGCAAATTAATAAGGCTGATGTCTGTCAAGGAAGTACAAAATTAACAATATTTTGTACGGGGGGAGAGATGTTACGGATGGCGCGGCGACGGAGACCGAACGTGCGAGGCAGATGCCGAAATGAGAAGATAGCTACGCGTAATGTATATACAATGATTGTTTGTAAAAGATATACGGGAAAATAACCCGAAAATAAGGAAAAACGTAAGTGCGCGCGAGTGGCGCGGCGACGGAGACCGAACGTGCGAGGCAGATGCCTAAAATGAGAGAATTAGCCACGAGTGATAAATGTATTTAGCTGTAAACCAATGTAAAAGGATACCGCCAGCGAAATAAACTAGTAATAAGGACTAGCATCAGTCGCGCAACAATGATATACCATATAAGATTAGTTAAACCGAAAATGTATTGAAAATAATTGTAAACTCGTAAGCATAATTTACGACCATGTGTATACGGTTCGGAGAGACAAGCGATACGAGCGTAACTTGCGGAACGTTTTTGAAAACTGAAAAATCAACAACTATCAACCGAATGAAATACGTAAATAAAATAGTAACAGCCGCAGGGGCTCGAAGCCTGACAGCCGCAGGGGCTCGAAGCCTGACAGCCGCAGGGGCTCGAAGCCTGACAGCCGCAGGGGCTCGAAGCCTGATAGCCGCAGGGGCTCGAAGCCTGACAGCCGCAGGGGCTCGAAGCCTGATAGCCGCAGGGGCTCGAAGCCTGACAGCCGCAGGGGCTTGAAGCCTGATAGTAGCCGAAAGACGCCCACGCCCGCCCGCTCGGGTTGCCACTCGTAACACGACAGGGAGTCTGTGGCCGAGGAAGGATGTCCTCCGCATGGGGACCGACGACCGCCTTCGGGCCACGTGGAATGGCCCTAAAGTAAAGAATAGGGCGGAGCTGGGCTGCCTATCGACTAGAGTAAGGTATCTAGGCCCGACGTGATGAGCACGGGAAGAGGCCCACTCCCTCAACCTCTCCACTGGAAGTTTGGCCAATTATGTCGTGCGGCAAATTTCCAGGGGCGGAGAAAGAGGAAATAAAAGGCGGAAAAATGAAGCACACGAGCCTCTCTCCTCCTTGATCGATTTTCATCAGCAAGGAAGTATCGCGAAAATTGTCTCTCGTCCAATACCTCTATTGTATAAGTTTAAAGTATTAGAATAAAACAATTAAGAGAAAAAATATTCGCGTGTTTCAAATTATTCATTCACCCTCCCAAACTCCCTGTGAAACGTGAACACTGACGAATAATAAAAACCAAGTATAAGTATAACGCCACCACATGAAGATTCGCTCGTACGTTTCGAATAGAATAATAAAGTAATAATTAAAATGTTAAAAGGTCTTAATTAAAGCTATTATTAAAAATGACCACGGATGTACCTACAACAGAAATGTAGTGATTCATTTTTCGTACTTGTATCCTTCGTATAATAGCAGGTCTACTTTAGTTAGTTAGAAATGGTAGAAGTGATATGCGATCCATTGCATCACGAGTAGACGCCTCGTATATTTCTACTTGATAAGAGACAGGCGAGAACCGCTCCGTACACTTATTTAAGCCTATTTTTATTATATTTAATCTTTATTCTCTCTCTCTCTCTCTCTCTCTCTCTCTCTATCACTGAATCAAGTATTTCACTAATTAATCTGTTAACATTCATACAAATGAAATATGTAAGATTTTTTTCTAATAAAAGAGATTCAAGGGGGGTTAATAATTTGACGACACAGTTTATTGTTCGTATAAGTTACACAGCATGTAAATGCTATTATAGTAGATTTTTACACTGACTGCTACTGTAAACAAATTTTACTATAAGTACTTTTATTTTTAAAAATTAATTAAATTTCTTTATAATAAACGATCGAATTTAAAAATAATTCATTTAATTAAATAACATTTTTAAATATTCAATTAAATAAGATTTAAAGTATTTTCATTTGAAAAATTTTCTTTATTACGAATATTTGCAATAAATCGTTATTTTTATTTTGATCTAGAATTAATTTCCTCATTTGATTAACATTTTGAAACTTCATATTAATTCATGTTTATATTTAAAAACTAACCTTGATAACATTATTTCTTTATATTTGAAATGATCTATAAAATAATATATATCAATTAATATTTCAAATTGAATACATTTTGTTTGATTGTGTATGTATATTATTTTATTTCAGTTTATTAAAAGTAATTTGTTACAGATGATATAATTTTTTTAACATTAGGATTTAAATTTATTAATTATATCATTTTTATATTAAGTAGCATAATTTTATTTTAATTTTATTTATTATCAGTAAACAAGTTAACAAATATATTTAGCATAGATTCATATTAATAAGTATTATTTTATTAATTTAAGCGAAAACAACGAAAGTTACCTTTCATTTTTTTTATTGTTATTTTAAAAAATATTTACAAAATCTTTATAAAATTAAATATAAGAAAGTATTAATGATACATTACAGATCAAATTATCTTTATTTCTACTCATTTTAAATAATAAATAGTATCCATCAATCATTTTAAGCATTCATATACATAAATAATTAAAATTTTCCAAAAACATTGAATTAATTTGCTTTAAAGTCAAATAACACATTTTCAAAATTATAATAAGGAATATTAAAAAGTGAAAATTACATTTCATATAAATAAGCTAGAAAATATTGGTAATAATTATAATTTGTAATATGTTATAAGTTAAAATCAAAAGATTGATTCAATGTTTGTATGTAAATGTCTATTTTTAAACTGTAATAAGTATTTACTATAAATGTTTGTAAAATATTATATTGTAGTTAGTATAATAAAAAATGTTGATAATATTATTAAGCTATAGTTAAATAATTATTTTTATTTATAAGTTTACTTATATATGATTTATAGGTAACAATTCTGTGTAGTTTATTACTAAAAACTGTTAACAAATTATATAAAAACCTACAGTAAAAATTTATGTTACTGTTTACAAATGCCTTTTATGCCATCTGTTGATATTTAAAATATCTGTAACTAAGTTTTTGTATTATTTTAACATTAGTCCCTATATTAAGTATCATTTTAAGTGAACAAATATGTACTGTTGTACAGCTAGGATAGGTTTTGCCTCATTCAATGCCATGTATGCATCCACCGTGTCCCAAGCATCGATACCGTCCGAATTCGCGCAAGCGCCCCAATCGCCTGAGCTATCACCCAGCCACGTGGCGGATTACTAAAAAGAGGGCGCTTTTAAACCCGATTACAGGGGGACCCGCTACACTACCTGGCTATTCAAAAAAAGGACGGAACAATAGTAGCGCGTTGATCTTTCTGATTGATTGCGGATAAAAGGAGTCGATTATCCAACTACAATACAGGATACGCAAATCCTTTCTACCGCATTACCGGAATACGTTTTTTATACACCAAACTTTCCGAAACCTTTGGTGTCTTGTCTTTTACGAGCTGGAATCGTAGACCAGCCTTATCATCCACAAGAGGACAGCCACGTACGATGATGAGTTGGACCATAAGTTGTACAGACATCGCCTGTCAAGGTACAGGATCGCCCCAGCTACGTCATCTTAACCACTATAAATACCTCAGTCTCCCTATCGTGCCTGATACGATCTTTGACATGATCCTTGAGAAACCCCTGCGATTCGTGTATACTCATATAAGCCGGCGGGTGACACTACATTTAAGAGATCATTCGGCAGGAGTGACAATGTGCAAATATAATTTCATTGTATTGACTATTTAAGAAAATTAAATTGATTTCCGCATGATTTAATTTTACTTGCAATAAAAAGTCACGTAGAACAAACATACGATATTTTAATATAAAAATCTGATTATATCGAACTAATGATAAACTAATTAAACTATATTTAAACGTTTTCTGTACGATTAACAAAAAATGTCTAAATAGTAGTTTGATAATACTTAAAGAGTATGGTTATAACGGTGATATCAGTATTTATAAGTAGTGGCACATAATTATTAGTCTATTTTCACGAGGACAAGTTAGTGCTATATGCATGGTAGTTAGTCAATAATATTTTAATAATCAATAAACACAAAGATGGGCACATAAAGATTATCATTTTCCTCGTATGGAAATATTCTTATAAAATACAATTTATGATAAGAATCTGAATTTGAAAAATATATAATCAATTCAACCGTTATATTTATCGACGGTCGTGAATCAAATGATCTTATGCATTTCATATTATGGTTAAACAAAGAAATATTGTCATATTGAATGAGGGTTTCAAGAGGAATTAATATAGGGATCAAAAAGGTAAAATAAAAGATGAACACCTTCAACTAAATACGATATTATCATCAGCCTCAGGGTTCAATATGTCCTTATTACTATAAAGTCTACTAAGCCGTTCATATCTATTGAAATACAGACACATCTAATGATAGTGTATAGCATCAACGTTCCTAGCCAGAAAAAATCGTACCGCTACCCTCTCACTAACAGACGCAGTTCTCAACCACCTCCGATTGCTACGCACAATAACAAGTCGGGATGAGCTCCTAAGAAATCACTACGCATTTATCCGCACCGTCACCCTCTTGCCACAGGAAAACAAAGCGACTGCTCAGAGTAGGAACAGCGTCTAACTCTACATGAGACATAAATACAAAAGTCCAACTAAATCAGAACGTTTAGACTCGCCTTCACCTAAGGCTAGCAAACTTCTCACTTGCACTTACAATCCCTTCATCAAGGTGAACGCTTCTGTTCGTCATCCATCTTATTCCGCATATCGTGTGCCGGCAGGAACCTCTCGACTCTCCTAAAACCTATTGCATAAAATTAGTAGATGTAAATAAAATTAAGCGATGAAAATGTTATAATTAATAAAACCAATGATAGCTTTTATAATAATTTTAATTTATTTTTCTGCACTATCGTTGGGAATTTTTTTAAAAAATATAATAATACCGTGACAATAAAAAAATTACCATTTTTGAAAATCTACCTTCTCTCTTTTCATCCTAAACGTTTTTAATGTTATAGACGTTATAACGTTTTCTAGAAAAAAGTCATACCTATCAAAATTTTTATTCATACAGTCAATGCAATTTTTTAATAGTTGACTAAAATTTAATCTTTATTAATAAATATTAAAAACCTATGATTTCAAAAAATATACTTTCACGTCTTTCCTAATACTTGATGTTTAGTTGGTTTTACAGTTTAGTAATTTTAGTGCATAAACACAATTTAGCTAATGCGAAAACTGTGATAAATTTTTTAAGTTTTCTTTGCTAAATTGTTAGTTTCTTTAAATTACAGCATTTAAAAAATAATATTTAAAAATGTATTTCATTTAGTTATTGCGTAATTGTTTTTTATTTAACACATTCAAGTTTTTATACTAAATACTTTACAATAGATTTCGGATCTACTTATTTTTATATCTTTATTTTTCTCAGTATATTTATCAAATTTGTTAAACGAATAATGGTAATTTTTTTTTAAATTATTAATCCATTCATAATTATATTCAATGTTATTATTAATAACTTGTTTTTCAAATGCATGGTTTGGTTTAAATATTTTATTAAGTAGCTTACATATTAAGAAACATATAGTTTTATTGAATAATATTAACAACATTAAACTATCGAGAGTTTATTTAGTTTTTTTACATTTTCATTTCAACAATGAGACATATAATTATTCTCTAGTAATTACTATTTAATTATATCTTTTTATAAACTTCATACGTGCCAATAATATTTATTTTTTATGCATTAGATTTTAGAATTTATAAAAATTGTCTTATGTTAGGTTTAGCATTGCAGTTTACTAATTATAATATATAATATGCATATATTATATATATTAAGTGTTCGTATTAGACTATAAAATGAAATGAACCATAAAGAAAAATGGTGAGTATATTTTGTGATGTAATTAGATTCTCTGTAAAACTGTTATGTTACTATTCAATATTTTCTATGTTTCTTCATTTCGCCTATGGCTTCTTAACCACGAAACTACCTTAACATTTTAGCAGTACCCTCGTTAAATTGTAAATACATTTCTCCCTCTACGGTCATGGTCGTTTTCATTCTACTCAGGGTTTTTTATCGGTCTCTTATCAGAACCCCAAGTAAATCTTAATATAGCATTGACTTGAGGTCTACTAATCAAATTGATAAATATGATAGAATACTTTAATCGTTTTAATAACTAATCAAAGGTATTAATTAAATCATAACGATTATGTAAATTTTTCCAAATTCTAAACTTTCTCAATATTTTTTTAATAATAACATACTTATGATAAATGAGATGATATAAATGCCAATTTTCATGTACATTCTTATTAAACTTTAACATAAAGAAGTAACAATTATTTATGAGTATTAATTAAACATATTTATGTCTTTTTAATGAAAATGTTATTATTCTTAATCGAAATATATATAAATATATATTTATATATACCGATTCTAGAAAAATGTATAATTTAAAAAATGTTTTAAGCAATTAAGTTATTTTAATTATATATTATGAATGATTATATTTAAAAAATATTTTATAAGTAATATTTATCATAGAATATGATTATATGATTTAACCGTTTAAAGAACATATTAAAATTCTTTGCTTTTCGAGGATCTAACATAACTTGAATATTGAACAATAAATTTGTAATATTATATTATAATAAATTCTAAGTTTAATTTTTCTTTTTGGTTAATATTTAGATTAATTTTTTAGTAGAATATGTATATAGATATTTTATAATATAAAATTTCAGAGTATAAATAATGCGCTGATGTTAGCTAATGAGTTTGAATATAATACATTTTCTCTTACTATAAAGATATTTTATATCTTATTTTCACTTAATCTAGGAAAAATAAATAACTTATAAAAGAGTGTTTTATTAAACTCAAAATTATTCCACCAAAAATTCGCATAGCAGGTACATTTATAACGGTACTTTGTTGTTCTCGAAGTTGTTTTCAATGTGTCAAATCGAATACAAAACTGCAAGCGAAAGAGATACATGATCAGAGTAATACGAGTTGGAAGTGTTTGAGAGGTACTAGTTGAAAAGGGGGCATAAGAAAAATCGAAGAAATTAATTTTTCAGATTTCCGCCCAAGATTCGAATGAAGAAACCTGAATTGCGCTTGGCTGCAGGATATGAGTTAAGATGGGGGAAGTTTAGCTTATGGCGTAAGCCCGTTATTAGTTCTACGCGCAGCTCGCATGCCAATCTAACTAGTAAGAGGTAACTTCCGCACACGCGCTTCGAATGCTCCATCCAGGCCTCAGCTGTACAATCGACAATAAAATGAAATCGAATTCTGCATTTTATCACATTGAATTCTTCCAGCTACGAAAATTTCTTTACTTTAGTTACTTATATTATTCTTCGCTTTTTTGTGTTTCTCATTCGAGTGCTCCTTAAATTCTTCCTATTTATCAAAAGAATATTTGCACCTCCAATGAATCCTATAATTCCATTTATTGTATAATGTACTGATTACAATGAATTTTATTGATTTTCTTAATGATGCTAAATTGTTTTGTGATATACTAATGAAAATTCAGAGCATGCTTTGTAAGCAAAATTTTTTGTAATTAATTTATTTTTTCAAAAAAATTATTTTACGAATTTTCTTAAAATTGGATAAATTTCGTAAATATACGAATACTAATAGATAAATAACTTACAATTGTATATAAATATATTTCTTAATGAAGATTTTTATTTAAGATCAATATAATAATATATCTGTATAATCTATTTTCATCTCAAATCTCTAATAATTATATTATTGAGTTTTATCTATTTAAATAAAATTATTATACTGTATAAAATTTGCATATTCGATTTGTAAATATACAATATTTCAATTACAAAATCAGTCAATATATAACTTTTTTTATGTAATTTGTTTATTTGAAATGTAATTATACTTGTTTCGCTATTTTGTAATTTTTATTAATAATTAATTTAAAATTTCATTTTTTTAAAAAAAAAGTTACAAATGATATAAATAAATAGTTATAAATATGATAATAAAATTATAATGTAGTAACAAATGATAGGAAATCAGTATATCTATAAAAGTTAAACATATCAACATATCTGTCAATACTTAAATGATTAAATATAAATATTTATAAATAAATAAAAATTGTAAAAATGATTTTAAAACATAATAACCGTTATATGTAGTGCGATGTATTTACATAAAATAAAAAATGTCTTTAAAAAATAGGTATAAAAAAAATAATGTTTTAAAGGACGTATGAATGTGCTTTTGCAATGAAAAGTTCAAAAATTATGACAATAAACATATCGTAGAAAATTGCTCTTAATTGTAGCTATTCGAAATCATCGATCACGTGCCTTAAGTCTTTGATAAAATGGTGTTTCTGAAAGATATAAAAAAAAACTGTATAACGCTAAAATAAAATAAAAAATACAATCCGCTTCGGGCAACTATTTGAAAAGTTACAACAAAATATATTAAATACCGTTAATATAAGAATGTTCTTGAAGGAAAAATTTTAACTAAATTAATCGCGTCAAATTATGGATAAAATTGCCGGATCTGAATAAAACAAATTTTTTCGTCGATGATGATGGGACGCGGCAACAGCGGCAATATCTGCTGATGTATGCGTGTGGCGACGGATAGCTCCAATACTGGTATAGATAAGCATCATAACGGGCCTATAAGAAGTGTACACTCTTAAACTAGACTCCAGAACTGAGTTAGGGCAATGAAGCCCAAGCAAGGCTTACTAGCAGTTTCTAAAAAGAATATTATATATATATATATAAGTGCATAGTTACGCATGGATCTAGATACTAATTTTTGAAGAAAGAAATTAATTAATTTAACGGACTAATTACTGTATGAGGGAGATACTACTTTTTATGTCCACCTTATCTTGCAAACGTTATATTCAAAGGATAGCCGAACACATAGAGAATAAAAATTGTAATTACTATTTTGCAAGCATGTTTTATAAAATAAAAATTATTAAAGGAACTGATTTTCGGTTTTAATTAAATTTTTTTGTTTATTGAAAATAAATTTTTGTACAAAAATTCGAAAATTAATTACCTGAAATAATAGAAAATAATTATAATAAATATCAAATTCTATGTATAGCAGTTTATAAGCTACTTACTAAATACGTGAGTTCTTAAAGTAAAAGGAGAAAGAGGGAAAGAAATAAAAAAGTCATTGATTATTCTAATGAAATTATTTTGCTTTATTTTAAAATCTCTAATCGCCGCGATTAAATCAATAATTATATTAATTGAAACAGTTTCGCGATACACGCGCGGAGAGCTCTCGCATAGAAATTTACGTACAATACCTGCTTGCCAGCTGGACTTTCGACCTACGCCGTGGCACCGGTGCGTCTTGAACTCCACACAGTTCGAACGTCCTAGGTGACCGATCTGTGTGTGGGTGCAGACACTGCGTCGTCTCCAACGTCTTGGAGACTCAACCTGGCCGCAGAGGAACTCTCTCTCTCTCTCTCTCTCTCTCTCTATCCCTGCCCTCTGGATCGGCTACCGGGAGTTTCTAATCCTCTCCCAGGGAAGCTCAAATCCGCCCTACTGGGCCTAATTCGAGAACTTCTTATCTCCACATCGCCCTACCACCAGTACGTGTCACGACACCACGCGAATGATAACAATTATAACTTCGTGAATAACTAATCAGAGTCTCGACTCGTACCCTTTCGCAACTTTGAAACGCAATCTTCTTCTACGGTGAAGTAAGTGAATAACGAAAAATATAACTTGTACGCACTCGACCTGACCGACCTCGTGTCTCCTAGCAGATTTATTTCCTGCGCCACCTCGCTTCTTTCCTTGCCGGGATACTTCGCACCTTTTTCGTCCTTTGCTTTTCTATATGTTATTAAAGTCGCGCCAACTACAATTATTTCCGAGCGATCATTTCCAAATTACTCCCGCCACTTAGTTTCCCGCGCCATTTTAACGGTCTCCAACACTATGAAATGATTTGAGTTTGAATTATAGTAAAAAAAATCAAAATATTTTGTAGAAGGAAAAAAAATTTTCATCTGCTGGTGAAGAGTGAAAAAAAAAATAACAGAAGAAACGGCATACAGCATGAAAGCGATATTTTGTTAAAAATCGGCTTGATTGACACCTTATCTAAAAAGACTTCAACCGGAGTAATGATGAGGTATGCTGATGACGAAAACTTTGAGCGCTGCCGTTGAACTTTTTGATTGAGACGATGATGATGTATACCAGTAAAACGTTAACAAGGATTTCGATCGAGCTGACGAGAAGGGCATTTTTTCGCTTTTGCTAAAAATATTTAAATTAACGCAATTAATATTATGCAGAATTCTATAAACTTGATGGATTAATTCATTTTACTTCTTGTTTAATTCAATTCGTCTTTAATTCTTGTTTGATTCAAATTAAGAAATAACATAATATTCTTCTTAATTATTTACTATTTTCAAATTATAAAAACTCATGATATAGTTATGGTCAGGTTAAAATATAATACTATAAACTTTAATTGTTTTTAATAGTATTTTTATTTATGCACGGAAAACACAAAAATAACAAAGATTTTTCTCATTACGAGGTGTAATAATTGCTAATTTCCATTGCGGTGACTCGATAAAAACGTCGATGTGCATTGTGTGACATCAAATGAGATACTACAGGTTTTAATATACAATTTTCATATATTAAATACAATTTTAAAACAAGCCTTTTTAAATAATAAAAATTGTTTTATTTTTTAAAAATTTATTAAAATAAATAAAAATAAATGAAAAACATATTTCGAAAAATTTTTAGAGTTAAAAGTTCAAATAATTTAAGTTTCTGGAAATATTATTAATATATATGTAAACATTTATTATAGTACTGCATCATGTATTACCCCATAGAAACTAAAGAGGGAAGCGTCGTAGACGCATATCGGTACGCCCAAGTTTGTGCTCCCAGCGACACAAACATCATACACGACCAATGGAACGCAAATCTAATTTGTGGCTCTAATATTGTTTATTTAACTCAATATTCTATGGCAGCTTATGCAATCAGCAAAATCACAGCTGCTATAACTGTTGCTTTCTCCTATCCACCCCTTAACCCAACATTCCCTTTTGACACCATTCAATACTGAGGACTTGCTGACTATAAACGTGATAGTAATTGTATTTCCCCGCTCTAGGCTTTATCAAAATACTTCATTTTACCTAAACTCTCGTAAATAATGAACTATCTTTTACGAAGCGTTCTGCTCTAAATTCTATTTCCTTAGGCATTGAAAAAAAAGTTTTTATGTTGGTACTTTTCAGATTATTTCTAATCAAAACGTTATCACAAATATATATTATTACTGTAAGTTTTAAAAAAATATTAGTAAATGAGATAAAGGAATACAATGTTTTTCATTATATAAAGCCAGTAATAAATAGTGATAAAATTTAGAAATATTAGTGTTCAAGCAAGCTCCCTAATTATTAAAAAATTTAGATTTTTCACGTTAATATACTTGCCGATCGTGTATGGATTTTCATACATAGTCCATTAGAAGTACGCTTATTTAATATTATTACTAACTAAGTGAAATATTGACTTTTTATCTTCTAGCAAAGTACATTTTTGAAAAGTTGTTACTATTATATATTAATTAATTTGTCATATTTATTCATTAAATTTCAATAATTGTATATATAATATATATAAAATTCCGTAAGTTAAAAATTATATTTTCTAAATTTAAATAGATTTTTAATGTATGTTAATATTCCAAATAAAATAAATTTTGTAATCATCAAATATTTAACAAAAATATAGAAATTTTTTATATATGTATGAAATGTTTTTCTAGAAATTAATATTATTAATTGTTTTACCTGGTATAAAGTAATGTAAACTATATTCCTAAAAATTACTTTATTGATCTATGAACATAATTATCTATATATAGAATAATATTTTTACATGTACTGACTATATGAAATATAGTTTGTAACTGAAAAATTGGAAAAAAATAGAAAAATTCTATTTATATCTTTATTCTTATAAAAATTTCTATAAAAATATATTTATATTTTTATATATTTATTCCGCATTTTATTAACTACTTTTACAAATTTAAGATTGTGTACTATATTCTTTTTTTTTAACAATTAATTTGAAATATCATAGAATATTTTTAAAAATTAATTTCGCGTTTATTATATTTGTATTGACCTGAGAGAAGTTACGCTGCCAAGTTATGACTTTGTAATACTTTTCTTATACAGAAATTTTTCCCGCGAATGCCTCAAAAATTTTCTTTTTTCTGTCTGTACGAATTTCAGTATTTATATTTTGCTTGCTCATCGGTTTTTTTCTTCTAAGTTTTCATTTCATGAAAATTTTGGAGAAATTGCAAGGTCTTTGAGGTCATCGATTGGTGCGTCCCTGTACAATATTTTTTATCGTAAAAATTTCGAGAATACCTTCAATTAATGACAGAAAGAAGTTTTTCTCGCTCATCTGGTGACTATTTCTTTTATTGCTCGCGCCGATCGAGTTTACAGGGTTGATAGCGAGATGCCTTATAGCTGCGTCAAAGTCGTGATTTTACATTTGAATATTTTTCTATTTTTAAATTTGCATATTTTTCTAATTGTTTGGACTGAATCAGGCAAAACGTGGCAAAATGCGCTTTTTCAAAACACTAATGTTCTACGGGATTTTATACTTTATTTTTTATTTTTTCTGCACGATCCTGTATACGGAGGTTATTTTTTATCGGAAAGTTGGCCTTTGAACGCGAGTTCAAATATAATATGAATAATGACCATTATATTGAATTCAACTTTTGACATCAGGCTACGAAGTTGCTGCGGATTTTACGAACCAAATGTTAGCGAAGCGAAATCTTGTATGAATTTATATTTTCCACATCTATCTATTTTGCCACGAAATACTTTCATCTTTTGTTTACGTAAACATATATATACTACATATTATCCTTATTTTTTTACGAGTGATATATTGTATTTTCTTATATCAGTAATTTTCTCGTATCCATGTCTTTTATATATTTTCGTTCAATCCGTACCAGATAAAACAATGTAATTAGAATATTCCTAAAATTTATTTCTTAATTCAATACTTAATGTGAATAAATTTGTAATCAATTTATGTATTCTGCTACTAGAATTTTTAATGATTGAAAATAAATATTAATATAAAATCAGTAATTATGACTTTGGCAATATACACACTGGTGACTGTTTCGTAATGACAGATTCACCATTTATCATAGTACTTGTATTTTATCAATATTTAGAATCTATTTGTTTAAATTATCTACGAATTTAAATAAAATAATATTTTGATTAATCTTTATCAATAAGTTAACGATAATTTAAGTGGTTTCTAACATTTCGCACGATTGGCTAAAACATCTCAAAAAATTAATCTAAATTTTGTATCTTTAACGTCTATTTAAATATGTATAAAATAATAGACCAAATAAACGGAATATATTATTATTATTATTATTATTATTGTTATTATTATGATCAATTTCTCATTATCGAAAATAAATTTTATAATTAATAAACTTTCTAATTAAATATATTTAAACTAAATAAAAATGAAAAAAGTCTGCCATAATTTATAAGGTAACCTTATGTACAATATCTTAAAACGTTCTATATTCTTTCTTATTGTTGAGTCACAAAAATTATTTACGAATACGTCACACATGTGTTCATATAAATATAGGCAACATGAAATTTACTTTCACAATATAAAATAATTCGCAGCTCGTTGTTGAGTTTGCTTTGTTGAGTTGCTTCGATAACCTCGTAAAGGTTTTCTACTTCTATAATAAAGACTTCTTCATTCTGCCGTATGAAATATAGCGTTCATATAACTGAACTTTTGAACTTCCTGTTGAACTCCATACTTTTGTTTTTCCTGTTAAGCAAAATATCTGGAATTCATATATTTAAGATAGTATGGATTAATATAATAGATATTAATCCATATATTATTAATATATATGAGCCTTTGAGAATAAATGTAATTTTAATTTCTTGAAAACAATAATTGTCCAATATTCTTTTTTATTTCAATTCATTTTGTTTATTTATGATTATTATTTATATAATTTATTATACATGCCTGTTAAATATCCTTATTTACATAATATATATGTCGTTTTCATATATTTTTACTTATTAATTAGTTTACAATTGTAAGATAAGTATCTGATCTTAATACTGAAATCTAAACTTCATACTAATCAAACAATATTTCTTTTAATTAAAACAAATTACATGTTATATACTTTTATGGTTTACAGCTACCCTCCAATTGATGAATTAAAGTAATATTACACGGTATATAAAAAGTATTTTTATGTTCATTTAACTACTTACTTTTAAAATAATTTCTGATACCATCCTGTTGTCTTTTTTTTTGGTCTTTTTTTTTATTGTCTTTTTCCCGATGCACTATTAATATTCCGAGACGATCCTGCATACTGAATTAACGTAGGTATGCAAAAGATATGACAAAAACGAGATGGATTTCTGGCTGGAGATGCAACGATTGTTCTTTCTTACACAGAGATATATATGTGTGTCTTTCTGGAGTCGTTACGAGATTAATCCATTTAAGTAATACTTTTATTTTGTTGTTAAGAAAAACGGTTTCCACTTAAAGTTTCGAACTGTGTATTTTATGGTGTAAACCCAATAAGTCATTGAGAAATCAGAATATAGCACTTATGGTAATGGCTTCTATTTACCTACTCGAGTTGCTATCCGTGAAATTGTTTTGCTAAACTACAGAAATATTTGTCTACAAATTTCTCTCATCCCCTTCTCATTTTCTTCCTTCTGACTGGAAGAACTCAACAAATATGCTATTGCTAAATGATAGAAAGTATTTTTAATTTGATAATTAGTAGATACGGAAGGAATTTCTAATAGAAGTTTCATTAACAATATACTATAAATTACATAAAAACATATATTTTTTAATAAATAATAAATATCAATTACTGATAATTATTCAAAACAATAATAAAATAAGATTTATTTTATTTTATTTATTTTAAATATTTTATCATATTTACTCGATTATAATTAAAGGTTATATAGTATATATATTTGTATAATTCTAAATTTAAGGTATTTTTATGCGTGTTATTAACTGAAAACTGTACTGAGCATATTAAATGAGTTTATTAACGATTTGAAAAATTCATGCAAGTATACAGTTATGCTCAAATCATTATAGTTAAATTGAAGGAAAGAATATCGTGAATATCATACACATAACTTGTGTAACGATTCAGTCAATTCTACGATTGTCGCCATTCTTGACCAGAGTATTCACTAGCAAATAACTCTATTAGAGACGACTAATTGACTAACATTGACTAACGGACACATGATAGTTACTGAACTGAAAATGCCTTTGTTTGTCGTAGAAGCTGATTGCTAAACCACTCTCCTCATGAGAGAAATCTTCCAACCCATTTATTCAAAGATTGCCTCTGGGATTGCCTGTATAAATGGATCTACAGGTAGACAGATACTTGGATAAATTTTATGATATAACTATTTAGTCAAATACCTTAGTAGGGTATTTTATTATTTAAAATTAATTTAAAATTTAGAATTATTTTAGTATTTTGAAGAAAAGATCTTTTTAATAATTTGTAATAAACATATTAAATAAGTCCATATAACTTATTCTGCTTTTTGACATAAAAAATATAATTGATAAAATATTTAATTCATAAAAAGTTCTGAAAATTAATACATATTATATTTAATTGTAAGCCATTAAAAATATATAAAATATCTATTCAAAAAACTGAAATTTTTTTTTCAATTTAATTTTTAATTTCTGCAAAAATAAAATCAAAAATGTTATTTGAAATGAAATTATGAATAATGTGTGCAATAAAAGTAAAAACTTGTATTTTTTGTATTTGCCATAAAAATATATACGAACGTAATATAATTTCTTCAACTTTTATTTAGTTCTTGTTAGTATTTTGACTTTAATATGTGCAATACCTTTTTTTTCAAATTTTTGTTACCTAAAAATAAATTTTGTGAATATGTAGTAAATTATATATAGTGCGTTTCCGCGTAGTGATAAAACAAAGTGTATGTGGAAAAAATTACTTAATTTTGACGATCTTCAACAAAGAAAATTAGATGAACAAAAAAACGAATGAGAGTAAATAAAAAAGAAAATCGTATTAAGAAAAAAGATATACATGATGTTTGTAAGTGTTAATATATAAAAATGATTGACGATATCCTGTATTTTTTTCTACAACAAGGAAGGATGAAGGAAGGAGATGCGGAGATAAAAATTTTATCTTAAAATTACAATCGCGATAATCATATAATTTTATAATAGTTGTTTTTTAAAGAAAAAATAAATAATTAAATAATTAAATAATAACAAAATTATTTATTACTTCTATTAATTACTTCAAATATTCATAACTTAATTGTCGTAATTTTTCATATTACATTGTCGTACATATTTTTACATATTTTTACAAAAATATGTAGTTCATGTTTTTTCAGTAACTGCAAAGATAAAATAAGTATCAGTTATTGCGTTGATACATTATAATAATGTTTCTGGTAAATAATAAATAGCATTAATCGCTGAATTTGTGAATCTATTATCTGTGTCAAAATTTTTCTAGTTTTCTTTTGATTCTTTTAAATGATTTAATTTATAATATTTAATTTTTTTTGAAAAAATTGAATTAACTAATTACATTTTTCTTCTTTTATTGTAATGAATTTTGTCAACTTATATATTTTAATACGAATTGATACACTTTATACGAAAAAGTAAGACTTTGTTTTCAAATACTAAAAGAATAAAATAAAATTAACATTTAAATAAGAGGCATATCTGTACAGTCGCAAATGTAATGTTAGTTATTTTATTAAAAGGAATATTTGTTTTTTTATATAATGCTTCAATTTATTATCATTCATGATTTTTCTTTGTTAAAAAATCAATTGATATTTAATTTAAGTATTTTGTTTTATATGTATGGTATATCCGAGTTTACAATAAAAGATCAAAAACATGTGTAACAAATCTTTCGTCTAAACTCTTTTCTCTCAATAATTTTCACTGGTTTAGCAACCGCTTATTTTTTTATCTTATTTTTATTGATTAAAGTTTCAGGAGAAGTTTTAGGAAAGTGATTTTTTCGCATTTTGTAGAATATAATCTTGTATTAAAATTTCATGATTATTATGATAATACATATCACACCACTGAACACATTAATTATTAGAATTTTTTCAATAAGAGCGTCTTGATTAGTACGAGAATTAATTAGCGGGAGCTCGTCTGTGTCCGCTTTTTAAAGAAACGTCGGGATTTCCTCGAATAAACAGGAGTTCGAGATATTCCTCGAACGTTCATAAATTTTGGAATAAGCATATGAAATTAATTTAAGCCGCAATTGAACAAGTCCCAATAAATTAGGTAATAATACAATATTTGTACTATGGCTAAATAATATAAAAAAATTAGAATTTCAGTGACTAAATTATATTTTATAATACAACTTTATAATTTAATATTTGTCGTATGATACAATTTTATATTTTTATAATATTAATCTATTTTATATGATATAGTTTTTGCAATTCAGACTTTTACAAGATACAATTCTATCCTTTTGTTTTCTCTCTTTTTTTAGTATGCATCCTCGAGGCCATATACTTTCTGTCCGTAACATCAGTGGAATTTAAGGCTTATTATAAAAAAAAACAGAATTTTTCATTGAAAAATACATCTTTTCAGTTAACTGGTACTTGTTGTTTCTATTAGAAACTAAATTTAATTATGAATGTTACTGCATTAAGCATGATTATTTTACCATTGCTAGAACACGATAATCCTATATTATTTTTATATTAGAATTTTATTTATATTTAAATTAGTATTAATGAGATAATTTGAATAGTTATATATAATTTTGATAAAATAATCGACATTTCGACGAGTGTGGTTCGTTAATTACTGTAGAAGTATCAGTATATATATATATATATATATATATATATATATATATATAACAACATCTAGTTTTTAGATAGAAATAATTATTTTTTAATCAAATTGCATCTGAATACTTGAAATATAAACTTTTGAATGTGTATGCCAGATTTAATATATATGTTTTTTGATGAAATATAAATTAAGGATTAGTTTCCTATGTGTACTAAAATTAGCAAGAAAAATAGCGATTTTGTGGTGAATAGTTTCTGCGTTAATTGTCATTTTAAAAGTATCAAATTGTCTGTACTACGATAAAATGATGAAAATCCGTTGAGTTCTACTACAGTATTTTCAACCAGAGGCTGATAAATTTTATTCGCTATAATATAAGATGTCATACCTTACATTCTTTTTATTTTCCTACGCATGGTAATGCTTATTAACATCTTTTATATATTAGGCGTTAATATTGTAAGCTATAATTTAAGATATTAAAATATAGATTCATTTTAAAAATAAACAAAAAATGTCTTATGTGTAGTTTACGCAAATAGGTAATTTAAAATCAATTGACAGAAAGAATTTCAATACTTTTCTTTTCAATTCATATTTGAACATATATCATCATATGAATAATACATGTTTTTATTACATTTATAAATTCTTTATTCGGTAAAATATTTATATTATAAATAATCTTCAGCTTGAAATTTGTACGTAGAAATATAAATTAAAAATGAAATCAATGTAGAAAAATATTTATAATATGCATATGTATATTCAACTGATATATGTGTAAGATTTATATCTTTTGAAGGCATTTTAATATATTTTCAACAAATTAAATATTCAAGTTTATAATTAAATTCAAAGAGATATTGACATTAATAATTTAGTTGTATTATTTCAAGATTAGAATTGATAAAATCAAAATTTATTTTCGTAAATCGTTTCAAACTAGTTAATAGTTTCACATTACAAACATCAGTACGTTGAAATTGTTGGATTAATAAATGAAAATAAAAGTGCTTACGTCATAATCGAATCTGAAAGGATTACCAAATAATTTAATATAATTTAACGTGAAAAGAGATCTTCAAAAATATTTCGCATTATATTTGGTTGCTTGACCGCGACTTACAGTCATGTAATGTACGTGTGTAACAAAAAAAATACGATAAATATAAACAATATTGATTACATTTTTGTGAGTTAATAAAAGGAGAATAATCAAAAATTAGTAGTGAGTAACAAGGAAAAAGTTAGGTTACAAGAAGAACAAAGAAAAGATTAAACATATCTTGTTTTTAAATATATCAGTTTATATAATTAATATTATTTTAATATATTTTTTGTATATTTTCAAATTTATAATCTTAGGAATTGTTTAGTACATATTCATGAGTATTGTAGGTCTTGATATATGTATTTTGATACATATATAATATAAGTTGATGAAATACCTAAAAAGTAATATAGAAAATTCTATTTTGTATTTTCTATTTTGAAAAAACATTATAATACAGTTTTGTAAGTTTCTGAGTTATTAGTTTATTATTGCCAGTTATAAAATGAAAATTAATTATTTATAAATTGATAATTTATAAAATCAATATTTTAATTGATGATTATAGATAATGAAAACATTTAAATTAAATATTTTATTTATTATATAATTATTATAGTATAATTTAATTCGTTTAAAACTTAATATTATTCTATCAGTCTCGTTATATATATATATTTATTCATGTATTATCGCTTTTTGTATTTTACGTGAATTAGATACTTATCTACTTCACTAGCATCAATATAAATATATAAATAAAAAAACTCGCAAGAAAATAATAGAAGAAAATAGAGATTTTTAAAAAAACGAATGATAAGTAGTAGTAGCAAGTAATTATATTGAATCGGAACGAAGAAAACAAATAGGAAAATAGTTTTAATTAGAATGTAGTCTTAAAAGTAAATGTTATAATTTATATGTACTCGTCAAAATCACTTTATTGTATAAATAAAACATTTATTTAAATCTAAAATTATTAATTATAAATATATAAATATATAAATATATAAATATATAAATAGATATAAATATATAAATATATAAATATATAAATATATATAAATATATAAATATATATAAATATATCTATAAATATATATATAAATATATTATAAATATATAATAAATGTATAAAAATATTGTTCAAATTTATTAATTTTTATATTTATGCCTATATTATTAAAATAAGTAGAAATTTAAAAATAATTAAATTATATTATTGGTTGAAAAATTTATTTAAAAATCAACTTTCAAGAGAAAATATATCAAATAAATTTTTTTTCTCTAAATAATTATTTTATTGGTAATGTATTCTTTTATCTTTAAATAAGAGACATACACCTGTTTAAGAAAATACATAAATGAAAACTTTATTTGAAATTTTAAAAAGATTCAATTAAAAATTTAAAATGATAAGAAAAAAAAATTTGAAAGAACTAATTCATATGAATTAAGTCTTCACTGACAAAATTAAATGAACATTCACTGTAACTTTTTATAATATAAATCACGTATAATATGAAAGAGGAAATAATTTTCAAATGCATACAATTTGAAGGCTATAAATTAAATAAAAATATTTAAACTATAACAACAATTAACATGATGATTATATTAAGAATAAAAATATATAAATTTGAATGATATCAATGTCAAGATAATAATACTTCAATTATTCCATTGATATTAGAAATATTTGAAAATATATACCTTAATTCTAAAAGACAATATAAAATGCAAAAGTTATTGAGAAGGCGAGAGTAAAGGTGTTAAGCTTCAATTCTTCAGACATTTCCAATTATTTCGAGACATCCTGAATAATCTGACAGCCGATAAGCCAGGCTATACGCGACTTATTAACATACCGTTATGATAAATTTAATGTATGCCTATCAGTATCTTTAGTACTGTTGGGTTGCTTTCAAATAAAATAAAAACATTGCTGACTTTCATTGCTGTGTGCATAACTGTGATGATGAAGTGTACATACCTAAGCAGTCAAAACTTTACTTATTCTCATACGTACAGGCATTTTTTATTCTAATTTTTTCAAGTGACAGTTTTGACAGGAGACGCGAATATAAGATGTGGTACATGCATACATACATATCTTAGCTATTTTCTCATAAGTTATAGAAAGCAGATTTGAGAATCTAGTAATTAATATTTTTTGTTCAAAGTAAATAATGAATTTTTTTAATTATTCATCATTATTAAGCCAAATAAAAATTAATACCTTGCAAGAATGATAAAATTATAAATTACTATTTATTTATTTATCATCTCTAAGGTAATTAGTCATTAATGGCGTAATTAACAATTTAATTAGTGCTAATGCTGAACGTAGTACGAAATTATTAGTAAGAATTTTCTTAGAAAACTTAAAGCAATTCTTCAAATTTATTTAAAAAATTCTTCATATTATATTTATATATTATTAGATCAATTGAAACAAAAAATTAAATAATGATAAAATTTGAAATAAAATTTACGTTATCTAGCGATTTTATTTATCATCTAACATTTAGAAAATAAATACGGAAAATGCGAGTTATGCGAGTCTTCAGTGCTTTAAATTATATTAAATAAGACACTTAATACTGCACTGTTTAATACTAGAAAACTAAATAGAAATTATAAAATATTTGAGAAATTAGTTAATGATTATAGAATCTGTTACGTATTTATAAAAATTAAATTATAGAATTACAAATCATTAAGTCGTCAATTTTATCATACAGAAATATTGATCTACAGATATGAAGAATTATTTGTTAAAATTTATTCCTTTATAATTTAAAGTTGAATAATTTATATTAATCAATCAATTTAATTTATTTAATATAAATAATTATTTGAATAAACAAAAAATTTAAATGTTTAACATTAAAAATGTTAAAATTTATTCATTTATAATTTAAAGTTGAATAATTTATATTGATCAATCGATTTAACTTATTTAATACAAATAATTATTTCAACAAACAAAAACTGTACATAGAAGACAACAAAATGTTTATGCATCTAAAAATATTCAATCGCTTATGTGATATTATATATGCCTCAAACTAAATTTTTTATATATTTCTAACTACTTTTTGAATTTATGTATATATTTTAAATGGTAAACTTATATTTATTTAATTTAGTAAAGTATTAAAGTACCCATTTCGTAAATTATTGTATATTTTTAAACATCAAAAATTATATGGTCTCACATTACCGTGGAAAAAGAATAAACTGGAAAGAATAAAAAGAATATACTTTAAAGAGATGGCGAAATAAAAAAAGATAGAAAAGCTCCCTAGAAATATTATTTTTAGAAAAAAAAATTAGAATTGGAAAAAGAGAAACAATACGAAGGATACGGTTAGGTTCAGAATTAAAGTCTTGACTATAAGCAACAACAATGAGAACAGAAGGAAGTTTAACCAGCTCAAGATGGAAAGAGGGAAGTCTTAAAGAGAGGGCAACAAAACGAAGGGAACACAGCACCAGGACAAAAAATAAGGATTTCGAAGAGCCCGATAAGCCTCATGTGCACCTCCATCAGAAGACTGCTATTTCTCCCGTGACAATAAAAATTATAGGCTATCTGAACTGGAAAACAACAACTCGAAATCCTGTGCTGCTGCTTTTGCTCTGCCTCCGGATCGGGTCTTGCATTCATTAACTGCCAACACGCAAGCAATGGTAGTTGGTTCTCATCCCCCGACACTTTTTTCCTCATTCTCTATCATCTTCATGCTTTTAATCTCTCTCTCTCTCTCTCTCTCACACACACACACACACACACACACACACACACCTTCTCTTTCTTTCACTCTCATCTTTTTCCTGTTATTCTCCTGCCATCATTTTCGTCTTCATCGTCATCGGCGTCGTCTTTATTGTTATAGTCATCATTATCATTCACATCCTCACGGTGGCTCTCGTTAATGTAGTTTCGCTCATTGTAAGGTTGAGTGCTTATTAGTACTACATATCATCTAGGCATGCAGTCTTCTCCATACCCGTGATCGAAAGTTTCATTAACACATCATCTGCATCTTGACTTCATAATGTAGGTCTGGATATTGTCGCTATTGTACGTTATTTGATTTATATGCGTTTTTCGATTTAGTAGATGGCTTTTTCTAAGTCCTTCGTTCTTTCAGCACAAGTACAAAATACTCATATAGAATTATTCGCTTAATCTTATCTCCTCCTCTTAGTATTTTCTTTTTAATTGTTGTTTAACTGCTTTTTGCGTTTCTAATGTTTATTTTCTTATTTTAGCCAAATGATCACTTATTGCAGTAATTAAGATCCCTTTACCGATGAATAAATGTTCCTATGAGATTGGTTTTCATGAATAAAATGTAATGATGTCTCTTCAGCCTTACCAACGAGAAAAGGATGCTAAGGTAGTCTTTTAAAAATAATATCGATGATTTGCGTGGACGAACACATTATGAAAACTTTCTAGTGATACGAAGTATGCAAATTATCAATCAAAATATTACTCGATTGAAATTATTATTACTCATATTTTAATTATTTTTCAACTATTACTTCTTATCAAAATAATTTTACTTAATTGACATTAATACAATTAATTTCATAATGTTAATAAATTTGAATAATTACAAATAAATATAGATAATGTATTTCTTTTATATTTAATCATAAAAATTCATTAAAAAATTTATTTAAAAATTTAAATCATAATTTATAAATTTTATAGAATAACCACCATTATTAATTGTTCATATGAAAATATTTAGCTTCAATAACGTTAAAATTTATTAAAAATTCAGGTATAATCTGTTTAAATAAAATTTCAGAATTCAATTTACAGTATTAGTTACATGTAAATTAATAACATATCTAATAACAAATATATTTGTTACATAAATCAACAACATAAATCATAAATACGTATGCTGCATTTTTAAGTGTGTTTGTTGGATGTGTCTGCGTCTTAGTTACTGGAAAACGAATCAAAATAAGTATAATCGGAATTTATATTTTAGCATAATTCTCTCATGCAATGAAATACATAATGTAAGAAAAAATGTAAGGATGTAAGATGTAATAGAAAATTATTTCGCTTGAAGAACGATCAGGAAGATACATGATATTATGATCCGATGAGACTAAGGATTTTACACATCTGACGCAGTAGGATGCCATACTAAATAATGCAATAATATAAAAATTATAGAAACTTAATGACACTTTATGTATAATTATATGTGTGTATATATACATTTGTATACGCGTTGTGCAATGTGTTTTTATGAACAAACTCGTGCTTTTCGAAGGAGTAGAATACTAGACTCGTTAGAAGTTTTAAAGCTATTATTTACATTTTTTTAAACAGTAGAGTAGTTACGAATACTTACCAAAAAAAGATAGACATGTTCATTTTTTCTTAATGCAATAAAATAATTTTATTAATTATTACTTTTACAATATTTGCAATGCTATTTTACACATATTAAGTTACTTTATAACACTTTTCCAACTGACAAATATTAATAATATAAAAATTAATAAAATAAAATATATGAAAACGACTTATAAATTAAAAATATTATAGTCAAATTTTAAAAAGTTTACAATTTGTAAATAATCATTACATTATTCATTAATTCACTACGTACATTAAAATAGTTAAACATAAAATTTGAAAGAATGACTAATATATAAATATTTCTATAAATAGAGATAAAGCTATATTTCTTGTTTTTAATGTAATGTAAATTTTTTTATATTATGTATGGATATACTTTTTTTAAATCTGTTTTATTTTTAAAATATATGAGATATACAGTCAATTCATTAATATTTTTTATAGTCCCAAGTATTAATTAATTTCAGGTTAATTTAAGTCAGAACTATCAAATTAATATTTTAAATAATCAGATTAATTAGAAAAGAAATTAGTATCAAACAAAATTTAAATCTGTAAATGTAATATATTAATGAATTGACACTTTTGAAAAATTTTATTAAAAATCTTCGTACATACGATTTATGTATAATTGTATATATATATATATATTTATATGTACAATTTATTTCTAAATAAATTTATGATCTGTGAATGTTCTCCAATGGTATAATTCTAATTATAAAAATTTATATCTGTAACATTTGCTACTACAGAAATATATATATATATATATATATATATATATATATATATATACATATTACAAAAATATGAGTTAATATCTCATATAATAAATTTCTACGACTTAATATTTCATTTAATTATACTAAGAATTTAATTCGATTTATTAAAAAAAAAAACTATAAACTCATAAACTTTACTTTTGTGTATACAAAAGAATAAAAATAAAAATATTAAAAAAATTTATTAATTGTAAACTTTCTTAAATATTAAATACGATTCATAATTAACGATCGTTGTATATTTAACTTAACAATATTTATTGCTGTAAAATTTAATTATTTTTATAATTTACTATTAGAAAAAAAGTCTATCAATAAATGATGTTTTGATTTTTCTATGAAGTAAAAATAGCCTTATAGTCTTTTAATAAAAATAAAATTTTTTCTATTAAAAAAGACTTTAAAACATTTAAAACATTTTTTATTTGTTTTGAAAATATTCTATAATTTTTTAATAAATTTAATGAATATTTCGGATTAATAATGTGCAATATTTTAATTCTTATAATGTTGTTAATGGAATTTTTTTATTTTAAATAAATTTGATTCATAAATATAATTTTAAAAATATTGTAAAAATTATTTTTTCTATAAAATCAATATTTCTTATTTCGAAATAAATTAGAATTAATATAATATATATAATATAGTAATTAAATTATATAATATTGAAGTTAATATTTATTACTAATGAAAGCGATTCATAATTTTTGTTAATTATTAATTATTTATTATAGATGATTATTATTAATACATAAATTTGTTCATAATTAAGAAAATTAATTAAAACGTCAAAAGTACTAGACTTTTTAATTTAATATAAATAAATTCTTGATCGCAATGAAATTTGAGAGATGTAAATGTAAAATAATAACGCAAGATTCATTAATAAATATACGACAATATGAATTTAAATAAACAACATAAATAATAAATATAAATTTTATTGCAACTGATATTTGGAATGTAGTTGATTTTTTTTAATCATTATAATTTTTAAAGGCAAATATTATTTTTGGGTTTTTGTTTATCCATTAAGTTCGTAGTACAATAAGTAGATTTTGTTTTAGTTTATCTAAATCATGGGTTGCAAGTCATGCACTTTAGATAGCTTGCATTCATGCAAGAAAATTATAATGTATATTATCCCCAGTAAAGCATCCATTAGATCATTTATATTACTTATTTTTTTTCCACTAATTATCTATTATTTATCCTATTTCATATCTTTTTTCACACTTTGATTTTAGATGTGCGCCTCATTACATTAGTTCCTCTACATAAAGAAGAATGAAGGATACCAAGGAGTCGGATATCTTGCTGCGGTGTGTACCGACAACGGCATCTTAAACGAATGGAATCTGACTATATAGGGTGAACTGTAAAGTAATTATGTATATAAATAAAAGGAAATTAAAGTTTCGAATACACTGTTGCAAATATTTTATTTAAAACTTAAACTTATGCTTAATTTTTATTACTAATTTTTATTGATTCACGATATATTCTTAATATATAATCACATGTTGTATCATATTCATACTTGTGAGGAGCTATCTTCATATTTATACTAATGTCGTTATCTTAAAACTTTTTTGTTGAAACATTTTATATTTTTATCAAATAAGATGCATTGCAATTTTTATGAACTTTAATGATACAAAAAATCAGTTTTGATTATACACTAAATAAAGCTGAGGTAAATAAAAAAATAGTGGCTTTGTTTTTTTTATCATTTATATGATATATAATTAAAATTATATATGATATATATAATTAAAATGTTTTAATTGTATACTTTTTAATTGTTATTTTCAATACAACTTATTTTTTCAGTTTATATAAAATATTTATTTCTTTTATGCAATACAGTAATAAGTTAAATAATCAAATCAAGGAATTAATAAACATAATATAAATTTAGTTAATGTGCTTCTTTAAAACTTTGATATAATGTATAAGAATCAAAATGAAATTACAAAACAAAATAACAAACTTTAAATTTCAAACTATTTATCAATGACAAACATTGTACATTAAAAATTATACTTTTACATACAATTTGTTTTTAATATTTTAAATATTTATCTTCAGAATTCCTTTGTAGAATAAACCAACATAATAAAATTAAAATGTCTGCAGGTTATGACTGTCTACAGGTTATGAATATATAGTAGTATTAGAAAGTTTATTAAAAACGTTGAATAATAAAATAAAAGTTTCTCAAAAATCCCAATTAATGACAAACATAGAATGTTATATTTTACAAATGACTGGACTCACCCTCATAATTAGTTCCTAATGTCTCATAATTAGTTTCATTATTAAAGAAAATAATAAATTGTTATTATTAAATTTAACTGTTATGTGTTTATCTTACTTTTAAAAAATCTTTTATTCTTAATGAATACGCTTAAGATTAAAGTTGTTTCTTTTATTGCGAATTAGCTATAAATAAATTTATTGGATTTGCTCTTTTGATAATGAAGGTTCCGAGAAAAATGATATAATACCAAATTTCTTGTTGTAAAGCATTTACGCAAACACCCTGTATAAGCGTTAGGCCAGTGATGAAGTACATTCGCTTTTATTTGCAAAGGCTCACTTGTGTGGGTGATTTGAATGTAGGAGATTGCATGCGTGTTGTTTGGCCCGATCTTTTTGCAAAATGTACATTGCATTTATAAGTCATTTATTATGAATTACATGATGCTATATTTAAAATGAAAGGCATGTCTTGTACGTAGATATATGGGATATCGAGATTATAACGCATGTATGCTCTTTTGCTCGGTTCACATACGAGAATGCATATGGATGCAACTGTACGCTCAGTTGATATAAGCATGAATCCTGTGCGCATGCGTGTTTACATGAACGGGGGAGAGGAGGGGGTAGAAAAAGAAAGAGCGAGAAAGAGTATGAGCGCGTGGGAGGGGGGAGATAGAGAGAGTGAGAAAGAGAATGAATACGCCGAAAAATGTGCGCAGTAGGTATCTAAAATCAAGAGAAAAAGACAATAAGTATACGAAAATATTTTGTTTCAAAAAATACATAATCTTACATAAGTTAACAATTAAAAGATTATTAAATTTTTCAAAAAAAAATTATATTGATTCACGTATATGTAGTATTTACATTTTGTTTTATAAAGTAATACCTTTATTATTTCAAAATAATACAAAATTTAATACATATCAAATCAAAATCGTGTTATTATATTATTACGAATTATTTATTATATCAATTCCTTATATCATAATTATCATTTTTTACATATATATCAAATTTCTATTTTATGCATTTCTTAAAATTTTATATTTTAATATTATTTTCTTATTAGTAATTAAAATTCGGTATTTTGATAACTGTATTATTCAAAAACCTTATTACAATAATTAACTAAGTTTTTATCATTAATTTAAATTCATTACGAGTATTAAAATTTTTTTGCAAAAATAATTAAATTAATTTGTTTTATTTGATTTTTAATTATATATTTTAGAAGTAATTTTTTATTTACCTTATAATATACATTTTTTATCTTCTAAAGGATACTCTTTAATATATAAAGTGATTATAAAATTTTAAATATTAATACTTACAAAACTGACTACATAATGCAAAATACTAGAATATTTTAAGTATTTTTCATGTACAATCGCATATAACAAATAACGTAACTAAGATTTTAATATTATATAAGATAATATAAGTACTACACGTATTCAATTTTTTTAAATTTTTTTTTAAATTCTTTGTTTATCATCTTCATGTAATTATTAAAATTAGTAATTTTCTATTCTCATGACAAATTTAAAAAATAATTATTTCTATATAATTTCTAGAATGGTATTAAAAATTGCATATTGTTATTTATAAAATATAATGTAAATATTGATAAAAAGTAAAAATCTAATTTATTAAATTATTTTTCATTTATTAAAAATGGGTAAACTATGAAAAAAGGATTAATAAAAAAATTTACAGTTAAATATGTATAGAATAAAGAAAATATTTTTAATTAGCTTTTTATTTAATTAAATTTCTTATTATAAATTAAATTCTAATTCCATATATCACTAGAGAATAAAATATCCTACTCTTATATTGTATCAAGATTTAAGAGGTAGTGAGAAATTTCTTTCCAAAAGAAAGAATATAAATATAAATATAAATATAAATATAAATTGATGTTTTCCAAAACTATTTTTATATTAAACAAGTTTTTCACGACTTCATCATTATAAAAACTGTGAAAAATCATTTTTTTTCTTTATAACAATAGAAGTAATCGATTTCTCTGTGTAAAATTTTTAAATTTTTAAATTGTTTTCAGTTTTAAGTGATACCAATTATTAATGATCTTTGTTTATGTTTGAAGAACTAAAAAAATTAATATGATATCATGTGTAACTATAAAATTATCTAATTTTTTCATGACTCAAAATTATTATAAATTTATAGAAAATAATTTCAGTATATATTATTTAAATAGTATTTTATATCATTGTTTCATTATTTAACACTAAATTGATTGCAATTTTATTAAATCATAAAACTCAGCCAGTTATTTATATAAAATGTGAATAATGCATCGCTCTCAATAGGTAAAATAATATAAGCGGCTCACGAAAAAAAATCGATTTCTCGATGTATGGAACTTTCCTCCAAGGGTGAATCTCTTAAATATTGTAATAATAAATCAATTGCTCTATGAAAAATCTTATGGATAAATATAATAATATAAAGATATAGTTAGATAGATAGGTATACAAACAAACGGTCAGATATGTAAGGATCGAGAGTAAAATCAAAGTTATGAATAGGAGTTAAGAAATAGTCAATATTGAGATTTTAAAAATAAGTAGTTTTTTTCGGATTTAATAAGTTTTTGTAGTTTTAAAACATATCACTTTTGGATATGAGATTGAAACAAGTTTCGATAAAACAACAAAATGAAGTCGAGATGCTTTTATATCTAAAAACTTTATTATAGCATATCAGTGTCAAGCTTTCAAGAAATTGTCCTCGAACAGTTCGGGCCTACATCCAGGGTTACATCTTACAAAGCACCTCGAATTGAAGGTCACTGGGTCTGTGATTCTTCTAATGGACATACACTGTACATGGAAGAGTATAAAGACCACAACTATTAGCTTCGTAAATAAAATAGAGAATAATTTTGAGCCCGTCAGATGGGTTCCACCCCTTACACTATATTATATTAATTTATCAGTAGATACTAGCAATAAATTTCGTTAAATGTACCCACATTGAACGTATTATAGAACTAATTTTATTGCTTGTATTCCTTAGCAAATTTTTCTTTTTCTGTATTCTCATGTAAGTGAGGTCCGAATTATATTTCGCTTTTTTATCAAATTTTCATTAAATATTTTTTTCAATTTCCGTTCGTTTTTTTAAATACGTTTATCTTTTAATCCTATCAATTTCTTTCTATTATCTTGTATTTATATTTTATATTAGGTATCTATTTTTATGAGTTCTAATTGTTTTTATTTTTTAAAAGTAATATTGTTTTTTTTTTAATATGGATATTTAATTAATGCATTAGTGAAATTCGAAGAGTTTAATTGATAAATTGTTTCATAACTTTTATACATATGTAATTTAAATTCCATATAAAATCATTTATTGAAGAACAAATGAATGCATATAAATAAATATAAAAACATTTTATTCAACATATGAATATGTAATAAATATATGAATTATGTAATACACATACACATTAAATAATAAGTAACATGTTTATATAAAAATTCAAATTAAAAATGGAAATGTGTACCGTAAATTCGATTAAAGGGTTTTTATACATATGAGTAAAAAATGTGAATTTAAAACATTATAATGTTACCAATTTATAAGTTGAATAAACTAAAACGTTCTTAATGTAATATTATTTTTATTTGCTAAATAAAGAATACATTTAATATGTTTTAATTGATACGTTTGTAGTGTTGATTCTAATTAAAAAAAGACTAGACTATACACGTATAATCATTCGCGAGATAAACTGTAGCACTGCAGTCTTCCTCACGAACGAATGACTTGTATATAATGTACCGATAAAACGCAATCACAATCGATATACTTAGTCACAATAAAACTCTTCCTGAAATTTCGACGTATCTAATGTGCTATAAAGAAAACGTGCTAGGTTTCCTGTCTGCGTCTAAATTACACCTGACTGGCTTATTCTTTTCCATTCTTAAAATTTCCCGGTCTTCTCAGTTCGAATGTCTAGAGGCAATTTATATGAAGAGCTTATTTCATACCACACCACGCACACCTCTCTATCAATTGATTTACTTTCTTAGGCTTTATTTTATTATAACAATATAAAAGATGAAAACAAGATGATTTCCGTATTTAAATGTTTTATTATCTGTATCCATAAAATAATGTAATGCTATCAACTGAATATTAATTATTTAAAATCAGCAATAATATTATTTATTATTTCAGACATTTTCCTTTTAAATTTTTATAATTTCATCTCAAAATATATATTCTAAATTGTAACGTTTTACATGTAAATTCTAAAATATACTGTTTGAAAGCCGTTAATTTAAATATAATCAAACTAAAAGGATATTTAGTTAACAATCTTCTCATTCAGAAATTCTTGAATGTCAATTTATACATATCGTAAGTATATATTTTACATCTTTGTATAACTGAAAATATTAATTTGTACAAATTAAATAATGAAAGTTAAGTGTTTTAGAATGTTTATCTATTAAATTTCAGATTTCAATTAAACTATTGCTTTTAGAAAACACAACAGATTTTAAGAAATATTGAAGATTGAAATATTCAGTCAAAATCGGGAACACAAATGCATTGCGCAAATGAACTATCTATTGGAAAAAGCATTGCTGTATTCCGCCACACATGTTTGAAAGGATTTGTGGGCACATTTGCATAGTTAAATGAAATTAGGCATCAACTTCGTTTTTTAACTAAAACTATTAATCTGTAGCTTTAAGTCACTACTAATTCGATATTTAAAAATAGATGTTCAATTAATAGATATGAGATTAACCTTTCGAAAATTATTTACAGTAATGAAAATATCTTTTTAGTGATTATCAATGAATGTGAAGTATGAATAGTGATTGCCTATCGCTTTAATGTAATTGATCATTTATAGTTCGCGCGAATAAGTGAACTTCTTACTACTGAATATTCTTATTTATACTCCTTAAAATGAAATCTTAATAAATATTGAATTTGCTAAATATAAATTCTCAAAATAAATAATAAGGTATTTTATGATAATAATTAACGCTATTTAGTTATTTGAAGGTAATAAATATAATGAATATAGTAGTTAATTGAACTCGAAGTTAAATTAATATATCTTAGAAATAAACTATTAATACTATCCGTTATTACAATTTTAATAGAAATTTATAATAGATATAATTATTAATTAATTAACATATTATGCAAATAGTTTAATGTTTTTTTATTCATTATTATAAAAAAAATATTTATAGATAATACAGACTTTCTATAAAATAATTATCCAAATATAACTGAGCCTAGCGTGAAAGCAATTATAAACTGTGATATATTTATGCATTGAATAACATACTGTATTTTCACAGAGATTATAAAAACTATTCTTTAGTTAAGAAAATGTGAATCTTCGGTTATCCTTTCAAATTTTAAATTTACTAATTGTAATTACATAAGTAATGATTTAATATATGAATTTTCTGAAAAAATATCAGATTTATAATTTAAAGGATTCGATATTCATATTGAACCATTTTAGAAGTAATTTAAACTGTTGTTAAGCAGTTCTTTTTTTTTATAAAAAATGATATTTTATAATATTCCAAGTATAGATCGAACTGTATACACTATTGACAAATAATGAGCAAATATATTTAATTTTGTTTTATCATTTACATTATTCTCTTCTATACATAATTTTACCTCAATAAGATAAAGCTCAAAATATAACAAAAATTAGTATTTTTTGTAGAAAGCTATTTTTTGAAAATTGAGCTTGTAATATTTGTTTTTTGTAAGAAAATTTAAAAATAATAAATTTTACGTATAGTATAGCATAGAAAAGTTATGTTTCAGTTTTGTATAACTATGCAAACTAAACATGTACCAAATATATATGTATATATATGTAAAGATATATATAGTATATGGAGAAAATATTAAATAAAAATGAAAATATTAAACGGAGTAACTTTAATTATTATCATTACTCTTGTAGTGATTTCTTTAGAAGATGTATTGAAGGGCACTCACTAGCTTCAGTAATACAACGGGTATGATTATTACGATAATAAATAAATATATAACTAAAATTTTGTAATATTTGGCGATTAATATAAAATGGATCAAATGTACTATAATAAGTAAATATAAAAAAAATTTACTTCCATAAATATACTTTAAAATTTGAAATCTCTTACAATAATCATCATATGTCAGATGAGTGATGCTAGCGGGAAGAATTGCAACTAGTGTAGTTAGAATATAAAAGAACCTATTAATATTTAGTATACTCTCTTATAATAAAATTTATTAATTTGATGCCTTGCCATGAAACGACAAAAAATCTGTAAGACTTTTCTGTAGAAGGAGATGAAAGTACGAGTAAACGATTATCAGCTGCGAATTCGCTGAAAAAGAATCGGCGCATTAGTCAATCTGACGTAGAGTTTCAAGATTGTATCTCGAGCGTAGTACACGTATCTAGAAATAGATATACAAGTATAGCTACGCAGCCATAATAAGTGGCACTTCTATGCATTATTATAGCATATTTACGGGTTTCAGTCTGGATTCACGCTCCGGGAAATGAATAATTTCAAGATAAGAGTACGCAATTACGCGTAAGTAGCTTCAGTTCCTTTTTAATTTCTTCGCAAAAATAACTACGTATATGTGTATGCAATACGTTATAGAACGTCTGTACAGCGTAATTCATATTCGCTGTGAAAATGATCGGCAAAAGCTGATGGCACCACTACTGAGAGAAGAACATAAATTTTGCTTCTCTCACGCACTCATTTACGTTCCTATTTTCTTATCTTCCATTTTTTCTTATCCCTCGCTTAGTTTGTTTTTTTATTCTTTTTTCAGTAATCCTAATCATACTCTCATGTTACATATATTTTTGTTCCACAATGTGGGTGTCAATTATATTTCACTATAGGTGATCATTTTTGGGCAGTTTACTATAATCTATCTTTCTTTTTTATTTCATTTTTTCCTCTATATTTCAGAACAGTAAAAAAGAATAATAGAGGAAGAAAGGAAGACAGAGAGACAGAGAGAGAGAGAAGAGAGAGAGAGAGAGAGAGAGAGAGAGAGAGAGAGAGAGAGAGAGAGAGAGAGAGAGAGAGAGAGAAAGAGAGAGAAATTGTGCATTAGATGTTCATTATTGTCGAACGTGTGGAATTGCAATTCCAACTCCGAGGTGTAATTCAAATAACAGAATAAACTTGTTTGCTCATATAGTAATCATTCTTATATTGTGATAATAATTAGAATAATAAATAGAATAATTAGAATCTAAAATAATAATTTGAATATACATACATAATTTTCACCTGCATAGCACAGAATGTTTCAATTTTTATAACAGTTGTTGAGTGTACAGTAATATTTCCTTAAATTGAGGACAAACTTATATAATAGTTTTAACAACAGTTAATGAATTCAAACATTTTGTTATCATGCATAATTTACTGATCAGTATTGTCTCCGAATTAGAGAAAAAATAGTGTGCATTTAAAAATTGCTGCAATAAGTTTGTTTATGCATAATTAAGGGAAAAGCGATTAATGTAAAAAATAACGCACTGGGATGAGGCACAATGTAAACTGCAACAAATAACCATTCTTGAAACAACAATGATTGTAGATTACATTATAAGAATCCTATTAACATATCGTCAGAATTCTAATATACAGTTTGATATATAAAGATGATACAAGTATACGTGCGCACACATATTTGTGAATGTAAACATATATATATACACAAGTAAGCATATAATGATATTATAAGAATATATTTTTACAATTACTCTAAATTTTTTTACTAAATCCTATCATAACCATATAGTTTACTCTATATGTATAATTACTCTATACCATATAATTACTCTAATTAGAAGAGTATACCTATTTGTTTTTATTTTGAATTTTTTATTTATGTTTTACTATATATCTCTCTCTCTCTCTCTCTCTCTCTCTTTCTCACACACACACACACATTCTATGCTTCTTTATTTTATTTATTATATTTTTTACAATTTATAGAAATTATTTTTATTGTTTGTTGCTGTTTTTATCAAATAATTTATCAAATTTTTAATGCAATGCTAATTTTATAAATTTATATTTAAAAATTACAATAATTTCTAAAAATAATGTAATTATTAAATGTTAGTTTTTGAATAGTTGGAATTTTTATTTTTCGAGTGTTTTTCCACTTATGTAAAAATAGGTATACCATTTCTTTTTCAAGAATATTTTTCAATGAAATGAACAATTTCTGACTTCAAGATAAAATTAAGTACGAGAAGAAAGAAAAAAAAACAACTAAGAATGCATCAGAAAAATAAGACTGAGAAAACAAGGGAGAAGAAGATGCAGTCGAAGGGAAAGAGGGTTGAGTACTGGTGAAAGAGAAAATGGAGGGGGGTTAGAGGGGATTGACCCTTATACTCTTGGCCGTGACTATGGTTCATGCTTTAACGTTTCTCTCTTTCTTCTCACTCACAAACACGAATAAACAAGAGGACACATAAGTTTCTTTCTATTTTATTTTATAAGTAATAAACGCGTATACGACCGGTTTTTTCACTCTGTGAAGATAAACGTAGTTTAACAGAAGACTATCTTTTCGACGAGATTATGAAATATCAGAGTACATCGATTATTATTTAAGTATTTATCGTTCACTAAGTTACCCGTTAATTGCTTTATATTATTGATAGCTATTGATACTTGAATTGTTAATTATATCTAACTTTTTTATTTTAATAATTTATTAGATAATTAGTCTTATTGGGTATTAGTTTAACTTTAAAACTGATTTTGGAATATAATTTTAAATGTTTTTATTATGTACAATCGAATTATTGCTATATATTTAAAAATAATAATATTTTTAAAAATATTTGAATGATTTCTTTATTTTTTTTATTATAACTGTAGATCAATTTTTACATTAAAAAAAAATTATAGTAGAAGTACAGTACAAGACGTATAATAATTTAAATCAAATAACAAAATAACTCAATATTATAATCCAAACGTTTCACTTATTATGTTATTGTAAATCAATTTTATTGCAAAAATCTAAACAAAAATGACTTAAGTAATTCTAATTCGTTTAGCCATAGACTTAAATATCTACAGGCTGTGTTAAATGGTAGTGTAAATAAACTATTTATTCATTAATTATGTATAATATAGTTAAATAAATATTTGAAATTACAAATGCATATTTTAATCTAAAAAATTCTGTAGTATACTATATTTTAATAAACTAATAAAATAATAAATAACCAATAAAAAGTCCTTTTTTTAATCCTCTTATATTATTAATAATTCATATATATTATTATAAAAAACTGTAAAGTATTCAATTCATACAGGTATTGCACTTCATAATCATAATAATAAGCGTATTGTAAAAGTGAAATTAAATTGTAAGGATTGAATTTCTACTTTTAATTAATTTGTTCGGGCGTGTAATACTTTTATCTTCTTTTTTTTTTAAAGATTTACACACAATGCACTCGTCAAACTAATGAGTTGTACCTTCGTTATAATGTTGAAATAAATAATACTGCAACTGTTTGGATATATTTTAATTTATGACACGAGGAGCAAGTAGCAATTGGATTATATCTTACGATTTTCTAGTATTATTCTGATTAAATGTAACGGTCAGTTTTATTTGTCATTGAACTTGACTTTATATTTATTTTGAAAGAAGATTACTTTACAAGCGCCAGCCAATGTTTATGTTTAGTAGCAAAGTAATTAGATCTTCTTGAAACTGGCACACGTTACTGCGCGTGAATTTGCTGATTACAAATACATTAACTGAAATTAATACATTACGTTAAATATAATTTAGGAAAATCGTAAACATAATTAATTAATGAAGAAATTCTATACTAATAAAATATAAATTGATTATGATGTATATTTTTTTATACATATATGATAATTAAGTAAGAAACTATTTTTTTGTTAAATGATGGTTTAACTTAAGACAAATTCAATATTCTAGTATAATAATTTTTAAAAATTTTATAATTTTATTAAGTAACAAATTAAAAAAAAATTGTTTATAATAATATAATAAAGGTAAAAAAAACATATATCATAAGACTAGATAAAATAAAAATTTACTGATGTACTATTTGGATATTATGTTATTGCAGTAGGCATATCTCTAGAACAAAAATGGGAAAAGTAAAAGAAGCCTGAACTTATAAGTGATTCTTCTGAATTACGAAAAGCTTGTGAATAAATGCTTTAAGTTAAAAATTGCTACTGCATGTTCGATTAATTGAATTATGCGCCGTCACTGTTAATTGGACTTCTTAAGATTTACGAACTAATGATGTTTATTTTCGGATTACTGCAGTTGTAGATACCGATTTATGATTTAAACTTAAGAAATTTGAACCACTGTGATTTATTAAGGTTATTTTATTTTAGTTTCAAATTAATAATTGTTTATACATGATTATAAATAAAACTGAATTAATACGTGAATTCTGTTATACATCAGTTACTTAAAATATTTCTTCAAATCTTTTGTGATATACAAAGTTAGTTACACAAAGATGTAAAATATATACTTACGATATGTATAAATTGACATTCAAGAATTTCTGAATGAGAAGATTGTTAACTAAATATCCTTTTAGTTTGATTATATTTAAATTAACGGCTTTCAAACAGTATAATTTAGAATTTACATGTAAAACGTTACAATTTAGAATATATATTTTGAGATGAAATTATAAAAATTTAAAAGGAAAATGTCTGAAATAATAAATAATATTATTGCTGATTTTAAATAATTAATATGCAGTTGATAGCATTACATTATTTTATGGATACAGATAATAAAACATTTAAATACGGAAATCATATAGTTTTTATCTTTTATATTATTTTGATCTATGATTTATATAATTAATATTAAATAATTAATTTTAGTTTGTATTTGAAAATAAAAATAATAAGTACGTTACTTTAAGTACGTTTTACTTTATTAAACTTTCTAAGACGTAATATATTTTGGATAAATTAATAAAGATTTCTGAAGTAAGTAAATACATGATTTTGAATTTGTTTTAAATGAAGTGCAATATTAAAATGCAATATTAAATGCAAATTAAGTATAATTCGATTAAATATCATCTCTTTCCGCAAAATTTAATATTTTTTTTAAAATTAGTGTTTACACACATATAATAGATACAAAATATTTGCAGTTTAAAAGCAAAATATTAAGAATATTTAATATATTTTATAAAATAATTTAATTTTATAGTTGTATCATAATTCAAAAGGGTTAATATATTTTAATTTTAATTTATATGACTGAACTGTTATTAGATATTTATTTTATTTTGTAGTATTTTTAAATCAAATTATTTTAATAATAAATTATTGATTTCTAAAGATTTTATATAAATATTTTATATGGAGTAATATAAAATGTTTTTAAATAAAATATATTCATTATTAAAATAAATAATTTAAGTTAATATATGTTTATGTACCAGAATCTATCAATTAATTCAATTTTGAATAATTGCTATAACAAAGATTTCTCAAAATATCAGCTATCTTCTTTAAGATTTAAGGGAAAGAAGAAATATGACATCGTCCGACTGACGATGAATAGATAAATATTTTCAATTGTTACTAGTTCATCATATTACTCTAGAGCTAAGCATGGTTTTGTACAGGAGGACCCTGAAGAATATTAAAAGAGAAGTTCTTAGTCAAGCACTTAGACTTCTTTATTTTCTTGAAGGTACTTTTTCTGCAGTACTATCTTGCTGAGCATTGTTCATTCGTCGAAATGCTTTTAAGCGTATGCGATTGGGCTCGAATCTCAAGTAACTTAAGAAAGCATTAAAGATAGGGAAAAAAAGCAAATTTAAGCTATCGGCATATAGGGAAAATACAGTCTATATAAAATTTTAAAATAATTTAATCTGCTTTCAGATATTCAATTAAACTTTAGATATTTTTTACAAAATCTAACTTTTAAATAGGTATCGATTTTAAGGGATACATTGCCATTAAAAATATGACTTTGGACTTCTAAATAGTTGCTATTTTTATATCATATAATACTTTGAAATATTAAATGTATATATGATTTTAGTATTTTTTACATAAAAACAAAATTATATTTTTTGAATAACATATATTCAGAATAACATCATTAATGAATATAAAATTTTATTGTTGTTCTTTATATAAAAAAATCTAGAAAAATTATATAAATTCTTACATCCAGACGTAATTTGTGTTGTGAATTTAATTTATAAATAAATTTTTATTGTATAAAAGCTGCAAAAATTGGGTTGCGTATCATCTCAGATCCAGAGTCTAAAGCGTCTCCTTTTACAAAGTGTGACAATTCAGCTCCCATGTACCGGAGAAGGGCATCCTGATGATTATACAAATTGTGGAATACAAGTTGTTATACACCATGGGATTCACGATGGTATTGAAAGAGTCTAATTTTATTATCCATTTTATATAATGATATATAAGGTAGCTATTTTAAGATACTATATTATACGATTTACCATAATAACTTTAACGAATATAGATTAATAACATTCAAAAAAATATTATAGATAACAAAAAATAATATAGTACATACAATTTATTATAAAAAGGTACATACATATTACAGGATAAAATGATATTAATATTTTTAAATACATGAAATTAATTATCATTAATTCTAATAATATATACATATATATATATATATATCGACTTTAAATATTAGAGAATATATAATTTTCTATATTCAAAAATATTGAATTCAATTAAATAATAAGTATTGAGCATACACCTATATTCGAATAAAGAAATTATGAAAAAGTTGCTGCATAAAAATGATATGATATTACACAAATTCACAGACGAATATTACTGTCTAATAATAACTTCAAATGCTTTTAAATCTTCTATAGATGACTTATTTTTATTTAATTTATAGATTTATATCCTAAATATCCTCAAAGATGATTTAGACCTCAATACAGTAAATGCTCATCGTGCAAGTAATTTATGCAATAGAAACCGTAGTACATAAGACTTATAAAATTAAATAATTTTGAACATGCCCAAATTATGTAAGAATGGATTCTAGAATATTTATACATGAATATAGTCTTAATTATAGATTAAACGGTCAATCAAAATATAATAAAATTTTGATAGACCTTATGAATACATAAAATGATTTTTAGTTTCACCTTTGATATATATGGATTTTAATAATTTGATGAGCTCTCTTATTGCACAGTTATTTATAGCAATATTATTAATTTTGGTATAATGTTACCATTGACATTCACATTAAACTAAGTATAAAAGTATAACAAATTTAATATATCGAATGTATATATAAATATTATTTTTTATTTAATTTCTCGTACTCAATCTAATAGTTATAGATAGGAAAATGAACAAAAAACTGAAACAGAAATTTATGGTTGTCTCCTCTGTCAAAATTTTGTACATTATATATATAAATTTATTACAAGATATTAGTGTATATCAAAATTTTCTGAAACTTTTCTCTCAAAAAGCTTTGTAAGATGATTAAAAAAAAGTGGTAAATTGACGCATGTTGTGTACGCCTTGTGGGGACGTCTGCTTGACAAGAACCATTCTTTTTAATTATTCTTGAGAAGATGGTTAATATTACTTGTTATAATTAAAATTTAATTTATTATTTTAAATTACTTTTTTTATGTGTTTATGCGTACGACAAAAATATGTTATTACAATGTATGATCAGGTTGATCAGGTTTTAAGCTCCTAGGGATAAGCAAGCTAGAAAACTTTTGAGACTCTCACCAAGTGAGGCTGAGTGTAGGATCTCCGCGAGGCGAAATAATCCTAGAATTAACTTAATTTTATTATAATTTTAATTTCTTTGCTTTTTTTGTCTGTTTATCATAAAAAAATTCATAACATGACACCAAGTATAATAAAATGTTGTCGTTTTCTAATAACTTATCGTATTAATAGACAAAAAAAGAAAAAGAAAAAGATCGTAGTTATCCGTATCCATGACTTATTCTACTCAGAAAAGCATTTTTTTACCATAAGAAAAGCCTGGACAGTACGTGGATCTATAAAAATATCTGATTACGAGGCCGAAAACGGTAAACAGAAATTAAAAGCTTCTGCAAAAATTCCTCCTCAGCTTGTTCCGATTGTAAATTGCATTATTGTATAAATGAAATCTGGAATTCGACAAATGTTTCACTCTTAGGAAGAGCGTCAGAAAATATTTTTAACATCAGCTATAAGTTTGTCGAAAACAGTAGAAAATGAATGGTAGCGGAAAACCCTTCGAAGCATTTTTTTTTAAACACTGTTTAAGAAAGTAAAATCAGGATTTTTTTCTCGAAATCTTGCATATAACATAACAATTATTGCACCTAAAAACTTTTTAATTTCAAAACAAATTCAATAATTAAATGTTAATTATTCATGTCAATAACAGTTGCATATTGTTTTAAACTAAAAAGATATTTATCCAGCATACCCAACATTCGTATGATTAATTAAGCGAAATAAGCGCTAGATCATAAGTCAATAATAAAAAATACAGACAATTAAAAAGACGGAGTGAGTGAGTAAAAGGAAGAAACCTAACGTGAAATATGTTTTTATGAAAAAAATGTAAATAGTAAGAGACATAAATACAACTCAGTCATACAACTGAGGATGTTAAGTAATCTGGTAAATACACTGACTTCTGATTTATTGAATCAGTCGAATGGGTCGGTGCTACTTAAATCGGACGTAATAGGTAAAGATAAAAGATTTTTTTTTTAATCTTTCTTTAATACTATGATATTTTTTATCACTATGAAATGATCAGAATCAAAATTTCATACTCACTCATAGATCTCATTTTTTTTAAATTCTATAATGTAGAAGCTATAAAAATATTAGTAATATATTTGCGTACGGTTTCTATTACTTACGTTTATTAAAAAATAAATTTTTTACACTAACTGTAATTTTATTATAACATAATAATTTAAACAATTATATACAATATATTTAATAATAATAATAGACATATAATAAAAATTTGTTTGTTTTTATTTTTCTGAAATTACTAGATTTTTTATTTAATCATGAAATTTACAACAAACTTTAATTAGTTTCAGTCTGCCCATTGCATAAAAATTTACGTTATAATAAACATTGACATACAATATGCAAATATATTACGTATTATAAATGAATAGTTATTAATAATAAATTTTTTTTTTTTTAATGCGACATTACAATTACTGTATACTATAAGATATATATGGAGGCCATTATAAAATATTTGTACAGATTTCCATGTTTATTTAACAAAATGACTACGCACCATAACTTAAATAATGGTATAACATAAACTAATATTTATATAACGAATATACATAGAACATTAAACAGGAAATAAATAATATTTAACGTGTAACAACGTATCCTCTTTATTAAGACAAACTCTCACTTATATTTTACGTATATTAATAAAATTCTTAATCATAAGTAAGTAAAATTATTTGTCGCAAAAATTTAAAAAAATTAACTGTTTGTACATATTTTAAGGAAATCTGTTTATAATTATTCATTAATATATTATATAATATTATATATACATATATATATACAAATTTATTGTAAACAAAAAAAAATGCTTATTTTTATACTAAATGTTTTTGAATGAATGTTAATATAAATATATTTACATGTAAATCACAAAGTATTTCATATCTCGTATCTATTAAAATAAATATAAATGTTAATAATATATAATAATATGATTAATTTTATAAATGATTAATATAATATTCACCTTCGAATCTATTTTAAAGTAAACAAATAATTATAAAATTTTTTCACAATAATCTTTAAATTTCAAATTTGATATTTTCTTTTCTTTTGTAAATGCTACATGTTTATAATGTACATTACAATCTTTCATTTCAAGAAAATTTCTTTATTTATCGATTGTAATATACCTTTATTGTAATAAATTAAATCTCTTCTGATTTTAATAGTTTTATTTTAATCAATGTTTCTGCGTTAGGAAATTTATTTTATTACATAAATTTAATGTATTTTATTTATCTAATTCAGTATTTTGACTTCTTTGTGTAAGTCAATTTACTGAAAATTTAATATAATTTATTAGTGTAGCAAAAATTATGTTAAAATATATAAATGATATTCTTTAAAAATATTAGGAATATATTTTTAAAAATTTTTTTGACACTTATTAATAAAATTTAGAAAAATATAAAATATTATTATATTTATTAAATTGATGTATTTGTGAACAATTCATTTATTTTTAAGAAAAAAGAAAAAGAAAAATTTTTATATACTATATTATTTATTTGGAAAATACATCAATTTCCAGTTATGGTTATTAATGTTTCTCAGTTTGTCATAAAATTTAAATATTTGTTCTTGATGAAAAGATTTTTATAATTTATTTTATAATTTATAAATTTATAAATTAATCTTATGGTTTTATAAATTAATTTTTAATACCACAAACATAGTTTCATGATATAATATATTTATTTCTAAAAATATTTGAAGTAATCATTTTATCTCTATTTATTATAAGGTCTGATCAATATAGAAATTTTATTTAATGAATTTAGAGAATTTTTTCTCTACTTTTTTGTTTATTATATACTTCTATCTCTCTCTCTCTCTCTCTCTCTAATTTTAATATAAAAACAATGATATAGAAATAGATAAATAGAAATTTCAAAATGGGAATATGAAGAAGCATGCAGAAATGATAGAAAGACAAAGAGGAGAATTCGTGAAAGGCTATAGACAACTATCAAATATGAGAATGACTGAAAATAATAAGCTGTTCTGAACTAACTTTATATGATAATATCTGTTTATATAATTATAATGAATATGTAAAAGAAATTGTAGACTAAGAGAGCTTTTATCATGCGTCTACATGATATGCTTATCCTATTCTTTTCTGTCTACTTATTAATCTTTGTTTTATTTATATTCATTTTTTTTAAAATTTATTTATAAATTTCTACTATAATTTTAACAACAATAATATTTGATTTTTCTATAAAAACATATTCTATATAATTAGCAACTACCGTTAATAGGTATTATAATAATTATGTATATATTTTATTAGAATTTTATCTAAATTAAATTTAGTAAAATCTGAAATAGTTATTGATCTTATATTTAATCGACTAAATAATATGAATTTGCAAAAAAGGGAAAGTAAGCAAGCTAAGTTTATATATTTATACTATAGCACTATTTATGTTATTTTACAATTTTTTGAATTTCAATTATATTGAATTATTTCTATTATTTTACATTTGAATTTCTAAATTTAAAATAATTGTATAATATATTATTGTAAGTTATTATACAGAATATTTATCATCAGCTTTTTATAATAATAGATAATTATATAGTACATAAGTTGAAAATTCGAAAGATAATATATAGTTTTCAGCTTATTGTAGTAATATTACTCTATGCGTAGTAGTTCTTTTCTATATTTATTTGCGAAAGATCTGTATTGAATTTTGAACATGATTGAGCGAATGAGACAGAGTAAAATAAAGATTATGAAAGTAGAAGGAAAAATAGAGAATGATAGAAAAATTGTTAGATGGGATTGGTGAAGCAAAGTGATGGGAGAGGAAAGAGGAGTCGGATAAGAAGAATGAAAAGGATTATTTGCTACGTCGTAGCAAGAGCGGAAGGAGGAAAGAAGGAATGCCGTCGGACTAGCGCCGAAGGGCATCTACTGGCGTTTGCAGCACATGCGCATACGTGAGGCAGTTCTCGCTTGTATCTTCAATATGCGCTGGGACAATGATAGAATTTCATTGGCTTATGTTTGATCAAGTATATCCATCCATGCGATTGTATAATTGTGTTTATGTACAATAAGATTGTTGAAGGTTATTTTTAGAGTGATCAGGCTTATACGAGCTTTTACGCGTTTTAACGATCAGGGTGATGAAAGATCCCTCCAATTTGTCCTCTGGACATCGATTTATAAAACAGTGATTTTACTATTTGTCAGAATATTTATTTTGTAACAGGATTTTTTTTTAATTACCCAACTTTTAATTATTTTATCGTTTATTAAATGTAGTGATTTTTATGAACTTTACTTTAAATTTTTAATTTTATACTGGGAATTATGGTAATTGAAACTTAATATATATATATATATATAAATTATAATAATGGAATAACTACTCGTTTTATGATTATTTAATAAATATTTTATGGTATTAATAGAATACAGAATATTTACATACAAGTATTCAATCTAAATATTAATTTTAAAATAAATCTAAATATATTTTTCATTATTTAGGGTAGAAACAATAATAATTAACTATATTCGATGACTTTATTGAACTATTACTTTTAAATAAAAATAATATAAAAATTAATACTAATTTGTATTTATAGAAATACAATAGAATGATTTTTATAATAACGTAAAATAAATAAAATTAGAGTACAAATATGCATTTCAAAAATAAGTAGAATTAGCATTACATATGATATAAGTATATTATAGTATCATACAAAAGAATATACCTTACATATTTTAAGATGTATAATTTAATTAAAATGTATTCAGAGAATTAAAAGATTCATTTGTCATGCACAATGCAATCTTCGTGTGTAGTTGTCCATCGTTTCCATGTACGAATTTCATGACGTCAATTAGACTTCCGCTCTCTTCATGGTATATTTTTTCTTATCATCTTTGTCTCTCTTTCTCTATTTTTCGGCAATTCTCTTGTTACTTATTTCTCTTACTTATGCTCTTGATCTATATTCTGCTCTTCCATTATCGTCGTATTTTTCACTTTTTCTTTCCTTTGTCTCGCTGCTTCTCTTACCAATCACAACTTATTCTTTTTCGAATTATGTATACACATATGTATACGTGTGTGCATCTTTCGTTTTCGTTAATGTTCGTCTCTTTTTTCCTTATAGTACAAACACGACGATACTCGTGAGCCGACACCGGTGATGCACGGGTTCTTTTAGATCTTCAATACACACTTTGGCCCCTTCTTTCCCACACAGTATATTTCTTGTGGTAGTGGGGATTGCGTCGACGAAACGATGTGAAAGAAGGTGCACGAAATCTCTTCTTTTATTCTTCTGCTTGTGCGAATGAACAGACATAGCTTATCACTTTTCTCTCTCTCCTCCGCTCACTGTTCCTCTTATAAATGTCTTCTGTGATCGGTCTGTTCTCGCTTCGTTTTCTTACCTTACCTTCTGACATTTTTATTTTATTCTTCTTATTACATCTTCTTTAATGCCTTGTCTCTACTGTGACAACTCTTTATTTTGCGATCGTTACTTTTAAGTCAAACTTTTCCGAATAACGGGGAATATGTGGAATATTTGAAAAATAATTTTCGATTACAGAATATTTATATGAGCTACTTTACAAAATAAAAACAATAAAATTAAAATGTATTTGACCTATAACATGTAAAACATTTTATAAAAAATATATAATTTCAAATATAAATTAAATTTATTATTATAATTATTCAAATTATCGCTTATATATACTGACTTATACTTTTATTTGAATTATATTATGTAATACATTAAATCTGATTTATATTATTATAATTACATATTATATGTTACAATATTGTCAAACTTATTTTAAAATAAATCTTACGACGTGTGATTGAAATAACTACAAATAATTTACAATTTACAAATAAAGATTAATTAATTTATATAAAGATTTTTAACCAGTATTCATAAAAACAATTATTTTATATATTCAACAATTCATATATATTTATAAATAAATTAATATATAAATATAACAATTCGTATTATTTATGAAATATTTGATATCTTGTAGAATAAAAATTAATAGAATTTTATAAATATTACTTATTTATACTACTATTTATAAATATTATTCTAATATGAATTTTCAAATACAAAAGATTATGAAAATATAATATATATGAAAAAAAGATTAGTAATCATATTTTTATATAAAATGGTTTACTGAATATATATTTAATATATATACTGATTACCGAAATGAAATGAATTATAAAATTTGAAAATATTAAATTTCATATTGAGATGATAATAATATAATATTCACCACATTTTTTTTAAATAAGTATTTATTTATTTTAAAAAATATATAAAAAGAATAATTTATTAACCTATAATCCCTGAAATTTAAAACTTATAGAATATTAAATTAAATGTTATCTAGTATAAAATATTATTGATTATCTAAGAGATGGGGTTAGAATAATTTAGAGAAAATGAAATAGCTATAACGTTTGCTTCATTCCATTAAGGCACATATTTGTCTGCTACCTTCAATCGTGAAATTTTATGTTGCATGAAAACTTTTATTCGAAATTAAACAAGACTAAGAATTTATCGATACCTAGATTTTAGATTTTTTATCTTTCTTTTACTCTTTCGCCTTTCATTCCTTTTCATTTGCCTATTGTCCAATATTGGCTAGAATCTTCTTATTCTAAGTACTTAATTGAAATATATAAAGAGTGCAGATAAAAAATAAATTTAATATAAACGATATCTTTAGTTCATCCTCTCAATTAGTATAATTTTGATTAGGTGCCAATCTTTGATATGATCATTGGTAATAAATAATTGAAAACATTAGCAGGTAACAAATCAGTACGTAATATCAGAGAGAAGTTTTTTTTTTATAATGTTTAGTGTAATCAGTATGGAAAAATTACAACTATTAATTTTAAAAAAAGTGAATATTTAGAATTTTCTGAATTCATTGAATTAATGCACATTACTATTCACTGATGACTTAAATGCAATCATATACGAATGAATCAACCTAAAACAATTGATCATACAGCATACGTAGAAACAATACACTAAAATTAATTTTTTTTTAAATTATGCAATTTATTTCACATATTTATAAATAACAGAAAAGGGTAGATTCAAAATATACTAAATTGTAATAAAATTAGTTACTTTTTCAGATATAAAGATTTGATTCAGAATATTTAAAATTAATTTTACAAAGATTGGGGAATATTATGTGGTGAGATAAACTCAAAAATTGTAGAAATTTAATGAAAAAGCGTTTTCATAGCAAGAAAATATACGATTCATTATAAAAAAATTTCTTGCATGGGAAATTTTTATAATCATAAATTAACATAAAGAATTTCGATATTTTTTTCAATAATAATGTAAAACAGTTTTGAATTTGTAGTAAAGAATGTATAATGCGAATCATTTAAACGACATACTTAGTTCAACTCTATATATTTAATTATTGATCTTAATTTTTATTACGAATACCAATTTTAGTTATTATTACTGACGTTATCACTATTTATATTACTTATGTTAATTCATGCTATTGATTGAACTATATGAGAGAAATTTTATTGTTTTTAAAAAATTTTAATCTATTTCCATTTTATCTTATTTTAATGAATTATTGTATTAATAATTAATGAGTCTTAATTATTTATATTAAGTAAAGAAATTATAATCAGTTTACTTATCAAAACATTTATATTCATATAATTATACGGGTATAATTATTTAGCAACATCTATACTTAACATTTGATTTTTAAAATATTAGAAATAATTAATCACTTTCAAACAATAGTTTAAATGTTCAATATACAAGTAAAATTATTTAATTCTTAACTTAGTGATTATTTCTCAATTTAGTATATTAATGTATTGCAAATATAATAACAAGTAACACTCTTATAATTCTGTATAAAAAAAGATTGTTCGAAAAATATACATATAAGTATATATTTAAATTTGGTTTAGTAAAATTGAATATAAACTTGAATTTATTTAATAGTTTCAAAATTTTGATATTCATGTATTAAGTGTAGGTAAATAAAAAGTAACGAAAATTATTGTAAAAACAAATTAGTTTAGAATAAAAAGTTAGTTTACTTTAAAAAAATCACCTTAAGACATAATGTAATCATATATTTTACGTAAATACTATTTAAACAACAATTCTAATTAATTACAGTGTCAATTATGTTTTCATTATTTGCTACCAAAAAATTGAGAAATGTAAAATGTTTCGAAAACGAATTGAGAAAAATTTGTTCCGATTAATAATAATGTCAATATTTAAATCATATTAAAGCACACAAGTACAATAACATATTACATAGTAATATTTCTATATCTTGAATATTGTGTGCCCACGTCGTCAGATCAAAGCAGCTTAATAAAAAATCACCCATTGAAGATGGGCCAAGAAAAGCAAAAAAAGCTCAAGAAGACAAGGTGTTAGGAAAGTATTATCAGTCACATTTTTATCATAACATGATGGTAGAGTTAAGGTTTGCAATTTAGTACATCTGCATGAGTTCTCCTGTCACACACTTTATTTGTTCCTTACTTATGACTCTAACACACTACATTCTGCATTATTTTTGACTATTTACTTATATTATTTTTAACATTTCTTGGTACTAATCTTATTATCATATTGATATTATATTGTAATATTTGGATATAAGATACATCTGTATCAAATATATAATAATTAGCCAAGATTTATATTTAAATTAATTTTTTAATTTGCAATATTTATTTTCTTTTTTATTACTCCAATTCTTGTATCTATTACTCTTAATATCTCTCTGCTTCTCTATTCATTTCTTCTACTTCTGTCTACTGGATCAAACTTGATTGATATTGAGTATAAAAAAGGATTCTTTGTCATAGAAAGTTTTTAAGCACTCACAAGCAATTATCACATATGTTCTTTAAATTTTGCGAAAAACACTAAATATTCGAGTGCTCTTTAAGACAAAGCAAATCGTTTCTTTCAGTTCTCGTAATAATGCTTCTAGATAAAAACACAAAGAAATTTCTAGTAGTGCATTTCTTATACATACGTAATCAATCGATCGAAAATCTTTTGCGCGACAGTACAACATTTATTTAAAACAGTTTATAAAAACATTACTAATTCAAGAAGATATTAAGTCAAACTTTTAATTATATTTAAAAAATTTATTTTATAAAATAGTAATTAATAACAAATAAATCATATGATTTAATGATTTTATTGCAATTCTATAAAAATATTAAAATTTCCAAAATACTACTGTTTTTTAAAATAAAAAATTAACCAATAAGAAAATCTACCTTAGTAGATTATAAATAATTTCTATTAAGAGAATACTATCATTTACGATTCTTTCGATTTTTATTTTAAACGAGATATAAGAAAGAATTTCTCATTGCGTAGGAACGTATCATTAGTTCTTGCGTTTTTAGCTACACGTCGATCACAATACTGGAGGGAGCCTGTCGATCGAATGAAAAATCATCGATACATCGGCTTACTATCTCCTCGACAGAGCGAATTGTTTCTCTGAGTCACCGCGGTAATGATCGAGAGGAATGTTCTCGCTCCTACAGCTAAACCACAATGTTTCTCATTAAAGAACAATTTTTCTTTAGTTCTCTCACAGCTATATATTACACATGTAAAATCTTAAAGTACGAAAGAAGAAAATGAGCCTCCGTGGTCGCAGCTGGTGCACGCGAGCCAAGTTTGGACTGGACAAATGAAACAAAGACTGGTAGTGCGCGGTTGCGAGCTTCAGTTGCAAAAGAAACCGTTCCACGACATTGGAATCTCAAGCCAAAACTCGTTATATGTGATTACATCCAACGGAACTTATTGTATAAAATAGCCTCATTCGTGATGCAATACATGAAGCGTAAACCTTAAATATCACTCGTTTCTTCCACGGTTCCTTATCGACATCGGAATGTTGATGTCTCTAAAGTTCTACCTAGTTTTTTCTTTGAGCAACTTTTTCATATGATCGTTTGTTGCTTCACGCGTTCGGCTCGACTTTACTGTTTTTTAAACCAAACAGACAGTTTTGGCACATCTTGAAATAAATTAAACGTGAAAAATTTCACAAACATCAACATCAAAATAAAGCACATGCATTAATCCTTTTGTCTTGCTTTATCATTTCTGACTTTTTACAGTATTGAAGATTATTTTTTGTATATTTCGAGAGCTAAATCAATGCAACAATAAAATTCAATTAACCCGACTTTTCACTGTACAAAATTTTTAATATAAAATTATTCTTTTTGTAAAAAATTGGATTAGAGAAAATTTGGAACTATTTTTATTAAATTAAAAACTTTGAAGACTCTATACGTTTATCAAAACACATTTTAGTAAACTTAGAAAATTCGAATAAGAATAAGATTTTTTCAGCTTGGAAAGAATTAGAAAAACATTAGTAAAATAAAATATAATAAGAAATATTGATATATAATAAACTTTATTAATCGAGATATAATTGAGTATTTTTAATAATTATATTATTTAAATATTTCTAAATTTCAAATTAATTGGATAATAATTACAAAAGAAATTTTAATAAATAAATAGGTATTTTCTAATTATCAAATAAATAAATAGAATATAAATAATATGAAAAAAATTAAAAATCAAATTCTTTACAATTAATATTTGATAGTTTTATTTTTAGGTATATACTATAAAAGAATAATGTACAAAGATAACATAATTTTTTTTATAATTGTAAATAAAAAGTAAAAATATTCTTTTTGTAAATATAATATAGTAATTCTGTAAATTAAATAGTAATATTATTAAATATTAAATATTAATATTAAATAATTAATAATTAATATTCAATAATTAATAAATTAAAGTAAATATAATTAAATAATTAGTCAACGTAATAATATAAAATAAATATTAGTTCATGAAAAATAACTTTAAAAATGAAATATAAAAGTCTGTATTAATTTTAAAAATTATAATCAAATTTAATAATTATATAAAGACATGTTTTTCTAAAAAATATATTATTTTATTCATGCTGAGTAGACAAATTTAATTCAATGTATGAATTTCAAAAAATTGTGTTCATTATTATTTAACTATTAATTAGAATACAAAAAATATGCTTTAGAATTTATTAATATTTTTTTTTATAACTTATCAATTGATTCATAAGTACACAATTTCATTTATTTTAAAATTTGTTTAATTATAAAATAAAAAACACCATTTACATACATTTGAATACTATGAAATAAATTATTATTATTTAAAAGTAAAATTAATAATTTATTTTTATCATTGATACTATATAATTATTATTAGAGATTAAATATATATATTTCAATCATTTTAATCCATTATTTTATAACAGAAAATGAATCAAAGCAACATATATAAATTTCAATATTGATATATATATATATATTCTACACATATTAATAACAATATAAAAATAAGAAAGAAAATTAAAAACATAGATTTATACACTGTTATTTAAAAATATAATTTATAAAAGGATGAGTACCCAATATCTCTGCTATATGTTTTTAATTAAAAGATTCATTAATTTTAGATATTATTATTTCAATTAAAATTAGTGAAAAAATTTAATCAAGGTGGTACCGTGTATTTCAATGTAATATTTAAATTTCCAATGATCAAGATTATTACTATTGTCAATGTACTGTAATAGAAAATTTAATTTTAAAAACAATGAAATCGCATGGAGTTTACTGATAAGCGATATAAAACAATTAATTTTTTTAAAATAAGAAACTAAAATAGAGTTGTCTCAAAATTTTAATAGAAGGCATTAATTTAAGTGAATCCATAGCGTGAGCTTATATCTTGATAGGAGGAAAATTTCAGAGGCATAATAGATATTCATGACAGCGATATCATGATTACATTTTTTCTTCATGCTTCCTACATTAATAAAATCTTCAGTTACTATTGAAAATACTTTGAATGAGTCAAACACATTTTGCTTTTATTTATGATTTTAAATAAATGAGAGTACAATATTGAGATCAATTTAACTAAGTTAAATTTCGAACAATTTAACCATAAAATTCGATTGTACATAATATATATTTGATTTGTCTAAGAAATTTAAAGTTTTTTTATATATTATATTCTTCACTATTACGTTCCTTTATCGATAACGAATACATAATATAAAATAAATTTCAAATTTATTACATATATGAAAAATTATTAAAATTATCAAATAAAATAATATCAAATAATATTTTTTTCCGTAAATTAGTTTAAGTATAATAGAATACTCATACATATTCCATCCTGTATATCAACAAAATTATTAGGGAAATAAATAGCTATATGAACTTCAATTCAAATAAAATGTAGTATAAAAATATATAATATAAAAAATGTAAACATTATTCATTAAAAAATTAAAAATTTATTAAATTAACATTATTATCTTGAAAAGTTATAACATTAAATTCCAACATAATAAACTAATACACTGTAATTCTTTGAAAATCTTATCTCTAAATATATAATAAGTTGATGAAATACTTAGTTTTCATAGATGTACCATGATATCTAATATAATAATAATATTAAAAAATTACACAAAATAATAAAAAATATTATTAATTAATAGATTTTTTTCAATAAAAAATACTAATTTATAGTATAAATGACTTATTTTGTTATTATAAATATTCAACTCAAACATAAAAAGAATCAGTTAAACATAATTAATTATATATATATATATATATATTAAATCAGTAGAAATATTTTGTTAATAAGCACTTAAATTTAATTCAAATACAGCATTTTTTTTACTATAAAAGCAGAATTATATAATTTATAATACAAGAAATGACAAATAAAAATTTTATTCAAAATGTATAATATAAGTAATATAATATTTTAATGATCCCGAATATTAAATTTATAGCTAATCTAAATCATTAATTAAATAGATTTTGCATATTAAATTTTATTATGTATATAATAAATAAATATAATAAATATAAAGATATAATAATACAATATAATACACTTTAGTTATAATACATATAATAAATATAAAGGAGTAACCTGTATTTATTATAAAAAAGAATAGAAATTAAATATTTTCGAATGAAATAATTATTTCAATAAGAAATTCTTATTACGATTATTTCTTATCATTAAATATTATAATCATTAAAAAAGCATTTTGCCAAATATTAAAAAATTTTTCACATTTTTTATATAAAATTATTAAATATATATATAAAATAATATATACATATAATTATACTAAATTTAATTGGAAAAATAAACGCAAAACATGAAATATTTATATAATTAAAATAATTTAAAATAAGATTTTTAATAAATGTATAATAAATGATAGATATATTTTAGTTCAACAAGTAATGTAATATAAAATAATCAAATCATATATTTTCAAATTAATTCAAGAACAATAAAATAATGGTATTCTCTTACAATACGTAAAATTAATCAATTAAAATATTGAAAGAGTAAAAAATATTTTAAAAGTTGTTATTTATTTAAATTTTTTTCTTAATCTCTTTTTCCTATTTTAATTATGTGGAGATTACTTCATATTTCTTTATTTTATATAAAAGAAAAATTTTGTCAATCATTTCGAATAAATGTAGGATATAGACAATACGCTTTCAGATTAGATCTAATTAAGTAATGGATTTATATAGGTGGCCTTAGAGGAACTAGATAATCAGTATTATTAGACAATTAGATTAGTCTAATTAGACAATTAGACAGATAAATAATTAGACGTACCATATTTATAAAATTGCACTTGCCATAACTATATAAATATCGCCATTGTACGTTTTGGTGTTTTCCTAAATAAATTGCACAAGTTTCTTTTCCTTTACTGCTATTCTTTAGCTCCCACCTCTATCTCTCTTTCTCTTTCAGATTATCTCAATTCATCGTCTTAACATTCAGCAACACCATTACCGGGAGCAGCAGAACGAATGATAGAAATGTATTGGTTGGTTACAAAGAATTCTTGTGGAACTATTTCTTTTTTTGGTTCGTATAGACATACCGAGTAGAAACAAGTTGAAGAATGCAGCTGTGCGATGTCGATATATTTTGGATCTCAATTAACGATAATTGGCAGCTACCGCTCGATCGCGCGTGATGACTATTTATCTGAAAACAGGGGCCTTTTATAATATGCAAGAGTCCGCACTGAGAATACCAAAAATCAAAGATTTATACAATCTATAAATTAAACGTATACTATTTTTTAAAATAAGAATAATATTTTTAATTCTTAACCACTAAAATAATTATGTTCAATAATAATATACACCGTAAGAAGAAAATATTTAAAGATGCACTTAAACTATGAATATTAATATTAAGTATAATAATTAATTCGATTATATACATGAATGCATACATGTAATTCTCTGAAATATTTATAATTGCTCAATCTGTAGTCATAATGAAAATAAATTAATTGAATGAAGTTCTTTCGCATTTTTAAATAATGTAGATTATAATATATATTGGTATAAAATTACATTAACATCTGTATATGATGAACGCGAGTATTGACGAGACCAAGAGTTTCACAGATCCGATTTCAGCCTGAAATACATGAACTTATCACCTGCTCAATTCTCGAATTTGACTGAAACGAAGATAATCAAACAAATAGAAAAGAAACAATGAATGATTCAATGAATAGGCAATTTTGAAATCGTAACTCTTTTAAATTCTAAATCAAGTCTCGCATGTCAGATACATTTTAAATAGATCCTCTAAGCCACGTAAGCACATTATTTAATGAACTCATACATAAGATATATATCTATATTCGACGTACGTTAGAAATCAATATTATTTTATATTATGTTATAATATTATTTAAGAATATTTATATTATGTTATAATATTATTTAAGAATTTTATATTATGTTATAATATTATTTAAGAATTTTATATTATATTATAATATTATTTAAGAATATTAATATTTAAACACTTACAAAGTTCAATAAGAATTTTTATCTACAAAAATATATTAAATATTACAAAATTACATGAATAATTATTGTTATTTAAATATTTATATTCAAAAAAATAAAAAATTTTATTCAAAAATTTTCATTATCAATATTTTAGTATGTCGATTTTCCTTACAATAATTTAAAAAAATTTTAAACAGGACCTCTCATATTCAATAAAAAATAATTATATTTTATAATCATATATTCTTTTTTTAAAAAAGAATAGTAGCTTATTAACAATATTTTTTATTATAATTCAAATATGAATGATACAAAAATACTTATTAATATACACAAAATAATGTCCATCAACATTGATATAAAATATGAAAAACAGTAATATGTATGTACATAAATTGTAAAATATATGATCTTGTAAATATATAATACAATTATTATTCTAGACAGAACAATTTAAAAAAAAAAATTAAAAAAAAATCAAGATTAAAAAAAATATATATATATTTTTTCGATATTATACTATCAAATGAAATACAATTTCATTCTATGGGAAACTTGTACTTTTGAAACCTTATTTCTAAATTACATAAAATTTTTAATTATTAGAAACATTAAAATTGTATAAAAAACAGATGATTTATTACAATATATATATTATATTATATTATATTATATTATATTATATTATATTATATTATATTATATTATATTATATTATATTATATTATATTATATTATATTATATTATATTATATTATATTATATTATATTATATTATATTATATTATATTATATTATATTAAATATTAATAAGTAAATATTTGATAATCCTAAAATTGATTGATGTATTAATAATATATTTACGACATTACAGTATATTTTTTTAAAAATTTTTTTTTATTAAGATAGATTCTGTATTAGTATTTTTCATATTAATAAATCTTAATTAAAATAGGTAAGTGATTTAAATAATAAACATAAGAACAAGTTAGTACATATTTAACCAAAAGCAATGCTCTATATTAAATAATATATAAGTTGTATTCAAACATTTAATAGTATAAAAGACAATGCAAAGAATAAATAAAAAAATTAATGTACACAAGTAACATAATAAAAACGAAGACAGAAGATGATAGAAATAGCCAAGTAGAAATGGAGACAAATCCAGAGTTGCACCTTATCTCATTTGAGCGAAATCTTATTCGTGATCGCATAAGGAAAATAGAGTCGATTCAGCATATGACTTTCATTTGTGAGATATATACATGCCAAAACAGAAAAAAAAATTTAGTAAAAAGAAGAAAGAGCGAAATGTAAAGAGAAAGGCAGCGGGAGCAAGCGATACAACAATCTAACTACGTTGATTAGAGTCAGAGAATATGTAGAATCGAGAACCGGATTCCAAGAACCTGTTTCCATGTTCACGTAAGATCCCCACGTAAGTAATCGACTGACGGATCGGCGACCGTTCAAGTCAGCGACCCCAACAACCACCGACCACTGTTCAACAAACTTTCGCGGGCATATATGAGCATCTTTTCCGCGATTGTCCGAAACCCAGGAAAAGTCGAATTAAACATTCTTTTAAAACTACTAGTATTCGAGACCGTGTACTAGGAATTTGTTTACTCCTTGAGTATATTTTATATTATGAATATAAAATATCATTATAATTATATACGAAGTATAAAGATCTAGACGTAATATTATCAAAATGAACATTGTTTTTCAGTATTCATTATTTGTTTTACTAATTTATTAAGATACTATAATATCTATCTATAAAATTATCTTTGAAATTTCAAATAGAAAAAATATTTTAATCATAATTTTTAAAGCATCCGTTACTTATTATATAAAAATACTTTTTCATTTACTATTTTTGTTTTCATGACAAATTCCTTTCGTTACTAATTTTCCTAATTTTTTTTTATTAAATTTTTTACAAAACGTTAAAGATTAATATTTAATTTTTAGTATCAACTAAGAGTTCTTTAGTAATAAAAACGTCAAAGATTTTTTAATACAATATAATTTAATAAAATATAATATAATATTATATAAGTATTAAATATAATATAATATTATATAATAATATAATATTATATAAGTATTAAATATAATATAATTATATAAGTATTAAATATATATATATATAAGTATTAAATATAATATATATAAATATTTATAATATAAATATAAATATTAGAAATATTTAAATTATAATTTAAACACGAATAAACATAAATCAAATAAACATGAAAATCAAATGCTTATATTTACTTTAATTTTTATAAGAATCGATTTATTAAAGATTAAATTTTATTCCTTAAACAGATAAGATATAAACATCAAGGTTTAATATGTTAAATTTAATTGTAATACCAAATTATTCTTAATCGATTATTTGAAAAAACATAGAAAAATAACTTTTATGTTGCAATTATTATTTTTAAATTTTAATTAGAACATTTAAGTTAAATTTAAATCTAATGATTAAAATTATTACGAACATTTTATATTTTTCTACAGAATAGTTTTATTATGAAATATTAAAATCATGTACAAAAAATATAATTTATAATTTGAATATTTTTATTTATTGAATTTTTAAATTTATTAATTTTTCTGTCAATTTATGAAAATTATAATTTTTACTTAGGAAGTAATACAAGATTTTCAAGTTTTAAAAATTGACATCAGAGTATTAGAACTTATTTTATATTTGAATATATTATTCAAACTTATTTACATATTTGAATATATATATTACTACTTCTAATATAAATAGTAATTATATAGAAGGTAGTTTTATATAGAATTTTTAAACTTTTTATATCTTTATTTATGAAATAAGAATAATCACAATTTCAAAATTAATATTAATGATATCGATCAATGAATTTATTTCATAAATGAAATAACTGAAATGAATATAAGTATTCATTCAAATTATAAAGTTTTTAAATTTGACTATTATTATTATGAATAAATATTTATTCTTATTAAAAATAAATTAAGTAATTAAATAATTATTATATAATCTTTTTATGTGTATGAATAGAATTTATAAATCTAAAATAAAACAAAAAATAATATATTAAATAATTATAAAATTTATTTTATAATTTTAAATAAATTTTTTTAATTATATTTTTCTCACCTCTTTTAAATCTATTGTTGCACCATAATAAGTTTAATGCTACTACTTTACTTCTTTAATACTACTACTTTAATGTTGCATTAGGATTACATTACACATCTATTTAAATGTCTTAAAATGTTCAGTAATTAATTATATTCATTTTTATTGTATATATTATTAAAATATAATAAAAAATGTATACATTTAAAACGGTTCATATTTTTTATATTAAATTAACCAATAAAATTATTTACTTATAAAACTATAATTTTTGATCAATAATCTGAATAATCTTTCGAATTATTAAAAAACCCGTTACTTTTTCAAATCAATATTTATAGCCTTAAATTTAAAATACTTCATTGTCCGATAAATTTTATTTTTTAATAAATAAATTTATAATTATTATAGAACTATATATCTTATAGAATCATTTATATTTAAAAAATTATATTCCTTTTTTATATTCTATGGTTGTTGCTTTATAATATTTTTTATTTAAAAAAATTAATATTTGAAATTATTACATAAAAAGATTTTTTTGTAAATAGATTACATGTAAATAATTGTTAAGTATTTAATAAGTCTCTATATTTATAGTACAGATAATGGTGATTAAAAATAAAATTTCAAATATTTAAAGAAAATTTAATTTCACAAATTCTCTAATTTTTTTAGTTACAGAATTTAACTTTATTAAGACAATAAAACAAAACAATCATTAAAAGTTCGCTTTAATAAGTTTAAACGTTTTCGTTGTTGGACATACTGAAATTTGTAACGTATAGAAAATGAAATAGAGAAAATATCTTAATATTTTATACAACTATTGCCAATTACATCGTTTTTCAAATCATCTATAATTACATTTCATCCTCAGCTATTTGCAGTTATTTACCAATAATAATGTTTACAGTTTAATTACATAATGCCATGCATTTCACAATTTCATTTTTGTGAATCTTACGTATAAATATAGAAAAATTATTTAATACTTTGTTTTAAAGCTTTACTAAAACATTATTTTTAAATACGGTGTATACGTTCGGTTATACACTGAAAAAATTTTATTTTTCGTTAATGCTGTCTCTTATTAAATTACATACATTATATCATATTGAAATTATTGGAAAGTGAAATTCCCATAGATATGCAAGACATAAATTTTAACTAATAAAAAATCTTGGTAAATGACATTTCTGGAAAAATTATTCTGTCCTTTAAAAAAATAAGAGTTCATAAACTCATTATCCCAAAAAAATAGAGCAAGACAAAATTAAAAGAATGAAAAATATGTTCAGTTAATGTTTTTCACATTAATGACATTTTTCCCTCAATTTATTTTACTTGTGATGATTAAGCATTTTATATTTTTTCAAACTTTTTAAATTTAGATTAAATCTTTATTTTAGCCTTTTTAAGAAGATGAATAAATGAAAATGCAAGATTTATTTTTATAATAAATGTTTAACTATTTTTTAATTCTATTATAATAAAATATAAAGTTAAAAAATAATAATTACATACAATTTTTAAATATTGTTTTTTGTATTAAAATATTTATGTAAAAAAGGCATAAATTAAACATCAAATTTGTTTTTTTAAACTGAAATATATACAAATTAATAAAATTTAAGACAAAAATATATTAAAAAGTAATATTAATTAATAGTTATATAGTCAACCCCTAATTTTATTTTTTTTGTTTAAGAAGAATGTACTTATTATAACGGAATTCATATTTGGTTCATATAACATTTACTCAATTTAAAAAGTAATGTTTTTAGTTATAATTTATATTAAAATATTTTTTTATTAGTTATTATTTTAAAAGAGCTGTTTCATCAACCATCTTATTTTTCTGTATCTATTTAATAATTATTTTGTCTATTAAGACACTTTGGAAATTAAAATACATGTAGACGAAATAATTCTAGAATATAAAAGATTCAACAGTTACTTTTTCTCTAAATCAAGGAAGCTTATATGTGATGATAAATACGAATAAATACAGTTTATATAAAAATTAATTTAATTTAATGTTCATTATTAGTTTTATTTTAATGTATATTAGTTTTTATATTCATAAATATGATAAATGTATAAGTAATGTAATATAGAGTGTTTTCAATAACAATAACAATTTTTCAGGATTAAATTTTTATAGTTTTTGACAGTTTATTTATAAAAATAATAGCTTCCATTTTGAAAAATAATTACTTTGCGGTACATTATTTCTAAAAGATTTTCATATTTTTTTAGAAATATGCGCAATGACTTACAAAATTTAATTTATATGTTTTTACTTGTAATATTATGATTATGATTGTAATATTATGAATAATACATCCTAAATACGTTTTGAAGACATTTTGAAGTAAAATTAGAATGCATATATGAAGATATCCTGAATTATATCAAATATAATTTTCAATAAATCAAGTTGTTATTGAATTTATTTATTGTATTAATATCTAAAGATATAGACAAATTGTATGTATTTCTTTATATTTAAGGCAGTACTACATTTTATTAAATGCATATTCTATTTTCAATAGAAAACAAAGAAATTGAATCTTAACAATATGTTTATCTGTTGTTAATATATTTAAATTATTAATAGACACATTATACTTTATTATAATGTATTAGATATATATTAGATATATAAGAGCATTGTAATTGTGGAATATTTGTTATAGACTTAATTACAATTAATGTAAAAATATCAAGTGTAAAATGTCAAAAATAAAAATATAATGTAGGTATATTTTTTAATGTAATAATAAACTGTAAAGTAAATTAAATATAAATATTAAATGATCAAATCTAATATTTGTTTTTTAGTTCATGCATTAATTTTTATTTGTATTGCAATTTTTTTATTAGATAATACATTACTTTTTTAAATAGATAATACATTTTGATTGTCATATTTTAAAATTTTATTTCAAATTTTAAAAAATTCATGTTGTTTTAATTTGATATGATTGTTTATTACAATTGTAGTGATAGTCGGAGTAGGGAAAGGCATAATGAATAAAGACATTTACACAGTCTATAAATAAATTGATTTGTTTCCTGTACAGCTATGTACATTAAGTACTTTCGCGACATAACCTCAAGGCCTTTCGAAGCCATCTTACCTCAAAGAGCAAGAGCTGCTTATAATAAAGAGCGCTGTGTCTCTTATTCGCCTGGCTTCTACGCGTTTTCAAGAGCTGTAGAAGTTCTAATGTCATCTTCCGGATCTCACACCTACGCACAAACCTACACCATTCTCTGCCAAGCATTTCTTTTTATTATAATGCGTATACCGCACTTGACTAATAGTCAAAAAACTAAAATTTCCAATTGTACGTGTCGCAACAGTATAATGTTACTGCTTTAGCTGTTTCCATAACACTGCTCTCAAATGGTACTTCCTCCTAGCTACGGTTTCTAAATTTATTAGAATAAGCCCTTATTGTATTTATTATGCACCTATTACATTAATTAGTCTATTTTAATTATAATTTAGGTCATACGCAATAGTTTTAACCCCCTGTCCGTAATATGTATTATATCGAATGGTATTTCTATTTACTTTCCAAACATAAAAATTACAATTTTTCTTATAACTTCTAATGTATATTCTCATTTAAACACACCTTTTAACATAAATATACTTATTAATCCAGAAATGTTTTTAAATAGGTATATACAAGGAATAGTTTTCTAGGAATTTTTTATTTCTTAATAAAAATATTTCAGTAGTTATAAAGATACTGGGTCAGACATACATATACATATCAAACACTAAATTACAATCATTAATTAAAAAAATTTATCCGAGAAAAAAATAAAAAAATTAATAAATTTAATTATCAGAAGAAATTTTTATTTACACATAAAATATACTTGTAAATTACACTTGTTTTATAATATATACAATCTCTATATTATAGTATATAAAAATATAATAGTTACATTGTTGCATACAATTACAGTAAAATAAAATATTAATTATCTTTTTGATGTAATGCATAATACAATAATATTATCACAAATAATTTTTCTATTGTTTAATGTTTATTAAACGTTATCACATTTACACAATTATACTTGTAACATTCCATTACATTTCTAGATTATCAAGTGTATTTTTGAGTACTATGTAATAAGTAATTATTAACGTAGAACTTGCTTGAAAATATGTTTTTTGATCAACATATTCTCTGTTTAAGAAAATGCGATATTATAAAAATTGTTTAAATTCTGAAATTACGAAGCCATTGATCGGTTTATTCGGCAGTGTTTATTTTTATAAAGCAAAAAGTACTTTTTTTATGTATTGGTACATTCCGATATATTACAGTTGCTTAAGCTTTTTCAAAACTTATTTATTAATACTTATTCGTTTTCTAATATTTTATCATGCCGAGTTTCTTTCATATCAATTTTTTTCTCTCTAGAAGAAATAAATTCTGTATGATATATTATAACTAATTTACTTATTTATATTAAAATATGTAGCTTCGATGATATATACAAAAATATTACAAGAAATGTTTCGAAATTTAAGCGAAAACTTATTTTCTTACTTTTATTAAAAAAAAAGTTATACATACAATGTATATTATAAATATTACTATACTTTGTATAGAAATAATATTTATTATTTAAAAAATTATACATTTATTTAATTCTTTCATACTATATAATAATAATTGCTTTATATATTCAAATAATATTCGTATAATATTTAGTTACATTACTTTATATTAAAGTTGAAAAGATTTAATAAAAAAAATAATTGCTTATATTGAAATTGTAGCTATAATTTTCATTTAGTACATTTTTATTATTTTTAAGTCTCCAAATTTTCAGAATAGTTTGAATATTGTCATTATTATAATTATAAAAAAAATTACTGAAAAGTTTGGTTCACAAAATGTAAATGTAAACATTATCGTTTGTTTTCAGATAAAAAAAATTTTATTCCTTCATGGACTATAAAAAACTATTTTTGCTGAAAAAGATAAATGAGCCGCTAAGTTAATTACGAATTAACATTTTTTTTTAAAACTTAAATTGAATATTTAAGAAATGAATACACTTCCATCAATTACAATAATCTGGAAACCTTTTAGTTTGTACAGCTGCCTGAGATGTTTTTTCTGGAACCTGGTATAAACAGAAATAAAATCTAATTGCAGGAATTTTATCTGCCGCCTCGAATTAGCAATATAATATATCTTTGGTTGTGTATCTTGTATCAAGTTATATAGACTTGCCAAGCATTGTTTTTAATATTCTATTGAGTATTTTATTTCCATTTTACATTAAAGGCATTAGCTCTGTTGAATTAACAAAAGATCGATACTTTTTGGTGTACTACTGCTACATTAACACACATAACGGAAAAATGTTATCAGTGCTATCGATATGATAAACAACAGAAACTTCTTAACTATTATCCCTTGTATCCGTATTTTAGAAATTAAATAAAATTCGTTTTATACGTATTATTATAATTTGTTTTATATCATAATCTAAATACGCAACTGACTCAAAACAAAAGATTTTCGTTTCAACTCAAATAACTATATAAATAGTAATTAGTTTAAACATCTAATTTTTAGAAAATCTACGGACTGATGAAAGTAAATCATCCATAAGCCTATATCATTTGTGTTGAAATAAAAGCTTTTCTAATATAAATTTAATGTAAGATTATTATAAATATATTTATAATAATATACACCAAACTACTATCCATCTTCATTTAGTATATGAGGAATATTATGTAAATATTTCCGGCTCGTTTCTATTAACATTTATAATTAACTATATTATTAATTTATATTAACCTGTACAGTACAGACTATTTTATTGAGCCTTTGTCAGTTGCTTTTCTCCTCTGATAACCGGGCATATTCGTACCACTTGAGCTCCTTGGTCGACGGATCTGCCGGCTTAATCCCACGTGTAGACATGTCCGCCTGATTTTTTTTAGTTGGGACATAACCCCATATAGCCTGACGATAACATAAATCTTATTTGTGACGAGAATTTTCCAGTGCGACGGATGATTATTTAGCTATGTCAGCACATCGCTCCATAAAAATACTGAAAGGTTCTTATTCTCCTGCAGATGTTGCAAATATGTAACCAATTATTATTCGCATGTAAATGGCTGCAGGATATGCTCGCGTAGACGCATTGCAGAATCCGTATCGTTGTAATACATGATTCTTAGGTATCCATAACCACCTATGTATTTTAATGTTTGGGATCGAATCCAATGATTCACAATATTCGATCCATTTCTAAATTAATTCGGAAGGAAAGGGCATGTACCAGTTATTCTTACATATACTTGTATCCTGCATTATAATTTTAGCAATCAAAGAGTCGAGCAATGTTACTTAAAATCACTCTTTTCGTCGTTCTTTCTATTAGAATTCCTTCTATTGTCATCTTTTCAGCTTTAAAGCTGAAGACGTCTTCTTCAAAATACCAAGAAATACCGAGACTCTTAACTACGGGCTCCTTTAAATAAGGGCTCCTTTTACGGGCTATATTTTAATAGAGTTTTCACCCTCTTGATCTCTTCCTGTTTTATCTGACCTTAAATGTATGTCATTGGTAGCCCACTTATCCAATTATATGTCAGCGATACGCAGCAGTATAACGAGCTCATCCCTTTTCCGTATAGCTATCGCTAGCTCTTCATTGCCTGCGAAAATATTGTTTGATGTACGTAGCTGAAATGAGAGATGATCCAGCAAGGGGATATTTATTCATGTCATCCATAGCAATTGTTTAAGGGTCCGAATCGTTAAATAAGGAGCGCAAACCATTCCATAGGATATCGTTTTCTAACAGTATTTCTCTGGTATATGCTGGATCGAGGCGACCAAACAATCTTTGTAGGTTATGATTAGTCTCTCTAACCCACATTTAATGAAATATTTTCACGATATGAATCGTAAATACTTACAGATATATCCCCATTAAGACACTGACTATCATGTATCTTCCTTGAAGCATTTAAAACGATGCGAATTTTCCTCTTTTTCTCTGTTTCGGTTATCACTACATGATGCAGTAAATACAATGCTGTAAGATTGCTTAGGCTGTCTTTAGTCTTTCATAAAATCCGAATACTCCTTTTCTACGGTCAAAACCTTTCAAAATCGGCGATGAGTGCTTGAAAAAGCTTCTAGTACCATGCGATGTGTCTCATAAGCCACTGCTAGATGTAAGTCTTTAACGGGTAATTACACTGCATAGCGACCCACAGTATCGTGACCGTAGGTAGAGGCCTATGTCTTTGGATTTTTGTTCTTTTGTCATCACTTTTAGTGCAAGAGGACCCAGTTCCTCTAATTTCCAGAATTTGTCGAGACTCTATATCAAGGATACCTTTACAATGAAATTAAAAGCCCGTACCTATACTCCAGGGTCACTTTTCGCCCGCCGTACGTAATGGCTGATAGAGTAATTCAGCATAGTGATTTGGGCTATATTTGATTTATCTGGCAAACCTATAATATCTTCATTGAATAAAGGACCATAAACATCGTCCCCAAATATCAAATCAATGGATTTTGAATGATAGTATTCAGGGTAGACAAGGGATCTAAAACGGTTCTATTCTTGAAGTTAGACGAGGTAAAATATACTAATCCCCGTCAAATTAACATATATATATATATATATATATCTATATCCATCCATCCATCCATCCATCCATCCATCCATCCATCCATCCATCCATCCATCCATCTATCCATTCATCCATCCATCCATCCATCCATCTATCCATTCATCCATCCATCCATCCATCCATCCATCCATCCATCTATCTATCTATCTATCTATCTATCTATCACCAGCAGATGCCACGACGTCTAACAAAGTAATGAACACTATGTCCTAAGGAATAACAAATTAAATTTTTACTCATAACCATGGGCATATGTTTGAAAGTTGCAAACAATATGCCCATGTGCACCACCTCGCTGATTGTGTTGAAGGAACAATTGGCGCCCTTTCTTCATTTCTTTTACAATGTCTTTCTTTGTTTCGTCAATCGAAATAGCGTAAAGCGAAAATTTTCGATTTTTCCCACCACTTATTTTCCTATATTATGTTAACGATTTCCAATATCCTGCCCGCGTTCGTTATTAGACGAATATTTGCCGCGAGAAGCTTTACCATTATCTCGCTTGCAACCTTATTTGCTCGTACTTTTCCGTCGCAGGCTCTTCTGGACGTTCTTCGTTCAAGGATTCTTCGTGAGCATTGATATAAAAATAAGTATAAATATTTTAAATTCAATTAAAATTAACATTTTTTTTATTTCTAATTTTGAAATATTAACTATTATTATCGAACTGCAATCTCAATTACATGATAAAAAATATATTGTATAATACGACATATGTATACTTCAATAATATTTTAAGTTACATATTAATAAGGATAATAACGTAATTTTAATATTTTATAAATCCAATCAATTAATTATAATAATCCAATTAATTATAATAAACGTGCACTTGTATCCATGTAAGTTTGGACACACTTGGGTAGGTATATGCAATATCTCCTAAATTCATAGATTACTTTTGAAAAGCTTTTGATAAATTAAAAATGAAGCGCATAAGTATATTCATATAATTTTTTCATCAGTTTATATTTAAAATAAAAATGAAACACAAGTCATATAAATAATATTTACTATTTTTAAAAGCTCGTTCGATACTTTATTATCGAGTAATTTTTAGCCTCATTAGTAGCTAAAACTTTACAAGACTTATAATAAATGTTAAAAATAGGAAAATGGAGGAAAATACATATTCTTATGCGATATGAAAAAAAGCTTACCATTTCAAAGTTCATAAATATTACAAGAGCTACATGAAGAAGGCAATGTATTTCTTTGGTTTTCACTATCTGGGGAAGCCGTCGCATAACTCTTTAAATAAAATATAAGCATTCTTATTTAGAGTTGCAGTGCTTATAGTCACGCATAAGAGCTCATCTCATTAGTCAATTTAGCATTTGTCGGGTAAGAAAAAAGAAAAGTATGGTGGCTCTTTCTTTCTCTTGCTTCACTTCAGATAGCGAAGCTGCACATAAAGAGCGAAGAATAAAATATAGAGAAAAAGAGATAGAGGTTTTGCAATGGACATCATGCGCTCTCAGCTTTCACACTGGCGGCGCTGGTGTAACTTGTTAGCCCAGCGCGCATGCATCTCTTCGTACGACGGACACAACACGACACCGACTTGTTTATGTGAACCGCTCTTTGAACGAAAAAGATAGAGAGAATGAGGAAAGGTATGGAGAAAGAGAGATAGAAAGATAGTGGGAGCGATAAACAGTGATGGGATTTATATCCAGTGTATAGATATATAAAAGTGAGATAGAAAACGAGAGAGGAATAATTCAAGTTCAATATAAAAATATATAGAAGTAATAAAGAGCGGAAGAAAAGATATGAGCAAGATTTAAATGATTATAATCTAATACAAAGTTATGGAGCGAAAAGACAAAATAAAAAGAACAGTAAAAAATAAAAATGTCCTATTTGCTTTTCGCGGTGGTTAACTAAATCACACCCCGTGGATTTTATATTAAAACAAATAATTAATTCAGATGCAATGCTACACTACGGGTGGTCCCTCTGAAGAAAGTGCTTGAGCGCGAATGAACAATAAGAGCAGTGCGAAGATAGCCAACAATAATAACTTCTGTCTTTTATAACAACTTCAAGTAATAAACTGGAGTAATGAAATAATTATTGTAAAATCATTATGAGCAATTAAAAGATGATAAAATAATTGTAGTTTCGAAAACATCGTATAAAATGATAGCTATAAAAAAAATATTTAAAATATCTTCGGCTAATACATATTTATCATAACCAATCATTTATGTGATCAATTATTTCGACATTTTTAAAAATTATTATTAATTTATATAATATAATAATATATTCATATTTGATTTGTTTAAAAATAATATTGATAATGAAATTCCTATTAATCTTAACATTTTATATCATTCATAAATTCAATTTTAAATCTTTAATTCAAAGACAATTTTTTTTTACACTCATATATAAACTAAATTTACATTTTTAATACAAAATCAAAATATATATACATACACACATCTCTCTCTCTCTCTCTCTATGTAAATATATAGATATACATATAATATAAACTTTTTAATAATCAATACAATTAATATTAAAAATATATTTGTATTTATAAAGTTCTTTTATTTGTAAAGCATGTACAAATATTATTACTTAAAAAATTTATCGAAAATATGAAAGTTTTTTATAATTTAATGTTATAAGTTCATTAAAATTAAATACCGAAGTACCATCTTCAAATAAAATACTGATATATTGATTTATTGAATATCATCATTTTCATTCTGAAATATTGAATATTAATTTGTTTAACATTATGATATTCTTTCTAATAAAATAGAACTTCACTTTATCAAATGAAAATTAGAAATTTTTTTATTAGAATAGAAATTTACATTAATCTGCGATTGATCTGTCTGTTAATTGTCATATATAGTATCTAAAATCTTTGCATAATTCAAGATATTGTAACAATTTTACAAACAGATAATTAATTTATTAAATACGACTCTTCATATTAAAATTATAAATTTATATTTATATATTGTACATGAATTTATAGATTCTGTAAGTAAAATTATATATATATTTTTAAATAATCAATATTTAATATAACTCACATTTCAGTTTTTTAAATAAGGTTTTAGGCTTTATATTTAAAGAAATTAAATATAAATATTTAAATATTTATTACAATTATACATATATTATTAATAATTAGTAACAATATATTTTTTTTAAAGATTTGAAAAACTTTATTAACTGTATTAATTCGTTTCATTTCATAAATAGCTTCCACATAAACATAAGTAATTATTTAAAATAATTATAATATTTAACATATTTTATCTTCTTTTTTTTAATTCTAAAAATTTAAATCCTATTTCAAAACTTGTTGCATCAAAAAATTTTGTAGTAAAATTATGGATTTTGATTAAAAAATATTTAAGATTGATTATTCATAAATAAAATAAAGGACGAAATAATGTTCAAATAAAATTTATCATTTTAATTTTATAATTAATAAGAAACATAAGAGACATTTCATATAAACTACTAAAAATATAGTTCTTCTGTGTTGACGTAATGAACTACGTAATGATTGCTGAGTACTAAAACTTGTTCGAAACTCGTTTCATTTATAAAAGTAAATTGTTTGTTCAAGAGATGTATGGTGCCTTCACCATACATGAACTGCAAAGTCATAGTTCCCGAATTTGAATACTAGCGACGTTTCCTAATGTTTGTTTTCATTTACTGTACGGAAATAGATAATATATATAGAAGTTTCTTCAACGCTCTTCGCTAAAGTTTATGAATTTTCGTAGCGCTTGCTCTTATTCTGTATCTCATCGTTCTTATTTATCCCTGAATATCATTGAGTAGCTCTCATAAATACTGAGAGTATTCTAAAAAAAAATTACACAATTAAAATAGTTAATTTATGATGAATTTTATTTTTATAATAGTAAGAATTTGAGTAATTTATAATCAAATTAAATGAAAATCAGTATTAGTACTAAAAATAAATTACATTTATTCACTTTTATTTAATGCTCATAAAGTATTCTTATATTGATATTTATTTTACTAGCTAATAATTTACTACATAATAGTGTAATATTATAATGAATTAAATTTAAAATTCATTAGCATTAAAATTTAAGAATATTATAATGAAAATTTTTATTATAATAAAATTAATTCGAAAATAGAAAAATGAATGCATATTATATGATAAAAATAATTAATTATTTATTAAATAAATAATTTGTTCTAACTTTTACTAAATAATTTAATAATTATTTGATATACAGCCATTATTGTATTAATAATAATCAGCAATTAACAATTTTACATAAATTAGGTAAACTGTGTTTAATGAATTAATTTAATAAGTTAATTTTAATAAATGTTTAAAAAATACATAAAACAACAGTTTATATTTTATATATATTTATTTTTATAAATATTTTATATATTTTATATAATAATTCTATATATAGAGAGAAGGTATTCGTCAATAGACGAATATTTACAGAATGAAACAGATTCATTACAGTAAAAAATAAATGGTAATGCGATAATGATGTTTCACGTCTTATCATATTATCACCATATCCTCTAGAAAAACAATAGATAAAATAAAGGAAAATTTAAACGTCATGATGATGACTAGGTATTTCCGGGTGAAAGATAGTAATGAAAACAGTTCCATCTCTTATAACCATGGCTATCACCATCATTACTATAGTCACTGTTTGTCTCTTTTTTTCCATTCCCCACTTCCTTGATCCTTCTTGTAACGTGTGTCAAACGCTCTATATCTAAAAGTTTCGGGAGAGCTTTTGCAAATCATCGGATTCTCAATTTCTGTTAATGAATGCTTTAATAAGACGTAGATAATCGCACAAGCGACATAAAGGTGAGTTGCATAAATAACCCCAACGAGAGAAAAGTTGCATAGTAGAAGAAGTTCGCAGATGCTAGCTTCAGCCCAGGAAAAGTGAAAAAGAACCGGTTCAATTCAAATTATGCAGATCACCCAACTCGATGAGTGAGATTCTACTCCTATGAAAATTGCTATTGAGTGCTCTACTTCATTACACCTTTAAGAGAAGCCATATGCCTTCTATCCCTTTGTAATTCTTATACTATAATAAATAATTACAAATTACTGGTGCCTACTTTAAAATGAGCTTTATCGATTAGAATACTTGAAATGAGATTTACTTTATTCTATGTCAAAACATTTTTTTCTAAATTCACTAAAATAAAAAATATTTTTTACTTACTGACTTCTCTATTATGAATTTTCATTATTCATCAATATATGTATACATTATTTTCTTATATTTTTTATACGTTATTGTTAAAAGTATACTTAATTTTTTATATATAATTTTATTATATCTACGAAAACATTTATAACGAAAATATTTTTTGAAAGATTAGTTTATAAATATCTATTTCATTATATAGTATCAGTTAAAACTAAGTTTATTTTTTACATTTGTAAAAACTTATGCTACATTCTAAAAATATTGATTCCTATATTCTATAATTTAATTATATACATACATGTACTTAATATAGAAAATAAACAATTTTATAATTTAATTTTTAAAAACACATGCAACAGTAAATATATTTATTTCATTATTAATTCCATGCATCCTTTGTTATATTAATAATGTTAACTATAAAAGTCAAGTTCGTTTCAGCAGTTGGTATACAAGTATTTATAAGCGATATCGGGAGTATTTTCTTATTCGATAATAATCCATAGTATGCTAAGCATTAAAGCGAACCTGATTTTTACACATAACACTAGCTAAATATATAATTATGTTATTATTAATTTATGTATTTTATTCTACATATTTAGTATTTTATAAAATTATAATAATGTCATAGTAAATTATTTCAATTCTTAATATTAGTATAAAATTATTTTAAAAAAAATTAATATGAAATGTTTTTTGATCGAAAGACGATGATATTATTTTTGAAAGGCAGACCAGAAGTTTCTTCTATTGAAATTCTTTTGCTGCTTCATTTATTTTCTGTTTTTCAAATAAGGATGCGAGAAAGAGACAACTAGTTGGGTACTTGGATCTGTTGGTTTGTCAGATTGCGACCCTGAGGAACCGGTTGTCATGTCGCTCATAAAAGATCGTTTAATGCATCGTTCTTGATTGTATGCATCCACAAACTAACGATACTATAAAAACTCACAAGGATACCAATCTACATTCTGTTATACTCCGTCTTGAACTAACTTTAGACAAAGAGATAGAAATAAAAAAACGAGAGTGAGAGAACAGATAAACAACTTAATGAAAGCAAAAAAGAAAAAAAACGAAGTAAGAGAGAAATTGATAAGAGCCCGGAATTCAGTCAATATAAAAAACCATATTATTGAAATTATTATCTAATAATTAAATCTAATATAATCTTTCTGTAACAGTAAATATTTTCGATAAAGTAATATTAAAATTAACTTCTTAAATGGTACATCTATTAATATTTAACTGGTTACAAAATTAGGGCATTAAATATATTTTTATTTTTTATAATATAAATACTACAAAAAGTATACATATTATTAAATAACTAATAGCTATGAAAATATTATTCAGTCAACTTTACTCATTATGAATATTTTGGTATTTGTAAAACATTTAAAATAAAATATTTAAAAATAATTCTAATGATTTACAATAAACTTTATTTATATTTGTATGATCATAATATGAAGATATTTTTTAGATGTGACTTAAATGTTTCAAATATTTATTTTATAAGCGTTATTAATTTTTTAACTATTTAAATATATTATTTTATACTTTAATCATAAGATTTTTTAATAGTATCTAATATTTGCATAAAAATAATATTTATAAGTGATATTTCAATTACAATTGACTATTTATGGAATTGATTCAAATCAAGATATTAAACATTATTATACTAATAATAATGTGTATAGTTTTATATATTTTTAAACAAAAAAATTCATTTGCTTTATATGTGTATTATATAGGTACTTCGATAGCGCAAATAGTGTGATAATCTTGTATAAAATGAAGAAATAAATTTATTGTTCAATTTAAATAAAATTTAATATAATGATAATTTCAAAAGCTCATAAAAAGATATCAGCTCAAAAATGAACATTTATAGGAAACCAAAGTCTATATAAATAAGTATTAATGATGCACTATGATCTGCTCTGTTGAATACTTTAGTATTTTTGATTATATACATTAAATAATATTCGAGACGAAAGAATAAAGATTATTTTTAAATGTTACATAAATGTAACAAAATTTTATTTCAAATGGTACGAAATTGAACATACATTAAAGTACATTAAAAAATTGACCTTTGATAATAAAATGATTATATAAAAATAATTAAATTTTTTTCTTTTCACGGGCGAAGGATTTTGGGCGAGGTAAATAAAATAGATTTATTTTTTACAGATGAATAATAGTTTATTTTCTGTAGTTACGAGGTCGTTATTTTATTTTTTTTAAATAATGATTATGTATTCACAAGTTAATTCTTAATATCGTTCACAAAAATTCGAAGAGGAAGAGTACTTCCTTTTTATTCTGCATTTATAAAGGTTGAGAGGTCTTCCCCTTCAGTCAGTGTTCACAAATTTTTACAGAAATTTTATTTTCATTGCAGCGCTCATTCTTAGAAATATTTTTCCTCCGATTCTCCCAATGCCAGCCATCTGCTTAAATTTACCTTTTGAAATTTTACAAAACCCACTACTCAAAGATTATTCTTGCAACTTAATAGTTTTATTATTCTAAGAGTCGTTTAGCCTTGTAATTAGGTACCTATATAGATCTGTGTAACACTCTTATTTCTTCTCTCAGTGGAAAAAATACGTTTTCGAACTATATATTTCCGAAAAGAAAAAAATCACAGATATATTTTTCCATTTTCTATCATTTGTTTTTCAGGTTAGAAAATTATGTGCCTTACATTTAAACAAATTTTTAAGAAAATTAAAATTTACTTTTTCTCCTTAACTTTACAACAGGAATATATTTTCATCATAAACTTTGAAGCGATAAATTACCTCCTAAAAAATATATTTAATTTCATTTCTCTCATGGCGTTAAGAGCTTAATCAATGTATGCGTGAGTTATGCATATGCAGTTACTGATGGCTGTATTTTTAGTACTCCTTCTTGTTAGTCCATTACTGGGTAGATATGGGTTATCATATCCTTTATCCATTGATCCTTGAGACTTCTAAATACACAATAAAGATAATATCTCCATTTTCAAATAAGCACGAGTCATTTCTTCCTGGATTTAGTGTTGATACGAGTTCCTTCAGTTATCTGTTTCAAAAAAAGTCGCAAAATATTGCGCTATTCTTTATTATTTTTGTAAGTTGATCGATACACCATTATAATCAGTTAATATTACCTCTCCTAAAAATGTAACTTTTTGAAAGTTATTTAGTATCAGTATTTCAGGATCACGGGAGTCTATTAATACATGTGTCAATGATCGCGAATTATGAGAATAGTCAGCTTTGGTAAAAATAATGTGAAGCACCACTTTTGTGGTGCCCTATTCCATTAATATCATCCTATGACCTTTTCTCACGAAACGAATTAATCATTCACTAGCATCGCCTACATAATTACATCGCATACATAATTTTTTCTCATCTAATTTTCTCATTTCCTCTTTTAATTTCCGAATTTGTATGTGGTCTGCACTCAATTTCGTTATATTCCCTATAAAGATAATTCAGAATTTATCATAAATGTGGTTAATTCCTAGTAAATCGAATATCAATATGATAACTAGTAATACCTTTCTTTTTGTAGGATTGGTGCTTCCATTCAATAATTTGACTAGAATTTTGTCTAATTTAATATTGAAATTTATATTATGGGTTCATTATACATCATTTTCTTATGCATCATTTTAGCGGATTACGTCTACAAGTAATGTATTCAAGATATTTCTCATCCAATCAGGTATTACGAAATCCAACCTTAATTTACCTGGATCACTTTTTGTATGAATGACTGCATTTCATCCTCGAATAATGCACTAACTAGTAGTTGTCCATATAACTGTATAAGTATTCGAAGCTTGCGAAAAATAGTTTTTCTGTTATGAGTGCCAGAAACCACACTCTTTATTCGAATTCATGATTCTTCGGCTTTGTTGCGTAGCCGAGACATAAAATCGAATAATTTCTTTATAATATAATTTAACATAATGGTACTCAGGATTTAATCTTTTTTTAACAAAGTTAATCATTTACACCTGGTTGCTACATGGTCCATGTTCGTGTTGGCCACGGCATTCGACAGTAGTCCAGTTTCCCACGCTCTTTATACAAACCAACTCGTCTCCTTCAAAAACTATTTGCATAGATATATCTATTTTGTTTTAATTTCTCTCCACATAATGCCGATATATTCAATGCCGAAGTAGGCTCGAATAAGTCGAACGAATGATATTTCTTCTGGATCCCTTCACGGTTCTTCTACGTGTTGTATATCGTTTCATTCATTAAATACGTATATGCTTGTATCCACTTCCCTTTTTTGTCTGCAGTACATGAAGTATCCATCCAAAACTACAAACTAACGTGACCAATTGTCTGCTCTCTGTTCCTCCAATTCTCGCTTGACGATATATTCGCAGCTGTCTTGTCCTATCAGTAATTTTGCTTTTGCATTGAAATAAAGAGTAAAAATTAAATGTAAAACTTCAATAATTTTATAATTTTTAAAATAAAATCATTTCCTCATTTATATAATAATTTATTTTTTGTATTACTAATCTGTTTAAATTTTAAACTGTTTTAAACAACTTGTAATTTAATTATTTTCTTTAATCTGAATATATTTATATTATTTAATATTATTAATTTTATTAAATTTAAAAATATATTATTATTTAATTTTTATTTAGAAATATATTCTTTTCATGCTTTGTCATAATTAAAAACAAATATTTTGATAAACATTAGTAAATAACTAATTAAAAAATTAAAAATCATTGCAAACTTTGCCTATGCAAACTTTAAAAAAAAATAAATTAGCACTTTATTTTAATTAATTTTATAAAATAAAATTTTTTCAAATATAAATTGATAAAATGCATATAAATAAAAAATAAACTTTATTTCTTAATTATCCAAAAATTTATTTCAATATTAATTGTATAATAAAACTAAAAGATACTATTAAAATTTAAAAATTTCATATTGAATCATTTTAACTTTAGATTCAACTCATATTTTATTAAAAGTAATTTATTTACTTTAGTCTTTAAAAATTGAATTTTTCGATATTTGTAAATGATTGTTAATATAATTTTTAAAGCTAACATATTTGTTTAAATAAAAATTTCCCTAAAAAATTAATAATTCTATAATTATATCTTTTAAATAAAAATCAGATATATATGAATGCACACATAAAGCATTTTGAAATTATAATAATTATTAATTTTAATGGTATTCTATTTCTAAGATTTCCTGTTATTAAATTAACTTGATAATCATTTATTACATAAATGTACATAAATGTATGAACATGAAAAAATATCATTGATTTAAAATAACATGACAGACTTTAGAGGGAGGCACGTTCTAGAAATAATGTCCAGAACAAGGCTGATTTTTTTTAAACACCGGATCTGCGCTAACCTTTCAGAGGCTCTGCTATGGACAAAGTTTTCCTACCGTAGTACCTTTAAGACATTTGGGTTAGTAAATTCAGTCGCTAGAAGAAGCTGAGGAAAAATCTAATAACTAATACTTCTTATTTTTTAATAAGTAGTAGAGGCAACCAGAAGCACAAACAGAGAAATTATTTCTCCCGACCAATATGCGTTCTGGTCATATTAGATATCAAAACCACCTTCAATTTACTAAGAAGTATGGATATTTATAGGGAATTCGATCGAAACTTTAAGATATCCCTATATCTAGTTCGAATGATTAAGGACTGTCTGAATAACTGATCCATTGCCTTCTTTACGAAATGGTAAAGAGATCTAAAGGGAAGGAACGTGCATGTGGGGTGGTTCAAGGCTCTATTCTAGGATCTCAGTTATGAAATATTTTCTACAATGGGATCCTTCGATTGGAAATTTCGAAAGTCTGCTTTTTGATGAAATAACAGCCATTATTATACATATAGCATACTATTTACAAAGACGCAATTCGATCAGACCATGCGAAGTATTAAGCACAGGATGAGCGATTATGGACTGGAACAAGTGGAAGTTAATACCGAGATTGTATTCCCCACGAAGAAGTGCATATCCAAAGAACAGCATAATTTTTAAAGCAATATTAATTCAGATTATGGGATCTGTAAAGTATCTGAGGGTGACGCTAGATACGTGGCTCATCTTCGAGGTACATATTCAGAGAGAGAGGCGGATAAGGCGGCCGTGGGTGTACATAAGTGGAACACGTCTCTGTATCAGACGATTATAGCTACGTATTGTTGAGTCCGTCATGGTTTATGCCGCAGAATTCTGGCCCAATGTACATGTACTTCGGTATGATATATATCGAAGGCTGTCCAACGAAGGTGTACATTTCCGGTAGCATGCTGGTATTGCAGGATGTCGGAGTTGGCTACTCTAGTGATCGATAAAGTGATTCCCATCGAATTTTTAGATCAGCACAGAAAACTTGTCTACCAAGCAAGCCAGCCACTCAAATGCAGCGAATCCACAGATGGAAGTGGGATACACGTGAGTGGTGGAGCGCCAGATTTATTAATTAGGTGGTCCCGTCGATTGTTGAATAACATGGTGAGGTAAATTATTACATAACCCAGCTGTTGACCGGTCACGGTTATTTACGCGCGTACCTGCTTCGTATGAATAAAGTAGTCGGCTTTAGGTGTATGCTCAATGAATTCGCTGGACAGGACAAGGATCGCCACTTTTATCGAGACCATATTTAAAAAAAATAAGGCGGCCCCCATCTAGGTCTGTAAGGCGAACTACATAGGGTGTCGAAAGACACAGTACCTATGTATCGAGTAGTATCCAGGAGTTCCTTCCTCGATGTAGTGCCTAGCTGCCGTCCTGAGTAGCCGTTATGAACCAGGAAAGGAGGTCTCTTCGGTGTATTCGCGCCGTCTCCGATTTCTACTTTTGAAAGCAGGGTGCAAACAGCAGGTATGCAGGAGAGGATACATAATTATATTATACAAAAAAATTAAAATGTCTAAAATAAATATATAAATGATAATTTTCAAAAATATTAAATAATTTAGTTATTAAATCAAATTTAAAGTTTAATATTTTAAATTAAATATAAATAATATATTTACAACTAATTTCTAGTAGAAAATGTATCAAAATTAATATAATTAAATTCTAAAGCCAATGCTTTAATAAGCTATTTATCGAAAATAAAAATATCCATTATTATAATAATATTTGTTTATTCTAGAAAAAACTAATCCAGTATATGTAAGGACAATTTTATTTATTAAAATTATATTTATTATATCTATGTGCCATCTTTCAATATTTCTCATAATAATTTAATTTCATGTATTTCTTTTCATTCAGAAAAAAAACGGAAATAATGCAGAAAAAAAAGAGGGGATAGGATGAATTTGATTCTTTGACCAACAAAACAGAATGATAGGGAAAACAGTAAAAGCCAATTCGTGAACAAAAAAGTGTAGGTATTCTTTCGAAAGTTGTAATGAAAGAGAAAAGATAAAGAAAGGCAGAAGGAACAGGTACAGTGAGGACGAAAAGAAGAAGAGAGATATTTGAATTAGCGGATAGAGACCGAGAGCAGGAAAGAAGCAGAAGACTGGTAGTCCACAAATATCGACCCAATTTTCGCGTAGAGAGGAGGGCAGCACCAGAAGAGTATCCTATCCAGATTCATCATGTATCCATTCATCGTAGCAGAGCTATAAGAGAATATATGACCGAGGTGGTTTACGTAATTCTCGAACATGAAAATATCTGTGCTTTCTTCTTTAGCTGTCAAGTTACGATGACCAGCAGCATGTCCCAGCTTTTTTTACAAGTCTCATTTTATTTTCAAAACAGTAACAGAATATTTTAGCACCTAAAATCATTGCTAACTTAGTATATTATTTCATATATGTTTGTAAATTTTCATTATATATGGCAATTTATGATTCTTATATTAAAACAAAAAAATATATATATATGAAATCATATAATATCTTATATTAATTTTATAATAATTAGACTTTAAATTTACAGTTTTTCAAAAACAACACAGAAGATTCTTTAATTCATAAATTTAATAAATTATAGTATACAATTAATTGATTAAATTTAATATGTGTTACTTTTTAAATTAAATATTTATGTGAAATATAATAGAATAGAATTTTGAATTACTGATCAAATTAATATTTAAGCACATCTACTATATAGATGAGTATAATTATGTACAAAAGCTATAGATAAAATGTATAATTTATTTAATTTAATTTATTTGTTATAAAGTTATATAAAATCATATAATAACTATGTAAATTATAGCGAACGAAGGCAAAATACTCAAACAATAGATTACAGCAAGATTATTTTCATTATCTTAGATAGGTAGTTCTCATTAAAAATATATTTTTATTCATTGTTAAAGATTTTCTCATTAGTATTCGATGTCAATTATTATGTTTACTTTCTTTATTTTAATAAATCTTAAATGTTCTTATAGAATTTTAAATATTTAAATATTTAAATATAATATATAAAATGTTTATAATGAAATGTTTATAAAATTATTGTTATATTTATATTATAATTAAATTATATACTTTTTACGATGTACTTAAAACGAAATCATTTATAGTAATTTCTTTAATTAAATAATTTCATAATTAAATAATTCTTTAATTAATATTAAAGGTCAATATGAAAGAATAAATCTAGTGACTTATCCTAAAGGAATGAATAATTTATCTTTTACGTAAATAAATTACATATTTATTTTATTTATGTAATATATTCATTATTTTGAATAACCAGAAGAATTTGCATTTATTTAGAGATCTTTCTATAATTCGATAAAAACGTTTTAATTATTATTGGAAATTTAAAGAAATTTTATTTAAGCTTATTGTCATTAAAAAGTTTTTCTAATTTTTCTTAGTCTTGTTCAAGGCCTATTATATACGAGATATTAAAATTGATAAAAAGTATTTATAAACACATAAATTATTTAAGATATTTAGTAGTATAAAACATCGTAAATATAAATGTTATAAGAAATAAATCATTGTATTTTACAATAATTAAAGACTAATAATTTTATGTAAACCCGAAATTCATTGAATGAAAAACTTTACGATATCATTTTATTAGAAAACGAAATTTTTTTTTTTTTAACTATTAAAGAAGTATAACCTATAGAGTAATAAATTTGTTTAGTTTTATAGTAAAATAAATAATAATTGCCAATTTTGATTACTTCAAAGAATATCGATAAGAGAATCTTTATCAATATTTTTTTTTTCTGAATTCGTTAATTGCTTAATAGTATATTAACAATAAAAGTAATATTTGAATGAATTGTAAAATAAAACATAAAATTTCATTTTATATAAAATTTTTTTTTTATTTAATATTTATTTTTTAATTTATTTAATTTTGTTTATTGCGTATATTAACAATAAAAGTAATATTTGAATGAATTGTAAAATAAAACATAAAATTTCATTTTATATAAAAAATTTTTTTTTATTTAATATTTATTTTTTAATTTATTTAATTTTGTGGAAAAAATATCCGAGGCGTTGAATCATTAAATTCGTCTAGACTATAAACTATTTTTCTCTCATAAATATACTTTACAACTTAGTTATTAAACTTGTAGAATCTCCAGCTGTACTTTTCATTTTAGAGAGAAAAATCGAAAAGAAAAACAATAGACAAGTAGGTCGCCTTCCTTAGGTGGTATTCGCTTCTTCTAGGCGTTTATTGTTAGAACTTCTATCTAATAAATTACAATACAAACCAGGATTATTGCGGTGGCATAACGCAGATAAATAAGAATGAAACAACAGGAGGGATAACCACAGGAGCTTCTACCCTATACGCGAAACTTTCAGGGAGGCGCATAGCCAACCTATGACAATAGGCGATTCACAATCCTCCTTAGTAAGTTTCATTATTGACTATGTCTGCTTTCTTCTATAACTACTCTTTCTATACAGTACACTTGAAGAAAGAGTTAAACGTACAACATGAGAGAGAGAGAGAGAGAGAGAGAGAGAAAGAGAATGAAATTAAAAGTGAGCAGAAAGAGAAGAAAATATCAAATTTATTGTTGCTATTCCTAATGTGAATGTTCATAAATCATTGTTGTTTCTATCGCCCAAAGGTAAATCTTTGAATAGCTTCTAATTATATCAGATTTGGCTTGATGAGCCATTTTGTACAAAGAATATTTACCAGACAGTGAAAGAAGTAAATAATAAACCAATGGGTTTCTTTCTTTTAAAAATGTTCGATAATCTGTAGTTAACTAATAATCTTCTAATTGAAAAGAAAATGTTCTATAATACTAATATTTAATTAAAGTTTATTTTAAAGATTTATGTGAATGTACAATATTTAAATCTGAACTAATCACGTTAATATATATATGTGTATATTTAAATAACATAATTTAATTAAGATTATTATCAAGTATCTTAATAATATAAATACTTTACTTATAGCAGTAGTTTGACATTTAAATTTTTACATCATACTTTTAAAATAGCTCATAAAAATTAAGTAAATATTGAATGTGTAACTAATAATTTATACTTATATATAGAATATATAAATAAAATAATTCATATTATGAATTATTCTATAATTCTGTCTAAAATATCAAATTATGTTACAACAAAATTAATAAACATCATCATCAATAATATAAACAGATAAATATTTTATAAAAGTAAGTTCACTACTAAAACTGTTATCATACACTTAATTGATTAAAAAGTAATTGTTAGAATACACACTTAAAGTAAACAGAATCTTATATAAATTGCACAATATTATATAAATATATAAATTATTTACAGAAGTTTATAAATTTAAACATGTTTAATCATTGGAAGTTTTGAAAAAGTTACAAATAACTTTCTACTTTTTAATTGAAATATTTAAAATTAATTATGTATGTAAATTTATAAAAATTCTATAAATCTTTTTTTGACTGAAAGTTATTAAATTAAATTATTTATTATTTAAATACGAAATGTTGTATCTCTTTTTTTAAAACTACTAACTTTATTTTGATTATTATAATTATAACTATAATAAATTTTATAAACTGATTATATACAATATAACAGTAAAATTATTGTGAATACAATTAAATTTACTGTGAATTTAATATAGTAGTTTTTTCATGTCTTTCAATAGCAATTTTTTTAATTCTTTCCCAAAGCATCGGGTATGGATGAATTGTTCTGGAAAAGTCCGCTCTTTCTAATTTATACAATTTGCACGTTTCTACAGCAACAACACTTGCAACTCTTTTGGCATCTGGCATAACAAGTGCAATTTCTCCGAAGTGGGCACCATCCTCCAAATGACAGACCTCTTTTCCTGTGAAAGTATATACCGCTACTGTGCCTACAGCTATAAAATACATACAGTCTCCGGTTTGATTAGCTTTAACAATCAGATCATTGGTTAAAAATATCTCAGGCTTCAAGAGTGCAACGATTCGTAAAAGTAGCGATAATGGCAAATTATTAAAAAAGGGAACATTTTCTACTAGCTTCCGACAGGAATGCATTCTAATTTCCTGTCGCATATGCATAGATAGAGTACCTAAAATTTCACGATCACTGAAGTAACGTCTTTGAAATTTAAACTCATAAAAATTCATTATACGATTTTGTGTTTTACGCGGTAATTGCTTTTGTCTCATATATTGTGATACGTGGGCCAATGTTGCTTGATATTTTAATTTTGATGAATTAATTCCTTTAAAAAACTGCATAACTCGTGCTATGAGAAAACAACAAATTATGGTATTGATTAGAAGAAAAAGTATCACCATATATTGATCTTCTTCACTTCGTGGTTCTGATTGTACCAAAAATCCTGAATGCATAAAAATGTCAATAGATCGAAGAATGCAATAACCATATTTGTGAATATTACTTTCTAAGTTCCATAAATTTAAAATAGTAATCCATGATTTCTCACTAGGTTCTTGAGGAGTTTTCACTGATACAATCGCTATTGGGATTATCCAGTATAGGCAAGCTTGCCATTGTAAAACTATCATTAGCCAGAAAATTGTACTAAAGAAATCATAGAGAGCTCGACGTATCCCAAAATCTCTTGCTAATTTATCGGTATAATTAAAAAATGAAAAAATTCTAAAAATATAGAGTAGCGAGAAAATTTCGCGAAGAACAATAAAATGATTCAATTTATTGATGAAAAATAAGTCGGTGGGAAATGATCCTAATAAATCGAAAGTAAAACCTGTTTTAAGGTAGCGTATGCCTATAGCTTTTGGCTGCAGTTCCACCATATTCTCTGACATGTCGAAATACCTTCACAAGTAGTAAAATTTCTTACTTTAGTAAAATGCAAATTAGAAATATTTATTTTAATTATTTTAAGTATATAATTGAGAATAATTTAACTAATTTGATAATAATACAAAATTCTAATTATTTTATACTTATTTAATATTTAAAATTAGTGAATGCAATATTTTTAGAATTATATTTAAACTATATTAATAAAATTATTAAAAAAATTCATTCTTTCAACATGAGAACTGCATTTTGATAAATTTTTAAATAAATATTCAAAATTTTAGACGAAACTGTTTAATAATTTATTTTTAAAAAAATCAATTGTACTAGAAAAATAAAAACTTTTGTCAAGAGTAAAAAATAATACAAATCTATTATTAAAAGCTTATTAATTTTAAATTAATTAATAGTCATTTAAAATTATAGCTTTGAAATAATATTGATGTATTTAAATGATTGTAAATTCCTTTTAATTGATATTGTTATTCTTACCCAGTTGAAAAATTAATAAGAATGTCACAACAACATAAGAATAAGATAGTATTTTTTATGTAAGTCCAAATTGAATCAGATCTTATCATATAAAAACTGGATTGATACGGGAAAACAATTAAGCCAATAGCTATAATTATAATCATTAAAACATCCCACCAAAACCTGTATATCAATACGTATATGTATAATTATTTTTTGAATAGAAAAATAAATTCGTAAAAAGTATAGTTAAAAAAATACAAATTATTATATATTATTACCTGAATAAGCTGAAAGGATGAATAATATATATATGATCCCTTAAGTGCCGATTTCTTTCATAATCAATTGATGCATGACTTCTCAAGTATCTTTGAGCACTTCTGCTCTTATGTGAAGCCATAAAAAATTCACGAAAATAAATAATAGCCCTCCTAAACCCATTCCGTTCTGGTAAAAAATCGATATCACCATAATGTTTAGTACTATTTTTTGAATCATGATACATTTTTTATTTTATTTAACAATTTTGTAAATTTAAGTAACATTTAATATTGTACGTTCTTGTAAGGTTATGTAGGGTTATTGTAAATTATGTAATATTATGTCTTTTGTAAATATTGTTTTTTAAATAAGACCTCGTAAAAAAATAAAACAAAACATAAGCTTAATTAATTTTATATGATATAATTAAAATTATAAAATAAAGCTATTTAGAATACTGAAAATTTGAAATAGAAAATTTAGAAAAAAAAATTTTATTCTTAAAATAGGAATAAATGTAAATTATTATTTTAATAATAATAATAAAGTTCAGACGTTTCAGAAAAATTAAATATATTTAATAAATTTTAATCGTACATAAAATCGTGTTTCTTAAAATTAAATAATTTGTCTGAAATTAAATGAATATAATAGAAGTTTAGGATTTCGAAACTTTTGGCGCCATCTATGCATTCAGATATGAACATCAATGAATTTCTTTATCATCAAAAAATTCACAACAAAAAGAAGTACTTTTAATGTACTCAGGAAAATAATATGGACATATCGTTATATAAATATTTTAAAGTTCTTTAAAATTCGAAATGTGTTTCGTACAGAATACTTAATTCAATATGAATAAATTTTATTTAATATATACTTTATAAAATAATATATAATGTTCAAGTATTATATAAATAAAAAATTTTAAACATTAAATATATATAATATAAAAAGTATTATAAAAAATATTATATGCAAAAACCTATACTACCGACACCTGATTTAGAAGTTATAGTAATTGACCTTTACTTGTATTGCGAGTGAAACAATTTAAATTACAGTAAAACATTCTAAGTAACATCTCCAATCAAATTTTTTTACTTTATCTTGCCAATAAAATATATTCGAAATTTCAATTAATATAAATGTTATTTAAATAAATTACTTTATTATCTATTAAAATTGTTTACATCATTTTTAATGTTCTTAGAATTTAATGATAGCTTAATAGAACTATTATTTTAACACATAGTTAATCATTATGGCTAAAAATTAAAATAATTTTGTAAGTTTTCATCTTTATACTATTTTAAAATTTATTTTAAATATTCATTCTAAGAATTTACAAAAGTTCTTAATTTATTTCAAACGAATTTTATCCATTAAATGGATAAAAAAATTGATTATTATGTTTTAGAATAATATTTGTTTTATGAACTCTGATATATAAAAATTAATTATTATTAAAATATTTATATTATCGACTATAGATAAAAGATATGAAGTATTAAGTATAGATATGTTCTTTTAAAATATAACTTTAAACTATTATCAAAATAATATTATCAAAAATATTATCAAAATTATATTGATATAATAATTATTATTTTTATATATTCTAATGTTCTTGTACAAAACAATTTTTTATTTATAACTAAATATTCAATTCTTAGTTATTAGTTTCAGAAAATTGGAATAGATGACAGCACAAGGGTTAATTCTTCAAATATGTTCGGATTTTATATTTCAAATTTTAGAAATTTATACGATAAGTCTACAATATTTGTTCTAAGAATAAAAAATCTATGAAATATTATTAATTTTTTTATTAAACGATAATTTTTAAATTATTGAATTATATTTTTAACTACGATAAGTAAAAATTTGTAAATTTATAATATATAATGTTTACTGTGATAAGTATAAAATTTCAGCATGAATTTTTTTTAATAAATAACTTTAATTTAATTATTTACTTAAATTATTCAGGTAAATGAAAATAAGTATATAACAAAAGATAATAACATTAGTTATTATTTTAAGATAATAATAACAAAATATTCAAAAATACAATGTGTTGACTATGATTATTTTATGAAAATGTAAGAATTAATTAACATCCAAATCTACGAAATTATTACAAAATCACTTAATTAAAATTGTTTTTAAATAAATACCCTAATTTATTTGTTGTTTTATTCAATAATGTATTAGTTAGCAAATATATTCAATTTATTCTTATATAAATTTTTGTAAACAAATAAAATATTTTCATTACTTAGAATATTTTTACATTACATAAATTAGATTTTATTTTTTAATAATATTAAGCACTAATGGAAATATAAACTTAAAATTAAAGGAAACGAAGATATATAATGTAATATAATTACCAATAATTTATTACAATTCAATCATTTCTTTCAATAATCAATAAGAATATTTCAATAATCAGAAAATAAATATTTAATTTTAAAAACATATTCATCAAATTTTTAAATAGAAAGTTATGTATTTTTTATCCAGTTACATATACGACACTTATGAAAGCAAATACTGGTAACAGTAAATTTTACAAAATGGTTCGTTAAGATATTCTTTTTTTTATATTTTGAAGGATTGTATCCACAATTACTCAAGTTTTCGATTAAAGAATGTAAAGATCAAAACCAATCTCGATCGCTTACCACTATCGACTTCGAGCGCAATGGGAAATGATACAATTAGAAAAGAACATAAATCTTACGAAGTTTAGCACACTTATTCACAAAACAAGCATTCACACACACGCTATTAGTAGATTTATACATAAATATAATAGCAGTGAATCGGAGAGTACAAATCAATCAGTTGGTAACGGATGAATGCGCATTTAATTTTCAACCTCCTCTACTGACGATCCCCTTTGCTACGGACGGCCACTCCTACTATTGATGCTTTACGCGATGTGTGCGTGTAAAAGCAGCCATGGGGATTGTTAAGGGAATAGAGCAGAACCAATTTTTAAAGGTCCGAAAGTATACTAGATACTCGATGAAAGCTAGAGTTCCTTATAAAATTTTTTATATCCATTAATTAACGTTCTTAAATTTCTTAATACATAAATGTATTAAATTTCCAATTTCTTTGTGACTATATTAATTAAGAAGCATTTTTGTGGTATTATATTTTAACGGTAATTTAAAATTATCAAATATATTATTACAAAACAAAATTACAAAAATTATTCTGTAAGTTTTTGATTGAAAAATACAGATTTACCATTTAAAAATCTAATTAATCTGATTAATGGACATAATATATAAAAAGAGATTTTCCTTATATAAAGATTATTAAAAGGTATGCTAAAATGTTAAAGTTTATTATAAAATTAATCAAATTAATTATATAAAAAAACAATATTTATTAAACATCTATAATAAGTTTCGTTTTATTCTTAAAATAAAACTGTATCATACAGTTTTTCATAGTAAAAAAAAGCTTAGAATATGTTAACTATATTTTAAATACTTATGAGGTAATAAATTAAAAAATAGAATATTATCTTTATCTATTTAAAGAATAATCATTCTACCCTGATTCAACTTATGTTATTGAACAATGGTATAAAGCCGTTAGTTGTACGGTGCACTGCTCTCATTGACTTTGGTGGTACTTTCTATTACGATACAGCGAGGATAAATTACGAATAGAGTGTGTGTGTGTGAGAGAGAGAGAGAGAGAGCGAGAGAGAGAGAGAGCGAGAGAGAGAGAGAGAGAGAGAGAGAGAGAGAGATAAAAACGAAGATAGAGAATCTATTGAGGACATAACTGATCCGAGGTTCATCGAGTGTTAAATTGCACGTGCGATCCTAACGGCAGGCTCGACGTTTAATTAACGGATAAGCAATAAAACCGTCTAGCTATAAATGAAAAAGAGCTCAAATTTGACTAAAAACGAATGAATTGAGTTCTCTTTTATTCTCTAGTATCAATTAATGAATTTTCTATTTATTAATAATGAGTATACCTTACAAATTTTAAATCATTTTCAAGAATAGTATTTTTATTAATTTAATCAAAACAACACTTTGAGTATTAAATATAAGTTTTAAAAGGATAAGAACCATTTCTTATAATAAATCTTTTGGAAAAAATATGTATTTATATAATAAAATCATATTATGTAATCATGTATTATATTTTATCATAATACAGGTATTGTGATAATGCATATATGGAGGGAGTAAATAGCAATAAATTTTTAGATAGAACAAAAACAAAATTTATAATATTGAAATCAAAAACTAAAGATTGGTTAGACAGTTAACAAATAATATAGGTTCCGCATCATGCCATATACTCAGAGATATTTTGCACTGTTGTAACTCTGTAACGTACAGTTGTTTTTAAATCATACTCATACACATAAAAGTACACTTTCGTACATTCATGTATCTATATACAGACGTCTAAGTATACAAAAGGGTAAAAGGAGAGATACAGGAAACGGGAGGATATAATGATGCAGTTTCCAAGCAAACCCTTACTCGTGGACATTTCATGGTCGATTCCTACACTAGTGTTACTTCAAACTCAGATATTGCTTCAATACTCTACGAAGTCTATGTAACATACCTCAATTGTTATGACTTGCCATTTACTGTACACTATTAAAAATTGGACTTTATTACCAAATAAGTTTATTACCTAGACCGGTATCCAAAAACTACATAAAAACTACATAAATTGTAAATCTACTGAATGGTTTTCCTAGATAAAACTGTTATATTATAGTTTCGTAGACGATGAGTAGAGTATATTTTTTCATTTTTTTTAACTTCCTATTTTTCATTCTTTATATCTCTGTATATTTGTATATATTCTATAATCCATGCAACTCTATTTGCTATTCAATATTTATTCTCTCAATGCCTTCTCAAGATACAACAGTTAAAATCTAGAATTAGCGATAACTAGGTTTAGCCAAAAATGTACAAAAGAAAGGAGTTTTACGGCTCATTCAGATGTTTAATTCATATATTTATTCGAAAATTCATTCGAGACACAATATTTATGCGGGATGAATTTTGGTCAGAGTGTCCTTATTGCGTCAATATGAAACTGAGGGTGACACTAGGTTGCTATCGGTTGTCAGAATAAACTGAGATGGCGTGGACAAAGAATAGGATCTGTTCAGAGCCAACGTAATTCTCAGAGATGATACGAGCCTCTCGGAGGAGAAACTGATCGGTCCCGATCGGTCAGGACATATAACTTTATATGGTCACGAAACAGTGGCGAAATTAATGTTGTGCTTCTCTTTCGCTTATCGCTAGGTTGCGCCTTTTTTACCATTCCGATTCAATAGGAAGGATTAAAATTTAAGATAAAAGCTCTAATGTTTTCACCGCCGGCATCTTGAAATAAACATAAGTATCAAATAACTTGCAAATTGTTTCTTTCTAAAGATTCGTATTAATTTAAAATTGTATGAAAGACTTTTTTCTTCCGATTCACGAGTTTTATTTTGTATGTTCTATTGTATTCATAAAACGACGGTAACTGGAATTTATTATCAGTAAAATAAGAACAATATTGTTACGGAAGAAGAAAAAACAAGTGAATTTATCTAAGATAATATTTTGTATTTTGTAGCTAATTGTCAGGTAATAAATGAATTTTTTAAAATTTTTTAATGAAATGACTTCATTTGTATGTATGCGCGCATATGCGTACGAGTGTGTGTTGTATAAAATATTGCTGCGTGAAGCACATACTACAAAGGAATAGGACAGAAAAGAATTATTCTATAATATTCTATAAATATTCTAAAAATATTGATAATAAATGAAAATATTTATTGTAATTGAAATTAAATAAACTTCAATATATATGTGTATATATCATTGAGATTTTTTGTATAAAATAAATTCATTAAAGAAAATTAAATTAATTTTAATTTAAATACTAAAAATAACTCCTTCAGTTTATTCTTAAAGAAAGTCAAACTTTTTAAGTTTTTATTTAAGTTTTAAATTATTTTATCCTGTGAGTTTTTATTTCAATATTTATATTGTAAAAATAAATTTTAAAAAGTTTAATTATAAAATTGTTCTTCAAATTTAAAACAATTATAAATTATGAAAATCCAAAATGTAATAAAAAAATTTTATTATAGAGAATTATAGAGCTATTATAGAGAAACAGGCCTTACACCTATTACATAAAAAACATATATTTTAAATATTAAGTATAGATCTTTTGATAATGTTAAGTTACAATCTGGATTATATAGATGCTATCTGTTTACAAAATAAACATTTTTCCGTTACTTTACATTATTAATTAAGTAAAATGCAATATAACTAGATTAATAATATATTTTACTTACGCTTTATGTATACTATATAAGCTCTCTATTACATGACATTTACATAATCTTAGAGAATTTTAATATACAAAGATTACTTAAACACTAAATACCTTACAAAAGATATTTAAATACATAATATAAATTAAATGATTAAATATCATTGTGAAATTTAAATAAGAATAATAGAAATGTTACAAATTTTTCATTAACAATTAAATTTATTAAAAAAATTATATATAAATTATGTATAAAAATATATATTATTAAAATGCTAATTTAATTATAAAGATAGTAAGAAAAACAAGAATACAAGAATACAAGAATACAAGAAAATTTAATTTTATTCTATGAAATTTTCTTGCGCTTTTAAGAATATATTTAAGAATTAGTACGTATCTATGGAGACCTTTTTAAATATACCGATACGGGTTTAACTCTAATGCGAACACCTGTTCTTACCTGTATCTTCAGTCCGATGAACCATAAATAAATGGAATATAACCCAAGGACCAAATGCTGGAAACCACAGTATTGTATGGAATCATGAGGAGTTAATAATCAAACTCAGCTTTTCTTTTCATCCAGCCATGAAACGCATTATTGCGGCGGATCGAGACATAAAGACGGAACCAAAAAAGAGGGTAGATTGCAAAACGAGTTTAGAAGCGTGTGCGCCTTTATTGTAAGCAGATCTCGCAGTACGCTAACTGTAATGTCTTCTGAAGAAAAATTCGCCTTTTTATTTGTTTTTACCTATTTTTTCTTTGGAATTTCCGAGCTATCAGATTTCTAATCTCTTCATATGTCAAAAAAGAGAGGCACTGGTATGGAATCAATAACCAGTACGAAAAGAATATTAACTAGTGTGACAATTCACGTTCGGGGCCTATAAATCGAATATTTTTTCATTTTTATAAAATAACAATGTTTACATGAAATTCGTTCAATAAGAGTACATATAAATATAAATTAAAATATATTCCTTCTATGTACGAACTTAAACAATTTTATTTATGAAAGAACGTTTTATTATAAATTTTAAAAATAAATAATGCTGTACTTGTACATAATTTAATCTATATATATACGTCATATGACAAAAATATTTGAATATCCCTTGATTATTCAATTTATAAATTAATAAAAATATATAATTAAAATACTTCATTTAAATTTGAAAAACTTTTAATAATACTAATAATAATAATAATTGACTTACATAATACTATTATTTTAAGTTATAATTATACTTTTAATAGTATATATTAAAATGTAATATTAAAAATTCAATGATTAGTTATTATATTTTTGAAAATTACTTTAAGAATTTTTTAAAATAAAATTTTTAAAAAATCAACTGAATTTTAACGTTTATTTAACTGAAGATTCATCATTAAATATAAGAAAACTGAATAAGCGTAGAACTATAGCTTAAAATAAATATTTATCGAACGAAAAAGAAAATTTTCATGTAGCATCTGGTATAATCTTGTTTGTTCAATTCTGTATTCTGAAGTTCGATAGGAGGGGGGGGGGTTGACGTTATTTCCGTGACGATGAGTTTCAATACTAGCCGATCGTTGTAGCGGGTAACCAGTGGGACTATCCAAAGTCGTCTGCAGGCTTGAACAGTACAAGCAACGGACGATTCTTTCTCACCTTTTCTGTCTTCCTCCCTGTTTCTCTCATCTCTTACTCACCTCTCTCTCTCTCTATCCTTCCATATATATATTTATTTATTTACAAAGCTTATATGAAAGGAAATACATCTTTAAATTTTGATGATGATCATATATTAATTACATAGGCAATATAGTTATATACATGCAATTTTTATGTGTTTTGTACAACATTTATAGATATATGAGGAACATTCGATATATAAGCATTCTTCATTTCTCTGAAATAATAATAGAAGAATAAAAGTAAGAAGAAAAGGGAAAAAGTAATAATCTGGGGGATCTTTTAAAACTCATCCAAGCAGACGAAACCACGTCGGCTTGCGTTGTGTGCTATAACAATTTCCATCTTCGTCTTTCTCCTGCATTTTTTCGTACTTTTCTCTTCTTTTTGAGATAATTTTCTGTTTCTATCCCTCTTTTATTTTTTCTTTCTTTTTGTTATACTGTTAGACACTGCATTACTCAACTTTAATTCTTTTTTTTTTTGCGTATTTAATATTTCTTTTCCATATTCATTAGTTTTTATATTCCTCTCTCTCTCTCTCTCTATTTACACACACACACACACACACACACACATATATATATATATATATATATGTAGATATAGATATATTCTTTTTGTTCCACTACATTCACTTTCTTTCATTTTATTATTTTCTTATTGAGTGTATGAATAGTTTTATTTTCTTATAATTTTCTTTCATAAAACAAATATATCTCTTATATATATACATATTTTAAGTTACCCCATTTATCTATATAACGTAAGTTATTCCAAAAAATAGTTTATCAAATTTAATCGTCAAGTGACACTTTTCTTGCTGGTAGATTCTTAATAGATTTAGAAATGACACATAGAAATTTCTAATTTAAACTTTTTTTTAATTTCAATATTAAAATCACATGTATTAATTTTATAGATTAATTTATGGAGACTAAAATAATATTTATAATTTACTTTAAATTATAAAATAATAAGATGGTCTATATTAATATTATTAAATTTAAAAATTTTACATAATAGTTTGAATCGTAGTATTCATTAATATACGAAATTTATATATTTTAAAATTTTTTGTATATTTGTACATGTTTATATGAAGTATAAACGAATAATAAAATTTTTGAATTACTTTGCTTCCAAATATTAAAAATGACGTTTAAAAATATTTAAAAAATATTTTTTATCAAGATACTTTTGATTTCATTCAAATCTTGATCCAGGACATCAAAGATGCTTTATAGAGATTGGTGACCGAGAATTTGAAGACAACAGATTTCGAGGGTCGCAGAAAAAACAATGCAATATGGTATTGTTTGATATCTGTTTCTATTCCTTATTCTTTACTTTTCTCTCTATTTTTCTCTGTTGGTTACATTTGATTTTGGATATATCTATTACCTGTTCAGTCGTTTGGTTTTTTCGGTGGATCCTTGAATCGTGTCTGTTTCAATAAAAAGGAAAGACATCAGAGATCACATTTGTACGAATCAATCGGAACGAACTCATTGACTAACTATACATTATCTATAAATGTATACACATGCATTTATAGTTTAAGCTAATATACATATGTGTACATCAACATTGACGCACATGTATATTTCTAGCAATAGACAGTATCATCGAAACGACCTACCTAGGCTCAGCAATGCTTCGGTTGCTACTGGTTGACTATCGAGTGAGGCGATTCAATTCCAATTCCTCGCTGTCAGCGGCAGAGCTACGGGAAAGAGACTCGTCCATTCGTGATCAGCCTCGCGTAAAATCCTGTGCCTCTCTCCCTCTTCGTTCTATCTCCATCTTTCGACTCACCCCCGAAACGGAACTATGGTACTCATACGTTCACTTTCACTCCCTGCCTCTCTTTCTCATTCTCCCATCGTTCTCTCTCTCTCTCTCTCTCTCTTAATTTCTCTTTTTCCTGCGTATATATGGATTATTCTCTCCTATATCGACCCTACGAATTTCCCCGATTATATATTCTCTCTCGCTCACTAAATCGTTCTCATTCTTCTTTTGTATATAACTCTATCTCTTGACTCCTCCTGTTTCGTCCTTCCGATGTATTCTGCGTAAGAAATGGCGAATTGCAAAGTACTGAATATCGAAATATAAAATTCAAACTGTATATATTCTATCTGTTAATATAAATACATGTATATTTATATATATCATTCAATCTTCATATTATCTTTTACTACTTTTGTTATTGACTTCAATGAAAATATAGAAAACAAATATGGATTTCATATTTTTATTGACAACTACATATAGAATACATAATTCTATTTTATTAATGCACATTCAGCTAAGTTATGTACTCTGGTTCCTATATATTAATTCACTCGTTATTATTATTCGTTATATATGTAATCTTATTTAAACTGAAATACCAATGTATTTGCATTTTATCTTCTTATTACTTGTACTATATTAATATTTATAAATAAATCCTAAAAATATTTCATAAGTAATTGTTATATAACAAAAAATTGAGTGATTGTTTTGAAGAATTAATTATAAATTTCCATATAAATTATCCATAATATCTATAAATTATGTAATTATTAATATATAGAATTTTAAACAAAATTGATTATAAATTATTGTATTTTTATGTTTTATTTATGTTATTAACATAAATTGTTATGTTTGATATTCATATCCAAATTTATTTTGATGTATTTACATAAGAATTAAAAGCATCTTGCAATAAAATCAAACGAAGCAATAATTAATACATAGAAATCTATGTTAAAATAAAAATTAACGTATTTTAAATTTATATTTAAAAATAATTATTTCATGTACTTGTAGAATTATTTAAATTTTTAAATAACTGATTTTTCGATGATAATAAATAATTAGAAAATAACTTTCTTTTAATATACACATAAAGCTCTAGGGTTTCATGTAACGTTAAATATTATAATAAATATATATTAATATTGAAAGTTTGTAATTATTTATGAATTTATTATTTATAAATTAATTTAAACTGGCGTTAAAGTTTAAAATAAAGGTTATGCTATTGACAATATTATTATCTATTCTTAAATTTCGTAAAAAATATATTAATAATAAATAGTTACTTTTAATCAATTTAATAATTACAAATTAATCATATTTATTATCAAAGTTATACGTTTCCGATTCGTCTTTAAAAAAAAATAATAAAAGTTAAACTTATCTAATTTATTATTTCATGCATTAAATTAATCAGGATAAAAATACAATAGGAATACCGGCCTGATATATAAAGTAACTAAATTATACAATCGATATAATTAATTAACTTGTGAAAATATTGTTAATTTGGCTTAGTGACGATCATTTAATACCATTTATAAATACCATTTATATGAAAATAATATTAGATACGAGGTTGTAAATAAAGCTAGGATTTACCAAAGTTAAACAATTTTCTAAATAATTTTAATGCTACTATAGTAATATTAAAAACGGTATTAATAGAAGATTTATACCACATAGATGAAAATTGTAGACAAAATATTTGAACAAATGTTAGTACGTGGATACAAAATTCGTTACCATAAGAATACAGTATTGTTTATTGGTCATTTTTTGATAGAGATACTTTTATAGAGATGAACAAATGAATCTTTCCAGAATACGTGTGATCGAAGGATTTGAAGATTTTTCTTCTTGCTCTTTTCCTCTCCTTGTTTTCCCTAATCATTATATCCTGCTTTATGACTCTTGTAGTTACAATGGAATCTCGTGCACTAAATTCCTCATGTCGTTTCATCATGTTCATAGCATTGTTTATGTAGTGTCTTATTGTACGTATATGCACTTTACCATTAATTGTAAAATTAAATTTTCTTTCATTCAATTTCATAAAGACGCATTTGCCTAACGGCGCGTTTCATTACAGACATCACGAATCAAATAGATTCTAACGCACCAATCATTTATAATTAAAGATTAAAAAAAATTGTATGGGTAACATAATACTAATGATTTCGAACATTTATTTATATTTTTCATTTTTCAGCAAAACTAATCTTAAGATATTTACAAAATATAATTACGAGTTATTGATTTTTTTTACATACAATAAAAATATGATGTGGATTTCTATTTTATTTATTGCATTAAAAAATATTTCTAAATAAAATAATTTCAATTCAGAATATTTTCAATAATCTTAATGTATTATATACATTAGTAATTCCTTTTATGAATATAATAATGATTATTATCTATTATTAAACTTTAAAATTTGTATAGTTTAAGAATATTTCAAATTTAACAATACTATACTTTTTTAAAAAAGTTTTAGCAAAATATTCAAAAATTTTATTTAAATAAGTAATTAATAGTTTATTAAAAGTATTAAGTATTATTCAAATAATGTATATATTGAAAAAAAAGAATAAGATAAATGATACCTATACTTTGATATATATATTATACTAAATCTATATTAAATACATGGTTTATCAATTTACTAAGAAAGTATCAAGGGACCAATAGCGTCAATGAAAACTACGAAGAATAATAGGCATTTATCGCATGTACACGCGTAAGCAATAGTTGTTTCCGTAGATGGCTCTCTATCAATCTCTTGAAGTTATCTCATACAACTTATGAGCTCGTTTTTCCTATCGTTTTTCACACCCTCTCTTCTCTTTCGATAGCATCGCGCCTACTACCCTTTTATCTTTTTATCATAGGGGTGGCACCTACTCATAGCGAGACATGACTTATGAACACTCGTTTATGGCTACGAGAATGGGTAACGTCCTAAAGGTTCTATCGAGGTCCACCTTTTTTGCGCCTAATAGAGTTAGCTAGAAGGGCGCGCTTCATCATTTTGACCCTTTTCGATAAGAGGGATTAGTTGAAGCAAGCAGTTTTTGTCTATATGACGAATTGTGAATGAGGTTTATGAGTCTTTTATGATATATCTCTTGATGTCCTCAGCTGTTGAAGTTGAAACAATTTCTTTTGAATTTATGCAAAGTAATGAATCAAAATAGTATGTATTTACAGTCATATACTTTATGATATTCTCTATTTAAGTTGCTGTTATATGTTGCTGATATAATTATCCATTGATATTAAGAAATGTCGTTGATATAATCATCGACTTTATGAAATAAATAGTTATTTGTAAAAAATATTATTAATCTTTTTAAAGTTTACTATAAATAAATTTTGAGTGTGGATATATATTTAAATTAATTTATGTACTTATTTTATATTTAATTTAATTTTATAATTATTTTATAGTTCAATAATATTAATTTATGCATTGAAATTTTCTTTTATATAGAATTCTAAATGACTTCTACATTCATCACATTTTTAATTAGTTTATAAAGCATGATAGAATTATTTAAATCCTACTTAAAATAGAATCAATCTTTTTTATAATTTAAAATTTAAAAATGATCTTACTTATTATCAAACTTAAACTGATTCTCGGTTGATAAAGTTTTCGGTTAAGAAAATTTGTTCACAATAAATATTCACTATTACCTTTCATTTTAATAATTTTCTCTAAAAATAAAACTATTCGAAGCTTTAAAGCATAGTGTATTATTTAATTTAATGTTTAGACTAAAATTTAGTAATTTTTATTTTAGTAAAAAAGACTAAAATTAAATATTTTAGACTAAAATTTTATTGAAAAAAATACTTTGATTTCAGGTTCTGTTAATTTACATTTATTTTTATTACAATGAAATTTACTAAATCCCATAACATAAAAATGAAATATAAAATTAATTTTGAAAAATAGATTAAACTTTATTAAACTAGTATTAAACTTTATTAAGTCTAATATTACTCGACTTTAATTAAATTGGATAACATAAATTAATAAAAAATAATTGTAATAACATCCTTGCCAACAAAAACGCTTAATGATTAAGTTAAGTAGTTATGTATCATTATTTCTTTTTTCTTATCGTTATGAGATTTATTCCTAGCGAAAATGATAGAATTTGTTCCTATTTTAAGCTCAACTTATAACTCAACAAATTGCCTTCTTTAATCTAACACCCTTTATAAATCGTGGCACGATTCGGCCTAGTAGTTCTACGCAGGGTAAAAATTGTAGAAGAGTGTATGATTGAGATTAAGGGCTGAAGAAATGACTTTGTTATAAAGGAAAAAATAAAAACAGAAACAAAATTAGAAAGAAAAGAAGGAAGAAAAGCGGTTCAGTAGTACGCGTTAGTAACATCAAAGAGAGCGACACGAAATCCAACCACATGCTCTCAATTTTTTACCTTTTTGCTTCTTTCTTCATACTTGCAAACTATTCATCATACAGTTCCGTTACTCTTTTTCATTATCCATTCTTTTTCTACAAATGATTGTTCACTTTTTTCTTTATGAATACCTTCCTCACGTCGTTTTTGTTAACCTAATTTCACTTCCATCAAAGATGGACATGAGGGCGTTAGAAATGAAATGAACTTGATTCAATAGTGAAATTTAAAATACTTTATTAAACATTTGGTAATTTGCCATCTTTTGCCCATTCTTACTTTTAATTTTCGTTCAAAATTTAGTACTGTATAAATAAATAATCTTTAAATACAAAAGTAAAAAAGGAATCAAGTAAGCAATTTAGGAGTTTTCTTAGCCGTCTTCTCGAAAGATTTAAGAGAAAATAATCTAAAAAAGAGAGAAAAGATTGGACGATATTACTATAATTGATAATTCGAAACAAGATGCCATAAAGACTCAAACTTATGTCGCAAAATAAACTCTCATGTTTTCAGCTCATTTATCATAATTGCCACTTCTAATAGAATTGTATATTTAAAGGCAATTTTAAAGTTGAAATATGTATAAACTATATATTTTTATTCTGTATAAATTTTCAAAAGACTAATTAAACTTACTTAAATAAAGTTAATTAACAATTAAAACATTAATGTTGTAATTCTGTGCTACGGATTTTAGATATTGAACAAGAAATCATCTAGATAACAAATTATATAATGTATAAAAAATTAAGATTTTTAAAGGATATCTTCATTTTTTATTATCTTAAAAACATAATTCTTTAGTATATTTCTAGACAAAAAAATATTTTTAAAATTCATTATAAAGAAATAACTCATTTCTAAAACTTTAGAAATGAAATAAACGTAATAAAGTTAACTTAAGTTTAAAGCAATTGATTAAAAACATGCTACATATATATATAATAAATATTATTTGCAGGAGAAGTAAGGATGTAAGTGGACGGGGAGTTTAAAGATTAATTAAGAGATGATACAGAGGATGAAATAATGTATGGTTAAAAAAATATGTAAAGTCTTGCTACCAATGATACCAGTTTTTAACAAGGCTAAAATTATGTGGCGAACGGTAACAAATGTCAAAATTGCAATTCATATCGAAATGAAGGTGCGCGACATTCCAAAGGCTTGTAAAAATTGTAACATACAATGGTAACATTAAGAGCTGCTCGCTAAAATTGAAACCTCTTTGAATGCCACCCACTTTATCACGCACTCTACTCTTACATGGTCTCACCAGCTCTTTGATAACGCACGTCCAGTTACTATAGCAACGCCCACGCTGTAGGTTCAATTGACAACAGAACCGCTATTATAGTCTCAACTACTTCGCCATATTTTTTATTTTAAGGTGAACCATTTACATTTCAAGTTAGTTAGCAACTTAGATTTCTAAATAGTTGACAGCAAAAATATTTTTTATTAATATTATTATCATCTTTTAATTTAAAAATTAAATACTAAAATTTTTGTTAAGAATTTTTGCTTACATAATTATGAATAGCTTTTGAAAATTATATTTACATATTCTAAATTTTTAAATTCAGATTAATTTGTCATAAATATTTCTTTTTTAAGTGCCTATCGATAGAAATATTTGTAATTGTTAAATTTTATTTAGCAAACAAGATATTTTCAAAAATTATTTAAATATTTTTTCTTATAATAAATGAACAGCCGATATGAACGCTTGCTAGGAGTATTTAACAAAGAAACAAATTAAATTTAATCAAATATTAATTGAAATGGAAAAAATATATAAAAGAAAAATGAAATGGTTAAAGTGTCGATCATTGCTCAATTTAGGTGGAGACTTTCCCACAAAAAATGCGTATCTTAGGTATACGCTCGGCTTTTTGTCATGAAACGTCGTTTACAGTCGTTTACAAGGCATTACGCCGTGACTAACACAAAATCACAAAAGTGCGAACGGTAACCATAGACGCAGCGAATGGTGCACGTACATTCTAGGGTTCGAAACAGTAATCGCTGAAACTCCTGTAGGGTGCAGCACGTGCGAGGGATACGTAGCCATTGATGAATCGCCGGCACGTGACCGAGCGGCCGCGCGCACCAACTGCCTAATTACACGATGATCAGCGGGTGTCTATCCACGCGGCCTTTCGCTCTCAACTCGCCGCCTTCAACTACTCTAACCACCCCTTATCCGCTCATACAAACATCCGAGCTATAGTCAGACTCTGACTCCCAAAAAAAAACTAAATTACCTTTCGCGTTCCTAGCATGTTTTCGCGGTCATGCATACATTCTTTATATTAAAAACCTTTACGTTTAAGCCAAAAAAAAAAAAAAATAAATAAGTAAATAAATGAAGAAAAATAAAAATTTGCTCACAAGCATCACTATTGAAAATTATCATATTCTTTGAATTATATTATAATTAATATGGATTCTGATTTTAAAAAACACCTATAATTTTATGTTATCTTATTATAAAGGTCGGTAAGCCATATCCAGTATTTGACACTTCTATTTAAATTTGTTTCAAGACTATCACAAGTTTCAGTTTTGATAAATTTAACATATTTTTTTACTAAATTTAACTTTATTATATAATTTTTTAATTTGCTTTACGTTTCAATTGAAGAATGAATGCTTTTATTCATTTTAAATATTATTGATAACTTCATTCGTTAATACAACTCCATAGAGAAATGATGTTTTTAAATGTCACAAATTTATTCTAATTTTATTAATCATTATTTGGTGCTTATAAAAATGTAATTACATTTATTAAGGATTTTAAATAATTTATAAGTTTATATTTCTATAAACATAATATATTATAATTTACAAGAGTTAAATATAATATATCGTTTAAAAAAAAATATTCTGGAAAACATTTCAAATAAAAGTTGATTTTTTCTAAATCACTCTGAAATTTATTCAATATAGCATTTGTTGTATATTGATGTTTGCCGTGATGTATTGATAAATGGAAGTATCTAGATGTATATTGTTATAGCGCCGTTCCTTAATAGCAGTATTTCTACATTCTATCTTATTATCAACAAATACTTCTTACCCTCTCAATGAATGTCTTGTAAATTTATTATACCAAAACTAACCTCAGAAACTAGTTTCTCCGTATACGCGCTTATATAGAATTTTTTAAATTTATGAGAAGAAAATCAATGAGATTTCATAAAGAATCATCATCGTTATTTTACATAAATTATATTCATTATTTTTATGTTGATGAGCTAATTTTTTAGTTAAAATTTATTCCAAAAATAATTATTTATGAAAAAATATATTCAATTCTAGTTCGCAATACGAAATTGAATTTCATATACGAAATTTATATACTATTTAAGTAATATTGATAATTTCAATTTGCGAGTAATATATTTTCTAATTTATTTTAATTTTGTTAATATCTTTTTAATATATGGAATGAAAAGTTAATAGTTTGAAATTATAAGAATGAAACAATCTAATTATTTATTTGAAATATTAATGTTATTTAACTGTATCGGTGATGCTTGTTTTTATTTTTCCGATTAGCATTTGAAAATGTTTGAATTTAATATTTCATTACTAATTAACAATCATTTAATCGGTAAACATATTGATTACTAATAAATGCATGTATTCACGAACTTATCTTTATCCGTCATTGATACATATCGTTCCTGAAAAAATGAGCACTCTGAAACAACGAAGTATTAATTAACAAATGAACCTTCATTTTTTTGAGCTATCCAAGAACGTTGTGTTTACATCATTCTAGACCCTTATACTCCACGTAACTATACAACTATAAGATTATAAAACTATTAATCTTTATATATTTTGTAGTATTAGGTACTCATTTTGAATTAATATTTCTTTTTCAATTAGACTCCCCTTCTAAGATGAAACTAGTTTCCTACAAATCTGATTATTGGACTTTTATTGAATGATAATGTTATTATAAATTAAATTATAATATATATTCGATTTAAAGTATTTTGAATATTTAATTACTTTTAAATTTACATTTAAATGTATTCAATTATATATATATTTGCAAATGAATATGTATATTTTTACATATTCTATTTTTATACAATAAATTATATTATGTATTTTAAACATATATCATAATAAATAAACTAAAAAATTTAAAAGAAATAATAAGATTTCGTATATTTTTTTCATGATTAGTAAAATCTAAAATTTTCAATAAATTATTTTTCGGTTTTATTCTTAATAATTATTGGATTTCTTTTAAATACTAATGTTATTACAATAATTTATTTGAATAATATATTTAACTATTATTTACTACCTTTTTTATTATCTGAATACAACCTTTTTAAAGTATGATACAATGTGTATAATATATTCAATAAATTAATATACAATAAATATATCAAATAATCAAATAATACCATTTAAATTACTACTTACTTAAGTTATACAGTTTCTCTTTTACTTAAACTATAAATCAAATGTAATAAAATTCTATTGTACCATTATGAATCGCATTAGCCTCAATAAAAAGAATAGTAAAACAAATCGACAAAAAGAATATAGAAACACATTTTATGCAAATAAAGTTTACAATGTAGCAGCTATTAGAACAAAATGAGGCAATTTTTTTATATCCCAATATACCCAACGCAATGAATTAAGCATTATAATTTTTATGAGCTTTTATATAGTAATCCATTTTTTTGGTTTAAAGGAAAACGCTCATATAAATATAACATACACCGTTATTTATTATAACCTATTATGGTAATATTATTATAACCTTTTATTGCAATATTATTATAACCTATTATTGTAATATTATTATAACCTATTATTGTAATATTATTATAACCTATATTATAGTCTATAATTATAAAATTAATATAAGTTTATGGTAACAAGGCATAATTAAAAACGCAAGCACAGAGCGAGAGCGAGAGAGCGAGAGAGTGAGAGAGAAGAGACCGATAAGCAGTTTGGATAAAATTGTATAAAGTCATTTCGATCATTTTAATACATTTGTGTTTCCAGATTTCTATCCTGTCGTAAGTACAGTAATGGCGGTAAATTCAAGTTAACAAAACAAAAATAGTATAAAATGAGAATGATATAAATAACATTTTCATTACTACAAATAAATATTTCAATTTACATAGGTTCAGGTGAATATTGTTTCTTTGGTAAAACAGGTAAATTATTTTTGACCATTCAGATACTTACTACACATCCAGTTATGTATTTTTTATGCTATTGAAAGTTTTTCGTTTGGTCGAAAAAAGGCACGTCTCACCAAAAATTATTATAAACCGATGATTATGTAAAATTACTTTCTTTTTAATTAAATATTTAATTAATAGTATTTTTAAAATTGATATCTCATTAATATAAATTAATGGTATGAACTTGATTATGATATTATATTTCACTTTTTTAATAATATATTATATTAATAAATTATTAATTGATCCTATAATTAGAAAAAATGTAAATATATTTTAAACTTTTAATAATAATATTCTATATACCGTAATCACTACCCTAAAAGAAAACACGATAAAATAAATGGAGAGAGAAGTAGAAAGAAACAACATGATAGAAGTAGACTCTATAATATAATTCACCAAGTTTATGACTGATCTTAGGGGATCATAAGCGTTTGTATATAACAAGGGGTAAGTTTACTCTGGATAGGAGTAACTCTTAACAAAGGCAAGTAAAAGTAGGGAGAAATTGAATATGAATTGAAGAAAAGCTAACCATTTTTTATTAATGCACATCTACTTAAAATAAATAAATTTATTTGAAATATGATGAAAAATTAAAATTTTTAATATCTATTAATAATTTCTATCGTAATTCAAAAAATTTAATAAAGAATTAAATAATTTATTTAAAAAATATATAAACATATTTATTCAATAAAAACATTCATATAAATTATAATAGGCATATTAAAATTATAAATAGTGTTAAAAATAATGTAATATGATAATAATTTAACAACCATAAAAATTATTATTAAAATAGTTTAGCAAAAATTTCATAATTTTAAGGGTAATAATAATAATTTATTAAATTTAACATTTATTTTATATTTATCAAATATAGTTTTGGAAAACGTATTATTTGTACTGTTAACTAATTTAAAATATGATTTTAACATAATTAGATTTAAATTTTTGAAAAAATAAAAGTATTTAATTTAATTGGAAGTATGTAAATGAATTATTAATTTGTATTTGATAATTGATTTTGTAATTGTTATATTTAAGAGCTTAAACAGTATATAATTCTTAAAAATTGATTCAGATCTATAATATAATTATAGAAGATATTTCCTTTTGTAATTCAAGAAGAATCAATGATTTTATCTGTATATGGTGCCTCCTCAGATAGTAGAAGAAGAATACAGCAAAAAATAAAAAAAAAACAAAAGTTAGTTTCATCATAATTCTCGTCTGGTGAGTTTCATAGCTCCGTACATCTTTATTGCTAGAAAAACAATTATTTTACCCCTTTCTATCCAGCGTGGCGATTATCGTAATATACGCGTCCCATGAAAATTTCTACATGAAGTATTTTATACCAAACGTATCATCTTGAATACTTCACCGAAATGAAAAATACATACAAAATTGAATGAGATGTAATATGATATTGTTGTAATAAAAATTTTGCGTGATATAATCTACATAATTCTCTTTAAATAAACCAGAAATTAAATGTAATAAAATACATTACACTTGAATAAGTATCAGTATTAATTTATTAATTATTGGTGGTGTAATATATTCATTATTATTTATTTAATTGGTAATAAGATTATAGTTAAAATAATTGCATGTATAAAATTTAATTAAATTTAATCAAAATTTTGTAATATAATAAATTTTACCTGAAAAATAGAATATAAAAATAAATGAAATATTTCTTTTCAAATATATATGTATATATTAAATCTATATTTTAACATTTAAAATATGTACTTTATTTTTCAGATACATTTAAAAAATTGACATTAATTAGTAATATAATATAATATTTATTAAGAATTTATTTAATTAATAAAAACACTGTAAATTAATCATAATAATAAAAATAGATTACCAATTTTGTAATATACTTAAAAAATGAATAATAAGCAAGAAAAAGTCAATAAATATTTAAATAAGAGTTTTATTTTATTTAATAGCAAGAATATAATAGCAGTAGCAAGAGATTTTGATTTATACGCGGAAAAACAAAAGTTTGACTTTTTTCAGCCTATAAAATGCAAGTTCATCACATCGAGGACAGTGCGCGGGGGCTCTTTCTTATGTATGTTGCACAACATTGGCGGCCATCACTAGATTTTGTCGTGTGGAATTAATTCGAATGTTTTTTGAACGTAGTAATACTAGCCTCAAGGCTCTCGGATCCTCACCCTAACGGCCTTCAATGTCTGTCGCCGGACTACGTGTGTTCGTACGTATACAAATCGCTCGTAAATAAAAGGCGATATTGCGTCCATTTGTCTTTTACCACGTCGATTCGCGGAAATCCTCTTCATGGCTTCGACCGACATGCCTTTGGTACTCGTCTGTTGCTATGGAAATAAGTTTTAGATGCTCCGGTTGAAATCCGCAGAGGACCTGACAAGTGTAGGGAAAATATATTTTAGACGGAATGAACTATCGCAAGTCCTTAAATTTTCGGATGTAAGAAGATAAAATATAAATAAATTTTAGAAAATAATATAATACCAAATTAGAATTCAGTGCTACATATTCTTCATAAGATACTAAATATTATTTTTTTAAATATGTAAACAGGTTAAATTACAGTTTTCTTAATATGATTATTAATTCTATTTCATTGTTCAAAAAGTATTTTCAAATATTTTCTTAATTTATTGCAATAGATTAATGGGTAATTAATTTAATTATCGATTGTGTAAATCAATAATTGAGAATTTATATTCAGTTATTAATGTAAAGTAACATATTTATTTTATTTTATTTTATATATAATAGTATGTAAAGTTGAAGATTAATGATAACTTTTTTGCCTTCTAAGCATTCGTATTACTAATTTATGATTTATGATTAAATATTTAATCATAAATTAAATTAAATTGATAAAATGAAAATTTAATTTTCATTATATAATACAACCTAGATATACATACAAATATATCAATATCGTTATAAAATTTAGATACAAAGTCAGAGAAGTAAGTATACTAAGAGAATAAATACTCAATAAATTTTGTGCATAATATTCGATTTGTAAATGTTATTTCCTTAACTCATTTATAAATAAACCAAATACTCGCCAGTGCATATTCTCTATCTGAAGTTGGTCATTTCAGTATTATCTTTGAATACTGTAGAAGGTTTGAAAACGATCAATCAACTTGTCGGTTCTCGGTGCTCGACCCTTAAAGTTACACCGCTACTTTAGGAGTAACGTGAGATTTTGTTCTATAAGATGTTACGTGACATCTTGTCAGTTAATTGGTTCTTTCTTTCTTCTATATTAATAACTGCTATGTAAAACGTTATATTTAGTACTATTTATCATTACACCCAGTGAAAGTTATTTAATAAAAAGATTCTGCATGTCATATTCTTAAGTTAAAATATTTTGTATTATAATTTTAATTGCAATAATAACCCTGTTATGGATGTTATTTTTTTTTTAATTTATTTCATACTTAAGATTAAAGGTTTATTTTCGCATTTTATTTAATAAATAAATTATCCATTTATTTATTAAAGTGCGAAATATGTAATACCAATTGTACAATTTTATACATACGAAAAAGTGTATATTCATTGATATTTGAAAAATTGAATAAAGAAAATTTAACTATTCAACAACAGATGGAAAGTTCAAGCATATGTATATTAAAAATTAAATTATATTTTGAAAAAAGAATTGTAATTATATTTTCTTAACCTAAAATTTTCTAGTGAAAAAATAATGAATTACTAATATTTAAAAAAAAAATAATTACTAATATTTAGTACATATGATTTTATCCAATTCATTGAATTCATATCGTCTTTTATTTTTATTACTTTTATATAATGAAACTGAAATACTTGTATATATGTAAACTCATTTTTAAAATTTTATCACCTTTCCCAATACTTTCTTCGGATGCCATATTTATTGTACTCTTTCAGTGGCACAAAGAATTTATTAAAAATATATGAACATTAGATGAGTATTCCTACAGAAGAAAATTTGGTAAAATCAAGAGAGATAAAACGATATTTGGCCATGGACACGTGACTAGCGTATGTCTACAATACCTAACAAAAAATACTAGTCTTCATATAGGAAGCACAGAAAATATTACGTTTCACAGATGACAGCATCCGGTTAAGAGCGAATTGATGAACGATCTCCGAATTATTTAAACGATAAGCAATTTCATACACAATGTCTCACAAAGTTAAGTATTTATTTTAAAATTGTAGAAGCCGATTATCTATTTATAATAAACGTATAAACTTTAATGAAGTTTGTTTTGCTATTTAATAAATATGTTTACTTAAATTTAATAGATTGAGTTCTAAATAATTTATACGCATACAGTGTCAAAATTTTTTGAGTTTTATGTAATATTTATTTATAATTATTAAAAATTACAATATATACTATCATTAATAATTTAAATAAATTAGTGCTTCTTTTAATTTATAGTAAGTGCTAGCTTTCTATTTTAATATTTTTAAAGAAATATTCTTATCCTATCTATTAAGCTATTTTTTAATTATGGATATAACATAAAGTGAACTTAACATTACATGATTCGTAAGCCAATATAATTTATCAAAAATTAATAAATTTTAATGAAAATGAATATTTAAAACAATTATTTTATTTTACTTATATAATTAATTACTAAATATATGAATATTTATATATTATCTTTAGTTATCAATTAAATTACAGGATTAAATTTAATCATTTTGATTTTTTTTTATTAACATTTATGCTACACTTTACATAGTTCTAATAATAAAAGTAAAAGTAATATCTTACACCCTCATACAGATAAGTTTACAGGAATACACACTGGAAGAATGATTAGCGTGTAATTCAATTCAATATTGAGTTTATTGTTGTTGGGGGACTTATGATTTCATAATAATAATAAACAAACAGGTCTTATTATCCATATCGAGGCCATGACACGTGTGCAGCAAGTTGCAGCAATTATAATGAACGATTCGATGAGCAACGTTGTACATTCACATCTCAATCGAAGTATCCCTCTCTCCGCCCTAAGCTATTATTCCATTTATCGCTCACTTTCTTACATCTTAACTTAAGCCAAAATGATTTGGTATAACGTAAACAGTAGAGTAATATTTTCATGTAACAATAATTCCGGTGACTTCTTAATTTTGTCTACTAGCTGATAGATAAAAATCGCATTTTCCTCAAAATCAAATTACTTTTTCATTTCATATTGCATAATTTACTTTTACATGCGTTATTAGAATATCTATCATAATACAAAATATAATTGTTAAATTGAAATTTTTAAACAAAATATATATCCTTTTTTATAGGTAATATATTATAAGAATCTATCAAAAATTTTACTTATTATATGTGTTAATTTGCATGCACATATATTTAATAGGATCTACCTATAATTTAAGATTATCAATATATGAAAGTAATTTTTTTAAAATGTAAAAATAATCTTAGTTTAGTATAAATTATTTTCTAAATGAATACGAAAAAAAAGAATTCTATTAACTGGATTTTGTAAAATGAAATTACTTTTTTTATTTTTATAATACATTATTAATATAAAATATAAATAAGTAAAAAACTAATATTTTTTTTGTATAATATTAATATTTTGATTCAACTTTTTACTATCGTTTGTACGATTATACGAAACGATCGTTGCCACTATGTAAGTCTATTAATTGTAAGTATTCGATTAACCCTTTACACAATTTTAGTCATTTGTTAACAAAAGCGTTATGAATAAGAAGAAATTTGATTCATCGTTTATATTTAATTTATTTTTATATATTAATCATTTCTTTTAATTAGAATAGGAAAAAATAGAAAATATGTACAAAAATCGTAGTTATTTATATATAAATATATTTAGAAAATCTCTATTTAACAAATAAAAAAATATTTTATATTTCAAATATTTGTATATATACCATAAACATAATATGTAAATTTTAGGTCCCAAAATAATCAATAATTTTATAACAATTTAATATATTTATACTAATATAGTATCTTGAATTAAATAAACTAATAAAGAATGTCAATTTATTTTTTTATTTACATTTTGAACTTTCTTTTTGTATGAATGCGGATACATATTTGCTCGTACATAAAATTATGTATTATTATTGTTGATTAAAAAGTTTTTTTTTTATTAAATAATTGTTTTTAATATTAATACAAAATATTAAATTTAAGAGTAAAAGTATACTGAAAATATCAATAATAAAATATTTAAAAAATCAAAATATTATTCAGTATTTTTAATAATATTTTATTATTTTCAATACTGTATATCAAAAAAATTGTTTTCAAACTTGAATAAACTACTTCAATCACGAACTTATAGTACTATGAAAAAATCTCTGCCTGCTCGCCAAGTCCCTTATTTTTTCTCAAGAATTATTATCTGTATTTTTTTAACATCGCAATTATAATTCAGATTACACTACATTTTTATTATAAAAAAATTTGAAAAGTAATTGAAAAAATATCTTGTCAATATTCATTTAAAACTACTGTAATACAGATATTCACCTTACATAAAAATTACATGTATTTTTTAAAGCATTGATACTTTTATATTTTGATTTATAATAAAAATAATACCAAAATAATGTGTAATATAAATAAAAATTTTATATTTATTAGGAATGGATTGAAACACTTGAAAAACTAAAAGCTACAAACTAATTAAATTAAAATACACATAATTATTTAATTATTAATAAAATTTGAAGTATATTTCACATAATAACATTAATATCTATTTTGAAAATTTATAATATAATTGAATACAAATATTTAGTTTAATCTTATTATAAAATAAATAATTTACTAACTGATTATAAATAAGAGTAAATTTAAAATTGTAAGTTTAAAAGACAATTTCTAACATGGATAACAAATTTTTAGCATTATTTTAAATAAATAGAGAATATAATTATTACTGAAATATAAAAATGCATCACAGTTTTATTTTTCTTAAAAAGAGGTTTTCAATGTGAAATAAAATGAATGAAAGATAATGTGCATGTGGTGTCGTATTTTAATGGTGGTGAAGCGGTTGAAATAGCGTAAAGAAAAACGCACTTACTCTCCCGTGTTTATAATCTGAACTGATGGTGAATCTGACATGCGAAGCGTTAACTGTCGACCAATTTATAAAAATAACGATGAAATTACTGTTGCGTAAAGAACCATACAACAGCAAACGCAGTCCAACATATCTCGTTGCTGCGTAACGGTAGCATTTGTTAAAAGCTATGTAGACGAATGACATACAGATTTACAGTTATACGCGCATGTATAACATAGGTAGATATTTCCAGAAAATAGATAACGTAGAGTAAGAGAGAGAGAGGGAGAGAGAGAGAAAGAGAGAGAAAGAGAGAGAGAGAGAGAGAGAGAGAGAGAGAGAGAGAGAGAGAGAATGAAATAAACTTGTGATATATATTCTCGGTTTTATTTTCAATGTTGGATAGTAGCCGGAACACGTATTCCTATTATCATCCGTTCTCGCAAGTGTATTTTTTTGACGCGTCCATGTTTTCCATATTTTAAAAACTATGTGCATTGATACATAATATAATTAAGTCACTTAAATTCTTTCTTTCCCAATATATATATATATACATATATATAATTTTTTTTGCATACTCATATATTTAACTTTTATACATATAATTTAGAAAAGGCATATATGAGAAAATCAGGTGAAGTTTTATACAATTATCCGATTCATTTAAACAAGCACTGATGAACGGATTTTTTTGCATCAATACATTAAGATATTTCATACTTGAAATAATGATACATAAATTAACATAAACTAATAATACGTTAATATGAAAACGTATTCATTTTTTATATAAAACATCTGTAAGTAGCTAGTTTAATATTCATTTAATTTTTTTATTTTTCAATTGTATACAACTTTTGATTATAATTTAATTACATCAAGAAATGAATGAATAATATTTCTATTGAATATTGAACTAAACTATGATTTTTCTTTAAAGTACCGAAATATTTGACTATGATGCAAATTTTTATAGAAAAAGATTTACTTCAATAGAAAAATTATTTGTAAATTTGAAATAAAATAAAATTTAGGAGCTCATTTCTTCAACTTTAATTTATTTATTTTTACATTTACTAACTTGAAAAAAAATTTTTCATACAATTTTCTTAATAAACTATTGTTTATGATACATATATGTACTGTAAATTTATCAGAATATTTATTTTACATCTAGTTGTAAAGAATTGAAGATTGACAATAGTCAGGTAACTTATAAAAAAATTTTAATGAATACAGGCACCTGTAATATGTACAATTTACTAGTTTTTCAAGTTTCTTTATATTTATTTTATTAAGAAAAAAAAGGAAAAGGAAAATACTCCATAATTAATGAAATCGGTCTTTTTAAATTTCAATTAACTACATTGAGTTTTTTAAATCATAAGTGTTTATCTTTTTTGAAATAAATTTTTCTTTACCATATTATAATTTTATATACTAATAATTATATCTGAACATCTGAATTCTGAATATTGAAATACTTTTATTTAAAATGAAATATATAAATTATATTTGAAGAAACTTATGAATTTAAATGTTTATAGTTATTTACGAAATTTAAGTTATTATAACTTAAATATAAATACATTATATATTAAATTAAAATTAGATATTAAATTTTAACCATTTATAATAATGTAATTATTATTTTTATATTTATGTCACAATTTGAATAAACAATTAGTATTAACGTTATTAATATATATATATCACGAATATTTGTATACAAAGTTGTCTGTATGGAGTGTGCATATAGGAGTTAAATATTCAAAGTAAATTTCAATATTTCGTCAGTTTTTAATATAATAATGAATTCCAAAAATAAGTTGGTACTTTATAAAGTTTTTATTTCTATGGCTATTTTCTTACAGAGAAGCGTAAGGTGGGTAGTCAAAGATATAAATACAAATATAAAAATAAAGGGAAAGAGAGGAAGCATATATAAGAGGAAAGAAGAAAACGAACCGACTGTAATATCAAGAGATAGAATACGACTTTGGTAGTATAGGCTATAATCTGTTTATAAAACAATTTGTCGAGCAAGTGATGCGTGAAATACAATATATCTGCAAACATTGTTAGCGTCAGCTCGATGAGGATTTGCTGCTTGTTGAGGAAAAGGAAGAGCTTTACTTTTCTATATAGTCAGTCTGACAGAGAAAATCAAGTGATCTGAAGGGGTAAATATATATATGGAAGATATACGTTAAAAAATAGAAAGTAAGAAATAATGAATAAAACAAAAGTAGACTAAGAAAAAGTCTTAATAGTATATTATATAAGGAAGTAAAAGAAAGAATGAGAGTATTTTGAAATGTCGTAAAAAAATACATAGAATGGAAGAAAAAAAAATTTGTAGAAACGTTAATATTTCTTTATTAATTTATAATTTATTGTTATATTTGTTTTATTGTGATATCTTGTACTTGTCTAGAAACTTGGCCATTTACATTAATTTATTTACTTTATATACTAAATACGTCCTAATTATATTTTATAAATTTTCATATACCGATTTAATTTTAAATTACATTATAAGTAAATAAAATTTTTTTTATAAAAAATGATTTAAAAACAGATTGTTCTGTAATTTAAAAATTTCATTTACAAAAATTAATACTACTTTTTCATCTTATAGTGAATATTTTAATGTCATTAAAAATTACAAATATAGTTTAAAGTATTATAATAATATCATTAAATAATTAATTAAATTTAAAGTACTGTTTTTTATACTGAATAAATTCTGTTTCTTCTTAAATAAATAAACATCCAATTAACAATGAATGTAGCTTTATTAATATTTTTAAACTATTTCTAATAATATTTAATATATTTTCTTTCATAAAATATCAGTAATTAAAGATTTTTAACTTATTCATTTGCTAAATATAATTATTTTAATTTGGATAGTAAAATTTTTAAAAATATTATATTTATTTATAAATTTTAGGTGTGTGTGATACTATCATAAAAACAACGTTTATTTGATCGAATTTTACTACTATTATCAATTCAAGTAGATCCGTGTTAAATTAATTTTACTTTTTATAAAATTTTAAACACAATGAAATAGGTTTAATTGTTTCTACGTATAAGACTATTAGGTGCAATAATATTAGGTACAAATATCTGTATTTTATACAATGATTTATATAAAGTGCTTCATTGGCATAATAAAACGGTGTCGAAGAATTTTTACTCTTTATTTACGGAAGCTCAGAAAATATACTAAATCCTGTGAAGCTGCAGCCATTGGCTCTTTAATAGCGGTTGCCCACTAACAATAGAATACATAACAGCCTGTCCTTATTGTACAGATAAAAGTAAAATATCATGACATATAATACAAAGAAATAGGTTTATAATTAATACTGAATTATAATTGATTTTAATTCCTATTATAAATGTATATTAGTATAATATTAATATTAATAATACTAGTAAATCAACTATGTAAATTGTAGGTAAAATTATAAATCCTATATGAATTTTCGTAAAAAATATGTTTAGTTTTTATATATAAAATTTTTTTATACATAAAGAATTTATAAAATATTTAATCTTATTATTTTTTAAATATATTCTTTGAAATAACTTAAAAAAGTCGTTAAATGATATTTCTAAAATATAATATATTCAATAATGAGCGAAATTTAAATTAGTTTTTCTTTTAACTTTATTAAAATTTAAATCAGTTGCAATTAATCGAATATTATTGCAGAAATAATTTTCCTATAATATTGAAGATAAAATTTATAATTGTTTAAAGTATTTAAAATTTTAAAGTATTTAATAATTTTTTTAATAAAACAATTTTTTTCAAATTTTAGCCATATAAGGTAAGGTTAGATAATTATAACTCTCAAATACTGAATCGTAAATTTAAAATATACAATTTTATTTAAAATATATGAGATTATTCACTATTTTCTGATCGATCTGAAATATAATTTTCTTGTTAACTATAAAATTTAATCCAAACATGAATTCCAGCTGCTTACTGAAGCATTATCACGCCTACCTACCAATTCTTATTAGAATTTCTTGATAGACTACTCGAGAATCTATAAAACCTTGATGAAAAGTAAATAATTCTAAAAATAGAATTTATTTTCTTTTTATAATATGTAATATATATTCTATATAGTTATTGCATATGATTAACAAAAATAATTTACTTTACCAACTTAAAATTCTATATTTACATTTAGTATATTTAGAAAACGTATTGATGATTTATATTTTTAAGATTTGTAAACTTAAAATCAAATATATTTTATAAATTATATTGATAATTTTTTTGAAAAATATTACTTATGAAAATACGATTGTCATTTAAAAGTTCAATTATAATAATAAATTATGTGTTTGAGCTTTAATAATCATTAATGTGGATAAAATAGTTTACAAGTGTAAAATGTGCATAAATTTATTCTAGAGAAGTTTGAATATAAATAATAATTATAATTATTCTCGAATTCATAAAAATCTGTTGCTACAAATGTTATATAGTGTACATAAAAGTGGACAGATGAATAACTGAAATTTTTAAAAAGGGTGGTTTATACTTAGATCAAATTTCACTGCACAGATTTTGATATTGCTTTAGTCTCTCTATTTCTTTTTTCGGTTCACCTCTTTGATTTAACTTCACTTCAACTTATTTGATCAATTATATAGAGACTTATTGTCAAAATATGTTACAACGTTATATATGCATATTCATATAAACGTATTTTTAATAGTAAATAAGGTAAAATCATTTATAAAAGTAGAACAATTTCATAGCAGTTATTTTCAACAATAACTCAGTATAGATAATTCGAATTGACCTAGTCTTGAGTACCGCTCTCGTGCTACAGAGAGTGCATACATAATTTCGGTAGACTTGAATCATAATGTAAGTTCATCTCCCGGATAATTTTATGGCTAAGCGATGAGTCTTCATCGCTCATGTCTGCTCTTTTGTTTCGATTTCGCCAGGGGCCCGAGCCTTAAATTATGCCAAAATATAAAAGACTACTGCCCGTTTTCGCGAGCTGTCTCTACAGCTATTTCATCCCTGGCCTGAATGTTTAAGCCCTTCTCTCCACCCTTTTTGGTGTTCAAAGGGGAGGTCTGTTTTTTTTTTATCTGAAAGGTTCATGTTCAGTCTCCCGTTGCTGCGCAGCTAACCACACGTGATTCGTAGTAAGGAATTTTATAGGCGGAGTCATTAACTGGAAAATGAGATGGATCGTACGAATTTCTTTGTTATTAAATAATAAATTTTTAAGCGAACAGAAAATATATTGTTTCTATATATTATTAAAAAGAATGGATACGTATATTAAAATAAGTAATATTTATCATATTAATATTAAAATGTTACATAATTGAAATTTTATTTTAATTTTAGATATTTAATAATATAGTAATTTATATTTAGTTATATGCAAAATAATTGAATATAACACTTGAAAGAAAACTCAACATTTTAAAACGAATAAAATATATATGTATTAAAATAAATCAGAAGTAATGAAATCAATAATATCACGAGTATTAATACATTGTTTTCCGTAATGCCAATATAATAAATATGCAAACAATAATAGTATGGAATAATAAAGTATAAAGAATAGATAAGAGAACAATTAAAAGAATATGATGAAAATAAATAAAAAATATAAGAAATTTAAATAAAAATAATAAAAGATTAACATATAATATATTTTCATTTAAAAATATTGTTATCTTAATTAGTAATCTTACATTCATGTAAATTACTAAATTCGATAATATACATCATTAAATCTCATTTTTTACCACCCTTAATGATAAGAAACTTTGTAATAAATCAAATAAAGCAAGTAAAAACCATATACAAAATTATGTAGAATACACGTAACTTTATTATTTAATATTAGAATAATAATAATTTTAAACAAAAAAGATGCCCAATAACTTAAAATTAAATTAAATTTAATTTAATTTAATTAAACTTAAAGCTAATATACGTATTACCACTGTAGTTTCAATTTAAAGTTAATTAAAAAAAGTTTACACAAACACATATATATGTACAACAAAAATTAGATATGATACTAAATTTAATATCAAAATTCTCCTTCTTAAAAATATTATGATCATTTGTTAATATATTTTCATGTATTAATAGTATTTAAGTAATATAACAAATATAAAAATTAAAATTTATAGTAAAGATTAAATTTATATAAGATGCTGAATCTAAAATTAGTAGCAGCATTAATCTAAAATAAACTTCTTAATTAAAATATAATATATTAATATCTATCATTTATCTACTTTATATTTATATTAAAATATTATTTAAGGTAATGTACTTATTTTTAAAAAAAGTAATAATTATATTACAAAAGAATTATTAAATCTAATCGAAATATTACTTTATTTATAAAATATTTACATATGAGTATCTGCAATAATTTTGAATAAATGTTATGGTATTCTTTTATTTATAATTTAAATATAAAATACTAAATGAAATCTGAAGTAGAAATAAGCTACTTATATTTTTTAAAAAAATAGGAACAAAATAGTAAAAGACGAAAATGGTAAATGTAAAATGGCCGCCGCGCTTTATCTTGTACATTCTATGCGTATTCAGCTTAATGCTTAGCTCTACAGGGGGTCGCTGTATCACTTACTAGAATGGCCCCCTGAGTGTCACATGATCACCAACGGAATACGCGTAGGGAATTCATCGAACAGCCCTTTAAAAGCGGAAATTATAGTTACACGTAGTACAAGATGACGCGTGCTGATGTGATAGGCCGGAAATCGACGATCGATCGCTGCTGTTCTTTTCCCTAGTTGACATTTGTTACAAATGACGGCAAACTGTTCTTGCCCTCAGTAATTAATTTAGAAAATTTTCAAAGTTTAACAAAAAAATTATAATTCCTTTTACTATCATGTACTTTATAAATTTAGTGATATTCATTAACTAAATACTTGAAATAAAATTAAATTGTTGTAATAGCTATAAATTATAAAACGTCTGAAATTTAATATATTAATATATTTATTTTATACCAATATTGGTTTAGTTTTTACTTATTCTAATTTATAATAACAATAAATACATTAGTTATTTAAAATCTCGATCATTTCTTTCTATAATGAAACATCTCTATAATTTATTTACAAACATAAATTAGAAAGAAATTTATAAGATTAAATTTTCTTAATATATGTACATATTGCCTAGGTAACAATATTATTGTTATTATAATAAACTATTATAGTATGTAATAATATAATAATAAAGTAAGTAATGTATATTAAACGATTTGATCCCATTTTTCTTTTTTACTCCGTTCAATCACAGTGTATTCTACTACATTAATACTTAATATTTTTCAGAAATTCAACTTTGATTTAAGAACTAATTTGATTACTCGTAATTTTAGTTATGAAACTTTTTTTTCTTCCTTAAATATTAAAATTGAATTTGAAATTTTATTATTAAAGAAATTATTTAGTCATAATATTATTATTAAATGTAATATTGAATTAAATAAAAGTTACAGTAATATACAATATTTGAAAAGAAAGATGTGGAAATTTAATTATTTTAATTAAATTAATAAAAAAAGATTAAAATAAAATAATTATAATCTAACCAATTGATAACTTTTGTATTTGAAAGGCTACAATTTTTTTTTCTTATATCATAATAATATTATACACTCTAGACTAGTTTTTTATTAATATAATAAATTTTGTTCATATTGTAATAATTTGCATAATTAATAATTACAAAAGCAAATAAACAATAAATAAATAAAATTTTACGTGATAAATTGTTTTTCATTTTTTATTATAAAATATTATCACTTGTTCATTAAATACAAAATTTTAGGAGCATTCAACGAAATAAATCGAAAATTAGACTTAATACAAAATATTTAAATAATTTTTAGGCGTATACATTCTGTTTAATATTTATTTACATATAGACATATGATAGTTTAAGTGGAATACATATAAAATACTAAATATATTATAATAATCGAAGTTATTGATTCACTTAATGATTTCTTTTTTTTTCTGTGACAGAGCGTGCAAAATGTTATTATTCTTTTGACGGAAATTAAATGTACTAAATTAGTTCGTAATTGTTTCCCGTTTACAAGAATAATAAATAAAATTTCTGAAAAAATTCCGACTTCTAACTTTCTCTTTGTGATTGTTTAATTTATTCTGTTTCTTATTTATAAAACCTCATTCATCTTTGCTACTCATAGAGAATTAACGAATATACTAGTAATGCCTTTTTATCTTCAATTTTTTCATTTAACCATATATCATATTCTGATCATTATAGATGTCTTTCTCTTTATTTGTTTCTCTCAGATATTTACATACATAGAGATATACGATAATATGACCATTTTTTCTCGGGTTTTCTCCTTGCTCTCATCATATATATATATATCCACACACATATGTATGTGTATGTCCTTTCAATCGGTCAACTTCATATTTTTTTTAAAAGCATGGCAGTAAATATCGAACAAATATAAGTTTTAATTTACAAAGACTCATTTAGATAAAAGCTTCTTATCTTTTCAACAATAAAACCAAATTTTCAGACTTAAAATGAATACGATTATGTAACCATGTCTCGTAGAATGTTTAAGAGGGTAGCGTTGCAATTTTATGGACATTTTTTTCTGACTTTGATTAATGTATCCAAAGCCTTTTAGTAAATGCGATGTATTCGATGTTTTGTTATATTAAATCTCAATTTATATTTTTTAATTTAATTCATTATTGGAATAACGCTGTCAAGATTTAACTATTAAAGGAAATGTAACGATTACAATAAAGTTTAATTGTTCGTTGTCAATTTATTCGACTAAATAATTTAAGAATTACTAAAGATAAAAATATCAGTAATTATAGAATATTATTGCTAAATATTATTATTGTTATTAATATTAAAATAATATTATAACAAATTGAATATTACTTTTAATTGAAAATTTTTTAATTTTTTTATTCTTATAATATTAGATATAATTATGAGTTTTTTACATAACGAAATTTTTCTGAATTGTGGTTCATTTTTAATTTTTCAGAAGTACTATTTTTATTTCTTTGTAGAAAAAAAGATATATATATATATATACATATCCAGAAAGTTATCAATTTAACATAAAATTAAAAGAAACATGACTTTTACTAAATAAAACAGAATTTTATTGTTATATTATTTAATAAATTATACTTGCTGTAATGAATTTAATTTATAATTGAAATTAAAATATTTTAAAAATAATAATATATTATATAATTAAAATATCATAAAAACACTATAATTAAAATTGTAAATGAATTAAAATTATTTTTTCCAATTAAAATGAGTTTTTATGATTTTTATTAAAATAACAATGTTTAAATTAATTAATTGATAATTTTTGTTTAATGATTAAAATTACTTTTAATTAAACTGGATGAAATATATAAAATTTTAGTTACAAAAATTTACATTGTTGTATTGACTTCTAATGTTTACATAGACTAGTATTACTTTCTGCATTTTCAACTTCACGAGTACTTAAATTGATAAACTTTATACTATTAAAAATTTTCTCTTTCTTTTTCTTTTTTAGTTTCTTATATTTTAATTAGGTTACATTGGTTAGACATGATTATGAATAAAAGGATATCAATATGTAAGTGATGAAATGAAGATTGTAGGAGAGATAATAGAGACAAAGAAAGAATTTAAATTATGATAGTATATGTAGTATAAAATTATATATAGTATAAATAGTATATATAATATAATAGTATATATAATATAATAGTATATATACATATATATATATATATATATATGTATATATTTGAATTTAAATATATACATTAAAGTATTTTATCATTTTATTATAAAATTACATTTACATCTACTTTATTAGAGAGTACTTGAACAAATTTTATGTTTAAGCTTTTTATTTTTTGTCTAATTTCAAAATCTAGATTACATTACCAATTTTCCTAGTAATATTATCAATAAAAGTATTCAATATTAAATGAAATGTGGACGTTTCATTTTTAGCACATAAAAATGGAATAGATTGAATAGAATGATATTAAAGAAAAAAAAGTATACCACTCATATATTACGTCAATATTATATGTAGAACAAAATTCAAAAAAAGACAATTCAACTCATTCAAAATAGATACTAAACTAACGTACGTGACAAACTTACATGTAAGCATGTATGCAAGCACAAATGCATACAAAGAGTTCTTGTGATTTAGGTACTAAGGACAGGCGCTGATTGCAGCGGGTAATGACAACGAGGGTGAGCAGCGGTCTGGAAGTAAGTAAAAATTTTAAATTTAGTTACAGCTGAGGCGCGTGTCGCAGACACGCGAATATGCGTACGTATCTTTTTGAGAGAGCACATGGCTTTAGGATACTTACACTTGTGTGCCAATATTCATGTGAGTAGGCGTATGTGAGCGGAGAAGTTTGTAGTATAACGTGAATATATCGTAACCAAGCCGTGCAAGGATGATTCAGCACCAATGGACAGAAGAAAAACACAAGCCAATAGCGGCAGTCTAGCAGCAGTAGCGGTTTATAAGGGTGTGAGCTTTAATAAGAACTGCTGAATTTCACACTGATTTAGCGCGCCTCGACCTTTTCTTCCCTTCTTTTCTCTCTATTTTTTGTGTACTCGAAGCTCTTCGTTTAACTTTAATATAGCCTAAGATTCAAGACTACAAGAAAATCTTGTGCGAAATCTTTCACAGGGGCGGTCGATCACGCAAGATTGTTATTAGCAAAACAAAAAATTTTGAATGATGTGAAGGAAAATATTATTATTTGATTATATTGATTTTATTATACGAATATATGTTTATCAATTAAGAATGTACAAATTCCCATAACTTCTTTAAATTAAAAATATTTTCATATAGATATTTCAGATATAAGCATATTATAATCGAAGTAACACACTGAATTAAGAAATAAATATTTTAATGTATTTTTTACAGTATAAGTATAGAATAGTTGTAATTTTATAAATATACTAATAATTATTATATTAGAAAACTATTAAATATTGCTTTATTACTCATTCAGTCTAAGAATGTAGGCTAGGATACCAGTTACAAATCTACTGCATTGTATTTTGCCGAAGGAAATCAAGGTACTGCACCTAGGTAAAAAAATATGTCCAATTATGAACAGATTTATTCTTGTAATTCTACTCAAAATATGTATGAAAACTCTTATGAAGAATATAATTTTTTATACCAGTGCTTATATCTATAAAAGAAACTACGTAAAATTTGAGAATAATTAGTATCTTTTTACACTTAAACCTAGACTTCAATTTAAAATATACGCGAAAACTGATTATGAAATATTATAGAATATTTTTTAATTTCCTAAAAATATTAACAAAACATTTAAAGTTAATTTTTAAAATTTAATTTTTTAGTGGCAATTAAATTTAGATTTTATCATGCAATTAGTTAGACAAATTTTAAAAAGATTAATTTGAAAATATATTTAAAACGTTTTTAATAACGGTATAAATTATTCTAATCATTTTTTAAAAATTAGAGATATAAACATTTCTATATTCACTCTCTCTCTCTCTCTCTCTCTCTCTCTCTAGATAATGTATGTAAATACTATATCTAAATTTCAGGAATATGAGGGAAGGTGATGAGTACATATATTAAAAATATGTTTTTTGAAGATTCTAAAGATGAATTAGGTATAGAAATCTTAGATTTATACTCTTACCCGAAGGTATATACAAATGTATTTTTTATGTATTCGTATATTTCTTTATCTATCAATTTATTTAAATAATGACTATGACCTAACGAGATTATTGTAAGACCATTTAAACTAATCAAATTAAATTGAAGAATAAATCTGCATATAAATAGGAAGGTATATAATATATAAAGATATATTAATTTCTTTATCTATTTCTATTTTATTTTGTTGAAACTAGTTGCAAAAAGAATTTGAAGTTCTTCATATGTACGCATATTAGAAATAAATAGATAAGTAGAGCAAGAGAGAGAATACAAGCCAGTCCGTCTGAATGAGCCATTTTCTCTTTTCCGTACGCTCTTGTTTCCCCACAGCTGCCAAGCGCAGTAACCACTCAGTCGGAAGTAACGCGACTACTGACTGCTACAATCTTCTATTTCACTCTTCCCTACTCCATCATTTTATCTTTCTTTCTCTGATTTGCTTTTAATATCTCTCTCTTTTTCATTCTTTCCTTTTTTTACGCTAACTACTATGTATTGTTTTTTTACTTAATATGTTTTTGAAATTTTTTATTCATAAACTTTAATTATTATGAATGTATGATTATGGTTTATGGGAAAAAAATTTTTTACGATATAATAAGATTTAAAAGATTTTATAAATTTAATTTATAATAAAATATTTATATTTATGAAAATTAAAAGTTTTTTATTGAATAATATTATTTTTAAATAATTAATCAAGTATAAATATAAATCAAATTTTTAGGTAATATTGAAAAAACATTTTCATGTATATTTGCACAAATATTTTTATGCGTCGGTTTTCAAAAAAATATTTATTTTACTATTTTCTTATCAATTATTATAATTGCTTACAATTTTATTTGGTAGGTTATATGATTTTTATTTCATATTTAGAATCATTTTATATTTAACATCGTAAAAATTTTTTTCATTTTCGTATTTGAACTTTTTTTTTTAATACCATTATGTTTCTATCATGTGTGCATGTAATCTAACATATTTTGTGATATAACTTATTAATGTTTAATATAAATTTTAATTTGACATCTACGCATAATTCTTTTATATTATCTAGAAAATAGTACGTAGTGAATAAATCATTTAAAGTATTAAAATAATTTTATTTTAATAAACATAATAATTTTTTAACTATGAAAAATAATAAGTTACTTTAACTCGATAATAAATTGTATTATTACGAATATAGTGAATAAATTAGATTTATTTGCTAAAATCTTTGCACTCGTGTAAATGTCTTCCTATCAATATCATTTAGATACAGTAATGGTAAGTCAGTACAGGATCAATGAACAGATGAACCTTCAGCTAAAGCAGAGGCCGGAAGCTCATTCACTACTCGAGGGAAAGGAATCTTGCGGCAACCGGCACATTGATTAAGCTTGCCACGGTGAATAAATTCCAAGTGGGGCCGCAAAGAGCAGTCAACCGATATTCAGCGCATCAGCTACCGCGTACACGTACATATTCAGACATCTGCACATGCGCAAGAAAGTTGCAGTCACGCGATTCGGTGCTGGAGCACGCTCAGAACGATCCACCCCTTGGTTAGAAATGAGAACTCGCCCTCGGACCCAGCCAACGCTCCGCCTCCGGCGCTCTCCGCCCGTCCCGACCTATGTCCATCGCTGCATCGTTAACATAGCGCTATATTGCATGTGCCTTATTCATTTCGTAGCTTAAGTATCGTTTGAAAAATAGTGCGAAAAATTGTCTGATAGAGCATTAAATATAATCTATCTTCTTTCCAGTTCATATGGTTTTTTATTAAAAAAAAGTATGTAGTCCATAAAGTAAATAAATTTAGCACTTTACAAAACTGTAAAATAGCTTCAGTTGCAGATTATTTTCTTCTGGTATTCATACTGAATATTGTACTTATCTTATTCTAATATCTAATTTAAAATTCTGCTTAGCTTATCCATTATATGTGAAAAAATAAAACTCTTGAATTTTTTATTATTCTAGTCAATGTTTTGTACTTTGATAATTAATAAGTGATAATCCCAATTTAAATATAAAAATCCTGCCATATTTAACTGCAATTTTTCAAGTCTTATATTATAATTAAATCATGGTTGACTTCATAGTAAAAAAAAATTTTAAAATGGTTGTTTTATAATTATAGATTTTATCATGTTTAAAATTCAAAATATATAAAATAAATTTACAGTTAATAATATACGAAAAAATAAAACAAATACATAATCTGATTAAAAAAACAAAATATAATTTTATATTCTAACATAAAAATTATAAAAAAATTTGATTCTACTATAATTTTGATAAAAAATTTTTAAAACGTTTCGAATAGCTCGATAATTCGTGTAAAGGGAAGTTCATAAATGAATATTTATGAAAAATTATATTTAAATTAATATTGTAAAATGAAGTATAATGTTGGTTCTAAACATATTTATTTGAAAAATCAAATTATTTAAAAATAGTTAAATTTAAGATTCTTCAATCTTTAATTTTTATACAATTTCAGCATATTTTTAGTATGTACAACTTAATCAACCTTGTCATTGTCAGGATTTAGATTTATAAAGTAATTCTTGAAAGTACTTCTTCTCATTAGTTATTATATTAAAAATTTATTATATTCTAAAAATAAATAGTTGGTTACTACATTAGTAGAATATTATATTGAAATACTACAAAGAATTTGAAGCATTTAAAATTTCTTAATTACTATTTTGATTCAAGAAAATATTAAATCCATAAAACCATTCTTCATGTATGATAATCATATATTCAGAAATTAAAAAGTGTATGATAATATAGTATACCCAATATTATCAAAGATAAATAAAGAATTTCTTCATAACTACATTATTTTCAATTTTGAGCATTGACATCATTTCGAAACTTCTATTTTTACTGTTATTCGAAATGTACTGAATTACAGATAAATTAATCCTACTTTTTTACTGTTTCTAATAAAATCTAATTTGCATCCGTAATTTATTAATTATATTAACTTATTTAACATTAATCTAAAAAGCGAATAGCTACTCTATAATAAGATTTACTAGTATACTCATGAAAGATATCAAAATGTCCCATTCAGTCATATTTTGTTCAATTCTATTGTTATACTGATTTACAATCATTGTCTACTTCAAAACATTGTATAAAAGTTCATGATTTATAAAAAAAGAATAAAAAATTAGTAATAAAAGCATCATTTGTTTATTCGTAAAGAAACGAAAGCACAATAGACTATTATTTCTTATACAAATGTAGTCGTATTCTCTATAACAGCATGTGCATCATCAAAGAAACCGAATATATGTATATATATATATATCTTTTTATATATCTATCTATCTATTTATTTATCTTTTTGAGTGCGAGTTGTAGCCCCTATTCATTGACTGGCTTGAAAGATTTTCTTTGAAAAGTGTACTTACTTAGGAGAAAGTATAATAGTATTCGAAGCCTGCGCGTCAGCTAAATCCAAAGTAAAGATGCTTATAACACCTAAAACCAAACCTAGTAATATGCAGTCTAAAAGTGTGAGGGAGAGAAAGAACAAAAATGAAGAAGATGAACAGAGACTCGAATAAAGAATATAGAAGCATATAGTATGATTCTTAAATCTCTATGTTTCTCTATACCGAAGTAAAGAGGACACATCGACTTTGAGTTCCCAACGAACGCAAGCAATATCTGAGTAAGGCCGAATTTCCTTTCATTAGTTGAAGTAGACAGCAGCCAGCATACCGACAGCCAACTAACTGGCATTACCCTGCCGTTTCATCCTGTTTCATCCCGCTTCATCCCGTGCAATCCCTGCTTCCAACACCGAAACCACTCTCGTTCTGCAGACTCCTCATCTTGCGTGCGGTTGACTTGTTTTCAATGAATACAATGGCAAGAGAAGCAGATCATATTGAATATGAAAACGGAAAATCAACGAGTTGCTGCTGCCAGTGCTATACTCCTCTTTCACCTCTTTCTTCTTCCAACTAGTCGAATATTTCCCCACTTCTCTCTCTCTCTCTCTCTCTCTCTCTCTCTCTCTCTCTCTCTCTCTCGAAGTAAATGTATGCACCAGTGTCTGGCTTTGTTTTACCGTGAATAAGCAGAATTTTCAATGAGAAATATGAAGACTTTATATTAAAAATATTTTTATAATGAAGAAATACTTACATAGAGTTTCGAGATGAATGTTTTAGAATGTATTAAGGTATGATAGACTTTATCGTTCTTTTAAATTAAAATATGCTTCGATAAATATAAATATTAGACACAAAACATTTTAATTACTATGTGTTTATAAAATTCCATATTATATATTTTATCTTCATTTTTTCTTTAGTCGAATAATATTGACATTATTTAAGAGCTGTTGGAATATTAAATAAGTTCATTAAGTTATGTAAATTAAATAAATTTATTAAATTTAAATTTAAATAACATTTATATTAAAGAAATTATTAATATTTAACACTTATTTGTAGTTCTAAAAATATAATATTCTAATTTAAAAAGATACTTTTTACTTTAATAATAATAACAAATATATCTATAGATTATTTACTTTATTGAATTGTTATTAGGTTTGAAAATGAAACAACTGTCGCATGTAGATCTATTTAGAAATTTATTGAATTGAGAAAAAACTTCGAATTCCTTATTTAGAATACTTATCGAGTTATGCTTTCAAATTTTAAAAAATATTATTTAAAAAGAATTATCCGAATTACGGTTTTTATTTGTTGAACTTTGGTTAAGCAACTGCGAACTGCGCAAAATATTGTCATTATAATATATAATTGTATTTGTACAATGAATACTTAAAATCTGGTGGCTTTTAAGTATATCCTTTGAAAATGACGAACAAACTGCATTCGAATTATTATAAGGTTATATTATAATCTTCAATTTTATTTCATTTTTTATAGAAATATAAAAAATTATTTGAATTATTAAATAGTTAAATAGTTAATTATTAAATTATTAAATAGTTTTTTTATATTAATAATTACGATTTTAATAATACAAACAATTACTTTTTAAAATCTAAAATTACATACATATATATTTTCATGTTTGTTTCCACACAAAGAATAATTGGTTTTTTGGATTCAACATTTATATCACTCTTAATTTGAATGAAATATAGATATAGATAATAAAAAATATTTGTATTTTGTACATAGAAATATTTTAATAAAGTGCTTTGTCAGCATGGCACAATAATGCTCAAATAATATCCGTATTTTGCATGAGTAACATTGCATTTTTTAATTTTTGCTAACAGTTTAAATCCGAGATAATTGTATCATAGTAAAAAAAAGTAAGATCAGCATTCATTTTCTCGAACACATCAAAAATACTCATTTTGAGCTTATACGGTTCTTAAATGAAAAGTTCTTCGTTCATGTTTCTATTTCTTGTCAAACAGGCCAAGCAAACTCAAACAACGCGAGGGATGCAAAAGTAATCATTCCGTACACAAGTAGTGAAAAGAGAAGGATGTGACACCAGTCTGAAAAAGAAAAAAAGAAAATAGGATGATGAAGTGGCAGAAAAAGGAAGAGCTATCATCAGACATAAAGTGTATTTGCACTCTTTTGAAGAAAGAACGGGGAATTTTTACTGGTATGGCTAGAAAAAAATATTATTAACAAGCGCACCACTGATATTTTTACTTTTACATCTTAATAAATTTGAAGGCTTACTCTCATGAAATATGATGATGATAGATAAATGATGATGATAGATGCGTACGTTCGTAAAAAATGTATAGGTTTTATTATTTGTAATCTTATAATTATGGATTTATCAAAGCTTTATTTGATTTAAATGTCATATTAATTTTGCAACCAATTTTATAACCAATTTCTTGAATACTACAGTCATACTTAGTTTAATAAGCTTTGACATATAACGGAAACAATTAAAAATTTCTATACCACTTCATTACTAACAAACAACACTTTATTTAGACACTCGTAAAGATATCTGCTACGTAACGTAAAAAATCATAGAAAGAGAATTAATGTTGAGAATAAAAATATTAAAAAATAAGTAAAATACATTTGATCCTATAAATTTTTTAATTAAATATTATATTTTAGTAATAACAAAAAGTTATTTGAAATACGAGATATTTATATACTTATTAACTTATTAACTTCTTTAAGTTAAATGATATTTTAAAATTATAAATTAATTTTTATTTTATTAATATGTTTCAATAAATTTATAAATATTATAAATTTCAATAAATATTATAAGAATCACAATTCTTTTAAATTCAATACCGCATTGGAAAAGCAGTATTTTAAATATCTAGTTTAAACTTATGGACAAACGTATGAATATTTAAAAATACAAAATTTATACAAAAAGAAAAAATAATAGACGTAATAAATTAACAATCCTCTGAACTAATTTCTAATTTCTAATTTCTCTGAATCTAATTTCTAATCTAATTTCTCTGAATATGTACGCAGAACTATGCGTATTCATAAACAGCTCTTATACGAAGTTAGTTTCTCGATAACAGTTTTTCAAAGTTGAATAAATGATGATTAACAACCTTGTTATCATATCTAGAGATTAGTTAAATAAAGACTGTATTTAAACGAGAAAGAGTGACAGAGGAAATGCAAAAACAACATTGTATGCGCATGTACTTCGTAGTCCTACCGAAATAATCAACTTCAAATATCAATTTGAATCAATTTTCAAATATCTTCATCGAAGATTATAGTGTTTATTTTATTTTGAATACCTTTTAATAGAGCAGAGCTATTCTTATTAATAATTTTTTAGATATAAATGAATTTTTATACATTTTTAATTGCGATTGTTTCAATTTAATACTATTACATGAACCATAATTTAAATACTGTTAATAGAAAATTATACATTTAACTTTAAAATTCTATAAAACTAGGTATTGAGTCTCAATTGAGAAAAAATAATCGAAAATGGTATATACAATGAAACTAATAAAATGCATATCTTTTATCAAACACGGCGATCATGAATCATATATACAATTAATTAATGTACATTTATTTATTTACATGATAGTTCTTGCTTGTCATACTTTAGTTTATACTTGAAGTATATATCATATTGTATTAGATTCTTTTACATTGCCTGTCAATTATTTATAATAAAAATTATAAATAATAGGATTATTTCTTATATTATAAATATAAGATTATTTCTTAACAATGTTGAAAAAATTTGAGCCTTTGTACGAATTATCTATCTTTATATCTTGATAATTTATTTTGATAGTGATCACTTGTAATATTTTTTTGGTTTCCATATTTTATATAAACACGTACATATATTTCCCTTATGATGAATTTTTAAATGTTAATTGGAATTTTTGCTATTCGATATTTTAGGTAATCTAAATTATGAAAAATATTTAATTTATAAATATTATATTCTATTATTAATAAAGTGTTCTACTACTCATACCCCATTTTCATATTAATTAATAGTTTTAATTAATAAAATTTATAATAAGTATTAACTCTATATATGAACAATTAGTCATGGATATTTTTCATTTAAATATTAGTTTTATAAATTCAAAAAGTCTAAGAATAATTTAATTGAACTACGTTCAATTCTTATTCGAAAATAATAATCATTTACTTATAGATAATTTTACGAATTACTTTATAATAATCTATAGATATCTAAATACTAATGCAACCATTATACAATAGTTTTCCGTAAAAATTTATATTGTTTTAAATATGTAGATACTTTATTATTAAAACAGTCATTGGATTTTTAGAAATAATAGTCGAATATACTTTAATTTAATCATTATAATTAATGAATAAATAAATAGCTTATTATAAAGATTCTTCTACATAGAAATATTGTAATGAAATATAATTAATCATTATAAAGACAAAATTCTATAAATAGTAATTAGTGAAGTGAATAATTGGAAAAAACAACACAAATTATCACTCTGACATACTTTACAAATTATTGATAATTAAATATTAATAATTAGAAATTTTAAATATTTTTTAAAAACAAAAGGTAGATTTAATTCAATAGAATACCTGTAATTATATGAAGTGACAAAATCTTATAAATTTTCATAATGAATATTAATCAACACTTAAATTTCTATTTAATTAAGATCGTTTTCATCGTTATAACAAGTATAAAAAACCATCAATACAATATAATGGACTTTTTACAAGCAATTACCCAATATCTTTTATTTACTAAATATTTATGCTTACATTTTAAAGATTTTTTGATTAATATCATGTATTAATATATTTTATTTAGTTCTTCCTCGTTTATTTTAAAAAAATAAAATATACAAATCTACTTTTAATATTCTTTGAGCAATTTTGTACTCGAATTACTTTGCTTATATTTATTTATATCCTTTAAAATTTTTTAAGTTGTTTTTTTTAAACGTTTTATAATTATTGTCTAAATTTTAATATAAAAAATATATAAATATTTTTAGTACATGAAAATATAATACTTAATTAATATATTTATAAAATATGTTTAAAACTAAATAATTTTTATATTACAAAATTACAAAATTATATAAAAAAAGTTCTATTAACATATTAAAAGAAATATTAAGCACTTAAAAAAATATGTATGTATTTAATTTAGAAAAAAACTATAAATTTATAGCATTTTTTTTTTTAAATTGTTACTATTTCAAATAAAAATATAATCAGTATAATAATTAGTTAGAATAAGGTCAAATTTATACAATTAAATCAATATGAAATTTATTATAAAACTTTATTTCTACTTTATTTCACAAAATATTTTTAAGCTGTAATAATCAGTCATAATTACATAATTGCTACGTATATTAAATAGCAAAATGCAGTTGAAAATTAATTTGAGTAATAATTATTGTTAATTGCCGTAATTATAATTCTGTAATATCTAGTGTTGTGTGGTACTTTCTTTATAACTCGTATTTATATTATTTTATATTATTTCTGTTTCTTTTTTTTTACATTATGTCTTATTCTCCATCCATTTATATCTTCTTTTTTATTCATATTTAAAGGATATAATTTGAAATTTTTCTTGTCATGTTTTATTGTATTAAAAATTTTCAATAGGAAATATAATTCTGCGATTCAAGTCTCTTTTAATATTCGCAAAATTTATTTGAAAATCGATATACGGAAAATTTCACACTCGAGAAATAGTACGTACTTTCTATCTATTCATAAATTTATGAATAGATAATAATCTTTTTATTTCGTACAAATTAACTTAATCCATATATTTTTTACATTATTAATTTTTAAATCATAGATAAATGTTATAATTAGGAAAAGTCCTAAAAATCTACATAAAATTTTATATACGAAGTAAAAATAATCTAATTATAATATATAATATTTTTCTTAAAAACATTTATATACTATTTTGTAAATAAAAATAAATATTTCTAATTATATTAATTTTTAAATTACATTTTTCTATTTTATACAAGCTATTATATCTTGAAAAAAGTATTATTCAAATTTCTATATTTAAAATTATGTATTTACCTTCAAATAATATTTATTAAATCTATTCTTAAAATCTTTTTACTATTTTATTTAAAATAGTAAGTTTATTTAAAATAGAAAGTAAAAACGATTTTACTTTTATTTAGAATTGATATTATTCTAGGTATATGGATATCTAGAATACTCTCTTTAGTTTACTTTTTAATTAAATGTTGAATTTTAAAGATTGTAACTTTAAAAATTAAAATTTCAATAATTGTACAACTTTATGAAAATTTTTAAATACTAATATATGATATATTAATATCTAAAAATCAACAAAGAATGTAATGTCTGTTATTATAAATGAAAATTTAATATATATTTTAAGATGCAATATGAGTTATGTTTAAATATATGAACATTTAATATATATTTTAAGCTGCAATGAGTTGTATTTAAATATATGAAAATATATAGAACTACATCATTAATTGTATTTAAAGTGCGTGAATATTTCTGAAACAATATCTCTTTTTCGTTCTCTTTGCATGGGTAGGACACACGTATAACCCATACGGTAACTAATGGTAATAGAAATTTCAAGAGTCATCGAACCTTCTTCAATTTGAATACCTTCTGTTCATGACATTTCATTGAAAGCGAATGAGCAAAAGCAATGACAAAAAGAGAATTGGAAGGGGAAAAGTTTGCCTACGTAGTTTATCCATATATTTACATAAACATTTTTATTTTTACCAAATGACACAATCGTTTTCTTTTGGAAACACTTATGCACGTTTTTACGTACCAATAGGAAGTACTTCAAACTTACGCTTTCTTTCAGTGTGAGGGTCGAATTAAACTTAATAAATTTCTCTCTCGTTCTCGTACTTTTATGACTTGTACACTTCATCGCAGTTCATTGTTTGTCTTTCTTTCTACTTGATTTACTTTGCTCTTTCACTCCCTCTCTCTCTCTCTCTCTCTCTCTCTCTCTCTCTCTATTCTACTATTTTAACATGGATCTGTTCTCAAAAACCTTCAACTAAGTTTGCTGGATACATTGAAATCTAACGGCGCCGTCATTACTACGTAATCCAAGTTAAGTGTCGATGTTCACAATGTCAACTGCTACTGAGTTACACACACACACACCTAAATTTCAAGTTGAATGATACAACGTAATTAACCACCAACTGTGTAACTTTAGTCTCTCTCTCTCCCTCTCTCTCTTTCTTTATTTGCTTGTAATTTACATATACGTAGTGTGCATATATAAATAAAAAGGTAATGAATAATAATAAACATAGCTTATTTATAAAACATACATTACGTACCAATTACTAAAATAAATGGTTAAATAAATCTTCATTTTTTTCTTTTTACTATACGTATAAAAATTTAATATTTTAAATTGTGACTGTTACGTATGATAATTTGACGAATATAGCTCTTTTATTATGTAAATCAGTTCATGACTTACAAAGTTTGTGCCGACAAACATTTCAAGCTTAGGTAGAGCATATATTATTCCTCGGACATAATCTGTCTTCTGAATCTTTAACTTCTTCGTATTAGTTTCATTTCTCAAGTCCATAGCTTAGCAGACTCTCTTTTCAGATTATTTTTAATATCTCTGCAATTAGATTAGCATTTTTACAGTTGAACAAATCTGTGAGTTCAGCTGGTAATAAACTATTGCAGACACTAGAACAAAGTCCTCAAAGTTTTTAACCTTATCAAATCAGTGTATTTCTTCTTTTTCATCGTTCTCATCTAATAGTTAACCTTTCAAATTACTATGCAAAAAAACTTAGAGAAATAATTTGATTATGACCATAACTAATTTACATAACTTCAATTTAGTATGAATTCTATCATGTTAAGATTATTTTTAGCAAAAATGAATAAGGAAAGATTCTGTTTCTTGTGCTATGTATTTTTAATAGTTACCATAACAATTTAAATTTATAATTTAAACAATAGCTCTTAAACAACTTAATAAATAAATTAACAAAATAATCTTGTTATTGAATTTTAAGAATTCTAAGACAAGCTGTAATAATTATGAATAGAAAGTATTTCCACCTACACAAATGGAAAAATAATAGAATTTTTAGAGCAGATGATTAAAGAATATTAGATTATTTTCAATCAAAACTACAAAAAACTTATAGCAGTTAACATGGAAATATTAACTATATTTATTTTTTATTATAATATTGAAATAAAGATACATATATGAATCGAAATAATAAAAGATTATGTCCAACAAAATTAAGTTGTATAAAATTTAAGACTTTAACATTATATAATATATATAACTTTAATATTATATATATATATATAATATGTATTAGTTCTTATATATGAATTTAATACTGTAAATTCAATGTTTTAAATATACATAAATGTAAATGTTTATTTTTAATTCCTTTCAGTTATTTAAAAATCTTTTAAAGAATAAATAAAAATAATATTATAATTTTTAATCTTATTATTTAGTATTTGCATGAATATTAAGAAAATATTAATCTGCCTATTAATTACTATATATATATATATATATATATATATATATATATATATATATGATATTATGGGCCAGTAAAAGATTTTTTAAGTAATTTATGTAATTACTAGTTCAAACGTACTTTAATTTCCCTATAAAAAATTACTATTGCATAAAAATATGTAGGTAACTCATCACATATTAAATAATAAAAATTAAATTTATTATGAAAAAATATAAATTATTTGTATATCGATAAAAATTCGTTTTTTTCAGCGAATGACTAAATTCATTTATATATGATAATAATTTGCAATTCTATAAAAAGTAGAAATATAAAAATATATGCTATATGAAAAATAAGATTAAATAAAAAGTATAAATTGATGATTATTTGTATGTCTTAAAAAGTTCACGTCTATTATTTTCCAGAATAGGCAGATATAATTCTATAATCTGTCTATTTGCTTGTTCAAAAAAATCTGCAATTAGTAGATATTCAATATTTAAAAGGTCAAGTTAATCAGATTTTCGAAATTGGTAGCATGTAAAAGATGCATGGTAATTGGAAAAATATATCGATTATCCGCATCGACATTCATTCTTCTTTTAGTAGGGTTTATTATTTGTATGTCTTAAAAAGTTCACGTCTATTATTTTCCAGAATAGGCAGATACAATTCTATAATCTGTCTATTTGCTTGTTCAAAAAAATCTGCAATTAGTCGATATTCAATATTTAAAAGGTCAAGTTAATCAGATTTTCGAAATTGGTAGCATGTAAAAGATGCATGGTAATTGGAAAAATATATCGATTATCCGCATCGACATTCATTCTTCTTTTAGTAGGGTTTATATATATATAAGTGTATTATACCTTATAAATGGCACGACAATGGTGCAGCAATGGCAATAAAGCAATAATGTGAAATCAAGAACGGACGTTAGTAATGAAATGTGCAAAATACAGCCTAGAAAATATCAATACCAAACATCGAACATGTGCATCAGGAGGATAAGACCAAAATCAGTATTCGCCTCTTTGCATGCGACTGCGATCAAGGGAGATGGTATGAGAGAAGAGTATTCATAGTTGAGGTAAAGAGAGTGGCTGAGTGTAGTGATGTCCGCCTCAATGGCTGCGACATAATCACCGGCTAATTATCAGATAGATACTCAGAAGTGCTTGATGCCTAGCGTCAGCCGCAGTCTAACTATCCTAAACTCGCCCCCCCCCCCAGAATGTGGCGGTAATTCTTAGTGTCTGTACTATACGTGAGAATAGAAATACATTGAACATGTGGAATGAGAATAAGGATAGAGATATTGACGAAGTGGTTGGAAATATTATCTATACAGTAGACCGTTTCATTCTATACTAAATAAATATCTACAAGCATGCAACCAATATTAAAACTAGATCAACAAAAGTCATTTTTTATTTATTAAAATCTTTATTATTTATTCTAATTATTATCAAACTTTACTAAAAAATATTTTATAATATATTATATACATATACTAAACATTAATTTCATACGTGATACATAAATAATAGAGAATGATATGATTTAAAATTTCTCTTTAAAATTTAAATTTTTTTCAGTATATTTACTTATTATATATATATATATATACATATATATTTACGTAATAACTTCTTTAATTGATATTTTATTCCTAATTAAATTAAAATGAATATTTTTGGTCAATGTTTCGTAAATAATATTTTGCAAAAAAACTCTTCATAAAATTATAAATTCATAATTGCTTTACTTTCAAAATAATTTGTAAAGCAATAATAAACTTCAAATACTTAGGATTTGGTAATATTATTGGCTAATTTTTTACAAGATCTTTATAAAAACAGTATGGTTCTTTTGTTCCCTCTCAGAACAGCATATCATTTTTCGTTTATTTTTATGCTTATGTGATAGCCTTGGTCTCCTACCTATCTATAACATGTGCATCGTATCTGCAACACATACGCTCGACCGAGCACTGATGGCTGCCCTAAGCATGCGACTTTACGCATCACTTAAAATCATCAATTGAACTACCGAGAAGAATCGACTATTTCATAGCAGCACGTGGCTGATATACATCCTAACAATAACATAATTTTATTGTCAATGGAAAAACAGTAATATTTTTAATTAATACCTAAATATCCAGTATTTATTTTCTTAACTAGATTCACCTCTTATTTTTACGAACAAAAGATGTTGTTTTTTAATGTAATATAGAAAGAATAGTTCTGAAGGTGAGCTATGAAGTACTACATATATTCAATCCAATGTAATAGTTGTACTATACAAATTTATGCAATTTTAATGTAATAATTAATTTCAGTTAATATAGATTGATTCGTATTTTTTTTATTCATAATACTAATTTAAAATTGGTCGTAATTATATGTAATATTTATGAATAAATATCTAAATAAATATTTTTAAATATTAAATCGTTAATTTGATTCATTTTATAAACTTATTTATTGCGAATGATAAATTATTCAATGTCAATTACAGTGAAAGCATTACATTAATCATTAATAAATAATGAAAAATTTATTATTGATGAATAGTGAAACAATATATACGAGAAGTCATTTCACTAAAATATTTCTGAAAATATGAAAGTAAAAGCCTGTAATTTAATAAAAATTCATCCTATGGACATACTTCCATACGTGACCAAAAACTGTTTTTTCACTACTAAAAATAGGTAAGTACCCTAATGATAAAACCAATTTTCTCAAAGATCTGCGGCATTAATATTTAATGGTATTAACACATTTAAGACAAAAAATTTCCATAGCTATACCCAGCGCATTTAGATTTAATAACGAAATTTTTCTGAAAAATCTAGTGATATTTTAATACGTTTAATACACTATAAATAATTAATGAAAAATATATTTTAATATATATTTTGTTATTATCAGTAAAATAGAGTATATTATTGTTTAAGATGATTATTCAAGTATACAGTAATTTTATTTAATATAAATTACTAAATATTATTAAATTTTATATAAATTATTTAGCGGTTATTTATTTCTCAAAATATTAAACATAAAAATATAGAATGTCTTTTTATAAAATAAAAAGATCTGTAGATATAACTGTGTATCTTTCTAATGCTATATATGAATGATTCTTGATAAATCTTATATTAATACATAAACTTTATGACGTATATAAATATATAAACTTTGTATTAATATTTCCAAATAATTACTTAAAGTCTTACGAGAAGTATTGAAATTAAGTTTATTTTTCCTCCTACTATTGTTCATATATTATATAATAGCCAATATTGATTATTGGTATTAAATAATTACTGCTTCAAGGTTCAGAGCAATATAAATAAAACACTTGATTTGAAAATAAAAGTTTTAATCTATTTAAATATAAAACAAATGTACAAATTACCAATATATGAGTGTTAACTTAAATGTATAAGATCAACAATAATAGATCATAAAAAATAATAATGTATCGTTCTTATGAAAACTAAAGCGCAGTTCTATAACGACAAAACGAAATTGACAATAAAACGAAATAATTTGGCTCTCTCACATGTCGATCTCTCATATAGCAGCATATAAAAGCAAATATAAAGTTCATTAATATCAGGTCAAAAATCTCTCTAGCAGTTAACAAAAAAAAGAATGTTACCACATACGTATAATTTATTAAAATAAGTAGTAAGTTAAATTAATTGAATAATATGTGTTTTGCTTACACATCGAATTTTCGGCGTACCAAATCAATGATGTTAAATATTAAATCGATGGCTTTCAAATTAGGTATCAGACCTATTAGGTACCATTAGTAACGCACAGTTACTATGTTACATTATAGATATTGATGATTTTCATATTGATAAACAAACAATTGTTTGTTATTTTACATTTAATGTTGAAATTACTTAAATGATGAAGAATTAAAATTTTGTATCTGTTGTGTGTACTTTTATTTTATTTTTATCCAAATCATTCTAATAAAAATGATCTAAAAATTTTATTATTTATAAATAATTTTAAAATATTTAAGCAATCTATTAAGCAATTTATTAAACAATCACAATTTGTAATATTTTTTTGTACACATATGCATTTATATTTGCAATTATTTTTATATTTAATTGGTTTATTTAAGAATATATATTTAGTATATTCAGCAATGATTTTATATATTTGCCTTTAATTTTTCTATAGCTGTACTTATACAAAAAATGATCAAATAATTTTATTGGTGACGCTTTGCCGTAGATATTATTCTTATTATGAAAATGAAAACATATTGTTTCATTTCAATAACTTATTTTAAAAATTTTATTGGCAATAATTGAATAAATTTAATAAAATAAATTTTATATTTAATATAATAACAAGCTAAACAATTAATAATCGCATTTTAAAGAATTTTTATATACTTATATTACAAAGTATAAGCATTTACAATTTTTTATACATAGTTACATAATTTTAAATAATTTATTACTTGTGTATTATTTAAAAAACATATGAATACTTTTGTTATATGGTAAATTATTCTTTTTAATTTAGATACTTATTCACATCGACAAAAAAAATTTAGTAGTTGATTTTAAGTAAACTTTATAAATTTACTTAATTTATGCACATAATTATATTTACTAAATACATTTTATTATGAATTATAGTGAATAAATTCGGTAAATAAATAATACTACAGTTGAAATATAAGTAATCATAAATGATACTATGCTTTTTGTCTTAATAATAAATATTTATTAAAATAATATATCATTTCTAATAATTTATTTAAATTAGTGAAATAATACTTTTTGTTTAAATTGAAATTGAGCCTATATTTTAAAATAAAATTATTTTAATATATTTTCTTCATATAAAAAATTCAGTCTTATACAATAAATCGACAAATTTTTTAACAATTGAGCTTTCTGAATCATTACGAAATATATAACAGTATAAAATGAATGTTATTAGTAATTGAAGAAATTTAATTTATTATGAGTCATTGTTAGAAAAATATTTTTGACGAATATAAACGTAACATTTACGTTTCAGTAAGATTTTTCGAATATTTCTAAAATGAATTTCGTTAATATTTATATTTTTTATCACCATCAATTAATATGAATTTTTTGTGCGCATATTTAATTAAATTTTCTTATTTTTGCAATTATGAAAACATTTACACATATAATTTTAATTGGAACATATTATATCGAACTTGTTATATTCGATAGTAAGATTGTTTTTTACCTTTAAAAATTGAATAAAAACAATTTCTAATATGATAGACATTTTCAAGTAAACTTTATGTAATTGATGTTTTTATTAATAAATGTATAAAGTATCATTTAAATGTGTATCATAATATTATGTATATATAATATTTTCAACTGAAAGTATATATATATTTTTTTATATACATATACTTATATATATATATATATATTTCAATATATATATTTTTATTTTTTACGCTGAAAAGTATTTTTTTTTTTTTTTTCATTTATTTTCAAAATACTCAATTTGAAGAAATACAAAATATAATATTGTAAGAAATAAACGTATGGCCGTTATTTCACAATTAAAAAAAACGATTTTTGTTTAAAAATTAAATTAAGTATATTAATATATTTACTGACAGACGTGACTTTAGATTCATGTACAACGACTTTTAACAAATAAAATACATAAACATATGAATAAAGTTTTATATTGTTTGAATATAATAATTTATATGTACCTACATTAATTACAGAAAAGAAGATCATTTTACTATATTTTTAAAATCACGTATCATAAAATGAAATTGATTTACCTACTGGATGATATTAAATTAATAGTTTTTCGTAAATTTTTGTGAAAAAATACTATCCAGAATTTTATTATAATTTCTAAAAATTAATATCTGAAGATATTTTTTCTATATTACTTTATAATTTTATATACTTTTTAAACTAGTTCTTATTATGATTTTTGTATTTTTCATTTTATCATTTTGATAGTTACATATGTTTTTTCACATTGCTGAAAAAACCTAATTTCAAACAACTTAAATCATTCATCTGTCAGATATTTAATAATGATTATGAAAATATTATTTCTGTTTTAAAAAAAGAAACTTTAAATCGAGTCTATATTAAATCATTCAGTCTAAATTAAATGTAAATTATCATATTTAAAAAAAATGATAATTAAAAAAATTCAATATCGTACTTTGGATAAAGTAACTTACATATAATTTTAATAAATATTTATATAATATTAAAAAACCCAATTTCACTGAAAAATATTTGAAACTATATGTATATGTATATATATGTACAAATTGTTTTGTGATGTAGTTTTTTGTAAAAATTACAAATGTATTAGAAGGAAGGTAAAATTTTGGTCAATTTAATAGCAGCATATTTAAAAAAATTAAAATACCCTTTTCTTTTCTCTCAAATGATGTACATATATTTAATAATATATTCATGATGTGTTATTAATTTATTATAGGATATATAAGAAAATATCATTATATATATAATGTAACTGATGGCGCATTGATAATAAAGCCAGATCGTTAGTCTTAAAAAGAATTCGCATAATCAAAGGTACATAGATTTAAAAAGTACGTAACGAATAAATATAAATTTTTTTCACAAATTGAAATCTTATTAGTATCTATATTACTTTTCAGTAAATATATATTTCCCATTAATATTATATATTTATGTTATATTCTATTTAAAATTTTTTTATAATTTTATGTTAGTAATTGATATAATATATAGCAATTAATAATTATTTTATTTAATCTCATTTAAAGATTTAGACAAATTTTTATTTTAATTAGAATATTTTAATTAAAATAAGAAATGAAAAATTTATCAAATTAAAATAAGTAATCAAAATATATTCATTTATTAGTAAAATGTCTTTCGCGTTCTTTATATTAAATTTTATTTTCTATAAATAAAAATTTATGTATAATATAAAACATTTGAGAGTTACAGTTATGGAGTTATAATTATTAATTATTTATAAATATTTAATCAGTTAAAAAAATTCTATGATAGTGGTTCATTAGTAATTGAATTTTTAAATAATAATAAATAATAAGCAGCTATTAGACATAAATTTGCTTATTTAATGAAACATTTTAATTGATGTTTATGTACTATAATTTCAAAATTTTACTATATATGAATTGTAATTGATTTAACCATTTGAAAAATGATCTATGGGAAACTGTAATAATAGAATTTTAGAATTCATTCTTCTAATTGAAAAACACAATACTAATATAATATTTTTTTAATTATAAATCTACTGAATATCTTCTTATATGCATCTTTCATTTCATTTAAATATATACTTTAAACAATATATGAGTTATTACACGTAAATTTTAGTTTGGATTTCTATAAAGAATTCAAGAATTCCTTATATACAATAGTTTTCAATACTCGTATGATATAAAATAAGATATAATGTTTATAATTCTCGTTTTTTATCTTTTCAGTTTTGGTCCAATGTTCTATATAATTGTGTGTATTGATATTTAATTTATTTTATGTCATTATAGATAGGGATATTCTAATTGAAATGTCAACGTTCATAATAGTACAACTAATATTTTTTAATAATATGAGGATTAAAATTAAACTGTTAATAATATAACTTAACACTTTTCTTCAAAAGAATATTCATCAACATTTACAGATTTTATAAAAAAGTTAATATAGGCAATATTTTTTTTATCTAAAATTTTTGTATAATACACTTACAAAAATGATTTATATATTATTACAAAATTTTATAATTTTACATAAATTTACATGTAACTATGTTTCTCGTATAAATATAATAATGAACGTTTAATTAAATAATTATTTTTTACTTATTTACAATTATAAAAATTCCTTTAAACTATTTTTATGAAATAGAAATTAAATTTAGTTTACTTTATTATGCTTATTATATTCAATGTACCTATTTAAATTAATTTTATTAAAAAATTCTATCATAATGAGTTAAAAAAAAATTATAAAATATATTTTGAGAAACCACAAATTATAATTCAATTAATAATGCTGTAACTTTGAAATCATTTCAATTTAAAGTGTTTTACAATATTATTTTATTTTTTAAATAGAAGTTGAAATATTAAAATAATTTTCAAGGCAAAGATCTCGTATTTAATGTAACAATTCCATTCATACATATCTCTAATATTATTACACATTTATTATCTTAAGTTGTATATAACTATTTTCAATTACATTATTTAATGAAACATTGTACGAAACTTGAAAAATAATATATTCGTAATCACGAATATAATCACAACTATTATTATATATTTATATAAATGTTTTTTAATTTACTGTATAATTATTTACAACAAAATTGTTTGCACTCAAGTGTTTTTAAGAGCTTAAGTCCAGAGATATAATATAATAACAATACTAATTTCAAATTATATTCAATATGAGCTTTTTACATTATTTATTTCTATATTTATATGTAATTTATTAGTAAACAAAGAATTTAAATGTGTATATTATGTTTATGTTTATAATGAATGATAATTTTTATATTTTGTTTTTAAACATTATTGTTCATTTAAATACATTTATAAAAAATTTGGTAGGAATTCAAAATATTAAGAAAAATTTATCAGAATAAGAAATTTAGATAAACATTTATATGATTGTATAAATTTTATAAACATTTAAACATAAATGTTGCATGGTGTAAATTTTATTAATTTTTTAAATATAAATTAATTAAAGCTTATTTTATTATTTTTAAATATAAGTTAATTAAAGCTTATTTTATTATTGAAATAAATTTTTTTATACTAATTATATCACACAGGATTTTCGTGTTATATTCATAAATTCTTCACAATAATAATAATAATAAATTGGATAGTTTAATGTAAATGTTTTCTCGATATTCATTGTGTAAATAAAAATTGTTTGTAAAATAAAAAATATAATTGCTTATAGCTACAATTAATCAGTCTTTTTAATATTAATATTAATATAAAAGTGTTTTAATATTACATGTACACAACATATTTAAACTTAAATTTTTTTATCACATGTTTTTGACAATAAAAATAATTCTTAATATTATATAAGAAAATTTTTCTAAAATATTGAAAATTTTTATACTAAATTTATGTAAATGGTAAATAGATAACAAATAAATAAGTGAATCATATAAGCTAACAATAAATATGTATACAGATTAATTCTAAATATTGTCTTTTCTTAATGTTTTTACTATTATAAATAAAAATTTTTATATATTATTCAAGTAAAATACGTAATCTACGAATAATTAATATTAAAATAGTAATGACTTATAATCTAAATAATAAAACACGTACTTTAATATGTATATGAAATTTAGATTTTGGTTATTTTTATCATAATATAAATATTTTACATATTAAATATTTCAGTTTAAATAATTTTATTTAGTTTATAAATATATTTTAAAATAATTAAATTAATATAATATAATAGAAAAGTATACAATGTTTCAAAAAATTTTCAACTTCAATAAAAATTGTTATAATTATGTTAATATGTAACAAAAAAATATTTTTTAGTGAATGTGCAACATTTACAAACGTATTAATGAATAATAAATTGTTTTCACTTTATTAAAGCTATTTAATATAAGAAAATGTTACTAATTTACCACTCCATAATTTTAATATAATTAACCAGTTTTAATTTCTTGAAGATTTTTTATAAAACGTTTATTCTGGCGACATAAAGTGCAAATAAAGGTTATACATAGCCAAGAATCTAATGCTTCTAGTACTTACATTTCATGAAATAATATTTCATTACTATAATTAAATATTCTCCAAGGGAAATCTATTATTATTTACTTGAATAATTAAATTTGTCAGCTCAATTTTATAGTATAACATCAAACACTTATATTTTAAAAAAGCTTTAGAGACTTTTAAGTAATTCTTTAATTATTACAAATTCACGAGTAATTACATTTATACATAAAACATTATTTCATTATAGAAAATTATAAAAAGTATTAAATAAAAAAATTTAGATGCATTTAATATTGCTTGTTTGTATTAAGTAATTTACCTTAATATTTTAATCAATAATAAGGGATGATGGAAAGGTAAACAAGTTATATGTGTACTTTTATAAATAATTTATGAAACAAATGGAAATAAATAAATATCCAATATTATTATAAAAAAATTAAAGTTTTAAAATGTTTAATGAAAATGATATTACTATTTATACGCAAATAAGTGTACCGATCAAATGTAGCAAGTTACCAGATAGCAGATTATCGAAGACGTAGCCTAGTATTATTATTTTTCAGTTCATTTTCAATTTCATTATTTATTTCGATTTTATTTTATAACATTCAAAAAAAATTTATTAAAAATTAAGTAAATAAAAAAATAATATTTTATGAATTCAAAACTTATTAAATTTCTTCAGAAAGAGCAATAGGCGCTCTAGATCCAGATTTCATATCATGAATATTGCTTTCATCTACCAGAGTTGATGTAAAATTCAATCGATCTCCGCTGATCTTAGATAGATGATTAATAGAATGTGATCGACCATGAACATCCACAGGTTTTGTTACCATTGAATGGTTATTATCAATCGTGTTCGAATTTGATTTCAAATTTAAATGATTAGACATAAAATCTGTAGTAAAATTTGAAGGAGTGAAGGTTTTATTGGAACTAGAAAGTTGGTATTTCATTTGTTCCTTATGTGATTCCGAACATATTTGAGCGGTAGATATATGGGCAATGGTAAGCGCAGTTGTTTTGTATTGATAATTTGGTATTGCATTCATATGATTATGATTTTTTGATTCATTGATATTGCAGTTATGTCGTTTCAATTTTATTAAAGAAGAATCTGAATCATTCGTTCTGGTGGAATCATTTGTATTTGACGACAAAATATTCGCCAGTTGATTAGCAGACTGCGAATAAATAGTATGGCTACTAATTTTATCCTTTATGGCAATTTGATATGCAACTTCAAACGCCTGACCAATCGTTAGAATTATTTCAGTAGCTTGATCCTAAAAATAAATACATTTATTTCTATTCAAATCTCATATTCAATTAAAATAATATAATTTATTTTAGATTTTATTATAGCAATATCATTTATTCTCAAAGTTATCAAGAAAACTATTAATATATTTTAATAATCAAATTAAAGTTTAATGTAAATATTTTACGATATATGTATGGTATTTAATAATACAAAATATAAATACTTTATTTTATGAATGGAATATGCATTTTAATATTTACCATTGTTGGTACACAAAAAACATGGCAAAAGTGAGTTCGACTTAAATGATCTTTGGTAATATAAGCGAAGTGTGTGAGATCATCTGCATCTTGACAAGCACAATGAATATTTCGTATCTCATGTTCACATATTGGTTCCTGCATTTATATCACAATTAAAGCAAAATAATAGTATGAAGTACAATGTTTTTTTTTTTACACATTTAAAATGATTGATAACTCCATTCATGTATAATCTTACATTTGTTAATGTATTCAGAAATCTGACACCATGGTATGAAATTGATAAAGTGATATCTGGAGTACCTTTAGGGTCTCGGAAAAATTTTTTCAATTTTTGTATCGATTTCTTCGTCGACTCAGTTCCTCTTAATTCTTTCACAATAGTTGAGCCCAAATACTTAGTATATAAGATAAAAATATTTATAATGAATTATTTTTAAACTATTTATTAAATTATAATACAGTTAAAATTTTAAAAACATTACTTAACTATTTATACAAATATTGACGATATTACAATACTTGAGCTTTTATTATTGAATATATATTTAAAAAATATTAAATAAATATCTTAAAATATAAATATTTATAATCTAAGTTATAATCAGGATATTAAATGATATTTTTAAATACTTATTAATTAATATTTTTTAAATTACTTACATTTGCAATGTAAGTAACACATCCACTGACTAGATCAGTAGGTTCATGTCTCCACTGAGTCATGAGAGTTGATGGCACACCTAAAAGTAACTCAGATGGATCTCTGATTTCAAGATTCTCAGATAGTTCAAGAATACCGTTACATATATTAGACTTTTGTGGTGGTGGAGGTGCAGGTCTATTCTTACGATATTTGAATGTACTCGTTGAATTTACCGTTATTCCCGTAATAGTTGCTGTAATTGACGGGTCTGTTGTCACTGGCGGAAAATCAGTATCAGGAAGTTTATCATGAATCTCGTCTTTTAGCTGCAGTATATTTGTTTTCTGGAATAAATTTCGTCTGTTTCGACTTAAACTTTCTTTTGTTTAATAACATTAATATAATACATTTATCAGAAATATAATTATTGTACACGTTTTTATAAGACTATTGTTTTGCATAAACAAAGTAACATTGAGTAGATAAAATTATTAAACTGAATATTTTATTCTTAAATATCTACAAATATTAATTTAGAAACTTTATTAATAATATTACAATGAGTATCACTTAACTCAAATTGTTATAACATCAAATAAATATATGTTTATTATTAAAATATTAAAATTTAACAGCAAAAAGTAAATAAGTAAGACAGTTTTAAATAATAAAGTATTGTATTAACCTACTTTGAATAATTTTACTTATTAAATGAATATATTTAAATGACGGATTAAAGTCATAATCATTTAATATATTATTTAAAATGTAAAAAAAAGTTAAATAATATAGAATGCTGAAAATCAATAATGAAGAATTTTTAATTTTTATTTATAATTTTTAACTTACAAAAAACTATTAACATTTATAATATGTTGAATATAATTATTGAAATAATTCATTATTTAAAAGAAAAAAATTACTTAATTTCGTAAAATAATTTCAAAAGAGGACATTTATATAATATATATAATATTTAATAAAAATATATAATTAAATATAATGACATAAGAATTATAATATATATAGTAATAAAAATATTTAAAAAACTTTATTTTCAACTTTTTTTTGGATAATATAAAACAAATTTTGAGATACTTAGATTATCAGATATTTTCTATTAAAGTTAAAGTATATTTAAATTTTATTTATTTAAAAAATAAATTAATAAATATATATATATATATATATATCTATATATATTTATATATATAATATATTCATATAATATAATGAATATAATAATAAATATATGAAATTCGCGTTATACTGAAGTAAAAAATTGCTTACCAAGAGATTCAGATCCTTATTTAAATTTTCAAGATTTGATCCATTATTATTACGTAGATATATGTTTGAATGTTGAATATAACCACAGTTGACAGATAATAAAATTCTTTTACGATGTGCCGGCTTTTTAATTTCCAAAACCGCTGCAAGTTCAACCTCCCAGACCCTACGTACACGTTCCATATCAATGTAGAGATGTTTTCTAAATAATTCTGCATAGTTGTCTAAATGAATAGATTTCAACCAATCATCAACAGATTGATTCGAATTTTCAATAGCTTGTTTTTGTACTCGATTGTTAAGTAATTTTACAGCATCAAAAATAATTATGCATTCTTCATTACTGTTAATACCCATTTCTTTTAAATCTGCTTCTTCCATAACACCGTTCTGAAATTTAAAGTATATAAAATGTTATTTTTTATTTATTCAGCTTTTTAGACTAATTTCATATAAAAATAAAATCTATTAAATATTTAGTTAAAATGGTGTATGATTAATTTACAACCACAATTAATTATTTATATAAATACTAATTGTATTAAATACAATTTAATTATTTATATAATTATACATTTTTTATATAATTATCTAATGCAATATATTTGTTCAATTTTATATAATATAAAATAGGTTGCACTTACAATGAATTCTAAGTCGTCGAATCCATAATTTATAAAAAGTGTTTCATATTCTGATAAGTTTAATGTTGATAACCATTGACCCACCAGTGATATGACAGATGGACTACCTATATCAGTATTTAATCCTATAAAATATCAAATATACTCTAATTGTTTTAATAGAACATAAACTTATATTTTTTGCAAATGATTTATTTAATAATATAAAAATTAATTTATCATTTAATATTTTCATGCAAAGCTTAACTATTAATATTTATACTCGTAATTTATATTCCAAAATAATATATTATATATTGAATAAAAATACTGTATTAAAGTAGTACGCCAATATATATGGGTACATTGATATATAAGCTAATATTTATAATAAAATGTAAATACATAAAAACAATATTGTAATAAGAAATTAATTACACTAGAAATATTAAGAATGTTGGCATGGCAAAATTAGAGAATAAATAAAACTTTGATTGTAAGGTATATTAACTCACGAAGTCTTGCTTGAAACTCCTTCTCCAGCTCACTGACAAAGATGGACTCACGAACGAGACCCGTACCAAAGGATGCCATAATTTCTGATATCTTCGTCCATTCCTCTTGTTCGTCAAAGGGACTCATAAGACTGAAGCTCATGAGATCCTGCTGATCTCGGTCAGAAAACAACCGGTAGTTTTCGTTCTCGACAGTTGCCGAAATCTCCTGCTGCTTAAGTCGTTGTTCATCCGTAATGTTGGTATCATTGCTGATCCTGGTACTCTTCTTCTCAGGTGCTGAATAAATCTTACACAATTGGTGTAGGCTTCGAGGCCGTTCTGCCGCTAAGACTGAGCCTTTGAATAGACCTATGACACGTCCAGTTCACCGTTGAATACTATATTTGACTTTTGTGTAAGTTGAAATATTTTTCTTCTTAAACAATACTAATGTAAACCGTTTTCATTTTGTTAAAATTATAATACTTTTTGTACTGCATAAGGCTTTATATATTTATTTGTATAGATAAGTATTTACTCAATGAAAATAAATACAAACTCTCTCTCTCTTTCTCTCTCTATATATATATATATATATATATATATATATATACACATACATGCATATACATATATAATATATGAGATATATAAAAAATTATTAAATTTCTTATATAAAAGACGTTGAATAATGTTCTGAATTTTTACTTTATTATTCTACTGTCAGGTAAATATATAATATAATATAATATAATATAATATACACATATATAAAAAATTTAATTATTTTTGGTAACTTATTTTGCTTTCATTATAAGAAGCAATCATAAAAGATATTGGACGGCAATTCCGACTGTTAATAATAAATTTTATATTAAGAAAATTAATTTATTGAAATCAATTTCAATGTTTACTCATATTTTTCTTCCTTTCCAAATTCCATATTTACAGTTAAGAATTTCAAATAGTTTAAACCTTAAAAAATTTCTTTTTATTATATCAACGTTTTTAAATAGAGTAAATATTTGATAATAATACATTAATAACGAAAATTAGTTTCAATATTTGAAATAATTTAAAGTATATTTGACATAATCAAATTCAACTATATAGTGAATTTACATTAAGTATATAGGGAGGATTACAATCCCGAATATAAAAAATATATATACAAACATATGTATAGAGATAATGTTATTTATACATACGTTATTATTCTTGGACCTTCGAGAAAGTTTTAATTAGGACAAAAGAAACAGAGAAATAATAGAGAAATAGCAAAATTGTAATTAGCAGCATCGTTTTATGTCCAAGAAAGCCTTTCACTCTTCTAATGGTCATAGTATCTAAAAATATTAGTCGAATAATGAAAATAAAAGCATATCGGTATCCGCAAAATAGATCGAATCGTAAATAGTCGGAAAGTATGTCCCTAAGAGTTTCTCTCTTATTATTCTTTGTGCGCACCTTTAAGTACATTTTACCTAAGTATTTTTTACAAAAATAAAATTCTAGTCTCATATTTTTTATTTAATTTTTTTTATAATTTCATTCCAATTTTAACTTCTCTATTAATTCCTTCACATTGATAACATTTGCGTGGAGATCATGTCTAAAATGGGTCAGAAAAATTAAGCTACTTGTGGCAAGTCCAATCAAAATAACGGATTTTCACTTAATCTTAGTTCTAATAGTACTGAAACACCCGGTGGTACCTAAGTCTGTAACTGATACAACTAAGACTCTCATCTCTCCTATCCTTTTAGTTTCTGTGTTCCCCCATGTATTTTCCAGTTCTTAAGCTTTATCCTTCAAGAGACGAAAGAAAAAACAGAGTTCTGGCATAGATCCCTCCGTTAATAACTCCAAAAGTCTTTTACACCGATGAACGATGAAGGAAAAAAAAGCTTTGTAGAGCCGAACCTTCCACATGACAAAGAATGACATCATCTCACATGGTGAAATTCTTTTAAGAAATTATAAGACTCCGTTGTATTTCTTGCATACTATGGCTATGCTAACCATGTCCAACTTATCGTAACGTACTATCTCGCACCGCTTTCCAGGAGATGACACAGCCACCATTATCACGTAGGCCGAACACCATTAACCCGGACAATCCTTTTCGTACTCTATTCAGCCATTGCATTTAAACATGAGAATTTATTTCGCTTTTCCTCTTTTTACCCTTTCTACTCGGTATACCGACCCGAAAATTTTATTTTACTTTAGTAACACTGCACAACTCTTAAACGACTAACAATTTTTTTACGTTCTTCAATACAGATAAAAATATTATTCTACATTTATTAATGATTAATATCATAATTAAAATATATACAACATGAAATAAAATATTTAAATTTCTTATTATTAAAGAATAATTCTATTAAATATTTCAATAATATATTATTATTATTATTGTATATTTATTTTCAATTTATTTCTTAATAATTTTTTAATTAGTTTGTATTAATTTCATTTTTTTAATTGTATAAATGAACATAATTAACTATTCCTAATCTAGAAATTTTGAATTAATGCTTATAATCTTTATAATCTTTGATAAGAAAGATGAAAAATCCATGACAATATATTTATATATGAAGTATAAATAATCTTAAATAAAAGAAGAAGGTTTGACGGTAGCGAATACAAACGATATTTAAAAATTCCTTCTATAATTATATATTATTATATACTATATATTATATTCTATACTATACTATATACTCAAAAGATAATATGTTGAGTTTATAATCCTTTAATGCAATTCTATTGTCGAAATTTTCCGTTTATATAACAGTTTCGTTTTATTACCTCAATTAAAAATAAAAAAAAACAAGTACAAGAATATTGATTACTGATTAAAAATCTATTAGAAATTTATTTAATTAACAGCGAAATTAACTTTTTTAAATTTCAACATATTCATATTTATTTTAATTCAATGAGCATACGTGATCATATGAGCAACAACTTATATTTATCAAATATACTACGATTACTAGTATTGTTGCAGTTACTTTGTTAAACAATTTAATAACGACTACATAAATAAAAAAAATATATTTGCTAAAAAATCAGTATTATGAAAAACTGTTAACATATCTGCATTCATATGCACATATTATAATGTAGCGTATCAATATCTGAAGATCTGAGCAACAATTTCTTCTCTTCCTGAATTATTCTTTTTGTCTTAAGTTGAAAAATTAAAGCATACACTATTAAATGCAATTATTTTATAATAATTATAATAATATTGCTTAATTTAGATTTAAAAAATGTTCTACTCAAATTTTTGGTTCTTGATCAGACATAAAATTAATTTAATTGCATTATTAATAATATAAGATAGAAAAATGAATTATCTCTTTGTATACTACCTTATATTGATAAAAAGTACTTTATAGTGATACAAAATTGATAAAAGATTTTTCTATAATTTTCCTTGTTTAAATAAAAATAATAATGAATGACAATGAAATAAAAAATTTCCAATTAAGAAATCAACCTAATTGAATTGATTTTATTACAATTTTTACTTTACATTGATATTTTATATTGATAAATATAAAATAATATAAATAATTAAATAACATAACTAAATATTATATTTAATTATGTAAGCGTAATCTATTTTATATGAACTAATTGTAGAAAGACATAGTTATTATATACACATGTAAAAATTCAATTTCATCTAAAAATTTTAATTTTAAATAAAAAATTACTTTTACATCATTTATTTCGGATTCTCAGTCTTAATATTTACACTATCATTGATTACAAGTTATGGAATAGACTACTAATAGCGGTTAAATAATTTTTTTCAATAGTTTTATTAATAAATCCTAAATAAAAACAAGGAATATTATTTATTAATTAGCATTGAGTTATTATAATGAAATATTATATGAATTATGATATTATAAGTAACAACTTCTACATTTGTATTATATTAACAAGTTTATAATTATTATAATTATTGAAAAATGTCATTTAGAAAAAGCGTGTGTATTTACCAAAAATTCGTTTGTTTGAAAAGCACGCAATATTATAATTTAAACAATATTATAATAAAAATAATAGAATATTTCGATAAAAAACGAAAATTTTTATCTTCATTAAAACATTAAAATCGATCGCCTACAGAATTTTTGGAAAGTAAATTGCAGCCTAAAATATGCTAATTACGATCGAATCATGATTTATATCATCGGGTTAGATCTATACCATTTGAATATGTTCCATGTTCAATGGACTGACTTTTGTTGAGGTGCATCTAACTTTTGAAGGTGTTTTACGTAGATTTATGAAACACTCATTTAAAATAAATAAAAGTACTAAAGTATTTATAATAACAAAATCATATGTAGTATAAGTTTGGAACTTTTCAATTTAATTGTTAGTTTATCCTACGTTCCTACGATAGGTCTTAAATCTAAGTAAATAATGTAATTTTTTTAAAGGTATATTTTCTATTCTATATTCCTCTCAAAGTTATTATGTATAATATGTATAATATTATAAATAATATATAATTTAAAATAAATACTTTTTAACTTTAATATTATATTATTATTTATGATATTAATTGCATTCCAGTTATTCAGATTCTTGCAGATTTTAATAATAAAAATAATCAGTCAAAATTATACTCATAAATGTTTAAGATTTCTATATCTGGAATTATGTATTTTTTGGCATAATTTTTTATTTTATAATTAGTTGCTACTAGTCAATTGTAATTAATATTGAAAACACCCGCTGATTCATTTAAAAATACAAATATAAGAGGTCTTTGTGTATTCTTTATTATAAAATTATAAAAAATTTATATTCAGAAAAAATGTTATTTTATATAAAATATAAATTTATTTGTTAAATCACTAAGAAATTTAAAAAAATGAAATTCATAACTTTGTATATGTATGTAAAATTTATTCTTATATTTAATAAAAAACATTTATTTTTAAACAAAATATTTGAAATTATTATGAAATAATTTTTAAGAAAAATAAAAATTTTCCCTGTTTAAAAATTCATCAGTATAAAAATATATATCATGTATGCTATTTTATGAATGCTTGAGAATCTAATTATTCTATTCGTACCAAAGGTTTTTATTTAGAATGCTAAAGTAGTTGTTTATAGCATTTATAGCATTAAATAACTTTAGAAAGTTACTTAAATTAAAGTAAAAGAATTTTATTGTTTTATAGAATATTCAAATCAATTTTTATTAATATGAGTATTATTGTCGATTTTATTTTATTATTATACAGTTACTTATCTTTTAAACAAAAAAATCTTACTTTATATCACATTTAATACGATTTCTTGTAGATTATGATAAACGTTATTCGACACCAAAATAATTTAGATATTTAAAAATTTATTAAGCTAACGTATTTATATACAAAATTAATTTCGTAATAATTTCATTTTCAGAACGTATAATATATATACGAAGGAAATACATATTATCTTTTACATATAACTACTTATCTTTTTATACTAGTATATGTCTTTCTGTTTGAATATCTTTGGTTGGCATTAATAAAAAATTCTCGTGCAAAGTGTTACGGATGTAATAGTTTTTTGAGCACTATTCTGTTTGTTTTACGCGTATAATTTGCGTATTGTATTATGAATTAAAGAATAACAATAGTTCTGGGAATAATAAAACCTAGAGTTAACTTTAGTTCATAGCTGTATGAGCTAAGACAAAAAAGACAAAAAGAATACAAATAGGATCAAGAAATTGGTAGGCTGTTCCGTGACCCTTTTTGTTTTGGAAAATTCGCCGTTCGAAAGACGTACTTTTCGATGGGAAACGGCAAGGACCGAACGCCTACTTATAGACGTCCGCATATAGCATAGGTTTCCTTTTTTAAAAATTAAATTAAAGATTAAAACTATGCAACGGGAAAATACTAAAACAGCAACGGCAAAAAGACAATAAAAACAAAGAAGTAGAAAGGAAAAGATACGAGTCTTTTAAAAGAATCGACATGCAGAGGAAGACCAGATTTTTCCGCCTTCTTATGCTCAATTTAGTGAAGGTGCCCTTCGGAAAACCTACGTATCTTTAAGTGAAAGAAGAAAAATCTACAGTATTTCTTTACAGTTCTTTACGGCAGTGATGGAGGACAGATGAATAGAAGAATCGAGGTAATTGATACTGAATACAATAGTAACTACAGCGAACATTGTCATCTTTGTCAAAAATGAATAAGCAATTTTTTTTATAAATGAGAAAATGAGAATTTCAAACGCTTCTCGTATAAAATATATCTCTTAGAGACTCAAGCTATAGACTGTTGTCAATCGTTGTTAAAATTTTATTTAAAATAGTCCTATTTGACTTTGGTGTAAAATTCTAGTTTCGTCGTTTTCAATACTACTTATAAGTAAGAAGTTAAGAAGGATCTGTCAAGAATTAGAAATTAAATTTTAACTCTATGATAAGAGTCTAAAATGAGAAGCAAAAGTTTTAAATATTAAGGTTAAATTGGACAGACTACTGCGGTGTGTCACGTAGCTACCGAAATCTGAGTGGCCATAAAGGTCAGTTTCCACTCTAACCAAACGCACTTATTGTCATATTGAGGCAAAGTATATTCCGACAACAGTATTATATATAACATACATCTAGATTATTATTTTTATATTTTCGTGTAAATATTTTCAACTATAATGCTAGTTTTAAAAAGTTGTAACTTATAAAATTTAATAATTATTAGTCAAATTAGTAAGTATAATTATTATTAATTGTATAAAAAAGCTTAGAATGACTAACGGCTAAAGGAATTTAATAATTGAACAGATAAGTATAAATGGAAAAAGTATTATACCCATCAAAACACGTCATATTTTATTTCATTTACGAAAGGCCCGTACTAGCGTACTTATATAATCAGCAAATAAATGCCTTAATCTATTTCATGAAATCGAGCTTTCAATGTATGAATCTATATTAAGCAACCATTGAGAAAAGGAACTCAAGAAACAATAAACACTAAACAGTACTTATTAGCAAGAAAATGTGGGGCAGTAGCTTACTTAATTTTGTAAATACACAAATATCATTTATACTATAGTAGTAAATAGTGTATAAAGATTCTAGGCAATGTATTTTCTAAGAATACGACTTCTAATATTATTAAAAATTAATAACCAAATTGAGTCTTGAAGATCCCCTATATAGTGCTGAAAAGTTTTCAATAATAAACTCACTTTAATAAATTAGACGACTAAATTAAGAGTGAACATTTTTCAAATTACTAGTGAGAACCACGAATTGCATGGTAATGCATAGTGGCATAGCTTAAGAAGTGAAGATGTAGTGGTAACAGCAGAAGGGTTGATTGTGAAGAGACCATTACACGGTATTGAAGTCCCGATAGTATCCTATACTGAATTCACTGAGAAGTAACGTCACCACCGTTAATTCAAATATGCATCAAAAGTGGCTTCTCTTATTATTTTTTTCTTCCATGTAAATATGGATCCGAATAACTTCAGAATATAAAGAAAATTAGCACTGAAGATTTCAACATCACATTATTGTTAAAGGCATAATACCAAATATAAATGAGTGTTATCTATCTAGCTCATTAATAATATTATAAACAATATATTCATACTTTTTAAGAAAAATACTCCCGATGCCGTTTATAAATTGTACGTTTTTTTATTTTATTTAAATTTCAATTTTTTGCTTTTTAATTATTTAATTATAAACCCAGAAATCTTTCAAAATATGATTATTAAAAACAATAATTAATTACTTTTAATCCCGAAATTGAAATGAAATTTCAATGAATTTTTAAGATATAAATATAACTTATTTTTCAAAACCGTAGTGAAAAGAAATATAAAATGTCCTATACTTGTAATATATATAATCGACGACTATTTATTATTGTAACATTTTTTCAATTGTATAATTCATTTTGAAAATATTAGAAAGCATCATATTACATTTATATTATTAATATATACACACTTTATAATGCACTTCAAAGTATTTTATACAATATTCTTTTATTTTATTTTTTAATAAAAACTACCAATTAAATACAATTAAAAAAAAATTCTATTACATAATTATCTACGTATGTATTAATAAACATAGGTATGTAAAAAAATGATTATTATGCATTAAGTTGACCATTTTATAGATACGTAATAAAATAATTAAATATTTAAAATATATGTATCAAATTTATGGCAAATATAAGCTTAATCGTTAATTGTTAATAATTAATTAAGTTTAATAATTAAATTTTATACTATTTTACTAAATGTTTAAACATTATTTTAATGATAAATAAAAATAATATTAGCTATTATATTCAAATGTTTAACATATATTTTAAAAAATATATGTCAATTTTATTGAAAAAGAATTTAGTCTAAATCTATTTGAAATTTCATAATTTAATGAGTAAATTTTTACTCATTAAATTACTAAGAATTTAAGTCGTTTTTTATATTTAAGAGATTTTATATAAAAAAATTAATAATATATAACGTTAATAGGCAATTAATATTACATATAAAATGCAATACTTTAATAGTATACATAAAAACAGTTTAATCAAGAATAGATAATTATTTTAAGCAAAAGCTGCCTTAATGTACAGAAGACATACTTATATATTAGTACAGACGTAAAAATTAATTAATATATTTTATAATTATATAATTTATTTTCTAAAATTTTATATTATATTATAAAACATAAACATATCTCATATCTCAAGATAATATTCTTATTTATATATATGTAATACAATATGTATTTTATAATAATGTAAGTATACAATTTTTTTGATAAAAAAAAATTTGTGATCGACTTAAAAGTATTTATTATACTAAATTGTTTTATTAATTTTAAATAGGATTCGGTTTATAAGCTTTCTTAGTAAGTACTGAGTAACAAAAAATAAATGTTTAAAATTAAATTAAATAATATTCGAATTCAAATATGTAATAAAATTTTTTAAAGAGAATAAAAATAAATCTGATAGATACAATTAAAAAAAAATATTCTTGAATATATTGTTGTATAAATTTTTGAAATATGCATGTTCTAAGAAAGTAAAGATTTATGCAGGGCATAAAAAAAATTTAATGAATTGCAACATGGATAACTTTGGTAAATATAATACTTATAACAGCTGTATAATATAATAATCCGTTTTATTGAATACATAGTTATTTTCTTATGCTTATCACTATATTATTATCATCCTCACCGTCGTGGTCAGCATTGCGAAGGACTAATGGGAGACTGGTTTCACATCTTCGGAACCGCAGCGATTTGCATCCTCAATCTGTACTATTTCCAGGCGAAGAGCCATCGTTTCATTAGCAGCTTCATCTAGGTGACGAGCAGGAAATTATGTTACATCAATTAGTACCTCACTTTTAACGAGGCCATCGAGAGATACCAAATAAAAGTGGATGCCTTCAGGATGCCATCGGTGACATCGAAGATGAACTTATAATGATCATGGACTTTAATAGTCACGGTATGGATTGGAGGGAACCTGCGATCGATACCAGGAGAAGGCAAGTCTTGGAAATGGCGTCCAGGACAGGATTAGTGCTTCTAAACACCATTTACACGCCGACCTTTCGGAGGTTTCCTTATTGGGAGATCATCCCCGATGTATCCTTTGCGACGGAACATCTGGCTACAACGGTGCGAGATTGGCGGATAATTGAGGACTACACACGAAACAATCAGCAATATATAACGTACTGCTTTTATGATGTCTATGTCAGGCGGCGAACATACGTTATCTTTCCAAATCGCTTGTAGCGAGGATGGACGACGTGATATTTTCTCGTGCCCTACAACGTGGAATGCAATCCCAGGTTGAGGTACCAAAAAGTCTAACGCCTTCCGAGTAAGCAGAAGCAGGACAAGCGCAATTATACGCTTGATCCGTTAAGCTGGTAAGGAGGCGATACTGAGAATGTATACCAAAAATATACGAGGTCTGGTGTATTGGTGAAAATGAAGCGCAAATACCTCTGGTTACGAGTGCCACGAAAAGCATGGTTCCTCGATTATGCACCTCTTCTATGATCGCCCGGTATCTAGTGGTGAAAAAAAATCATAAAAATTGTCATCAAAGCTAATAAATACCACTGGAAAAAGTTGGGGGGGGGGGATCTCATCAGAGATCCGTGGAGTTTAGGGTATAAAGTTATCGCCCACAAATTGAAAGCGTATGCCAAGAGCGCACCCATAAGCGAGTCCGTGTTGGATAGTATCGTCCATGCCCTCTTCTTCACACATCCCGTTTGAAGGGTCCATTTAGTCCTAAGATTCCGCCGTTTACAATAACGGGCTCAAAGAACGCAATAAGCTGAACCAGAAGTCATAGGGTAGCAGGGCATGATGGGCTTCTGGCAGAGATGCCGAAGGCGATAGTTTGGATCCATCCTTATCTCTTGCTCGCCACGTACAATTCGGGACTTAGGGCGAGAGTTTTTAATCTCGTAGAAAATAGACATGTCTTATCCTAGTGAACAGGGGCAATATATGATTGTGTGCTCCGTCATCAATAGGCGCCTGGGCATTCTAGACGCCACTGAAAAGTTTATGGAAAAGCTGTCACAACTCAACCTACAGACTGTTAATATCAGACAGCCACTCTGAGACAGTCAGTACAGCTTGCGTACCGCTAAGTCTATTTTCGACGCTATCCAACAAATGGTGGAGCATCTCGAAGCATAGAAAGGGAAAATCATTTCTCCCGACCGATATGTCTCCTGGTGACATTGAACGTCAAAAACGTCTTTAACTCTGTAAGGTGTAAGACATGTTCAGTACGATGAATCGAGACTCACGGTGCTTCGAAATTTCTTGCGGATTATCGGAGGTTACCTTAGAAAACGATCCATTCTGTACAAGACAGCGGAGAGTTCAAAACTAAGGAAGGTGACGTCTGATGCGGTCTAACGCTTTATCACACGTGAGATCCTATAACTTTACGAACTTTACGACGGAATCCTTTAATTGAAAGTCTCAAAACTGGTTTCTGATCGCGTACGTGGATGACGTGCAGTCATCATTACCGTACATAATATGGTACTGGCACAGACGCGACTCTCCGAGGCACATATTCACAGGGAGGCGGATAAGGCGGCCGTGGGTGTACATAATTGGAACACGTCTCTGTATCAGACGATTATAGCTACGTATTGTTGAGTCCATCATGGTTTATGCCGCAGAATTCTGGCCCAATGTACATGTACTTCGGTATGATATATATCGAAGGCTGTCCAACGAAGGTGTACATTTCCGGTAGCATGCTGGTATTGCAGGATGTCGGAGTTGGCTACTCTAGTGATCGATAAAGTGATTCCCATCGAATTTTTAGATCAGCAGAGAAAACTTGTCTACCAAGCAAGCCAGACACTCAAATGCAGCGAATCCACAGATGGAAGTGGGATACACGTGAGTGGTGGAGCGCCAAATTTATTAATTAGGTGGTCCCGTCGATCGTTCAATATCATGGTGAGGTAAATTATTACCTAACCCAGATGTTTCTCCCGACTGTCGGGAGGATGTACGATCAAGGAAAGAAGTTTATATCGGTGTATTCGCGGTGTTTGTAGTTGGTAATTTTAACTGCAAGTCGCATAAGGCAATAATTCACTGAACGGGTAAGGTTTGAGTGAAAATACCGGAATTTTTCCTATCCGAGAATCCCACACACCAGAGGCCCGGGCCCTGATGGTCTCTAAAATGTTTCGTTCCTCCTTTACAAAAAAAATTATTATTATTAATATTATTATTGTTGTTACTGATATTGTTATTATTATTTATTATTATTATTATTCTGTATTAAGCATACAATTTTATATAGCGTTCGGCATACGAAACATTATAATCTTATATTCGGTTTAACTAAGTCATCGATGATAATTGTTATAAATTATTATTATCATCATGATCATTATTATAATATAACATATTAAATAATAGTATGTTGTCTTATAATTTGTACAAACATATTATTTAGTTATTTTATGGTGAAAAATTCTGTTATATAAAAATGTCCTGCCCTAAGCGAATTTTTTTAATCGAGTTTATTTGGATTTGTATACTTCATAGATTATGCGTGTCAGTATAGTAATACCAATATTTATATACTTGGCGTAATTAATACTACGTTATCTTTTTATATTTTTTAAAGATTAAATATCACTTGTTTTACCTTGAGCGAGATACAAGAAGCTTTAATATTTTTTACTTATTTTTAGCATTTTTATTTCAGACTTCTTTAACTATTTCTGTCACATGCTCCGAGATATTTAATGGAAATAATGTACAAAGAATGACAGTATTTAGCTTTAAGATATAATAATTATTTTTTGTTTCTTATTATATATGTATATATGTATTAGTTTAAGTTTTAATACCTACTTGTAGTTTTATCAGATTATATGTTTATTTAGTAGCTTAAATTGAACATTAAGTTTTAGAAGATTAATTAAAACTAAATTACTTTCGTTAATAATAATCTTTTTTTACTAAAACAGCACTTTTAATTATATATGTATTAAAAGTTACATGAAAATTAGTTAAATCTGCATAATTTTTAAAGTTTAAAATATTATTCTAATGTATAAATACTTTATTTCATTAATAACTGATAAGATTTTTTTCTGATTCAATGTAGTTTTTTTAAAAATTAAACTATTACTTATCTAGCATTGAATGTCCATGAAGCCCGTTTTTCATAATTAATAAAATATTTTTTACAGTAATTATTAGATTTTACGTACATATATTGAAACATTAATAATTTGTATTATAATTATAAACTTATGACCATTATTAAGTACTTTAATTGTATCACATGTTTTATTGTGGATAATTAATAATTACATAATTAAAAGACAGACAGAATTTGTATTAACAACATTTTGTAATTACGTTATTGAATAAATTTCTAATAAAAATATTTTTTCTTTAATTTAAAATTTTTTATACAAATAAATATATACAAATAAATAGTACGCATGTATATGCATGATTAAAAAGTAAATTGCAGTATACAGTAGGTAGCTTATTTCAAAAATATAATGACATAGAATACTAAAATTTAATAATAATAACAAGAAGAAGAATAAGTAGAACAACAACAACAATAACAATAGTAAAAATATACATATTAAATAGTTGTCCAGAATTTGTGAATCGATTGATGTATTGCTTGCGCTAAAATAGCAGCACAATCTTGATACAGGCTAAACGACAATAATGAAAATTCAACATTACGAATATGCAATCAGTATACGTGGGTGGAGTAAAGCATCATGCGGTGCAGCCAAGCGTGTGTTGTTGCTGTTGCTGTTTACCTGCGAAGGGCATATCGCTGAAGTACTCTTCAACGTTATCTGTGGATATGCTTTTGTCGGTGATTGAGATCGACGACAGAGAAACACTAGAAGGGTCAAGAGAATCATTTGTTCGAAACAGCAACAATTCTTCCTCTGTTTCGGTTTCCATATCACGTGAGTGACGTTTATATACCTGCCAACATATAATGTAAACATAGCATGCAGTTTTTGTTGTTTTCTGTTTTAAAAATTGTCTTTTTTTACATGAAATATATTTATTACTTTTTTAAATCATTATGCTCGAATTTTTATAAATTCTATTCTTTAATAATTTCAATGACAAATAAATGTATGCCATTGACATTTATTTGAGGTACAGAATTTGAATTTTTCTTTATTGAATTTTTATTCTTTATTCATTATATTTAAATACACTCACACACCATATATATATGTATACGCGCGCGCGGATGTGTATGCTAATTCATTACAATGTATTAATAAAACTGTAATATATTTAATTTGAAAATAATGATTAATAATAAAAATATGTTAAAGAGTAATTATATTATTTTTTTAATTTTTACAGAAATTTATATATAATATTAATCTTAGTTTAAATAGAGTTTAAATTTGTTTATAATTGTGATTATTAAAAGAAAAATAATCGACTGTTTTAAATCAAAACTTTTTAAAATAATTATTTTAGAAATAATTTCAAATGATGTGATATTTATTAGATGAACGGAGCTGATGAACGAAGGTGATCTAAAACCAAGGATTTAAAATTTAGTGCATAAAGAAGTATAGGCGAAAAGATTGACATAGTTTTCATTGATATATATTTTTTATATAAAAGATATTTTTGTATAATGATTAAGGGTCACGCTAGAACTTTCAAATTATTTCACTAAATAAGAAAAAATAGTGATACGTTTTTTATTAAACATAATAAACCAGATTTTTATTATTATGAGCATGGTTCTCTGCGATTCTTTACACCGAAGCATTAGTCAAAGACTCCCACTCAATATTAAAATGCGCTTCTTTCAACTTTTAATTAAGAAATTTGTTTCCTCGAATTAAAAGAAACATTGGGTCATGTACCAAATTATTGAAAGAAAGGTAGAAAAATCAGGTAACAGCTCATTAATAAAACGATAAAGTTAAAATATTTTTTCAGCAAGATATGTATCGATTTGATAATGTCAAATATGTTTAGAACATTAACAAATTTGAGAAAAGACGTTTACTGTGTCGTTTCACACATGAATGAAAACGAAAAGTTAAAAATCGTTAGTCTCACAGTAAAGCAATCACAAGGATTATGACGGTACATGGACAAACGGGATCACATAGCCCAGTTATAGAAACTTGTCGATCTGGTGATACTAAATCACACCAGACATCAAACGTAAATTTTAAAAAAATCAATCATTTTCAGCATAAAATGTTTGGAATAGTATGTTGTAAATTTTAAAATAAAATCTTATAAATTCAGCAAATTTATTAAAATAAAATTTTATAAAAATGATAAAAGTATTATAATAAATTAGAAACTGTGAATCATGAATACATGTTTTTGTAGAATTCGGATTTGGAAGTACAATTTCATTAACTAGACAAAAAGTATAAATAAAGTACACTAAATAATTATGTAATAAGAAAGTAATAAATGAATCATCGGATAAACACTTTCAATAAATATCAGATAAAATAAAATCAGAAACATAAGTAAAGTAACAGATTATGTGTAATAAGAAATAAGAGATTAATGTTTTCTTTTATTTAATAAAATGTATGGAAGTACAAATACTTATTAAATTGCGACCTTCTACATATTCTTATTCGTAAATTCATTTGGATATTTATATAAAGAAATAAAGTTAACTTTAAGAAACAATTATTAAGATAATTAACAAAATTAAGTAAATACGATAAAAAAAGTACCAATATAAAAGTATAAGTTTACCTGACTAAGAGGCCGAATACATTCATGTATTGATTTCTCAGCTTGGATAGCTGATGGTGGAGGATGATCAGGGGTTGGAGGCTGTACGTAATGCGTCGGACTGGTTGGTAGCAACATTTGAACTCTTCTGAGACGTTTATCGGTTGCTTCTATCTGCAATTTCTTTGAGTCTTCTTGTCGATCATCGAGTGAACTTTCATTCGAGGACTTTATCATGAAGAAAGCATTTGAAACGAAGGTTCTATTATGAACCGAATCGGATGTCCTTTCGGTATCCGCTGATTTCTCTATTTCATAGTTTTCATAGGCCGATTGCTCGTATATATGCTTTCTAAACTTCTTATGAAAATTCGTTGATTGTATTACTCTATTATCAATAGCAGATGCATTTGCTGTTGGATCGATTGCGAATTCAGACTCAAGGCTTTTTGCCTTAATCGTTTCTGACTGTTGTTCTTGATATGACTTCATGTCAACATATTGATCAGCGCTATGATAGACATGACGTAATATTTTATAACGATCTTGTGATTTATCGTCTGTAGTCCATTTGCAAGGTCCACTTCGCGCAAGAAATAAGTAGTCATAATCTTTACGAGCGACTTGATTATCAGCCGAAAATGGCATATCTATCTGTAACTGAGTTGGTGACACTGACAGATTTCGTCGAGGCGGTTTCTTAGGAGGTTGTAAAGTCGACAAACTGTCCCCATTCTATACGTAAACATATACTATTATTACTAAACTAAAAATCTTATTAATGTAGTCGTTTAAACAATAGTTGATAGAACTAAAACTAAAATTTAAACTAGAAGTTTAAAATTTTACTAGAAATATTATAAATAATGAGAAATACAATTTACCGAAACCTTACTACTCGAGACAGGACTGTGTTCAGAATTCGATAACGGTGCCATCGGTAAATAAATTCCCGAAATCGATAAATCATTAGGTATATAGCGCCGTTCTCGTGAACTCAGTCCTCCAACGCTAGAAGATGAAGAAATACTCAATTGATCTAATTCATGGTTCCCATAAAATCCCACTGGAAGTGTTAACGATAGTTGGTCCTCCAAATCATAGGTTTCGTTGGTATTCTTGAACGTGCACAGTATTGGTGATTTCTGGTACATACCACTATCCAAATCGCTGTATATAACGAAAAGAATACAATTTCTATCAGAAAAAATTTGCATTCCATTCATGATACATGTTATTTCATGCATAATATTCCCCCTTCTATTTGTACAATTTTATGAACTTCAGATATAAAATTTAATACAAAATATCTGTATAAAATATAATACAATCAAAATAATGCTCATTATTTTATTGCATGAATGGCTGAATCGAGCAGTTTTAAAAAAACTACTTGTTATTTTCCCCATTCGCTCTAACTCTCTAACATTATTTACATACGCATTAAATTAAATTGTGTTTTATGACCCCGTGATTTTTAGATATGTTTTTACATTTATTAATATATTTATAAATAGTATTTTAAAAACATTTAAACTGTATGATATACTTTATCATTAAACACCTATCAATAAGAAAATAATATTATTTAAAAATAATATAAAATTGTATATAAATTTAAAAATAATAATTATGAATTCGAAAAAACATTAATTCAAATTTTTCCTTTCTTATGATGATTAATTGTATTGTTGAAATATGTAAATAGCATAAAATACATAAATATTTTTATGCAATATTTAGAAATATATGAATAGTTAATTAAATGTATACATATATATTTTAATTAGTAATAGAAATAAAAACCTTACTTTAACTCCGAAGTTATTAAATGTATATAAATTAATTTAGCAGTACATTACTTATAATTTTAAATAAAATTGCGTAAATATTGTAAATAATTTAATTAGATTATTCCTTAATTTCCCTAATAAGTATGCTATTCAGAACGTATATTATTATGTGTGTAAGCGCGCCAGCACAATTATATATGGTAATTAATATACATATAGTTCTTCAAAAAATACTTGAAAAATTAAATACAAATAATTAAATATAAATATACAAATATATAAACATAATAAATAAAATATCAATTTTATTAATAAAAACAAATATATAAAATATTTCTATTGGGTTAAAATAAAAACAACCATTTGAAGTAGTTTTCATCCGATAAATATTTTTTATTTAAAATTTATAATATCAATAGTCAATGTATCTAATCTATAATATTTAACCAATAATAATACTTGGAGAAACAAATTTATTATGAATCTTAAAATTATATAAGGAATAAATAATCTAATAAGATGTATCAACTGAATCTAACAATTTCAAGTAGTTACAATGAAAATTTATTTACATACATTGCATACCGTATAGTACACTGTGAAGATGTTGTATTGAAAATTGTGTTAAGTGGTTTGTCTTCAGGTTTTTGATCTGAACTTGTAATGGTGTTTATAGAATTCAGTGTATCTGATATGAACATAAGTACGCTGTTAAAGACAGAGCTAATAACAGAGTCTCCAATTAGCTCTAAGTGTCTCCACGATTCATCCAAAGCTTCCCCATTTAATGTTTCTTCGCTGAAACGTCTAATATATTATAAAGAATTATACATTTCCCTTAATTGTCTGCTTATATGGCCACAAGAAACCAGAAAGCGAAAAGTTCGAGTGGTTATTATATTAACTGTGCATCTAATTTATGAAATTTTCTTAACAGAAAGTAAATTTGTGTAAAGCATAATGTCACAACATTTTATGTAATATAAACATTTAAAAATAAATACAAGGTTCTGTATTTATTTCTTGATGTATTATTGAGTTTTACATCATTTTTCTATTAATATCTCAATGCACTGGCACTAAATTTACTGCCTCAATTCTACCACTTTGGAGTTAGTATTTTTATAATTTCAGATTATTAAGTATAATTATAATAACGATCCAACTACATTACAACGTAATTACTTTAATATTAATAATTAAATTAATTTCAATAATTATGTTAATTATTAACATATAATAATTAAATCATTGTCTACTAGCAATGACAAAACATCATTGTTTCTAATTTTCATAGTATATTTAATAAAAAAAATATAAAAAATACTTGAATTTTCTTATATAAATAAAATACCAATTTAAGAAAAGAGAAAATTTTAAAATGAAACATAAAAAAAATGGTATTTTAAAAAATTGCAATAGAAAAATCAAGATTTGAAATAAGAAAAATTATGAAAAAGTTAAATGAAATTCAATTACGAGAGCTGAAGTAAATCAATAGAACATGATCTTATTATTTAATAATACTTATTTTAGTACAAACCATAACTTCTAGCTTTTTTCTGGTGTAAAATAGATCAAAATTATTTAATAAATTAAAAAAAAAATTTTCACTAAATATTTAAAATTATATTTAATAATATTCTAAAGAAGATTTGTTTCGATATTTTTTTTAATATAACTCAAATTATTTTTGAAACTTAAGAGAAACTTTGATATGAATCATTAATATATAATTTAACAAATAATTATTATACGAAGGTATTTGTTATATAATTAACATAAATAGTTATTTGTACGCATTAATTAAAATATATTCATGTCTAAATTTTTTATAAATTTAATAATACATATTTTTAAAAATTTAATTCTTATAATTTATTTTAATGTTTAAAGATATAATTTAATATAAATAAATTAAATTAATATAATATAAAAATTAAATTAATATATATAAATAAATTAAATTAATAAAATAAAATAATAAATAAATAATTAATTAATATAATAAAATAAATTAAATTAATAAATATAAATTAAATTAATATAATATAAATTAATTAAATTGATATAATATAAATTAATTAAATTAATATAATATAAATTATTTAAATTAATATAATATAAATTAATTAAATTGATATAATATAAATTAATTAAATTAATATAATATAAATTAATTAAATATAATTTAATAAAGAACAATAATCATTGATTGAGCTTTAAAAAAATTATTTTAAATAACAAGTCTAATAAGTTAATATATTTTGATAATCCTTAGACAAACTCGATGGATAAATTTCCACGCACAATAATATTTATCGAGTGAGCAATGGAGCAAAAAATGTATATATATATATACATATATATGTATATAGATATAAAGAAAATAGAAAATGTTCCTAGTTATGTTTAAACTAAAAACATACCGAATACGACGATACAATTGTGATACATCACGATACAATCCGTTTCATTGGTCTGAATAAGCAATGATATTAAAAAGTATGAAATTCATATCTATGTGTAAATTTATAATTTTTTAAAACCATTAATTCGATATATTTATTTAAATAAATCTGTCTTGTATTATACAATGAGACAAAATATTTGAAATAATATTTTTCTTATCTCAATCTTATTTCACATTTATTACATAAAATTTTTATTGATATTAATAGAAAGATATTACAAACAATTTTATTATTGCATTAACCGCTTTCATATTTACAAGTTTTATATTTAAGTTGTACAAAATGGATAAATTGGAGATCATTTAATAAAAACAAAAATAAAAATATCTGTAAGAATTTAGAAACTAATTATAACTTAATATTGGTAAAATAATATATGAAAAATAATTATATTAATTAAAAAAATTAATGTTAGATAAAATGATAAAATACTCGTGAATATGAATATATAATCTCGTAAAAACTATTTTAATTAATAATTTATTAAAATAATTTATTAAACTTATTGCATGTTATACATATAAAATTTATTTCGATTTTTATTATCACGAAACATTTCTTTATATATAATAAATTGATTTAAACATCAGTATATTGTTTTTTAATATAATTTTAATAAGTCGATGATATTGTTAGTAAATAACTTCTCATTCAGAAATTAATGTAGTCAATTTATAAAATTAATTCGAACGAAAGTAAAATAGTTTAAAAATTGTTATAACAAATCATTTCAATTATTTCATTAATTGAATTCAGAAATTTTATGGCAAAGTAAAATAATTTGTTAATATATTGAACTTACTGAGATACTGCAGAGTTAGCAGATACTTGAGGATCATGTTCTCGAGGTTTGTGATAGATCTGCCAACGTGATGGAGAAGACTTTTCTTCTTGGAAAAGCTCGTCACCGAATCGCACGTTCTCATATGGACTTCCCAATGAATCATTGCTTTGAACTGGAATAGGCGGCAAATTTTCATTACCAATATCGCTGTCCGCTCCAAAACATGTGCGATGCCCTTAAAATATTATTCTTTTGCTTTAGTAAAATATTACATGTTTATAAAATATTGAATATTATTTTTATTAAATACTAATTTGATAAGTTATATAATTTTCAAAGTATCTGAATACATTTTCTATTAAAAATTGGTTAACTGTATTTTTAAATTATTATTTTCCATATATTTTAATTAAAATAATAAAAATTAATTGATTATAAATTTTTATTCTTACATAATATAAATGTTTACCATTACTTAAGAATTCAGAAGAATTAATACGTAATGAGGTTAAAGAGATAATCCTAATAACCAGCCTAGAATTTTAATTAAATGATATATTATAAAAAGTAACGAAATAAATATGTAAGATTAAAATTATATGGAAAAATTTTTACATACTAAGAACGTACGTTTTATTACAGCCGTTATGTCTTGTGTAACATGTGCTGGAAATTGACTAAGTAAATCAAGTACTGTGTTATCACGAGAGTCTTTTATAGTAAGATCGATTCCGCGTTCAAGGAGTGTTCGTACAACTTCCATTTTTCCGCATAGTGCAGCTTCATGCATTGCTGTACCAGCTGAGGTCCTGGTGTTAATATACACTCCTGATATAAGAAGCACTTCAACACAAGCTCTAAAAATTTTAAAGATTATGATTATATATAAAATAACCTTATTAATTCTTTTTTAAAAGAGTTTATTTAAAAATGTGACTTTTAAATGGAAATGTTTTTTTATTTATAAGCAGTTCAAATAATATAAAATATATAAATTTAAAATTTGATATATTTAAAAAAAAAAATTATCCATTTCTATTGAAAATATTAAATTCTATCTACAATATTAAGTATTTATAACATATATATACCTATACGATAAAATAAAAAATATTTTAATCACTAAAAAATATCATTTCATAGATCAACAGAAATTAAATATTATTATGGATGAAGTTAAATATTATATGAAAATAGATAACAATTGTAAATGTAATCATTAAATTATTCATGAGAATAAAAATGATCGAGTATCTTTACTCTAAAATTTTTACCACATCTAAAAATGAATAATTCCAAAATAGAAAAATTTATTATGGATATGTTAAAATAACAGATACTCTAATTGATAAAGAACTCTATGTTCTACGCACACGTGGTTGAACATATGTACATTATATTAAATTTTTAAATCTGCGATCACATCAGAGAGACAGAATTAAAGCAACTAATTGTGTAATAAGTATAGATACATATATATATATCATATGAGAGTAAATAAATAAAACACAATGTTGCGCACTGTCCGATTATAAATGCGAAGGAGTTTATCGAGAGTGCGAACTATTTTAAAAACTTTATACCGTATAGCTTGTGACCGTGATATAAAGTGCCAAAAAAAATTTGCGCATGCTTTGTTATTATTAATAATTATATTACCGTTTATAACATACATATACTTCGAAATGTTAATTATTGTGTAGACGAATGTATTTCTTTGATAAATTTGTCGAATATTTATATACAGTACAATTTATATTTATAATTATGCAAGAAAAAAATGAAATTTTATATTAAATACTCTTTTTATCACGAACTATAATATTTATTCTCATTCTTTAAAAATATTAAAGTATTACATAATATTTAATAATATATTAACGTATTTATATAATAATTTAAAAGAAAATAATCTACATTAAATTATGAATAAATAGAAATAAATTCATGTTTGTAGGGAAATAAGTATTGTTTTATAATAGATATTTTACTTAGATATTTGAAATAATCTTATATTAATAAATATAACAATATTTATCATTTATTGATTGAATATACTGTTAAAGAGTAGAATAATAATTCAAAACTTTAATATCTATCGTATACAATCACGACCTTAAAATTAATTTGAAAGCGTAATATCATTCATATCTATAGTTTATAAATTATATTACGATACATTGTAAACTATTTAACATCTTTCAATAACATTTTTATTTTTGAATAAATGCCCGAATAGTAATTATAAAAAATTGTAATTATATAAATTTTCTTTTAGAATGAGAAGTTTAATATATATATTATCATTTCTTGAAATATAAAATATGAAGATGAACATAAAATTCAGAAAATGAAATTCGATAAAATAGTAGAGTACTGCAACTTTAAAGTCTTTTTCTTTTCGCCAAAAACCATGTTTAAAAAATAATAAATCGTAAATCTAAATTCTAAATAATTATCATCTAAATAATTACAACTGTTAAATACCCGTAAACCTTGTAAATATAATAATTCATAATTTTTCTTATTGCGGTTCGGTTCATTCAATATAAGAATTTTAAAAACATTCATAAGAAAAATTCATTGTAAATAATATAAATAAATAAATAAATAAATAAATAAATAAATAAAGACATAAATATAGAATACTTATTGTAATTATAATTGGAATAAAATTCAGATTTTCAATAATTCAATAATGGAGATATTTCTGGAAAAACATGAAAAATACAATACTCACCGATGGCCATTTCGTGATGCTAAATGTAAAGGTGTATGTGGAAAAACCAAAGATGTCGAAGTACTACGTAAAGACTCGATTAACTCAGGATGAGTTCGGACCAAAAGTTCTACTGTTTCTAACCTACAGATCATAAAAAACAAAATAATTAATGTTTTTTTATATTTTTATTTATTAAAAAAAATGTTTTTAAGTAAAATATGAAAATGCTCTTAATAATTATAAGTTTATTAATGCAATTTAATTGTAAATTATGTAAAGATTATAGTATTTTTAATGTAATATATTAAATTATCATTAGTATTATTTAGTAATGTAAGTAATTATTATTTAATATTCTTTAATTAATATTAATTAATATGTTTAAGCATTTATTGTTCAATTATTTTTTATATATACAAATTTATTTTGAAAATAAAATAAATATAAATTTTTAAATAATTAATTTGAATAAAAAGTTCTATTTCTTACAATTGTTAGTTTTTATACTAATATTTTTTTTAACTTTTAAACTATAAAATTAACACTTTATGTTTTAATATGATGTACCTGCCATATTGTGCTGCCAGATCTAGAGCAGATTCTCCACGGTTATTCCGAATGCTGGAATCGCAACCGTATTGTAAAAGCTGTACAACGACTTCTGTATGTCCATACTGTGCAGCACAATGCAAAGCTGTCTCATTATCCTTGGTCTGTAAAAAATAAATAATTAAATTTTATAATTGCTTTTTTTTTACTAATTTATTTTAATATACTTTTTTATCTACAGAACTACAGTATATAAAAAGCATATATATATTACATAAAATATATATTCAGTTTTTTCTTAATTATTATGATATGAAATATATAAATAAACATAATTATAAACTAAATACAGATATTCTAAATAGAAGACACATGTAAATTTATAAAATTATCATAATAGAATTACCGTAAGATTAACATTTGGTACGGATGGCCCTTGACTCAAAATTAATCGTACGATTTCTGAATTTCCGGACCATGCTGCTAAATGAAGAGGAGAAGAACCTTTAGCATCGACAATATTGGTTGAAGCCTCATAACTCAGTAACAATTTAACTACATCCCTATAAGAGAAAAATTATAATTCAATAATATTTAGCTTGTAATTATGAAAATTAATTTAGGTGTTTTTTTATTATATCAACCGCTTAATATTATATCACTTCAATAATATACAATTACAAATACATTTAATATAAATTAATTGGTCTATCAAAATATCAAACAACTTAATAAATAAATACGATTAATGTATTATAAATTACTTGTGTCCGTTCAACGCAGCATGATGTAATGCCGAGTAACCACTGGAATCTTGCACATTAGCGCCTGGACCTCGGCGTAAACTGTAATTATGTTAAATATAAAATTTAATTTTAAAATCAAGTTAATAAATATAATATTCACACTACATAACTAATTATGTTAGAATATTTTTTTCTAATTTACAATTTACTATTTGACCGTACTTTGAATGTATTTGTTATTATACTGATTAATTTTAGTATTGAATAAAATAATCAAGTAACAATCAAGAAATAAAGTAATTATTTTTATCTGTATATCAGTTCACTTAGGTATAGTTCTATATTTATATAATGAATAAATGAAAATAGAATTTATGAAAGTTATATAGAATGTGCTCTATATAACTTTTCTTGTCAATATTACAGTAAGCAATATTTCAATTTAAATGTATGACAAGCAAAAAATTAATTGATAAATTTTTGTATTATCTAAAAGTACCTAAATATCAGCAATTAAAATGCTAAGTAATGCAAACTTTTTGAAATTATTATATTTACAATTATTTGGTTTCCTACTGGAAAAAATTTTATAATGTTAAAAATTATATTTGTATATATTAAAAAATATTAATAAATATTGAAGAATTTAATTAAAAAGTATCCCAACTTATAGTTGTAATATACTACAAATAAAAATCTAACTTTTTATTATATATAATTTTTTGTTACCATCATTAAAAAATAAATTAGAAAAATATTTTTCCTTGATTACAAATATCCTTTATATTCAATTGTATTTTTATACTTAATATAATATTAATACTTGAAACTGAAAAAGTCATTATTAAAAGTTGATATAAAATATTATTATAAATATTATACAAACTGTAAACTATTGTATTGAAATTAAATGTAATTCTATTATGTAATCTATTACATAATTTTTTTAATAAACTGATATTTGACAGTTAAATTAAAAATTATTTGAATTAAATATGAATATTATAATCGAAAATGTAAATAGCTTTAAATATTTATTATCATTCAAAATGAATAATCATATTTTCAAACACGATCTATAATTTATTAGTACGGAACTAAAGAAACGGATTGTTTTTAAAAATTGTAAGCATTATATTACGAGTGTTTTTTAGTTATCCTTTAATTAAAACATCATTAGTTATTTGAAATAAATAATGAAGTGCATTGTAAAGAATGAAAAACTTGACGTATAAAAAAAATTGACGTACTAAAGTACTATGTAAAAAAGTACGCCAAAAAATCATGAAAGAGAAACTTCAGTCATATAGAAGAAGTTTGAGAAAAAGAGAATGCATGAAAACGTATGCTGCACACAAAAGTCATCGAAGTACATCTTGAGAGGCATGCTTTAGTTCTGCCACGTGTCGCATTTGTCGTTAATCGTAAGATCGTGTATTAATCTGATTCTGGTTTGCGTAGTATATTCGATCCCTTGATGTCGGTGTCTGTGATGTATTATACAAAAACATCAAAACCTACAGTAGAATGAACAACACTGAACAGTTTCTAAATATGTTGAATGGTAATTTGTTCGAAAAGAACGAATATGATGGTACTCTAAAATTCTCAAAAATTATATTTCAGACTATTATTATTTGTACGTTGTTCCAAGAATAAATTCCTAATATATGTATATATTATGTACCTTAACTTTATGATAGCCTTTAAACGAATATTTTTTTATACATTTTGTTATTAATATGTTTTTTAATTTATTAACAAAAGTAGAAGTATTTTATTTACTAATATATTAATATTTTATCATAATAAATCAATATTAAGTATTAGTATTAAATAATAGAATATATAAGGAAAAATCATTTCTTAACAATTTTATGTAAATAGACAACGAATATTAGATAAGTAAATATAATATTATAATAAATTTTATTATAAATTATAATATAATAACAACAAATAAATTCATTCTTATATAAAGCAAATAGCTTATATTTAAAAATTTATTTTCACAAGTACTACGTTGTTAAATATAACTTCCTTGGAAGCCTAAATTCTTAAAATTTATAGATTTTAAGTCTATTACTTTAGAACCATAAACCTTTTATATTTATAATACAGATCCAATGGAAATTCTTTTATGATATTCAATCAAAAATAATCATCCAAAAATAATACAATCTTAAAATTTGATTTAAAATTATTTTACATTTAAATAATAAATTATAAATAATATTTATAATATAAATTATATATAAATAATAAATAAATAATAAATAAATAAATAAATAAATTACATTTAAAAAATAAAAACAAGAAATTAATCTAGACAGCATAAATCCTTAGAGTTTGAAAAATATTCAAATCGAATGCAGTTTATTTAATACTAACTAATAAGATCATTTGTAGGTTTCAAAGAATGACATAATACCTATTTATAGTAACGACTGAAATATAAAAAAGGAATATGAGGTGATGTAAACTTAGATATTATATTGTAAAATGATAGAAAATGTAATACAATATTAATTTTAAATTAGTAAAATTTATAAAATACCTATTTATCATAGAAATTATATATTTATCGAAGCAATAAATTATTTATCTGTTAAAAGTTGAGATTTTCATTAATTAGTTGATACCAGCTTTCTAAAATATATATTTAAAAAAAATAATCAGTAATGATTATGCATTCCTTATTACTGAATATCATCAGTCTTCGACATTGGAAAGATTTTATAAGTTTCTGTGGTTTATGTACAATAATATATAAAAATGATTTCGTTACATGATATTGAAGCAATCACCATGAAAATGCCTAATGTTACTATTATTCGGCAAATCAATATGAAAAAACTAAGTGTATATTATAATGGTTCTTATGTGATTATATTAAATTACATTTATATTATATTAATCAATGATAAAATCCATACTAAGTACGGTGATAAAGGGCTCAAATCTTGAAGAACTTCGTTACAAATACAACTTCAAATAAACGTTACAAATTCAAATTTAAACAAACGATAATAAAAAAATTACTTCTTAATACTCATATTCTGTTATTCTAAATGTTTAAGTATTTTATAAGTAATAATCCTAAAATAAATTAAATGATTTTCTTTCTGCAAATTCTTAAGAACTAAATTTTAATATATTTATTATTTGAATTAATTGAAGTAGTTAATATTTATTTATACATTATTAAATACATAAAAGAGGATTAAAATACAATTTTATTTATTATATTGAACACATTAATTATTATTTATTAGAAATACAACACACAGGCTTGCCAATTTATACACTGGGTTATAAAAAAATTTTTGAATAATAAACAATATTTAAAACCAATTTATTTAAATATAAAATTAAATAAATATAAAATAAAATATAAAATAAATATAAAATCAATTTATATTTACAATCTTTTTCTTTACAATTATAAAAAAAATCTCGATTTTTAAATCAATATTAACTGTATTTTTCTTAAATCCATATGTAATATTCATTTAATATTAATTGTAAATTTTAATAGTTTACTAAATTATAAATTATTATACATAAATATAGATCTTAAAACACAAAATATAGTAGTATTTAAATATCAGAAATATTTTTTAAGAATTAAAGTAACTGGGAAAAATTTCATTTTTTCTTATTCGTTCACAAATAAATTTCTCAATGAATATCAAACAAAATCAACATATTTAATCTTTCTAAATCATATTGTCTAATCATATTGTATCATTTTATATATATTTTATTATTTTGTAATATATATATTATATTTATTTATATACACACATAAGTACGCGTTTATAAATCAATCAAGTATTCACTTACAAAATATAATTATTTTATTTAATTAAATTACAAAATTAAGTGATCGGCTATTTGACTTTATTTTAATAAATATTATCTTTTAATAATTATACATAAATATTCAGCTAATACAAAAAATTTAAGATTTAATATGTTGATTGGTAATATATAAAAATAAATTCAAAATATTTCATAAAATCATTGGTATTTGAAGCTAAAACGTTTTTATATTCATATTTACTTAGATTATATCAATACAATAATTTTATGTTAAGTAAAAATATAATTAGTAAAATAAATATACATTTTAATTACTGTAATTGACATTTACCAATGTGTTAATTTATTTTATCATAATATCAAATTAGTAGTATTTTTAAAATAAAAACATTATAGTACAATTATGTATGATGTATACATACTATTCAGCTTGTTAATCAAGAATAGATATTTAGCCAACAATTAATGGTGTTATCTTACGAATACTGCACAAATAGATGTAAGTCGGTAGGGGAAGCGATAAAAATGACAAAATGAACCAGGTGGCGCTCTAAATTAAGTTTCTGAGAAAATCATTCAGTACAGATGCCCGAAAGTGTTTGAAAAACGATTGTAGGAAATCTTAAGTCAAAAACTGCAGAATCGTATTGTATATGTTATTCAATCGGATCTCAATTATCTCAAATACATGCAATAACATCATTGAGAATTATATTCTAGATAATACTATTAGGTGAAGAAAATATTACATTATGTTAAAATAAAATATTTCTTTTATTAAGTTTAGTTTTAATTTAAGAAGCATAAAAATAACCAAAAATGATTAACAATATTAATAATTATACAAATAAACAAAAATTTCAATAAAAAATATATTTAAATGAAAAAAAAATAAAATAAATACATTTAATTTGATTCTCAATTTAGTATTGAAACTCTTTAACTGTTTCATCAATAAGATTATAAAAGATTAAACAACCAAGCTTAGTAAGAAAACTAGTAGTCTATACAATTGATGACAATAAGTAAGGATAAAATCATCGATATTTAACCTCAAAATTTGAATAATATTTTATATAAGAGTAAAAGCCACTTCATTTGATAATGAAAATTAATAAATACACATTAAATATAAGATGATTAGATAGTAATTCAAAGAATTATGTGAATTTAGGAAAAAACACCCATATATGTGTGCATAGCCTTGTATGAATAAAAAATAAAGCTCGTAAGTTCTGTTCTGAAGCTATTTTGAGCATTTAACAGCTTTCAATTTTTTCCTTTGTAATCGTAATTAACAGATGGATAAGAGAAAAATAACATAAGCCCTGAACATTCACGATCAGATTTCCTCTTCAAAAGTGTATGTTTCTCGACAATTAGACATAATTCATCGACGGGAAGGGACGCGCGATGACCGCAACTGTCGACACCCACCTTGCCAAGGGACCACTCCTCTTCGCCCGCTGACCAAGTATCTTTTCGACAACAGCTACATTGCCGCTTCTGGCTGCTTCGAGCAGCTCTTGGTCCTTGCCCATGGTCCATTTATTTATAGACTAGGCCCAATAATATCGGTCTACTAATAGATCGACCCTTATCTTGAACTAAATCCAGAATACTTCTCGAGGCTAAAGCTGTGCCTTAGAATCACAGATTATGTTATCACCCCGTCTGTATTTTACTACGCGATTTCTCGAAAATTTCATTGATCACGACGTCGCCATCTTGGCTTAAACCGACTCAAGCGGCACCAAACGCTCACTCTACGTACTATCATTCGCTAAAGTGCTAGACCAAAGTAGAACAGCTCATACATGCTGAGTTCTGAACACAAGGAATCATATCCCGCACATTCAATTTTGCACCTTTTCGCCACGGATGGCGTCGAAGAAAAATTAGAGAGAAACATAAGACAGTGCGCCGTATCAACTAAAAAATAACGGAGCAGTGTGTGCATACAATGTACATGACAATTGTAATCCTGAAGGTCCATAAGGCAAAATTCACTAATAAAGATTGTATATTTCAAGCTAATATCCAATTAGAATTTGTTAATCATGAATACTAGCAATAATAGCTTTATAACGTTTAAGTAACGTTTTTTATAGTTTTATAACGTTTAAATATTACGTTTAAGGTTTACTATTATATTCTTTAAAGTTCAATGATTACAGATTTCTAGTTATAGATTTATCAAATTTATTAAAAAGTATTACTTTAATTTAATCATTAAGATAAAACAATACTTTAGAAATTCATGACTATCATTATATACAATCAATGGTTATTAATAATATGGTACTAGCTCTAATTTTTTTACCAATACTTTTTCTATTTAAAAAATGAGGGTTCGCGTTTTTTATTTTTATAAAATCAAGTAATTAATAAAATTAACTTATTTTTTGTAAAATTAAATATTTATTAATCATTTGTAATGATTAATAAAAAATTTTAATTTTTCAAAAATTATTATATTTATAAAATAGAAATTATTCTAATTCTATTATAAACATATAAGCTTGCTATTCATTTTTTAATAATGAAATTAAAATTTCATTTATTTAAAATTGAAATTCTATTTTATTAATTATTATTATCATGAACCAAAATATATTTATAATTAAATGTACTTGAAATATAAGATCTAAAATAATTACACATATATATCCAATATTTTAATACTAATATCGAGAAACTTAATATCATTTTAACATATCAAATATTTTTAAATTTATAAAATATTAATAATAATTTTTTTCAAATTACCAATAAGAAATTAAAAAATTTTAAATTTTGATTCATAAACTAATATACCAAATAATCAAGGTTAATATGATAAATGATTTTTAATTAAGTTATTGTAAAAATATAAAAAAATTTAAGTTATTATGTTAAAAATATTTTCGTTTAAAAATATACAATTTTTCATCATTTATCACTATATCTGAAAATAAAATGTTTTATTAGTTACATTATAATACCAGTATGAATAATACTTGTAATATAAATATAAAATTTCTATTTAAATTATGTTGTACAAATATAATGTTTATAATTAATAGAAATATATTAAAATAAAAATTATTTTAATATACAAATTGTATGTTGTAAATATTATAAATATGAAATTCAAAAACAGTTATTTAACATATGTTTTTATCTATTCTGCGGACATTTTAAATAATATTATTTATATAATATATAAGACTAGCTTTTTTAATTACATAATTTTAAATTAAACAAATTGTTCTTTGTAAAACTATGTACAACTCATATTATATTCCTTTTTATGCACAGTAATTATCCTGTAGATGTATGTAGTAAAAATTTTCTTATTGTACTATAACTTAGGTAGACGAAAATTCGTGTCTTAAATAAAATAAATATAATTCGCCTTTTTTATAAAGATATGATAGTATTTATTTTATACTTTGTTTTAATTAAAATAAACTTAATTTAATTAATTTTTTTTTTAAGTTTTTTTTTGCACTGTATTTTAGCCTTATTTTTTATTCTAATGTACATAGTCCAGAAATTTTAAATAGTTATGTTAATAATTGTTTGAGTAATTACAACATACATAATATAGAACATGTATTTACACAATTAATAAATACCGATTTTATATTCCGCAGCATCCATATACCTCACAAAATCTATTTTATTATTTTTGAAGTAGATACTTATATTTATAGTATTTCCTTAATTTAGAATCAAAATATAGTTGATAGTTTCAGAAATATAGTAGCATATCAAGCACTTATTAATAAAATTTTTATCTGAACATAGCAATAGTACTTTGTGCGTGAACTATAAAATATTTCTAATGTTAAAGTAAGTTTGAAAACTTATAAATTTTTGTAATTTGAATAATACAACATTGAAAAATATAAAATGTATTTTTATAATTCAAAATCTAATTAACTAAATAATACTTAAGATATTTATTTGTTGAAGATACAATATACTACTATGTGTTATTGTAATATTAACACCTATACTATTTTTCAAATTTACCATTTTTTAAATAATAGTATAATAAATATAAAATTTATATGATAAATTTTTGTTGTAATTTTTAAACATACTTTTATGTCAAAAATACAACGTATTTAATAAAAAATTTAAAAAAAATATTTAATAAAAAAATTTTATATAAATTTTTTAAAAATTTACATATAATATTTTTAATCACGTGATTTAAATATTAAAGAAATGATAACAAATGATAAAGTTAAATATTATTATTTAATATTTTAATGTATCATAAATAATTTATAAAAGTATAAAAAATTGAAATTTCTGTGCTTACATAAAAGTATTTTAACTTATAGTATCATTTATTAAATCTTACGAATTCAAATATTTTTCTAAAATTAAAATTTATAATATTCATAAAAATTGTCTGCAATTATTCCCAACAGAAATCGATTAAGATTTTCAACATTTAGGAATATTTTTAAGGTAACGAAAAGTTTATCCATTATATAAAAGCAAGCTAATATGAATAATATACATTTTTAATTATTACAAGTGATACATATATTATTAAAATAGTTAATCTACTAAAAAATTGTTTTCAAGTAATTAAAATTCACTTAATAAAAAAGAATAAAATCTAAATATAATTCTATAGTTCTGACTGTTAACAAATTGAAATAAATTAAATTTTAGTTTTATAAAACTTATATTCTATGATTATAGTTCAAAATTATTTGTTCCACATGGTAGAAGCGATTCGCTATTGCAAAATTATTTTAAAATACTAAATCTATATGTTTTTATTGATGTGTCTTTGTAGAATATTTTCATCATAAAGATCTATTTTTGAAATTTATATTTAATTTCCGTTAAGTAATAAGAATACAAATAAAATGTTTTTTTAAAGGTAATTATTAAAATGTACTATAAAATATAATAGCGAATTTCTACGTTTTTATCATTTTCATTGTATTCTACATAAATTATACTAAATTAACTCCATTTATTACATATTTCATTAATTTGGAGTATAGATTTGTCACATTGTAAAAATTTTAAATATAAATTTGTATTTATATAATTTCTCAATATTGTGGTACTGTATTACGGAAATATAGTTATATAATTTTACTTTGTAATTTTTTAAAAATATATTTTTACATTTTAATTATATAATTATACAATTTTATTCAAAATTGAATTCAAAATAATTTATAATATGCCGTTTTTAAATAGTATAAAAAAATTTAGTATAAAAAACTTTTATTAAATTTTATTTTAAAATTATATAAATTGATTCATACATTTGAATTCTATTAACATTTTTTAACCTTTTTGATATTAATCGAATAAAGATATAAATATATATATATATTTTTAAACAATAAAAAAATTAATTGCTAATGAATATCTTATAAATAAAAAATCTTTTATTTAATAAAGTATTTAAATAATTAAATGTATATTTAAATTTTATGTACATTTTAGTGAAATTAATATTTTAATTATTACCAAAAATTTTTCTGTAAATTAATTCTACTTTTTAATAATTAAAATGATTAAAATAAAATTAATTAATTATTTATTAATTAATTTTTTTTATTATAATTACTTATTGCGTATTATGTATGCACATTATGTATTAATGAAATATTAATATATTTATTCATTAAATTAAAATTACTTGTTATAATAATATTTAAATCTGTAAGTACCGATTTTACTTTAACATATACAACATAAAAAAAAAGAATCGGATTTATTTTGTTTATAAATGAAATATACAAGAGATTTTATTTTATCTTTTTTTTTGTTTTGAAAAAATCATTCATATTCATTTGTAATTCTTTTTTGATTTTTGTTCCCTATGAACAAATTTCTATAAAAAGGAACATCTGGAAAACCGAATAATTCTTTGAATCATTTACAAGATTTACCTCTATTTATTTACCATATAATTTACTTGATATATTGAGACGATGACGTTTTTATAAGTTTCTGAATGTATCATATACTTCGAACACTTGATCAACGTAAATAAATATTAATATAGTTACAATATATTTTTATGCATTAAATATAATGAATATAAATTTATGAAATAGGTATGATAATTATTGATGTACGACTAGTCTTTGTCTCAAAAATTGAATATATTACTATCTTTTTGAAAAATATTCTGTGCAGCACAAACTTATTACATGACTTTAGATTAATAATGAATTTAAAGTCTTTTTTCTGTTACTCAGAATCTATTTCATAGGATTGCTTACTATGCAAGGAATAAAGAAATATAAATCTGTAGTTGATTAAGATTGTTCTAACATCTTTAGTATAGTTAGTACAACTATTTGGTATTAGATTAATATATGCTTAAATTATTCATTTATTAAGTATAAATTTAATGTTTATACTTAATATACATTTAATATACTTAAAATACATGTGGATCTAAAATTTAGAAAATTTCGAAATATTTAATTTTTTCTTTGAAACTTACTGAAACAAAAGAATAAAATAATATATTTAATTTTAGTGCAATGTTTTGAAATTAAAATACAAAAAATTTAATGGAATACGGTCTTCTGTTTTGTGTTTTCTGATTTCTGATTAAAGAATTTTTGTATAAAATCGTGAAATTAACATGTACGATATGTAAATAGTTTCTTTTGGACTAAAATAACTAAGCATTATTAAAATATCATTACAGCTCGAAAAATGTAATATATAATTTTTATAATAAGTAAATAAAATAAAATAATATCAAATACAATCAATTTTTAATATTATATTTTAGCTTTATATGCGAGAGAAGATAATGCCATGAAATTGAATATTTAATGAAAAATAATATACTCGTACAGTAAAGTTCAAAATTATTTATCACTAAAACGGTGTAATATTTCTTAGAAAACAGTTGTATTTAGTGAATAGAAAATATCATTATTAACATATTTATTATTTTATTCTTTAAATTCTAGTATCTGTGTTCAGAACTGCAGCGGAACGCATGTATAGCTTGTACAACTTATATTCGGAACTGAATCTGTTTATAGCCTGGTTCATGATATAGATACCTAATTCATTATATTATTCTTATCATTATGTTCCCACTTTTTAAAATAACTATAAAGCATTATCGCATATTATAATACTTTTTATATTAGAATAATTGAATTTATAATTTTATTAATTGATCTGAATTTAAATAAAATAAAGTAAAATAAGTATTATATTTTTAATAATAAATATTCTTATAAAAAAATATTCCATAATATTTAAATATTATTAAATCCTTTTAAAATCTTCTCTATAATGAGTGTTTTTCTAAGTACTTATAGTGACTTTTTTTAACTATTACAGTAGCATATTTGGGTATTGCTATGATCTTAGCAGTTCTTTTTCTTATATTTTTATTATTACTTTTATTTTGAAACAAAATTATTATTTTAAGTATTTTAAAATTACATTTTAAATTCATTTTAAATAATTCAAATTTAAAATAAATTTATTTCACGTTAGCTATTATTCTTAATATAGATACTTTAACAATATAAAAGCTCTATTTCAACAACGTTTGTGTCAATGACTATGATAAATAATAATAATGATAAAATAAGTTAATAGAATAATATTAATTAAGATTATATTACTAAGCAAATTTCAAAAATATAACAAAATGTTATTTTATATATAATTAAATAATATAATTAAATAATGAAAAATAGAATAACAAGTAAAGGGTATTGCAAATTATATTGAATGCCAAATATACTTAAATTGTTACTAAATCCGCGGAAGAAAAAGAAATAAAAAAGTAACACAACCCTGAGGTAATATCCACGCTTAGTGAAGGGATGAATCTTTTACATAGTCAGTAGGCAACTATATTTTTCTCCCCCTATAGCTCTAACAATGTTATCCACTCATGTGGAAACTTCACTCTCCGAATCCCCCGCGAGCTCATCCCGCCTTTCTCACCATAACATTTTTCTCATTTTCCCTTCCGTTATTTCTCTCTCTCTCTCTCTCTCTCTCTCTCTCTTTTCTCTCTCTTACACATAATTTTACTCTTCTTTCTCCCTTCTTTCGTTCTTCTCGTTTACTTGTCAAGTTCTCAGTCCCGCTTTGTCTCCCTATTTCTACAACTACCCTTCTTTTAACTCATTTTTATTTTCTATCCATTTCTATGCAAACATATTTGTAAAACAAATTTATTATTAGAATAAAAAATTTATTATTAAAATAAAAAATTTTTATTTATATAAAAATGCATTTTTTTATTTTTATAATAAATTCCATTAAACAAATGCACATTTATATAATTATATCATTCTATTTAGTATATACGAAACCTGTTATGTTATTTGAATAATCTAAATAGACAACTAAAGTTTTATTATATAATATTTTTATCAATATATAACTTAAATTTTATTAGATAATACTTTTATCTATATACAACTTCTTGTATTAAACTGGTATTGCTAATATTTGATTTTTCGGTAGTATATTTTATTTTAAATTTTTATAAATTATTTGTAATTATCCATACATATATTATATTTATGTGCTCATTTATAACAAATTTTATTTGTATTTTGTTTTATTTGAAACGATATATATTTACATTTAAAAACTTGCAGCTTATATAAATTAATTTTTAATTTATAATATGTAATAGTGGATGACTTACTATTATATTTGACTTTAAATATTCCTTTATACAAAACGTCATGCATATAAAGATAGAAAGAAAGACATTAAATATTCAATATTATTCCAAAATTTTATAAAATAATTTAAATATTTTATAGACATTCAACATAACATCTTTGGAATTAGTATTTGCAATATTCAAAGTTTAAAAATTATAAGCATTCACTTCGATTTATTATCAAAGTAATAAAATCCACTTAGAACTTTCTTTATAAATAAATCACTTCCGTTTCATTGTAAAAGAATTATTTTTTATTAAAATTTGTTACATGATTATAAAATAAAATTTTTTAAATGTCCATAAATTCATTAAATAAAAATAAATTTACAAATTAAAAATGAAATTATACATTTAATGTATACATAAATGTATAATTTATTATCAATAATGTTAAATTCAATATTTTTAATTAACATAAATATTCTAATCATTTTTTTCATTATTGTATGAATATTAAAACATAGTAAATAATTATTATTTTTTAATATTTATAAAAGGATTTAGTATAACTTTTAAAAATCTTTAATAATATGAGATTATAAAAATATACTATAAAAAGGTTATAAAAATAATATCTTAATATTAAAAATTATTTTAAAGAATTAGTTATATTTTACAATTAAAATTAATAAATTTAAAATAAAATAAGCTAATAAATTTGGTCAAATATGTGTATGTATACAAAGAAAATTCACATGCGCAAGCATTCATGTATTTCGTTATTTTTCAATTGCAAAATGTTATCGATGTTTTTAAAGTAAATTAATATTTATGAAATAAACATAATTGACACATATAACAATCGCATTTCTTTGTTTATTCTCTAATGACAACTTTAAAAATTAATCTCAGCAAGAATAATAATATCGATATTTATACATTTAATATCGCAATATAATTATATATATATATATATATATATATATATCTCATAAGTTTTTTAAGTTACACTACTTGGTGATAAAAATTTATTATAACAATTACAAATAATGTACAGATAATGAGGGGATCCCAAAACATCGCATAAACATTCAAATTAACAGCACAAAAGTATAGCATTTTTTATTAATTAAAAAAGTAAATAGTAAATAGCAAAACCTAAGTATGAGCATACGATTGTGTAGTATAAAAGTTTTAAACTAAAGAAATATTAAAGCTTGATAATTAATACATTATTTAAGATTTATATATAATATTACTTGTATAAGTAACAAAAAATTGAAAGTAAATATAAAATATATTTTTTGTAAATATTATATTCGATTCATATATATATATCATACCAATAAAAAATCGTAATTATAGCAATAATAATTAAATTGTTTAGATTCTTTTTATTTATTTTTTAAAATTCAATTCTTTTTTAACATCAAAATCTTACAAAATGATAATATAAAAAGCATAAATATCTATATACGGAAACATAATTTTAATTTTAAATGTTTGCTGAAATTTTAAAAAATTTAAACAAACGTCGGTAAAAAATTATATAAAGTATTTTTTTATTTTTTTAAATACATCACAGAATGAACGTAATATTGCGAATGAAAATATATTTTAATAATCTGCTCTATATAATACATAAATTTTTAACTTTGTTATTTATTTCATATATTAAAAAATTGTATTTCCAGAAAATAAAGAGGAACAGTATACATCAATACAGAGAAAAGTTGAAAGCACAGCCTTTTACAATTAATTTACATAATGAGAGCTAACTTGCCCTTTTCAAAATATTAAACTGTCACAAATCATGTCCAAACAAAAAGCAGGCATCCTCATAATGACATTAATACTCGTGCAAGTGTACATAAATACACATTTAAAACTGTACATGTCTGGAATTCAATATTGCAGAATTAACTGCAGCCTCCCATTCAAAATATTACAAAAGTAAATAAACCGCTTTCAATATATATACTTAAATGGGCTTTTTAAATTTACATTTGCTTGCATATCATCTTTTTCTAATAATTCTAATAGTTTTATAATTTTTTTAATATTTTTTTTATAGTAGTTAATAAAACTTTTTAATATTCGCAGTTTTAATATATTATTATATATTATTAAATGTATTATATTTTGTGTCTTTATAAAATATGTCCAATTAAAAAAAATGATGTACGAATATTTATGGATATAGATAATTCGTATAATAATGATAATTTAAATTTAAAACATTTAATTTAAATTGAATAATATATATTATTTTCTAAGTACAATGGCCGTCAGTTACGATATAGCATAAACATTTCTAAATAATGCTGATTATGAATACATTTAATATGGCTGTACGGATGTAGAATTTCCTGTTAATATATACACTATTTCTTATCGACAATAATATTATTTTTTATTATTTATTGCTTGTATTAAAATTATTTTTTTTGTTTATTAATAACGTTATGAGTTACAAGTAATTTCTTACTTGTTATGGATAATCTGAAACCATTACTCGTTTATTTTCGTAAATAAATATCAAATTCTAATTTTTGTTTACTTTTTGTTTTTCACCTTCTGTTTTAACATTTTTATTTATTTAAAGTGAACAGAAACTGATTTAATTTTAAGTATTTAATGATTTTTGAACAAAAGGTTTAAATAAATTTTATTTTTATAAAGAGCATATAATTTACTAACTTCTAATTTATTTTCAAATTTGAATAACAATTTTATATATTTGAGTATTCATAATATCATAAGTGTACATTGAAATTATTTTTTATAAAAATTTCGGCACTCAGTGATGTAATACATGAAATTAGAAAAGTTTTATTTCTAAAGGCCTCGTACATAGATTGATCTTGATTTTATAGTTCGAAGTATGAAAATATTTATAATACATTATGAAATAAAAATTAAAATATGAAAAATGAAATATAAATAAAAAATATACTTAAATTTATTTCAACATTATATGAAATATAACGTAATTTTTATGATTATATACATACTTATATAATTTTGAAAAATATTTTTAGGGTGAAATAGCAAATTCATTCATGTACATCTTATTCTTTTAATATAATGCATATGTTCGGAAATACAATAATTATTAAATGATTATAAAGCGGTTTAAAAAGATAAAATATGTTTAATTATTTTTTGTTAAGGTATTTATATAAACAAATAAATAACTTGTTTATAAATTTTAATTCATATTTTATTATAGTTAATTAATTTTGAAGATTAATTTATAAAGCATACAATTATAGACTTAAATCACCCTTAATTTTTATCCATTAAGCATAATAATTACAAATTGATGTAGTACCTTATGTGTACCGATATTACTTGATACAAAATCATATTTTAAATAACTATATCGGTCGTTTATAATTAAATATGAGTACACAGATAAATAAATATAAATTCCTTGTAGATGGATACAATTAAATATACTGTTACTTTCTTAATTTTTTTTTTATAGCTTAAATTATGAAATTTATTTATTTTTATTATTTACATGATAACACAAATTGTGCAGTTTCAAATATACACTTAACTTTAATATGAGTATAATAATTTCTATGTTACAACGTATTTCCCTTTGTACAAAATAACTGAATAAAAGAATTATTGATGCCATCATAAGACCTAGATCTTTTATAAATAATGGACAAACAATTTTTGTAAGTTAATTATAATTTAGAGAGCTTTTCATTCGTGTATAATTATTATTTAATACAAACTACTATCGTATATCAAAATTTCTCTTGCAGGCAAGTTTTTGTATTCCAAACGATAAATTTAGGAGAATATGGCATTAACTGTTTTTTAATAAATGGGCAAATGGTTTTTTATGCATATTCTTTAAAAAATTTTGCATAAGTAAAATATATTTTAAAAAATATTTAAAATAAAAAATTCAATGATATTGAAGTAAATATAGTTATATTATTTAATTAGTAGTAAAAAAGGATTAATAATAATTTTAATATTAAAATTAATTAATTAATAATTAATCTTAAAATGTTCTTTAACTTTTATTTAAATATATTATAATCTTAAAAAAATTATAACTAAAACTTATTACAGTTATTATTTAGATATTTTAAAATAGAAATAGACATTTCATATAACATTAAATAAGCAAGTAAGTACATAAAGCTAAAATTTCGAAGTCGTTAACTCCAGTTGTTCAATAAACTTTTAAAAATCGTTTTTTAAAAAAAAATTTGTCAAATCTAATAGAAATAGTCCAATGTCTTTCGAATGTTAACACTTATAATATCGATTACAAGGAACACAAATACAAAAATACTTCACCATATCTTCACAATGAGTTGTACAATAACTGATCAATCAATCTAGCGCTAATCAAACTAGCTGTAGTTCATGTATCAATTATGATTATCATCTATTTCTATAACTATCTTTTATTCTTATACTTGCAAAGATGTAATCTATGTATTTGTGTGTGATTATTAGTACTACATTTTAAACAGAGAACTGAAACCTAGACCAAACTAAAATAATATTTTATTTCTTGATAAACGTCAAAAATTTTAATAGACTCACGTTAATCCTTTATTTGATAATAAGGCTATTTAATTTTAATTTTAGACTTACTTATTTTGATGCTTTCCTTTAAACTACATGTAGATCCAGACAAATACCGTTCTTCAATTGCAGACATCAAATTACGCAACAGATAGAAATCTTCTTCATCTTTCTTTTATTACTTGATTAAATAATAATATTTCTTTCGTATTTTTCACATTTATAAGTCAAGCTGATAAAAAAATATTATAACTAATATTAATTATAGTTAGTATATATAATTATATATAATTAATATTAATTATAATTAGTATATATAATTAGATATAATTAATATTAATTATAATTAGTATATATAATTAGATATAATTAATATTAATTATAATTAGTATATATAATTAGATATAATTAATATTAATTATAATTAGTATTTTTAATTTTCGAATGTTTTTATTTCGAAAATTTTTATTTCGAAAGTTGTATAAATTTTGTAAATGAAATATTTGCATTAACTATCTAAAAGAGCTACTCTATTATAAATTTAATGTTACCGTATTAACAATAAGTAATTTAATTTTTTGTTCAAATGTTTTGATTAATAAATTTTAATAAATAAATAGAAGAAAATATATCTGTAAATACTTTTCATTATTAAAATATATTTTTAAAATAATCAGAAATCCGTATAAAAGTGCAATAAATTTTTTATAACTAGGTAATATAGGAAATATTATAATATGAATTAAATAATATGAATTGGGATTTATTTAAAAAGTTTAACAAAATTATTATTTATATTTATACATTAAATTCTTAAGCTAGCAATATATGTATTCAATTATTATATGGATTAACTAATTTTTTTAAGAGCAATATTTTATAAAAAAAACTAGTATAAAAGAAAAATTATAATTATGAATTAAGTATACCATGGTGTAATGTGAACAGAACATTAAAATTATGACAATCACATATAAAATACTTTTTGTACTTTATCTCATAAAATAAAAAATTATTCAATTGCAATAATGTCAAGTCTTTACACGGGAAACGCTTATAGAAAACTATAATATAAAATCAAATGAATGTTATCATTTAATATAATTTATAGTGTAATAATTAGATCTGTAAATAGTTAATAAACATAAAATTTTTAAAAATCGTGAAGTTTATTAATAAAGCGTTAACAAAGAATTTCATAAAAAACTTAATAGTGCTTTGAAAACAATAAAAGTTGTATGAACTAAAGAAAGAAACTAAATTAAGCAAATGAAAATGTTATTAACATATAAAATTAAGAAAAATGAAAAAGCTCGAAAAATTTAAAAGTAGGCAAATTTTGTTAAAATAGCTTCGTAATGTAAAGCTTTTGTATAGATTTTATTTCTCAAGCCCTCGAGCTGTATTCTTGGCTTAATCAACAACTTCCTTTTGGTCACTCGCTGACATCAGAATTATACAGGCGTGTGCTATCAGGTGTCGTACTGTGAGCTGAAATTTCTGTAGAAAGTGCTGTCTGGTATCCACTTTGTGATGATTGTTGATGCGAAGGTGTCTGAAGGTGTTGGTGCTGTAGATTCCCGATACCGAGACTAGTAAATAGTTGTGGTCTCGATGCATGATTCGCCAATATAGTGCTCGGAGAGGACGTTGATGGAGTTTGCGTCAGGTTCTCCTGACCAACGAGCAAACTCGCAGTCGGAAACCCGAAGAGCTGGGATCACTGAAGTCGAGACCAGTAGTTACCTGCTAGATCTGAGGTTTGTGATGGTATCTGTACAGGAACCGATACACCTGCTGAAATCACACCTATAATAACAAAGTAAATAACGTAAAATTATACTTAATTTACAAATAAAAAGGCTCACATTAAATATGTAGAAATATAATATAGAGTTTTTACTTCTCCATTAAATTAATTTCAGACAATATATTTTATAAGTCAATTAAAATAATACAATAATATTTTTATAAAAGTGTTCCATAGTATACATTCAATTCATTAAGGTATAAAATATTGATACTTGTAATTACTTACATATAACACAATAATTGTATTAGTATACTAATAAACGACTCGTGAAAATAATATATATATATATATATATATATAAATTGTAAACAATAAATAAAAGAAAACAAAATTCAATGCATATAATATCGACTTCTATGAGATTTCTTTCCTCCTTTTCAATGTATACGTTATTCAATTATATTATCATTTATATCATTTCGATATATCTGCACCTCACTATTTTAATTTTTTATTTCTTGTTTTTTATTCTTAGAGAAAAGTAGGGAGAATGAGAATGTAAGTTTGAAAAAAGAGTAAAAAAAAATGAAAATGCATAATTACGTTGAATCACGGTACATAAATAATAATAATAAAAAATATTAAATGGTTAATAAAAATTATAAAAAAATTAAATTAAAAAATTGATATATATAGTATAAAATAAAATAATAGAAAATTTATTGCAAACTCTAACTAATATTTAATATAGGACAAAAAACTATCAAGCAGGAACTATCATAATTTTCTATTTTTTTTTATCCTTCCATTCTCTTTTTCTATCAGTAGTTTTATCTATCAGTAAATTTATTCTGTTTCCATTTCTACTTTTATGTCAATGTATAATGACTGTATGACATTTTTTATAATTACTCTAACTGCTGTATTTATATATTTATGTAAATAATTAAAAACTTATATCCATGTGTTGTCATTAATTATGTATATAAGATTAAATTACAAAATAAAATATTTGGTTTTTACATCAGAGTTTTTTTTTCATGCTTCTACGAAAAATCCAGAAAACAAATTATAGTTTACATTTTATAACTTTAGGAGTAACTCATTTTTAAGTATCTGCAAATTAAATTTTTTTTATATATATAATTATAAAACGTAATTGTAATCTAACTTATTGCTTAAGCTGCGTTATAATAGACACAAAAGTTACATAAAAATATTGTTTAATATTATTATAAATAATTTACATTATAAGATAATAAAACTATTTTATTTTATTTTTACTTTATAAGTATATTTCATATTCTTTACTTATCGTTATTTTATAGCTACGGATAAATTAAAATATAAAAAGATATATTGTATTTATTTAATAAATAAATTTTATAACACAAATAAACATATATCATGCAAGCAAAATTATTCTTTTATTAAAATATTGTATATAAATTAAAATTTTTTTTATTCTATAAATTTAATAATTTCAAGTGCATTTTATTCTTTCGTCATTTTTTATTTTTTCCCTTTTTTTGTTTTTTAAATCTGGATTTATTCTAAGCGAGTTTTAAATATAACAGTGCTATATATCTAATATTAAAATGTAGTATATATATTATATGTAAGTAAATATAAAATAATTTTAAAATATATAAATATTTTTATCAAAAAATTAATTAATTAATGAAATATAACATAACACTAAGATTATTTAAATTTTTCTCAATTATAGTGTATATTTACGGACATTAAAAAATACTACTAGACTCAGAAATTAATGCATTAATCCATTTATTTGAATACCCATTTTCTAAGACATATGTATTGCAATAGTTTTGCTATGCTTTATAACTGAATTTAATCTCTTAACTTTTTTTAAAGTAAATAGTGTCAGCTAAGTTGTTTATTAAAAAACTTTATCTAATCGACTTGTTATACAAGAATATATAAATATAGTTTTAATAGCTATTAAATTTTAAAACTGAAACTATACATGATTTGCATTAAAGTCTGTATTATCCCTTGCCCCTTTTTTACCCCTTGAAACATATCAAGTGAATGATAAAAATGGCATTTTAATACAACAAATTGAACAGTAGTCCATTAGCTATATTAACTAAAGAGTCAATTATATAACGTCACTGAGGAGCGTCCAATGTGTAAAGGCACGGAAAGAACCATAGATAATCTTTAAAAACTGTGGCGGCAAAAGTGATCCTTGATAAACGTGAGTCACCGTCACCTTTTTCTGATAATGAATACGACTAACCATGGGTCCTATCGAACAATTCAAAATTCACTCGCACTTGTGAAACTGGAGGAGGGTTCAAGATCCCAGAACCATTTTCTCCCTCGGAACGCAACTAACATCGACCCCTGTGCAACCGTCATCCGTTGCCTTTACGGCATTTCGCCATCTTCGTTCTCGAAAGATCACAACACTCAGGTGAGTCACTATCAACCATTGTCTCCTATGGATTAACTCGACTTCACGAGTACCACCTCGTCCTACAGTATATACGCAATCACCATATGCATGGAACGTCATTATAACATGAAGCTCAACAGTTCTGCCTATATCAATCGTTTATAAATTTATTAACGGTATAAATCTATTATTTCATAATATTATTTTCTTATTCCAAAAAATAGCAATAAAAATTTCTTCTTGAAGAATTATTATTTTTATTATACTTGAACTACGTTTATATTCGTTTTATGTAATAATGTATAAACTAATATTATTATTATAGATGAAGTTATTGTATAATTTATATTTTTTTAGTAAAGTTATTAAAAATCTTTTTAAGTATATTAAATATATTTCTTGCTATTGATTAAAAATTAAATCATGAGAATTATTTTAGAAAAGAAAAGGTTGAATGAATATTAAAATAGATAATTATTATTTAAATTAATTTATTTACTTAAATATTCTTTTATAAATATAGAATATTAATATTCTGTAATTAATACATTACGACTGGTAAATAATATTTATAAATCATATGCATTTTTTATCATTATAATATATTTATTGAATATTATTGTAGAGTTAACTAAACTGAAACATAAAATTTCTTTATTTTAATAATTTATCTTAGTGGTTGTTAGTAAATTTTAAATAATATGTTAAAATACAGGAATCAAAAGGTAACGTAAAGTAATAAATTATTCAACCGATGTAATTGAGAAAAATGCTAATGAAAACAAGATAGTGACTCTTCGACGTGGAAAGTATTGGGACGCACGTTAGAGAAAATATTATTGTATAATGTTTTAGAACACTATACATAATAGTAATGACAACGATAGAAAAAAACTATAAAAAATACTTAAATAGCATTAGATTTTAGGAGTACAGACTTACCAGTTGCGGTGGACGTTGTTGGCTGATATGGCGACGCAGCGGAACTAACGGGTTGACTTCCGGGATTACTGGAGTTACCAGATGCGTGAGCACTACCTGCAATACCACGATGAGGCTGCGAATGAGCTGCGGCCGATTGGTGCGCCGCATGAGAATACGATTGTGTGAGCGAGTGTAATGGTTCATGGAATACATAGGCCGGATAGCCCTCGGAACGTTGCTGAAGGCAACTCCCACCTATTGAACCCCCTAAACTACTCGTCATGGAGCTAAAACAACAATTTAAAAGTTTCTTATTATTAAATATTTCAACAAAATCAATTTAATTATTGAAAAAATAAACGAATTTCTAGTTATTTAAACGATTGTATTAATATGAATAAATATACTGTTTATTATAAATAAATAAACATCAAAAATCAATCAATTTATTCATTTTTATTAAATTTATTGAGATTAAAATATTCTTATATGAAAAATTTTAAAAAGTAAATATTAGACCAAATTATTCGTATCCCATGCTCAATTATTAAAAATAATAAAGTCCCAAAAAAATAATTTAATTAAATATAAATTCATAATCTTAAAATTTTACAAAATTATTTATAAAATTTCATAAAATTAAAATTAAAATTTCAGTGAAATAAATAGAGAAAATTTAACTATAATAAAAAGTCACCCATAAGTATCAGGCATCGTGGCAATCGGTTGAGGTATTGAGGAATACATGGCATTGAAGCCGGCATTGAGCGGTATCCTTGGCGTGGCCGGAGTCGCAGCGGGTGGTACCGTGACAGTACCGCCACCGGTAGTTGCGCCGCCCACCACCTGATCGACAGCCGCCCTTCTTTGGTTGCGTAGCTTCTCCTCTCGACGCCACTTCGCCCGTCGATTACTAAACCATACCTGCAACCAAACAACGAGATATTGTCGTTACGCAATAGCAACTCACATGATGTATTTTCACCAACTTTCACTCTCTTTCGAACAGTCACTTTATCATTCATTATTAATGAATAGTAATTGGATCTATTGTAATCTTATTATTTATTTTATTTATTAGTTATGTTTATATTTTTACCCTAAATATTGGCTGCTAATAAATCAAATTATTTGTAATCAAATTTTTTTCTCGATACATTATTTGGCTTAATTTACAATTAAATGATTCCAGAAATAAATATAAATTTAACTTTTATCTGCAGTATAATATTTAATTTTAGCTTAAGAACATATATTATTTTCATGAAAATAATCATTGTTTTTTAATTGAAAAATTACACTTCATTTATTATAATATTTCGAAATTCAAATTTTATAACAAAATATTTTATACTTAAATTGAAATACTTCTATACTATCTTATTCATATTTGCTCTGTCTTTTCTATTATTCTTTGTTCTTTACTTTTGAAAATTTAAATCAACGTCCATATTGTGGATGAATGTGTCATTAAATGTCACTGCATATGTTTTACGCTATTATGCAAATATTTACAATAATAAAAGCTTTAAAAAATCTATATTGTAGGTCATAACTTTAATTTATACACACTAAGTGAAGAACAACAAATGTAATACATTACATGTATATGGGAAAATGTAATACATTATGATTGCCTAATATATAATAATATGGTACATGTAAAATTAAAAAGAGAATTTCATTGGGAGAAAAAAAAATAATCATGAATGAATGCATGTGTAGGATACGTATTGAAATCGCATAATGGTTTGCAATATTTGTATTAGGCGAGGACGCCCGCCTTGCAATAGCCGTTTGGGCTAATGAAAATAATACCGATAATTTAAGGACGAAGGCATAGATTGGCTATCCTGAAACCCGTTCCTTACGGGAAAATGCAAGGATTAGAGCGCCGATGAAAAAAAGATCAATAGTTTAAAGAATTTACTCGCTCGGGCAATCAAAGCTAGGCGATGGAAAAAATATTAAAATAACGCAGCTTCGAAAATATTAAATTATAAGGGAACGAATTTATACTCTATGCAATTTATGAAAAAAATATGAAAATTAAAATAAAAGTTTCAAATTTCAATGAATTTCTCGTTATCACTGAAAATTATTGCAGGTATTATTATTTTCGTATAAAAGTAAGATTTTAGCTTTCCCTCTTTATCATTCGCTATTATTATTCAAATTCTTTACCGTTTCAACATTTTCCCATTTCTTATCTCTTTTTTCCAGTCATCATTTATACAATACTATTAAATTATGATGAAATGATAAAAACATACAAAAAATATCGCACTGCGGCATAAAAGTGTAAAGAGCAAAGAGTGACAGATAAAGAGAAAGCTATGAACGATAAACCAAAAACTCAAAATAAAAGATAAAGAATCTGTGTATGTGTACGTGTATGTATATATGTATATGAGTGAAGAAAAATAAGAAACAGACTTAAGATAATAAGTGTAAAAGAATTTAGTCGCTTACGATATAGGTAAAGAAGCAGTAGAATAAACTAACTCAGAAACTGAACTTCCCTGGGAACGATGCGGCGTTGTCATAGTTCCAAGCCTGCGATCGAGCTATTACCTATACTCTCGTTCGCTCATAATCCTGGACTACATTTACTAAAAACTCATTCCTATAGATTTCTGTATTTTTAATATTTCTGAATACTCGTAGTTTATCACCAATCCTTACTCGTTACCCTTTATATGCTATTTGTGTTTCCTTATCTAACTGACGCATTTCTCATGAAAAAAAAACTAATTTACTAAAAATTACTTATTATATTAAATTTGATTGTTGTTGTTTTTTAAAAAATGTTCATTGTTTAATTTAATTTAATATAATATATAAATACATATATCTAAATATTAAAATATATTATCATTTTAGAAAAAAACGTTAAAATTTAATATTTATTTTTTTTATTCTTTAGATGTATCGTATACTTTTATTTGTATTAGTTACAATTTTAATACGATTATTAATATAAATTTTATCCTGTTTTTGAATAATTTTATATATATTCATTTTAATTTTATTAATATTTTCAATATTTTTATTACGAATTTTTAATACAAATTGTAGTTATAAAAACTGAAATTACAGTACCTACACTGATGCATATTTATTTTAATATTTTCATACTTATTATTTCTTCATTAATTCATTTTCTCAATATTCTTTTTTTCATTTGTAGACTGCAAAGATAAATATATAGTTTTATGAATCAGAGAAAAAATAACTTAAATAACATATATACTATTTAAAAAGTACGTTCCTTCTCAGACTTCTTTGTTTTTTAGTCTTCTCTTTTTATCTTGCTCAACATATTAAAATCAATTTCAGCGATTACTACATATACATGCATTAACATAATCTTTTAATAATTGCAAAACAATATAACTCATCCTATTTATTCTAGAAACATTTTTATTTATTTCATTTTTTTTATCTTTTACGTAATCACTTAGTGAAACCATTTTATTATGTGTTTCCGGAATATCTAATACGATTAAATCGGAAGTGATATGACATGATATTAATCAGAATTACATGATAAATAATAATTACAACATATAATATTAATATAGATTTTATAAATATAATACAATATTTATATATTAGTGAATTATTTTCCAACGGTTTATTATATATCTTATAAATTTTAAATCAGTTAATACTCTAGTAAATCAATTTACAGAAAATTCGTTAAAGGAGTCTATATGTAAACTCTCAAAAACTATTGTTGGCGAGTTATTTATTTTAATAATAAAACCCAAAATGTTTATAGAACCTTTCGTTCTTAACTTAAGAAATATAAAAACTGGATTTCATTTATAATTATAATTATTTCAATAGTAAATTAAAATATTACGTAATTAATTATAAATTCTATTAATTATATCAATTCTAAAACTATATGTATCGATGAAAATTTAGACAAATATTTTTGCCAATTTAGATTTTTTTATGTGTCTCGGTTTATACAATAGATATTAGTAATTTATACTTTTATTCTAATTATAAATAATAAATTATTATACTTGAGAAAAATCCACATAGGCTAAATATTTTTCCATTCGTATAGAATTCAAGGCTGACACAATACGATTTACACTACTCAATAAATTTTGTAGAGATTATCACATAAAAAAATTTAATTGCACTTCATTTACACTCTAATGACATTCTTTGTAATATTATATGTGAAAAATAATGATATTAGTTTATAATTGATTTATTATAATGTAAAATGTAAAATTTATATTAGAATAAAATTGTCTAATTAGATGAATATATTGACAAATATAATTATAACTGAAATGATAATAAGATTTTATAATTAAAGTAATAAAAAAAATTTTATTGAAAAATAAAAAAGCTATTTCAGAACAATCAGGAAAGTATTTTATTAGTATTAAATTTAATAAATAAATAGGATAAACTCCAGTTGTTATACAAATTTAATTGGATAAAACTTATTTTCACAATTCAAATTTTAAAAATGTATTTCACCACATTCATACTGCACAATCACACTCACCTGGATACGTGCCTCAGGTAATCCAATCTTCTCAGCAAGACGCTCCCGTGCAAAGACGTCTGGATAATGTGTCCGCTCAAATTCTGAAAGGAATCAAGATACATAATGGGCATTTAATTCTTTTGATTTCCGTAAAATCCATACATTCATCAACTATCATCAAATTTCAATATGTGTAATTTTAATTGAATTATTAATTTTGTATGCTTAATGCTATAAATTATATTTTAATAAGTCAAGTAAGATTAGATTTATGATATTAATCCAAGGGTTTGTTTATTCTAAATCAATTAAAAATTCTGTTTTTTTCCTTTTTACACAATTGGTTAATTGTCGTGATTTAATTTTAATTAAATTTTTGTAATCAACATGTTCATTCAAAACCATTTTACAAATATATTAGGTGCTATGTATATTATTATACCATTATTACTTCACTTAGAGCAATTAAGATATTTTTTCTTTTTCCTTAAGTCACAGCTATTATTTAGTGATAAATATATTTTTAATTACTTAATAATAAGTAATTATTTAAAATTTTAGAAAAGAAAATTTATTTCAAATGATATTTTTTTTGTAATATTTTAATATTAAATATATAAACTTTTAAATAACCTTCGACGTATAAAAAAAGCTTTCATTATGCAAATTATTAATTATTTATACATCAGAGATTATTAAATAATTATTATGTATCATATTTGTTATAATGAATAAGAATAGATACTAACCCTTTTCGAGACTGTCAATTTGATCATTGGAAAATGAGGTACGATTCCGCTGCAGTTTCCGTTTTAACCTTAATCGTACTTGTGAATCTTCGTCACCTGATGAATTATGCTCAGAATTTCCATCAGATGTTGTCTCTTGCTGATGAGTTAATAATGATCCAGTATCTACAATTTAAAATATATACTTTCTATTAATTTTTATATCTTTTAAATTTGTATTTATTTTAAACATAATATAACTATTTGAGCAAATAAACTTATTAGCATTTGTTAAAATGAATAAATATCATTAATTAATTTACTATTGTATTAATATTAATATATAATAATAATAATAAAACTTTTTATTATAATTTATAATAAATTGAAATAATTATTAATAAAAAAATTTATTTGTATTTTTATTTAGATTCAATTATTAATTCTAAAAAATAAAACTATAACCTTTAAACATAACTTTAAACTTTAAATTATAAAAAACTTGCCACGAATAGACAAAAAATTGATTGTTAAAATTTAAAGTTGATAGTTCAATAAATTATTGTAAAATAAATAATTAAACTCCAACAATATATGTGACAGCCTACTAGTTAAATATGTTAAAAAGTGAAAAAATATGAATAAATAAAAAATCGATTTAAAAAAATACGTAAACAATGACCGTATTTTTTGTCAATAATTTACAAATTTTTTTGTCTATGTGTATTTAAATCACATTAATAAGACATTCTATTTAATAAATACAAAAATAATTTAAGTCGCGCTAAATTATATATAAATATAATTAAATACTCATTTGTTTTTATAGCAAAAATATCCATGTACAAGAATAATTTTATATATGGTTATAATAGAACACAAATGTTTAGAATTACTAAATTAAATGTAACGCTTTCATCATTCAAAGGAAAAATGATATACAAAACAAAAAAATTTCTTATAGATCAAGCGATTTTTGTAATATAAAACAATAGTACGATTATTATAGTTTATAGTGATATTATCAGATCATCCCTGAACCTTATGGAGGAGCTATTTAAGAAATATAAATAGGTTTAAAAAATTGAATGAAATGCATGACTCAAATTTTTTAGAAAGTTTTAGATTTACTAATAACTATTCGGTGTCAACAATAACAAAACAGAATTTTGACTGCACCTACAAAAATTCATCCACTATATGCACAACAAAATGAAAGACGACAATTATTACATACTACCTCCAAACCTTAATTATGTCTATCCATACAGCTGCTCACGGACTATCGTTGTAGTTCTACTCTCTATTCATTTTTTGACTGCTACTCTATCTTTTAACTTTTTACTTTATAGTATTCTGAAAAGTAAATATACTCCGCCCGTTTTTCAAACCCTATCTGTATACATTATTATAGTAGTATGTCTATGTTGAACGCAATCTTACATAATCTCATTTTTTCCTTTAATAAATAATAATATTTAGAGGCAGGCGTAATGTAATATAAGATTATTTTTCTATCATATCAAAATATTATATATTTTCAACAATTTCTGTTTATATATCGAATATTTTGACAATTTCAGTATTCTCAATAAATACATTTTTCCATATATTTATGTGTATAAGTAAGTTATTAATCACTGAAAATTATTTATGTATTTGAGACTTCTCATATAATAAAACATTTTAAATATATAAAATAAATTTTAATAATTTAGGAACGTCTTGATATTTTAACTTTTAAATTTAAAAATTACGAATTTTAAAACTTAGGATTTAAAAAAAATTATTGGTCTATATCTTTTTATAATAATTTATAAATATTAAAAATTAGAAAAATATTAATGGAAACATTTGTTTCTATATATTTAAAATAAAAATGATTAAAACTGTTAATTTTAGATAAAATCTAATTTTGAATTTTAACGTCATGAAGAAGTAAATAATTTATATATTTTACTATAATTATAAGCAATCATAATTATTAATATATTATTTATTTTTATTATATTATTTATTTATTTTAAAAACATTAATTTCATGTTATACTGTCGGCTCTCTCTCTCTTTCTCTCTTTCAGTTGATTCAAATATATTATCTAATTCCTACTAATTATGTCTTTCTTATTTCTCTATAACGAATTTGCTTTCTCGTAGGTGTAATATCTTCTATCGAATTATCATCCAAGGATTCTCCTAATTTTATCTGTCCCCAACAAAATCCGACGGTTCCCCCAATCGGTAGCACATTCAACTCCCTTTTCATTTCGTTACACGTGCATTCCTTCTCGTTCCTAGCGTTGTCACTTTTCCAAATTTTTATTTAACTCTGCCAATGCCACTGCCGGTTTTAATTAAAATATTATTTTTTTATGATTATAAGATTGATCCATTTTTTCGAAAAATACTATCAAAAGCTTGAATCCAAATAAAATTCATTATATTACAAAATTTTGCACTGCTCAATAATTCGCCTTAAATTTGAATAAATCCTCTGCAATTTCTTAATCTATTTCTTAATAGTAGGGCTCTTCTTATGCTTATTTAATGATGGAAATTTATATAAAATTTAATGAATTGTTCAAAATAATTTATGTTATTAAATATAATTCGTTAAAAAAATAATATTTGTATGATGAATATATACAAATTTAAAAAATCTTAATATTTATTTAATAACAATAATAATAGATACAACAAAAAATCAATATATTTTTGGATATTAGAAAATCATGTAGACAATTTATAAAGTATATTATTTAATTTATACATTTTATTAGGATATTAGTAGAAGAATTAGAAATAATATAAAAATATTTTATTTTAATAGAAATTGATGAAATTTTTCTAGGTATTATCATAAAAAAACAAATATACTAAATTCCAAAAATATAATCTTTTCTCTTTTCGTATATTATTATAAATACGTAAAAATAAATACATTTAACTGTTTTTATTAATTTTATTACTATCTTACTTAAAATGATATAATTCAATTATTTATTGATATAATTCACTGAACTAAATTAAAATTTATTTTAATAATTATATATAATTTAATAAAAATTTATGTAATGAAATTATTGAAGGAAAAATATATTAAATATTTTGTATATTATGATGAATAAAATTTATTTTGAAAATTTATTTTCAAAATAAATAATACCTTCTAAAAAAGGAGAAACATAAAAGAAACATAAAATACAAAAACCGCATATAATGTATAATCAACTTTTAATTTTAAAGTAAACAAATTTTAACGTAATTTAATAATTTAATATTTTAAAGTTACAATAATTAATTTGAATACTATTGAAACATCAATAAAAAAAATCTAATTAAATATATTAATTTAAATTGTATTTAATTGTTCTGTTAATTATGATTTATTTTAATATTTCTTTAACTGTTACTTCTATTTATAAATCTTTGTGTTTCACGATTTCTTCCTCTTTCTATTTTTTTTTTTACGTTGATGAGTCCAAGCCTATTCATGAATATAATACGAAAAAGCATTACGAATAACTTTAATAATCTACCTATCGAAACTTTACCGCATCTGGAACCGGCATCTGTGGAGCCAATCTTGGCCGCAATCTAAGCCGCTTCACTGAATTCAATGATCCCATTAATGAAAGGCGATTTGACGAAAACGCACAGGTATTTTTCCGATTTCTCTCTCTTTCTTTATTTTTCTATGTATGATTTTTGTCTTTGATGCATATATGAAAATAAATATAGATTAACGTATATATGCTAAACACATTTAAAACTATCGATAGAAACTATAAAAAATCAGAATAAGAATAAGAGAATGAGAGAAAGAAAGGAAGAGAGGGAGAGAGAGAGAGAGAGAGAGAGATGATAATTTTAAATCTCGAGAAAAATATCATCAAATATAAACTTAAAAATAAGCATGCCTAATAATTTGCAATATTAAAATTATGTAAGATAACTCAAAATTATAACCAAATTTTACATTATGTTATTCATACAGTTAATGAAATATAATATTATAAATCTAAAAAAAAAATTTCATTATTATTTATACATAAATATATAATCTTTATATTACAAAATTATTCAAAACGCTTTTTATTAACCTCATTGTTATTTATAATACTTGAAACTTGAATTTTTAAATAACTTGTTTCAAAAAATGTAAAAAGTTTTGATCAAGTAACGCTGATTGATGAACTGTTTATAATTTTTTAAGGGTATTAAAAAAATTTAAATTAGATTTTAATTTGATTTACACGCGCATTGTAATTAAATATAAACAATAAAATTAAATGCGATTTAAAGTAAATAAGTATACAAAAATAATATTAAAAGTGTAGAAAATAGTAATTATTAGTAATTAAAGTAATGAAATTTTTAAAATTAATTTTGTGTCTGCAGAATTTGCAGGTACTTTATTTTGATAATAAGTTTTTCAATGTACAAAAGCAATATCGTATGACAGTATAGAAACAATGAACTATAATTGTTGTACGAAAACATGCGTGCTTTAAAAACAATGTAACCTGTTAAATTCTTACCCGAACGTTTCAACAGTGAATCGTCGCGTCCATGGAGTTGTCCGGCGGGTAGCAATGACTGGCTAGAGCTGGAGGCTGTGGCACCGGGAATGCCAGTGGCAAGGGAATGATGTGAGGGCGTAGCCGAATACCAAGCGTGAGGCCAACCGGCCGCCTGTCCATTAAACATCCGCAACTTGTCGTAAACGCTCTCCGCACCCTGATGTGCCTGTACTGCCGCCGCCTGCTGCTCCTTCTGAGAAGCTAAATTACGTAGTACCCTGTTGATTGACGAGACCTAAAATCAAAATGGACGTGTGTTGCCTCATTATTTGCTGAATATCGTTCAACTGGAAAGTAAACGTTGCTAGATCTTTTAGACAAAAGAAACCGCGCGCAACTGATATAGTACTTATCTCAAAGTTTCTGAGATTATATTATTTTCTTCAAAAAAATATCAATACGAGATTTTTCATTTCTTACCACTACCATTGCAAACTCCAAGTTTTTAAACGTAATAATATCTATTATTATTTCTCTTTCAACTCATATTCAATACCTGCCTCTCATAAACTTTCTGAACTTTGCATTAAAAATAATTTTTATATATTGTTTAATATCATTATATTATCCATCTGGCTATTCTAGAGCGAAAAAGTTTAGCAAATAATTATTGAAATTACATTTACTTATTATTAGTAAAAATTTACAAATACACTGATCTATTATTATTTAGTTATAATTATATAATTATAATATTTCTATTTATAAATAATATTTAAATAAAATTTGTAAAAAAGTATTAATAGATGAACAATAATTTTTCTTACTAACAAAGGAGTAGCTGTAAATTGTTATTGTAATTATAAATGGTACGATAATACAAAAATAAATTTTTGAAAATAATTAAATATTTATTAAATAATCAGCTTTTTATGTCTTCCTCGAAATCATTTTTATTTTATCAGGTTAATCTTTATTTTTTACATTATATTTTTATACATTATATTTTTATTTAATTGATGCACATATATATATATATATATATATATATATATATATATATCCTTAATATTTATATTATTACTAAGAATAAAGATTTTCGATAAAAAATAAGGTAATTATCCCTCGTATAATATAAAATATCTAACACATAAGTACCCAAATATAATTAACAAATGGTTAAATTAACAAAATATTTTTTAATATTTATTTTTACATATTTATAATATTATTTAATAAAATTCCGAACTTTTAACATGAAAATAATTTCAATTTGAATGAATTTATTTATTAATTTATTATGAACTTTATAAACACATGAAAAGTATGCTTTATAATGTTTTATTGATAAGCGATTTAATTAATAACTTAATATTAAAAATTTTATTTTATAAATTTTAGTAAAACTTCTACACGTTTTATGTATTGTGTTTTTATGGAAAGCATACAATTTTAATTGAAGAAAATATTGTAACTGTAATTGAAAAATGTACTAATATATTATGCATACAAATTAATTAAATTAATATAATGTTTGATAACACTGCTTCTTAATTGAAACTTTACGAATTTTCATTAAAATAAAAATAATGAACAATTCTGTTTCTGATATACACGTACTATAAAAAAATTCTATATAAATATTTTATATATTCCTGGTAGAACACAATTTTCAAAATATTTTTACTTAATAATTACGATAATTAATTATGGTACCATATTACACATTTTTATACTCTATTTTTCAAGTGAATTTGATAATTTAAAAAAAAATGAAAATTTTTTTTATTTTATTTTTAAACAAAAAATTAAGAAACTTACTTCAAGTAAATGTAATATTATAATTATATTAACAGTTGAAACAATTTTTTTATGAAAATTTAAAATTTTATATTTTTATTTTATAATTTTATTTGAGTGAAATGAAGTATAAAAAATATATGAGAAATTTTTTACATAGGAGATTTTTAAATTTACACTTTCACAATTATTTCAAAAAATTTATATGATAATAATTATCAATAAATTTTAGTATCAAAATAAATTTTGATACTTATATATTATACTTACATTATATTTACTTACATTATATATACTTATATTATATTTCTCAGAAATCGATATAATTCAACTTTTTTTACTATATAAATCAATCAACAAAATTTTAGCTTGCGGATATTAAAAATATTCTGAAAACTTTTTTTGAAAAGAAATATTTTAATCTTAATTTTAAAATTAAAACAAAAAAGTAATAAACGAGAATAAAATCATATTTACTTGTATTTATTTATACGCAGATATGAAATCTTGAATTAAAATTATTTAATACCATCTACTACGGGAGAAGAAAATCCAAAATATAAAACAGAACTTTCGTTAATGAGATAAGTAGCTCACATTACATTGTTCTCCAATAAAAGTTCACTACAACATTTGAGGTCTGTATGAGAAATGAAATGGAATGTTGTATGCTCTAGCTACAGGCAGGCAGACGAGCAGAACCAATGCAGACTATTACATAAGCGACCGAACCCGAATAATTGAACTGCACGCTCAACTGGTCACATTCAACTTCATATCGACGTCCGCCTCTGTTTCCATTCGCGCGCCCGCTTGCCCTATGTAGTCAACAACATCGTCAACTATTATTCTTTTTTTTTATAATACATGCTTATTTCTCTCTATAGTACTCTGTAGCTACCTTAACAGCAACATAAATGTATAATTATAATTTTAAGATACACTATAGTACAGATCTATGCTATAACCTGAAAAGCACCTTTTGTATTCTACTCAAATACTAGTAATTTGTGACCAAAAACTTAACATTATCAGGAATTATGTAAATTAATTAAAAACTTTTATTATTGATAAAAAAACTAATATGAACTATCTAAAAAACTAGTTGGATTATAAATAACTAATTCAAATGAAAATTACATTTACACTAAAATTAAGAAATAATGTTTATCAATTATAAAAGTTGTACAAATTTTTTACGAAATAATAAAATATATATTGATTCATTATGTAAACTAAACCTACTATAATCAAAAAATTTTGATATAATATATTTACTTACATTTGTGACTGAACTACAAAATTTATTTACAAATATTGTAATAGTTTAATACGTGAATGTATCATAAGTAAACAATGCAGTGATTTATGTACATGTTATTCACTATTCTTATATTTTTATTAAATTTTATTGTAAGATATCAATATTACACAGCAGAAGAAAAAAGAGATATATTTTAATCATAGCACAATTCTTTACTAAAAAGTACGAAATAAATTTATACTTATTTAAATCCCCTTCTTGATTCCTGTCTACATGTTTAGTACGTATTATCTACGTATTTTTATAAGTATAATTATAAAAACAGGAATGAGAAAAGGTACCCCTCATCATTTTCAATTATCTTTCTAACCATTTTACTAAATATAGAACAAAAAATAAATAAAATAGATCAAATAATTTGTTTATGAAACTTCTTTTTACTAATGATTATATACAAGTTATAATTAAAAAATTTGTAATATTTAATATTTATAATATTTCAGTCAAAATTCATCCTATTCATTTAAAAGCTAATATGCTAAATTTTGTTATATACATGCAAACTATTATTTTTAATAGAATATATAGTATAGACATATTCTCGTTCAAATGCTATCGAGTTTAAATTGAAAAAATTATTTTTATTAAGTTTCAAAAAATTATATATCCTTTTAAAAATTAAATATTTGTTTAGAATTTTTATACCTTCCTATAAAATATAAATATATATAAATATATATGTATGTATAAAAGCATGTGTATATGCATATATGATATATATGTGCGAGCAGATAAAAAAAAAAATTGACAAAATATACTCATATAAAATGTTTTAGAAAGTTAAATTTGGTACCAAATTTAAATTTAAAAGAAAGAAACATAAATTGGTCTCCCACCTAACATTTAGTAGCTAGTAAACTAATTATTAAATTATTGAATTTAATTTTATTTATTTATTTATTATAATTATAATAATAGTAAAATTATCTAGAAGATAAAAGTGACAATTAAGAAGCTATCAGAAAAGACCTTTTTAAAAAAACTGACAAATACATACATTGGTACATGTATGTACCTACTAATCCGTACTCATGCATAAAAAATTAGTTTTTTTCTAATTGGCGGAATTAGAGATAAGAAACAGGATAACCTATGGGGTAGAAAATATCGAAATGAAGTAATGTTTCAATTTCCCTTGATAATTGACATAAAATGGTTATATTGATAAGAGTTTGATTAGAATACCCGCAAGTATATAGCCAAAGTTCGTATTTCGCTGGTAAGTCTTTCGGTGTTTCTATTTCTATCTCTCTCTCTCTCTCTCACCCTCTTATTCTCTCCCTTTCTTCCTCTATCTATCTATCTATCTATCTATCTATCTATCTATCTATCTATCTATCTATCTATCTATCTATCTATCTATCTATCTATCTATCTATCTATCTATCTATCTATCTATCTATCTATCTATCTATCTATCTATCTATCTATCTATCTATCTATCTATCTATCTATCTATCTATCTATCTATCTATCTATCTATCTATCTATCTATCTATCTATCTATCTATCTATCTATCTATCTATCTATCTATCTTTTTCATCCGTTCATGAAGGTCTTTTCTTATATTTACAATTTCTTTTTATTGACTCTGCATAATATCCTAAGCAGTCTATATATATAAAAATTTAATTTACATGAGAGTATACCGTAAAAAAGTAAAGGATCATTTCAAGAGCGATTGATTAGCACTATTTATTCTTGATTATAATGCTATACTTATTAAAATACTCCAAATAATAGTAAAATCAATGCAGAATTTATATTTTAATTCTTTTTATATGCATTATTATTAAATACATTATTATTATCATCATTTTGTAATATATAGTTAATGAATAACAACTTTTTACTTTAAGTTTCAATTTTCAAAATAATTAACAAATAAATAAATATTTGTATGATATAAAAAATAGGAATGCTGTAATATATTTATTATCTGCATGAGATATTTATATTATAATTAAAAAGTATATTGTACATTATCTTTATGAAATTATTATTTAAATTTAAAAAATATAATTAAAGTAGCTTATATTTTTAACAAATCACACTTACACTGGGTATATTATCATTATTACAGACACCTTCCTGTAGTAATCGATCTCGAATTTCCCATGCAAAAATTGATGGACATTCTCGCTTATAATCAGCTATTTTATTAACGACTGGTGTCGTAGCTACACGCGGCTTGCTTCCACCAATTGCCCGTGGTTTTATAGAGCCCGTTTCATAATACCTGTGATAAATTAAAATAAATTTTATGTAATATTTATATTTCTTTGTTCTTATTGTTAAATATATTTTTTTATTAAATCTTATTAATAAATAATTATATTGACGTATTTCATACTTAATCATTATACTGTAGACGAATAAAAATATGAAAAGTAAAAATTGTATATAAAATAGTTTTCCAATATATTTTAATAAATAATTAGCAGTACAAGTTGTGTATTTAATACATGTTTATTGTAACAAAATAGAATCTGTCTTCTTAAAATTAAGCATTAATTGTGAAAAATAATTTTTAAACTAGAATTTATGCATATTTTTTATGAAATATTTTCTATAAATTTTAACTGATTAAAAATATTTATTTGTATAAATTTTAAAATCATTATTACATTGCCATTATAGATTTTGTAAACATTATTTGAAAAATCTATCTTTAAACATATTTAAATTATTCAAATTAAACTATGTAGATATTTTAGAGATATTGAAAAGCTAATTTCAATTAAAGAATTGAATCAATCAATCCATGAAAAATTAATTTTAATATTATTAAGTATAATGAGACAGACTCACCTGCCAAGTATTTTGGAGACACAACCGTTGCTGACCTGGAGAATTCGTGAGATGTCACAAGGCCTCGCACCACTATGTGCCAACTCGACAATCTTCTGCCTAGTCGAATCTGGCAAGGGTCTCCCATTCACATAAACACCACCGAGCTGATTGACTCCACTATGCCCTGCCGCAGAACAGCCGAAGATTGAATTCTGTCCCACCATCGAACCACCCCCCAGACCTCCTCCCCCATGCATCAGGTCTTCTTCTGAAAGCAACGCCAGTCGAGGATCATAACGATTGAAGATACGAGAAGATCTTGACTCTATGGCAGCGCGACCAAAGGACACAAATCGTTTTATTTAAACCTCAAGTTACTTAATTGTATTTCAATACATATCCTAAAAATATTTTTATTTTTCTATTTTTAGGCCTTCATCTGGAAAATGATCTGTTTCATAGGTATAGCTTTTTACAAATTCAAAAAGAAATCCGAAGCAATGCGACAATATTTAACACAATAAGTGACCTTTAATCAAAAACTTTTACAAATATAATATATTTTACAATAAAATTAAATCATTAATATTTAAAAATATAATTGTCTAAAGAAAAATTTAGGTATTTTATTTTAATTAATAAAATATTCTATAGATAAAATCAAATGCATTTATACTTTATTCTTAAATTTAATATGACTATAATTTAAATGATAAAATGCAATATTTGTTAGTACAAAGATAAAAACAATACAATTTACTGCAATTTTTATTCGATTCATTTGAAATAAAAATTAGATTGTTTACGAACTTTGTCGCATTACCATAAATTTTAAATATATTATAAATATCAACCGCTCACGGAAAAAAAATTCACGTCGTTGATCTATGACTGAGGTCATGGCCGAAGATACTATGAGTGAGTTTGAGTCAGAACTTCAATCACAACAGCAATGCAGTAATACAGAAATCATCATAAGTCCGGTGTAGCTTCACGCGCAATTAGAATCGTGTTCCTAAAATGTTTATCTTATTTGAATCTTATTGATACTTTAGATTTCTCTTTATTTTAATTAAGACATAAATATAAAAATTTCATGATGGTATTGTCATTTCTAAAACAAATAATTCTGTCTAATTCATTTACGTACACCGAAATTCTTCGTATATATAAAATTGGTTTAAGTAGACATTATTCGTCTTCATTAAAAAACAGTGCTAACTGAAATTCCTTATGTTAACTAACAATTTTTAAAGTTAGTAAGTGTACCATATCAAATTAAATATGTTAAATATTTTTTCACAGTAAAAAAATTTATTAATATATATTTTTTCACTTTAAAATAATGTATTAATATTCTTATTATCATATTAATGAAAATATTACAAATTTTGTACTAATTTTAAATGCAATTTATTTGTTTTCTATTTATAAAATAAAAATAGTTCAAATATAACTAGAATATACATATTTGAAACATTATTTACGAATGTAAAACAATCATTTTATAGATTATTCTTTTATATAAGAATATAAAAGTTGTTAAAAATACAATAAGATATTTTTTTAAATATTTATTATATAATTAAAATATAAATATTTGATTCTCTAGTGATATATATAGATATACGTTTATATACATGTTGAAATGACAACTTTAAACAAATTATTTTTTTAAATTATAGTATCAGTAAACATTATTTAAATTTTCCTTGCTTAGAATTATTTTATACTTATTTTCATTAAATATTTATATATTAATATTTTTTCTATATAATTGTATACTTTACATTTATAACAAATGTTTTATTCAATAAAAGAAATGCATATTTGCAAAAAGTCAAAAAAATATTATGAAATTATAATAATATATTTATTATCAAAAATAAATGTGAATAAAATTACGTGACTAAATATTTTGATTCCACAAAGTATATTAGTAACTGTAAATAATAATAAATATATATATATGCAAGTATAAATGCTATTTTTAGACTTTTATTATGTATTCAGCCATTTAATTATTTATAAAAAATTAATTAAAAATTTTATATAATTTTTATTATGTATGAAACACAATGTGTATATTATTCATAAAAAAATTTTAGACACTTTCGACATTTAGATAAAAAGTACAACCAATGAATAAATTATAGAACAATTCGTATAACGCGATGGTCGTATAATGAGTAGTTCACAATTTTTTGTACTATAAAGAAATCGGAGTTACAGCTAAGTAAAGCACTCACCTATCAGAGAAACCAGTAATAAATGCAAAGCAAACATTGCGAGAGCTTTTGGGGCAACAACAACTAGCACTAACGCTTAATGCTTGACGTTTCATAGCGCTGAATGCGTCTTGTAATTAACAAATTTAATTAATCTCACTCACTTTTATGAATACCTGCTTACTAGAAGAAACATTAGCTCAGAGCCATACTTAAGGTATAAAAGCTGGCAGTTTGGTTTGCTTTCATATACCTTGTCTGCTGTACCGTCTTACTTAATTCGCTTGAATAATAATCACCGTACGTAGGAAAGAAAAACATGGGCTATTCCCTCAAATAAATATTTATTTATTTATTCTTATTAAAATAAAAATTATGTATAAGTATAAATATGGATTTTTAATCATTATTTATTAATATTTGTTATATAGATTACTGTATATACATTATAACATTGTTAATTTACATACAATGATAATACAACAATATTTTGTCTAAAAAAACTTTTATTTAATTAAACAATATTAATATTTCTAAATATTATTAATTATGAATAAAAATATTATCAATTTAATAAAATTTCAATGTAGTATCAGATTTTTTTACGTAATATAAATAATTTTTAGCGTTAAAAGTTAATATTCATTTTTGCATTGAATGAAATAAAATATAAAATTGTAACCTATTAAAAAGTTTTATATCAGATAATTTATTTATTATAATTTAAACAAATTATGATAATACATTGAGAATAATTTGTATATATTTTAGTTTTCATAAATAATATTATGTAATATAAATAATATTATGTAGTATAAAATTCATAAATGAAGAACTATTTTTGTAATCTGTAATTTATGGTTTATATAAAATTTCAAAAAAATTCACTTCAGTATGTGACGAAAATTAATCTTTCTCACTCGTACTCAACCTCCCCTCGTCAGGTATTAATCTTTTAAATGTACGTAAGCCGATTTATACAGACTGACATGATATATAAGCACAGACTGACCGTACCCCAAGTCACCGAACTACTTGAAGGGCTGTTGGCCTAACAGAAGCCAAGTAAAATCGAAAGGGGTTATGGACTATCTTTTTAACTAACCACAAGCCCCTTACATGCTTCGAAACTGATCACGGGAAACGGTACGTATTTATTTATTTACGTAACGGTAGACATCTCTCTCGAAGACTCGTAAAGATTCCTCGGTGAGGCCTTTGCCACTAACTTTTACTCGAATACGAAAACCTCAGTGAGTCATTTTTCGATAAATTATATGCTAATTTCTAAGACCACAAATCCGCCAGTCACTAATTGTCTGGTAAATAAAGTATTTCCTTACGCAACTGCATTTACTTGCTCAAGCCAGTGAATTGGGTTCGATGGAGTATATCTATTATCATTAATACGGATGTTCTATTTATGAAAAATATTATACATATCATGACCTGAGTATATTTTTATCTTTCAACGAAATCAGCTGTTTTCTTATAAATTATATTTATTCACAAAAATATGTTTTCAAAATTATTTGTTCAATATATTTTGATTTTGAAATAGAGTTTATGCATATTGAATTCACATAATCTTTATATACTTTAAATGACTGTTTTAAAAATTTATACTTTATTATAGTTCTTCAGTTATCATATAAAAAATATTACATTTCTTATCTAAAAAAATTAATTAATTTTAACCAAACTTTGACGTATAATTGTTCTAAAAATAGCTTGTAATAAATAATATATTATTAAGTAGTGTAATTTATTTTTTCTAATTTTTTAAGTACAATTTATACATTTATACATTTGTTTATTGTACATATATTCAATAAATTATCAAAAAATTCTATTTTAAATAATTCATACTATTTCCAAAAAAAGTTATAAAATAGTTATTTTTAAATTTTATCCAATCTATACATTTTTATTCTATAAATCTATTTTCTGATCTAACTATATTTAATATAAAGGAATAAAAATTATAAAATAAAAAAATTAAATTACTTCAAAATTTTATTTGTAATAATCTTAAAATAACTTAAACATTTTCTTCAGACATACTATGATATTATCTTTTTTTAATAAATAATATCATTAATGATAAAATTTAGTTTACGATCAATTTTTTAATTATATGTCAAGATAATTTTAATTACGTTCAATGAACAATAAGTCGTGCAGAAAATATTATTTTTAGGCAATTAGTAATTTCAATAATATTCATTAACTACATAAATATTTTAAAATAAAAAAGTTATTAACCTTACGTTAACAAATAACATACACTAACCTTTATGAGGCATCTTCCAGAAAAATGCCTCGGGGGTGGAAGAGCAAGGGTTAGCCACCCCCGCTCCAAATAAAGTTCTTGCCGCGTGCAGCACCGCCGCCGCCGGCACTCTAGTTTTCGCTGCAGCAATGCTTCGCAAATAATTCGAAGAGCCCAAATCACTTATAGAAACAGCACCACTGCCACCACCAACACAATCCTTAAAAAAAATAATACCATACATTTTATAATTATTAATTAGTTGATAACAGAAAATCATAATTAGTCCCACTTTTCCTTCAGTTTGTTTATTTTGTATTTATAACTCAACATATCTTAGATCCTTATGATAATAGAATATTTAAGAATGCATTTTATTTATACAAATAATCATACGATATAATTTTAAATTTGTAGTAAACCACTTTCACTACAATAAATGTTACCATTTTTATTTTTATTTCGATGAAAATGAACGAAATATCTAATTAACATAATAAGTATTTATTTTATATATATAATTAAAAATTATTATGTTCTACGATACAAAATATTGAAAAAAAAATTAATTTAATTTACTTTAAAAAACTTATATAAATAATTGTACATAATTCTAATAAAAATACAGTAATATATATCACAAATTTGTAATAATCAAAATTAAAATTTTTATTTATTTTATTTTATTTTTTATTAATTAATAAATATTACGATATTTTAAAAATTCATTACAAATATAAAAATTTAAATTATTTAAATTTCTTTGATCTTTTAACGTATAATTTATGGTTTATAAATAAAACATTTATTGTTATGGAATAAAAGTAATCCGTTTAAATTAATAATAAAAACATAATAAATACGTTGTATTTTAATCGAATCAGTATATTCGTAATGATAAGAAATGATGAATTTTCAGTACTTCTGATACTGTTAATTAGACATCGAATTATTTAATAATTCTAATTAATTAAATTAGTTGATAATAAACGTATAATCATTCAAATATAAAAAAAATATAACTGAAATGTGATCTTTATAATTAAAACTATATTTTAAATTTTATCAAAATATAAAGACTGAAAGTATTTATAAACTAAAATTGATGAAAAACCAATAAATACAGAAAATATAGTCACAAAAGTTTATCTAAGAAATTTATTGCAACAATATTTTAATTAAATAGTTAAAATACTATCATGTAAAAGAACAATTAATATAAATCATTTAATGATTAACTATAATTAATTATAAATAACATAAATCGCTATTTTTTTTAAAGAATTATTTTAAGAAGCTCTTGAGATTAAGATTAACCAATTACATGATAATACCGGTGTGATAATCGATTTGTTTAATTAGAAACTCAATTATAAAACATTTAATTATAGAAATTGAATCTTAATTTAATATTTAGCCTGTTACAATTTTTAGATTTTAATTAACCTTTTCAACTTCAATATTATATATATGTTATTTTATCATAAAAATTTTTACTAACATAGAAATATATAGAGTATAACTTATTTAAACTATAATTTATAATATAAAGTATTATTTATTGATATCACCAATATAAGTCATAATTAAATTATTCGAGAAGATATTCATATTTTTTAATATTTTACATTTATATTTTTAAATTTGCATTATTTTCTTTACATTTTTTTATGCTAAAATATTTGAACCGCTATGCATTTTAAAAAAATACATTTCAATAATTATGTTTTATAATAACATAATGTATATTATCACAAGACTATATTTATTTTTTATAAAAAATACATTTTACAAAAGATATTTAGTTAATTACTGACATTAATTTAACTTGTGATGAATATAAACAAGCTTAGGAATAATATTATGATAATTAGTAAATGACAAATATTATTAATAATAAAAACTGCAATATATACAAATGCTTTTTTAAAATTAGATTAAATTATATTTTCTAAAATGTTAAAAATTTACCTATAATATTATACGCAAATTATATAAGTTTTTTTAAGTATGCAGAAACAAGGTATTTTAATTTTCAAAACATAATAATCATGTACATAATATGTATGATTTGAATTGAATAATTACTAATTTAAAAAAAACATTCAAATATTTTAAACTCGCAGTTATAAACACATTCACATTATTTTAAAGTAAATGTTTCTATAGTTTTAATTATATATTTTGTATTAGTTATATTAATAAAATTATGTTAAACAGATAATTATATTAATATTTTTATCATTATTAAATTTTAAATAGTTTTAAATATTTGTTTATGAGAATAAAATTGTTGTATATGGTTATACTTTATTATAATAAACATTATTTATTCTAACACAATTAAGAAATTTCTAAAATACAATATAAAAATATACTAAATTTGTAAATTTGTATTACAACTGATAAAATAGTGTTTATATAACATAATAGTTTTAAAATGTATGAATAAAATGCTACTTTCATAAATATGAATTAGTAGCTTATAAATACTTTTATTTTTTAATTATTAAAAATTATAATTTACTATAATATATAATAACTATTTAAAAGTTCAAAATATATATTTATATAATTATAAAATATCATTAAGATTAATTTGTATGTTCTTACCGACGGTCAGTGAAATTTCAAACAGCACTTCTGGCTTGAGTCTCTTATTTTAAGTAATTAGTATAAGTTGAATTGTTCTTCCTTGTCAATCCTAGAGGTTATAATAGTATAATAAAGATGACAGGAATGACTATAAGAATTCGGAAAATTTTCATAATTTAATCTATGCCAGGATCATAGTTTTAATAATCCTCCTTATTCCGAAGTATTAGAGAAAATCCTTATAGAATATAGGTTACCCCCTATTATTTCATTAGGCGTATTTCAACTAAGATTAAGAACATTATTATTTTCTAAAGAATTTACCTATTCTTCTATTTTGGTTTCTTAATGTTCTTGCTTTAAATTAAAATATAAAATATTTTATAATACATTGAAAATATTCTATTTATATTAATAATACATAATTACATTAATACAGTTATTTGGATAAATATATTTTATTAATTGTTTTTAAAATCGCTTTAACTATATAGTTCGATAAATGAAATTTCTTATATGTAAACCAATAATTAAAAACAATGTACATCTTAAAACATTAAGAAAATGTTTTATTATTTTAATTTGATTGTTTTTTTACTTTAAAATAGATAAATTATTTATACAATTATAATATAATATTATTAAATAATAATAAGAATTAAATGAATAAAATTATAAATAATTTGAATCTTTTATATATATAATTTAAATTTTTAAAGAATTGACTTTAAATGATTAAACTAGCAAATCTTGCTAATTAATTTATTTATTTTTTATTTGCTTAATTCATTATAGTTCAAAACTGAAGAAACTATTGGTAAAATAACAATAATATAATAATTATGAGAGGTCAATCTCAAATAAGTTTTGAAGCTTTATTAATATTACTTAATCAGTTTTTCTTCCGAATTAAGTTTTTAGAACAGTATTGCTTAAAGATGTGTTAATAGATTAAGCAAAGCACATGATTCTTCAAGATTTAATGTATAGCTTTAGCGTCAGTAAGTTTTTAGTAGGAATTTTAGATAAATACTATTATTGTTATACACACCGTATCGATAATGGCCGTGGTCGGGCTGAATATTGTCACTGGCTAAAACACTATCGCAACGATGATACTGACAACAAGATCGATTCTATTAACGTTTGAAGAACAATGTTAGGATGGTTTAGCCAACTCAGAAGGACCTACAGTTACTGCTTTTCTTTGGCGAGATACTTTACTGGCAAACAATGACGACAAAGCAGGACACTTAATATAAAAAAAGTATATCACCAACACTGTACTATCGGTGCACGATTTCTATAGAGGCGCGATCAGACGGCTTAAAATTCGTTGAACGTGTTGGTGCATGTACAAAAATACATGATATAAGGACACGTGTATGCAACTAACGGACGCAATGACGCGTTGAAGCTTGCTCTCTACCGTACGCGATTCTCAATCGTCCAGTGGAGTCTGTCCGAGCCAGCCCTCGAGCCCTGCCTGGCAGCGGAGCCAAGATCACGGAGCCTTCTGGATTTGGGATCTGACCAGACCCTCCCTTTCGCTATTGCAGTTCTCATCACACAGTGAATCTCAGCGAATAGTCAGGGTTTCAAAGTTCGACGCCACGACGACAGTGAGGCTAACGCAATGAAACAGCCGTAGGGGGGCGTTTCAGGGCGTGTCTTTAGAAGCGAGGTAGGACGAGGGTCCCGAATGAAGATGCAAGGAGAGACAGAGCGCATGTGATGGGTGGTAATCAGGGGCGGGTCGCCTTCTGACGCCATTGTAAAGTATTGAAAGAGAGGGGCGAGGCTATACAGCAGTAAAGCCAACTCAGGGGCTGCTGTCAGCGAGAACGCTTAGCACAGCGACGTCGGCAATAGCACCCACAACGTCACGCAAGCGTCACCTTGACGGTTGTAAAGCATTCAGCCATGGTTCAATCTTCTACAATGTGGCTATCGTCTTTATTCTACTTTCGTTTAATAGCTTCTATTTCTTCAAATTTGACTACATCACGGAGAGACAATAATTGCACACTGTGCTTTTAGCGATTTGGATCTATTTCTCCGTACTAAAGGAAGTCTCTAACGTGAGTATGACAATATCGAATGTCAAGTAGTCATTAATTTTAAGATATTTTTACATTTTTCTATAAATTACTTTTTTATCTTATTATTTTGATTTTAACATTCTTTTATATATACAAATTACACAGATGTATAAATAATTTAAAACGATTTTTATAAATGCCAAATATTGATCTTACTAATAACTCATAAGACCTTCAATTTATTTAAAATGCTGATTGCGTGCTTTCAATGTATTCCATCATTTTTTAAGATATAAACTATTATATTTATTAAATTTAATTATTAATTATAATTATATTTTACTTGAATTTCAGGTGACTACAAATACTTGTTTACATGTATTAAATGCCATTTATATAATTATTTTTATATATATTCTTCTAGAATAACGTTTAAAAAATAAGAATTTCATTTTGAGTATTGAATTCTTAATCACTCAATTCATGAACTTCGAAATAATTTAATAAAATGATACTAAAAAATCCTAAAATATTTTTCTTCCTACAACGTAAATTGATATTTTTTAAAATTTGTAATACGTATATAAATATTTTTTATTTTTTACATTTCTTCAGAATAAAAACTTTTAACTATTTCAAAATAAAAATAATTTTCATGTAAATATTTCAGTAACAAATTTAAAAATATTATAAAAAAAATTAAATAATGAAAAATTAAATAGTTAATTATATATATTAACAATCATTATCAATTTACACAAAAAAATTATAATATATATGAATTATTCTAATTATGTAAATAACCTGAATAATTTTATTTATATATTAAAATATATAAATAAATTCTTCAATTTCATCTATTTATATTTAAAAAATTATACTTATTTTGAACAATGATAAACTGATAAATGCTTTTATCATAATGTAATATAATTATTTATTTAATAAAAGTATCTTTTTAAAATTCATCTGTATTTTGTATATATATATATATATATTAACTTTTAAATTTCAATATTATAAAAAAATTTCAAATTATCTTTAAACAATTTCCTTATCTATAATACCTGTTAAGCAAACTATTTTATATGTTTTTAATGATCGTTTATTTATGTTATTACAAAATAATAATAATAATAATAATAATAATAATATATTAGTTAAAATTATTCCATTTTAATACTTATTAGTAACTTTTTATTTACATTCTTGAATGAAGTCATTTGAATTCTTGTATTACATTAATTTTATTTCATTTAGTTTTTTAAAATAATAAACTTGATAAAATTTTTATCATTTAGTAAAGAAAGTGTTAGTTAATTAAACTCTGACATTTCAATGACTTTTCTCAATTATTTTAACTGCTACAATATTCTAATTCTTAATACTGATAAACATAAATCCTAAAATAGAGATTTATGATATATTTCTATACTTTTAATAATATATCAAATCATAATAATTTTAATTAATTTTTAATTTGATTGAACATAAATTTAAACATCAATAATATCTTTGTTTAATATATCCTTAACTCATTTTTTAAATTATAGAAATTCTCAATTATAAAAATTTTGGACAGTTATTCAATTAATACAGAACAATATATTTAAATTAAATACAAGTTATTTAATGACTCTGATATAATACATTTCACATTTTTAATTTTTATATAAACAATAATATATAAACCATTAAAATTTATCATTATTGCTTTGCGATAGAATTATAAAATTATAAACAATGAAATTCTTGTAAATATACAAAAATATTATCTTCAATATATACATACTATATATTATTTATACTATATATATATATGTATATAATATTATTATACATACAACAATAAAAAAGTAGTTTATATTATTATTCTTGTATTGAGCAATAACAAATACGGATATAGAATGCCGGAATGGTAATAAACGCATAACAAGTGTATTTTGCGGCAATGAGCTCCAACATATCTGCGTAATCAGATACTACTCATTCAGTTAGGATGCAAAGTAATTGAAAACATCCATCAGTGGGAGGGCGAATAGTGGATGACAGGAAAGAGTAAAAAAGAGAGGAAGAGTTATATCTTCTTGTGAACCATACCGCTTCCCTTAAATGAACGAATAATTACAATTAAAATCGCTTATTATTTTCTTTTGTTGTTTTTAATTCATTTCCTATTATTCGTAATCTTTATTTTAAATATCTTGTTTTTGTCATTTTTATTTGATTTAATTTTTATTAAGAATATACATTAGTTAATATCATACGTTGCAATATTTCATTTAACTTTAGTAATCATGTCCAATTTTTTCTATTTACTACAACTACAGTGTTTTAACTTATCCATTATCTCATTGAAAGCTTATCTGATGCTTTTAAATTTATAAGTTAATTTACGAACTTATATCTATATTAATATAACTGTATGTATTTATATGAAAAGGTAAATTTTTTTGTTTTAATAACTATCTTAAAATATTATTTATACTACATAACCTAATACTTTACAGCTCAATAATAGTAAAAGATCAATATTTATAATTTAATAAGCTCAAAATATTTAATTCTTGATGTTAATAAATTATTACATGAAAACAATTATATTATATATAATATAATTAATATAATTAATATTATATTATAAAATATAATATATATAATATAATATAATATAATTTATTACTTTGAAATAAGTATTGGTATTTTCAGCTTACTAAATAAATAATGTTTAATAAAAATAATAATTTCTTGCCTTATTTATCCAGTGAACTGAATTTTTCAACGATTATATACCTTTGTTGTTGAAAGTATCTTATACGAAGAATAGAGAAAAGAAAAGATTTTTCCAGATGGAAATAGTATAAGGAGAGATAAAAGACGGCGACAGAAATTCATCGAGCTAGAGAGACACAGAGCGAATGAAGGGAAAAGGAGACAGTATGATGGAAAAAGAAACATCGTGAAGTTCTCTTGACTATATATGCTGCGTGCCTGAACGAGTGCATGGTGCGATAATACGTTCCAAAATAGGTTTCCGATCCCAAATAAGTAGGTGGAAATGCTGATGGATTCAGATCGACGCTTACGTGAGTTCATGTACACATACCTGCGTTTCATCTTCTTTAATAAAAAAAATATATAAATGCCGCCAAAGGCGGCTTTTTTTTAACTCATCATTTCTATTGAAAGATTTTTTCACATGTACCTAATAATAGTTCTTTCGATATTAGTAATATAGCTAAAATCGTTACATACACGAATTACTTTATAAACCGTAAATATTAATATGATACTTTTCAAACTTTTTTTAAATAAAATTTTAATTAAATAATTTTCAATACAGTGTATCTGATTAAATACCAGATTCTTAAGCAAATATTATGTAATTAAAATAAAAGCTGATTAAATATATGCATTACAGTGCATAATTATGAATGATTAATTTATTAAAAGATAAATGTTTGTTAAATACAGTCATATCTTGTAAAGTACACATGTTAACGATGAACTATTTAATTACTATATTTAAAAATAAATACTATAATAGTGTAAATTTGTATTGTATATGTATATTCTGTCTCACAAAACTAAAAATACTTTTCTTCTAATAATGTATGCAGTTTTATTTACATATTCATATATGCCCCATTAAGTTTATTTAAATACCTATTTATACATATATATAATCTATTAAATTGTATATATTAATTCAGTTAACTAATTATCTACAAACTTAACTTTATAATTAAAAGTTGAAGTATAACATTCAAATAAAAAGGGTCTATTAGTATTTCAAAATTAATTTCATGAAAATTTATTTATATTAGTATCTGTAATATATTTAGTAAAATAATACGAAATACTAATGAAAGCATGAAAAAGTTCATTGTTAGTTACTATTTTTAATAGAAAGTACTAAATTATTTTATTTAAGTGTATAGTAAAATTTTTATAATATAAATTTACATTTTACATTAATACTTTATAATATATTGAAAAATCGTTTAAACGTATAAAATTAAATAATTAAAATCAAACAATTTTTATATTTGTTATTTTTAATTTTCATTGATAATATTTTATTTAATAATTTTACAAAAAATAAATTAATGTTTATGAATATTTATTCTAATTGTTTATTGCAGCATCTATTTAATTTGTATGATCTAGCGACCTAAAGATCACTCTTGAAAATTTACAAAAATAAAAGAAAGAAAAATTTCAAAGGGTAAAATTAAAACAGATACGCGTTAGAAAAGAAAATTGTTTATTAAGAGTGCACTGAGTATGTTTAATATAAATGTAATTGTTTTTGGTAGATATTGAATACTAATATTCAATACTATTTTATGTTATTACATTTTATTGTATGTATACAAATTTTCAATAGAAAAAAAACACATTTAATTGAAATAACAATAAGTTCTATAAAATATTAAAATAATTATAGAATAGATTATATTTAGAATTATAATTTTTAATGAAATATTACGAAATCTAATCAAGAACTAGCACATCAAAATAAAAAATTATTTAAAATAAAATATGACATCTTTAACTTTTAAATAATTTGATTGAATTTAAAAATGCTTCCAATATAAAGAGTACATAAAATTTATCAATAATTATAATTAATTATTATTTTGATAAAATAATTAAATAATTTAGTTAAAATGAAATTATAAAATTTATAAAGAATTTGTAAAAAAAAGCAAAACAAAATTAATCTAAGTGAAAAGAGCATGAATAAAAAGAAAAGCGATATATATATATATATATATATATATATATTTCACATATTCTCATATATATATTTGGACTGGCACATTCCACGACTTGATACATCCAAATATATTTACCTTTTACCCTTTCATCTCTAAAGTCGATGGGATTGTTCTTTATTTTACCACATTTAAAAGCCATTTGAAGCAGAGATCATAAAAGCCATAATGATTAAAACTGTCCGAAGGAAGCAACTGCATCGACAAGTATTCTTTACACTTATTACTAGAACAGATTCATACTTTTTTGAAATTTCATTCATAGATTAAAGTGTGCAGAATTTTTATGAAGTTTATCGAATCTCTGTACTTTTCTTTCTATTAATCATTTATTTGTATTTTTAAATATTGTCATTAAATTATATTTTTAAGTAATATTATATATTTTATTATTATCTTCTTTTTTGTTTCTTATTTTATTTTACTTTATTTAATCTATTTTTTTCATTTATTACAGTATATTATTTATATTGATATTAAAAGTTAAAATAACTTTAAAAAATACAGAAAAACTTTTGATTAGTAATATTCTAAACTATTTTTTTCATAAAATATAACTTATTTAATTGAAAAAAATTTGACATTGTAATTCATTGGATATTTTTATTATTCATTATTCGAAGCATATTTCAATAAATTATTGAATTAGATTTACATCAATATGGAAAAGTTCGCAATTCTATAAATCTAATGCAATTTAGTAGTAAAATAAAAAAATAAATTATTCAAAATTAATCATTGGAATACTATTATATTTTATTAAAACTTGCAAAACCTATATAATATGAATATAATATATTGAATATTTCCTTTTCCATATTTTTAATCGCTAATTTCTAAATTCATATATACTTTGTTTTCACGTGTACAAAATACTTCTGTTTAATCGAGTTCCATAATATTTTTTTATATTTATTTGCAATTTCTAATTTTTTTTCATTTCATTAACTTTATTAATTTATTATCTTTTCATAGTTTTTGCCATTATATTTGTCATAAATTGTATTGACAAATTTTTCTAAATATTTAAGTGGTAGAATTTCTACAAAAGATTCCAGGCATAATGTACTTTGACTATATTTGTCCGCAGGTAAAAGAAATAGAAAAAGAAGAAGAAAAGATAGAGATAAATAACAAGATAAGAGTCAGAGAGAGAGAGAGAGAGAGATACTGAAAGAAAAATAAAGAAGGAAAGATTTGCAGGAGACCTAAGCCATCGGTCTTGTACGTTAAGTAAGAGACTAGGATGCCGCTTTGAGGAGTAAAGATAAGCCCTTCCTAAGAGGCAACGATATATACATAGTCATAATATAGTATATTTTTACGCTTTATATAAAGCACTATAGAAAAAGAAAAACGCAGCAAATAACGTACTTACTTGAGATTATCCGACCACTAAAATTTGTTTCAATAGCTTTCGTATAACCTATACGCGGCTTCTCTTTTACAAAATAGCACGAGCCGAAGATGACAACATGAGTACAGTGGTACATTTTTTCTTAAATCTGTAGAATAGAAGATTGAGAAAGAGAGAATGAGTGAAAGAGAGAGTGAAAAGGGGGAGAATAAAATACAGACAGTAATAAAAAAAAAAAAGTAAAGCCTGCTCCTTAAAATTGAATATTGACAACGTGTTAATAACATATATAGTACGTGATCAATTGAGTACATTACTTTTTTAAGATTAACGAATAGTGTTACGTAAATAATTTATATTTTCCAGCATTACATAAGTCGTAAACAGTTCTTAGGTCTAAATTTTCTCTTTCTTATCCTATAATATATATTTTTTATTTACAATTCTCATGAAGGTTTACTTTTTTTGATGTTCTAAAATTTATATATACTATACGTATATACTAAATATATATTAAATTTAAATAAATAAATAATCAATTACAACTGCCACAATTGATAAAGTCAATTCAATATTAATTGTATGTTTGAAGCTCGTGATTTGCGAAAGGTGCTTACATTATAATTATTTAGCTAAATACTTATTATATATTACGTTTGATAATAGAAAATTAAAAATTATTTATAATGTTTATTATTACTACTATAATAATTAATTATTACAAGATATTTAAATAAGTTAATTTAACATAATTTTAATATTAGTGTTTTAATATTTAAAATTTAATATTTAAAAAATAAAAACCAAAAACCTATTTCTAATGGAAGGATATTATATTATTAGATACTACTTGTTACTATTATTTTAACACTTTACTTTTTTTAAATATGACATAGCTTTCAAATTTTTATCGACAAAAAATAATATAAAAAAACTATTATTAATCTTATACAATAAAAAAAATATACATACAATAACAAAATTTACATATATAATTACAAACAGGAAAATTTAATCTTAAAGTATAATATTTCTATAAAAGATGAAACGATATATAATAAAATAGTGTAATATATATTATAAGTTATTTATAAATAATCTTTTTTCGAATATAACAGAAAAATGAAATTATTTTTTTTTATTTTACAAATTATCTATGTGTAGTTCAGCTTATAAATCTCAAATCTATGAAGTATTAACGAAATATTTTGAACGAAAAATAATGAAAAATATTTATTCAATAAATATGAAACGAAACCATTAAAATTATAATTTTAAAAGCATTGCTTCATTCAAATTTTAATATCTCTTTAAATATAATTTATATATTCATTTATTGAAATTGGATGAAAAATTGAATTTGATGAATTCGCTTAAAGTTTACATATTTATTAACAAAAGATCTCCGTTCGTAATATGTGAACCAAAATCAAAAGTTATAGTTTAACGAATTAAAAGTAAATAAAAAGCCAAGTAGGTAAGAAGAGTAAAGAGAACCATTTAAATTCTAATCAGGTACTAAAAGTAGAAAACTGCATGTGTCGATCATGCTTATATCAGATAAAAAGCAAGCCGTCGGATGAGATACTCTAAAAGATACGCCAAATTATAAATGGCGTACAAATCACAAAAGATTAGTAGATCCTTTTTTCTTTATTTTACATCAAATTTCATTGTTTCTTTTTAGAATTTGTGTATCTTACATTTAATTTTTATTGTAATTAATTATTATTTATCTATTATATTATAAATAATAATTTTTATTTTGCTTTAATTGTATATTGTTTCTAATCAAGTTATATTTAATAACTTAAATTTAACTTATCGTTAATCAAGAATATTATATAATTTTTTTTTTTCAATCCTATTTAAAACATAGATAATATTATAATTTACATTACTAAAAATAATTCAAATGAATTTGAATTTATTATTATCATTTCTGCAATATAAATTTATTTGCGTTTTACTTTTCTTTCAAAATACAATTTCTGATCCTAAAAATTGTTCCAATATTGTTTTGACATTTGTACTGATTAAATTTATACATTTTTTATCATTACATTTAATATACATCATTTGTAAATACAATTTTGAATAAAACTTGAAAAATCGTACTAAATTTTAACAATAATTTCATGTATTTTCTTTTGAGGATAACAGAAAATTAATTTATTACAATTTGTTTTCTTTTAAATAAACCATGTAAAAGATTATATAAAAATCACAATTCTATTAATTTTAAATAAAATATTTCTATACAATATTTTATTTATAAAAAGTATTACAGAATTTAAAAAATATATTATTATAATTTTTAAATTAGTGTATATAAGAGAATTTTATATATAATTACCTTAATTTAAATAAGATAAATAGATAAATAAATAATGAATACATTAAAAAAACTATTTTAATTTCAAAATACAAGATGTTTTTCATTTATTTTAGAACATTTTTATACATATTCAACAATGACGTATATATTACGGAAATACTTTATTTTTACTTCATAGCAAGTGGTTGTGATTCAATATGTTGTATATAAAATCGCTATATGTAAGCGTATGCTGCTATATTTATTATAAGATGTCCATTAATATATTCAGAAATGATGTAATCCATTTTCGTACGAAGTAAATTATAAAGGTACATTACATAAATATTATGTTAATGAAAAGATATTGAAATATATATGTATATATATATATTATAAAATGAAATATATTTTGTAGGAATTTTTTAAAAATAAAATAAAAATATTATAGAACTTAAAGATTAATTTACTGTTTACATTTAATATAATAAATATTGATAATGAAATATAATGATGAATATCATGAATTAAAGGAATGATTTAAAATAATTTATATACATTGATAAATAAATATTTAAGCAAATATATAAATAAAAAATCCAGAGTTGAAAAATTCATTATAATTAGAAATAAAATTATAGAAAAATGATGTTTAAATTTATATACTTTTTATTTTTATTAAATTATAACTAAGTTTTTGTACCACTTATATTTTGTACTTGTATACTTTGTACCACTAATTTACAAAGCATGTGAACAATTTTTCTTAAAAGAGTCGATAGCCGTCAATTAGATTCAATCAATAAAATTTCATTGAATAATAGGAAAATAATATTTTGATGGAATATAACAAGAAATGAAAAATATTAATTAAATAAAGTTTAAAAATTTTAACACTAATTATATTGATCATAGTAATAGAATAAGGTTTCGATTATCTTTAGCTTCTAATAACAATTCTCTAAGCAGAGCTTCATTGGTTATTAACAGGTTTAAAAAAATTGAGAGATCTGTGAGATATTTCGTTGACAGGGATAGCGATTATTTTATTCAGGCGACTGAACTTTTTTAATTATCTATTGAATTTTACATTCTTTACAACTTTCAGTAATTCCATAAAATAATAAAAATATAAAACCCATAATTAGTATATTTTATTGCTATTTAGAGATACAAAAAATTAAACGAGTAAAATATAATAAATTATTTTCAATGTTTTTATTCTTAATTAAAACAATATAAATTTATCCAAAATATGTATTTCCTAAAAATATAATAAAATTAGATTCGCAAATAAGATAAGTTTCTTAATAGTAGTTCTTTATAATGAATTTCTAAAATTGTATCTTCATTTTAAAAAATATTATATCAAAATCAATCAATAAAGATTGTAACTGCTTATATTATAGACCAATATTTTATATATATTTGTTTATTTTTACTAGAAAGTGAATGAATAAAAATTACTGTATTATTCTTTCAAAAAACATAGTGAAATAATGATTAATACTTAATTGGTATGTTAAACGACTTATCATTTTTTCAGATATGATTTATAAATATTGTTTATTAATACTTTTGATACATTATTGTTATCTACAATAATATAAATATATAGATAACATATTTAGATATATCAGTTATAGGTAAATAATTTATTTTAAATATTCCCAATTTTTAATATACTTAATTTCCAAGAATAACGAATAATTAAGATATTATAACGTTATAAAAATAGAAAAATATTTATTGGTAATAAAAAAATTTTTTTGATACTTTCAATATACAATTATTCGGATAAATTTTAAAAACTAAAAAAAATTAGTTCATTGTATGCATTTAAGAGACTAATGACAAATGATGTTAAAACAAGAAATGCAATGGCTTCTGAAAGTGAATAAGAATAATTTAAAATATCTTCATATTGGTACGATACGATATATTTCTAGAATATAAAAGAATGTTCATACTGAAGTACATAAAAAAAACACATGCTTAGAACTCCTGCTGCGAATCCGCGAGAGACCCTTGTCTTCTTTTCATTATACCGCACTATGTATATTACAATCTGCTACCGGCAGCAACATGACAGACTATATTTTTGGGATTTCATTTAAACTAAATGGAATTGAGTTTTATTTCTTAGCTTATCATTTTTGCAGCATCAATATAGTATAAAAAAGAAACATTCCAACATTTCAAGATATTAAGACAAATCTTCAGTAAAGGTAATGAGATATCTGAAATTTAATTATGAAATCCAAGAAACAATTTCTAAAAGTATAAATTATTCATTTAAATTAATTCTAACTAATTAATAATACTGTGTTCAAATTGTGTTTTAATAAATAAAATAAACTTAATAAAATTATGTTGATGAAGTAGTTCAATATATTTGCATAAATCCAATATAAGAAATAAATAAATTTATAAATTCAAAAAATTGAAGAAAATTGTAAAATAATAAAAAATTATAAAATTATCATATAATTATATTTATTTATTCAGAAACATTATTGAATGTTTTATGCACATTATATGATATAAAATAATTTTTTTTAACTAAAATACTTTACTTATAATTATACAAAATATTTATTAAAATAACAAGGATACATCAAATTTAAAAAAATATGTACTATCACGAAAGTAATCGAATATATTTGATGATACAATGATACAATAATACAATGATACAATAATAATAAAATCTAATAAACATAAAATAGTGAAGTTCTGAAAAAATTCGATGAATTTTAAGAACATGAATCTCATGTACATGTGGCGAATTTGACGGCATCCTGAAATTTTAAGTATGGTTTAGAAAAAAAGAGGAAGAAGTACATCAGCACACCGAATATTTACAAAACCTTAGCTGCGCGATGATAAACACCAATCTCAACCGCCAACGTCCGAGAAACATGACAACAAGATCCGTCACTCAGTGACAAAGGTGAACAGGTACGTCATAGTTCTTTGTGCATCGGTGCACCTTTTGCTTTCTGTTTTCTGTAGGTACTTACACGGTACTTATTTGTTCAGATATTTTAGAACTCGTAGTTTCCTTATCTTAAGAATCGAATTAATCATCCATTTTTATTATAATATTATCAATTGACTACAGGGTTCCCGCTTTGCATCAACATTTTTAATAATATTTTGATTTGATAATGTTAGAAACAAATTTAATTATTTTTATTTATCTCAATAACTGTTAGAATAAATTTAGTTATTACTAAAATATAAAAATATTTTAATAAATTAGAAACATCACGTTAATAATAAAAATTTTTAAAGTTTAAATATATTATATAGTTATTAATTTATATATCTGATTATAAACTACATAGTTTATAAAAAATATTTTACATAAATAATTTTCTAATCTAGTATAACATTTAAAAATTCAATAATAAACTTTATGAAACATACATTTTTTTTATTAATAACCTTTCAATATCGTAATCCATATAAAATATTTCTTCTATAATAGCATATGGTTCAAATTAAATATTAAAAATAGATTAAGCATCCTTTCTATTGAATAATATTCTTAAGAGAAAAACTAAAAATAATAGGTTTAATGTCGGCTCTCTTTTAAAAATCAATCGAACTACAAAAAGAGTATTTAAATATCTTATATATAAATTTTTTTTAGTAAGTATTTATATACATAATGCTTGTATTTGGATAGTGTGTGTGCACATCTTTCATTTGTTTCGTGTACATATCTTATAAATACAGCCATTTCATTACAACAGGTATTGAATATATGTATCGTAACATTTAATTCTTGAAAGCTTCAAGAAAATAACTATGAAATATTCTGATACATATGTATATGAAAGAGAAACATTAAAAAGAGTGGTTGAATAAATTAGTAGTATGTGTACATCTGCTTATGCATGTGATCGTCTGCATACAGAGAAGATATAACAGTCGCTTACATGAATAGATAGACAGACCACCCCGTCCGTGAATGATCATGGTCCGATCACATAAACTGGTCGCCTCCTCATCCATCATACCTTCGTACCTCATGTCACTAATTTCTACTTGGCTATACATATCTGCCTCAACTTCTGCCCTCGCACGACCGCCAGAACCCTTTTTCAATCATCTAGAATATCTCTAAAACCAGTCTCTTCCCTTATTTTTAATTTGTTTTTTATTTTAATATTTTCAATTTCTGCACTTTCTTTTATAATATTTAAAAACTAACTTTATCTGAATCAAATCTCTATAAATAACGAAATGATCTGTTTTAGGATATATTTTACAGTATTTCAGTAAAAGCTTTAAATTTTTATTTCATTTATAATATTGAATTGAAAACTTAAAAATTCATACTGCATTATTGATAGGGAAATATCATTTCCCAAAAAAACTTTTACAAAAATATTAAGCTTATCTAAAATGAAGAAATATTTTTTCATTCTAACTTTTACATTTATACATAATTTAAGTGACGTTTATTGATTTTAACGGTTATTAATAAATTTTATCTACTTTTTACCGCAAAATAATTTTTTTTGTTACTTTTATTTTTCCTTTTTTTAAAATAGTTATTTTCAAACATACGTATAAAATAAGCACAATTCATTAACATGTTAACAAATTTTTTTTCTCAAAAATAAAATAGTGTTTTTTTTTAAAAAAAACATGTAAGCATTATTTGAAAATGGAATATTGTATGTAGTATGAATTATTAGTATAGATCAAATTTATACAACAATTATATATAAAATTAAATACTACAATCAATATTTAATATTACTATTAATATTAAAAGATTCTGAATTAAATATGAAAATTAAATTATAATTCATTAAAATATTTAGCAAAGTAACCCTACTTCATAATTCATAACCACATAAATTAGCAACTATTTTCTCATTTTTTATTAGGAATATTTTCGTGTTCTAAAAAATTATTTTACTTCTACTAATTTTATACTATTAATATAAAATAGAATTCTACTTATAATTAATATATTATAAAGTTATTAAATAAATTTTCTGTGATATATTACATTTAAATATAAAAATAATTTTAACAATTTCATCAAATTATCTAAAATAAAGAGAATATTCTCACAATTAATATGAAAAGCTTCAAATAAACAATCATTGTATTAATACTCTGTCATTTAATATCTAGTAATATTGGGCATATATCTTAATAATTCGTGATTGAATTATGGATATAGAAAATAAACTATTCTAAATTCTAATATAAAATTGTTGAAATATCTATCAATTTTATATACTTCGTAATAACAATTTTTATACCACACTGTTTATTTTGAATATAAGCATTTTTTAAAATACTGCTTATAACAATTTAAAAATTAATATAGAATAGAATTATTATTTAGACATTATTCCATGAATTCAAAAGTTTGCCTTTTCTATTATTAAATCTATAATAAAAAATTGTTTTCATTATATGTGTATTATAATGAACAATATTATTAATGACATAATATTAAAAAATGCATAATAATATGTTTTATTTAATCAAGCATTATGATATTTGTAACGTGTTTGTTTTTATATTTCTTGTTACAATGCTCGTAGAACATGATCCATTTTGATATATTATTTTATATTCTATTGAGAATTATGGTTATAATTATAAGCTCATCATTTCTGAATAAAGCAATTAAACGAATGAAGAAGACCAAATTAAATTACATACAATGAAAGGATTAATTGTCAATACGAGACGACATTTATACATAGAGTTCAAAATGCAATTATTAAACGAAATCAAATGTAATTGAAATTTACAATATAAGTATTTAAAGTAAAGGAGAGAAGTGTAATTACTATTTATTTAAGTTTCACATTACCACATACAATTTTCTATTCTTTTTTACTACATTTTTCTTTTAAATTAAAATTTAAATAACCCCATTACATATATTAAGAAAAATATCAATATAATAAATTTCTTCTAGTGTAACTTAATTTGTTGTTTTATAAATAAATTTAATTTTTATTTTAATATAAGAATCTTGTTATAAGAATCTTTATTTTATAAAAAATAAAAAAAAATACGTTCTATACGTTAAATAATAATACGTATATGGATAGCAAAAGTTTCTGGGCAATATATATCAACGCATATCATTAAACATGGAATTGAGAACAACCATTATTCCTTCAATACTGTTACATGCTAATACATATTAATATTTAGTACGTGTACATGTCATTCGACCATATGAAAGTTATTGTATCAATTGTATGCACGTGTGAATATAAATTACATGCATGTCCATATAGTAATATGTAATATTTAATATGTAATATTTAAGAACTAATTAAACCATCTGAAACAATATTTCTAAGATGGCCCAATAGTTATTAAATGTAACCTAACCGGAAATATAACGTACATAAATAATATTTTTTATAAATCTGGAAATATTTTAATTTCTTACATTCTTTTTATTCTCTCTCTCTCTCTCTCTCTCTCTCTCTCTCTCTCTTTCTGTATTTCTTTATTTTTCTAGAAGGATTTAATCAATGATGAACAGCGCATATAGATAGAAGATAAAGACTAATAAAATATAAATATCATTTCACAATATATAATCCCATTATTTTTGCAGTAGTGTTCTATTGGTTAATGTAGCCATATATTTAATATTTATTTAAGTGAAAAATATTGCATTTTTTTGTATGCAGATTTTTAGAAACGGTATAGATATATATATCTTATTATATTCCACATACTTTGTGCTTCATTAACTATGGATTTTTCAAAATGAAAAATATTAGATCTTAATAAAAAAATTATGTGAAAAATAAATATGTTCAATTAATATTTACATAAGACTCATAAAAGGCGTGTTATAACAAATATGACCTTATTGTATATTATACGATTTTCCAAAACGAAAATTTTCCACTTCTTTGTTTTACTCGTATCCACACCGTTCTTATCTATCTCATTTATTTCTCTTTTCCTGTATGCCTTTTTAATAAACAACTATATAAATAAATGAATCGTTATATCATATATATGAACTTGTCTACCTATCACCACAATTAATGTTTGATACCTATTCGGTTGATAATAACCAATTCATTATCATGTCAATAGATTGAGAATTCATCACTGCACTCATCTCTTTTTAAATATGCTGGTGCTTAAAAAACTATCTGTCATGTGACGTGACTGTATGATTTACTTTAATGCATTTTACTTTTCAAAAAGATCACAATTATTTTAAGTAGACTTATAATTTAATAATCGTAAATCACAAACTTGGCGAATACCTACATCAATTTAAACAAAATTTGTTCAGAATTAAATGTCTTACTTGTACTAAAATTTCTTTAATACATTTAATTTTCACTTTGTTCAAAATTTAAGTTTAGTTCTAAATAACTTTCTAAATAAAAATATAGAATTATAAAGAATGTGTAATTTCTTGAATTATATTAATTTTTTTATATTGATGTTCTAATAAGTAGAGTTAAATAATTATCAATATCAGAATTAAGAATGATTTTAAACAATTTTTCAAACATTTATTAATTAAACATATTTTCAGTAATATTTACGTATATAATTATTCAATAGGTATTCAAAATTATTACAATATAAAATAATTTTAATTATAACTAATATAATAGGTAAATAAATATTTATTATTTCAAATAATTTATTTTATTTTCTAAAATTAAATTAAAGTTCCTTAAACATTTAATGAACTAAAATAAATTATATATAATTAACATATATTCTTAGTTCTTTTATAAAGATTTTTTGCATTATGATATTTCATTCAATATATTTATTTAAAAAGTTTTTTTTTAGATGTTTTATTAAATAACTATTAATCTTATTTTCACAATTAAAATTTGATAATTATAAATAAATGGAATCTAAAAAACTGTTTAAATAAAAAATATTTTACTAAAATAATAAAGTATATTCAAAAAATATAATAATTTTTACAATTAATGTAAAACTCCAAAACAAGGTATTTAAATATTTTACCAAAAATTATGAATCATACTTGGTATGTGCTTTAGTAAATGAAAAGAGTCTCAGAAAAATTTAATGTTAAACTAGTAAAATCACAAAAGTAAAGATACAGCCGCCAAACAAGCAAAAAAGATAAAGAAAAAGCTGTGTAGTGTGGTGTAAGCTCGCATTTTGAATGAAGAGATGAAATTTCTTTGGTATTACCCCTGAAAGCCGCAAACGGATAATCACTGTATCTTATTCAGGCATTTGCAAAAAGAGAAAAAGAATAAGAGTGATGCCACGAGAACAGTTTCTCCCTTGTCTTTGATGGACAGGTTGGGCACAAGTACACAACTATCATCTATACATCTCTGGAACTTTGTGCCCCGGCTGCAATATAAATACTTGCCTGCTACCCGAATTAGTGTAATCCTTTTTAAATAATAAATATTCTGTAAATCCAATGAATTCGGAAAAATAGGAAAAAATCTGCTTAATTTGGTTAGCAATCTCGCTATTCCTTTATTTTTGTATGTGTATTTATAAATGTGTGCAAATAGTATAATTTTAATTATTTAAAAGTTAATACTAATAAATTTTTATAAAAAAATCTTTAAACAATAAATAAATAATCTTAATATTTAAAGTATATTATTATAATTATTAATACTCTGAGAATCATTGAAATTTACTACTTAAATGTTGATTAATGTTCATTAATGTTGATAAATTATTGACATTCTTTTACATTACAACTAAATATTAAAAAATTTTAAAAAAAGTACCATGGTTAAAATAATAAGAGAAATACATGAAAGAGTCAAAAATTATATAATAGGGATATGATATTTGAAGAAAAAAGAACGGTAGAAATAGAAAGATGAAAGAGGTACTTAAATACCAACAGCTTTGGCTAAGCACGTTTTGGGACTTCTGAGTTCTTGCATTTAGCCTCATTATATCTACGGCACGAATATTTGTATACTCATAATCTCTTTTCTTCAACCCAATCTCAAACCACTTTAATCTACCTGACTACAAAATAGGGTGACAAATAATATCAAGTTGCCATAGTAGAAGTTTAAAGACCTGTTGTATCTGATTTTAAGTGCTCTCGAATTTTCTTTTCCTTTTTCTACTGATACAACTTTACCGCTGTTGCTTGCACGAAAGATGATCCATAGGATTCCATTCGTGATGATTTTTGAAGATGATATAAGAAAACTGAAATGCCGCCACTATGGAAATCACTAACAGTGAAATTTATATTTTGCTTACAAACACATTATATTTAATATAATTGAATATCGTAAATACTAATATTTTCTAAAAAAATTTAAATTTTCAATATAAAATGTTGAATAAATTTGATGTAGTAATTTAAATAGAATATTTTCCTACTATGAAGTCAACAATATTAAATATTACAGCTAAACCGAAAGAAGTTTATTGTAATGGTATTTTATTATAAAAGTAAACACTCAATTTTTTATATTATAAAAATATTAATAAATTAATATCTGTTGGTAATAATTAGTAATATTATTAACCATCTTACTCTATTAGTAATTTAAAAATTCAAATTTTCACTTACTTCTTTTTAGAGATTATTAATACAGTTCTAAATTTTTTCACTTTAAGTATTATTTACATATTCAGACTATAATAAATAAAGTTATCGATTTACTATTTTAATTGTACTCATAAATGTATTACCTTATAAGTATAAAACGATAGAATATTAGTCTAATAAAGTATTAAAACACTTAAATGGTCAAGGGTTTTCAAAATTCTTTTATAGAAATATTTAAATTTAATTTATTTCTCTTAAATTAAAAATCTTATGATATAAACAATATAATAAAGATAAAAACAAAAAAGAAGAGAAATATTAATTAAATTAAATTTGTTATTGTTTTTATTTGAGGAATAGTATTGTTTATAAAATATAAATATATATATACATATATATAAATTGTATATAAACAACTTACATGTATAGTTTATAATAAAAACATACAATTTTCAAATAAATTATTAAGCACAATATTATTTTCATAAATTATTGTGTAATCATATACTTTTTTCTGTAATTTTTATTTCACTTTTCGAATTGTTTTTTTTGCCTTTATTTAATCATCTTCATTTTGATTTTTTAATTTTGAACTGAAGTTATAATTTATTCGTAAATCTGGAACGTACAGAAACATTAGAAAATCATTTTATATCTTGATAAATTACTTTGGAATAAAAATCATTATATAGGTAATTGTCATGTTTGCTTTAAAGTTGTAAAAATAAAACTCAGAGTAGCTTTAACTCTAGCCTTGATGACGCGCCACTTCTCCGTCGGCGTGACAATCGATATGGATCAGTTTGCGTTTTGACAAATCAATGCATATATGTGCACTTCTATATACATTTTATATGGTCGAATACATAACAGGTGGCACAAATCATGCTAGGCCACTCCTATCTATAGTTTTACAGCTGTGGATTCGTCTTAAATGTACGGATATTCTGTGTTACTGTGTTGCTTTGTTTTTGTAACTGTTACTACTGTATATTCAATTCATATTTCGACGTATAAACATAATTCATATATTTACCATGTACAAATTTTGTTGAACGATACATTCCAATTCTCATAAATAGTTTAAAACATATAATATATAACAGTACAGACATATATAAATAAATACAAATTCTTTAGATATAATTAAATGTAAAGTTGTGGGCTGTTGAAAATATAATAATATAAAATATATTTATTGATTATCATAATACTTAAATACTTAAAATAAAAAACAAGTTTAATCTTCTTTTAAAATATATTATAGGTAATCAAAAGTTTTAAATATATTAAAATCTATAAATGTGGATATAAAATATTGTAATAACTTTTACAAAAATAGAATGTATTATTCAACAAGAAACAATTTTTTCTTTATTTTAAATTACTATTAAGATTACTCAAGTAACTATATATTTTCTAATTGCAATAAAATTTATTAAGTAACATAAACAATAATGTAATACATGTTTATGATAGTATTTTAGGTAATATCATAATAAATTTTTCTTTTGCTATTTGTTTAAATATGAAACCATATAAAAAGTTTGCGTTATCATTTTATTTATAATCTCTTGTTTTCTCGATAAGACCATATTTTATTCTCATTACATCCATTCATTCTTTCGTGTTCCGCATATTGTCACGCTCATTACAGCACATCAGACAGTGTATACGTATGTAAATACGGTAAACAAAAGTCCTGCACATACATCAATTCATAAAATATATCGTCTCTAATTCCTTTATAAATCATCGTGGTCTATAACATTATAACATAATAATGCCTAATAATTTGACTTATAGTTTGCGGTTGTAGAACTTTTTTCGAAATATTTTATATAATATCAAGAGTAGTATTAGAGAAAATGTGAGGGAGCAATGAAAAGCAAGGGTAACTAACCCCGTGGTATGAGCGAAATTTGCCACGGCCAGCTGCATCACCTTCCACATCGATTTTAGAGCAATATTATTTTTCTTTTCTCTTCAATATTATAATATCTAATTAATTATTTTTTATATTAGGATAAATTTTTATTATAGGATTTATGCATTTATCTACCATTTTGTATAACTTAATACGAATTCAGCTTTTTGCCAATGACCCAAAATTTCCTATAGTTTACATAAATTTGAATCTTATTCAAGTAAAGTTTATGAGAAAGTAAAATTTATTATTAATTTTCACAAAATTTATAAATATTATTTTATTTTCTAATACCTTTTAATATAAATATTATTATTAAAACATTTTTATGAATTTTACTTTTGAACATTTTTTAAATTATTAATTGTTTAGAAATCATAACACATTTATTGAATTGATTACCTGATAAAAAAACTGTAATATTACTTTAATTTTATTACAGTTATAAAAGTGTTATTTAATACTATAATATAAAAATTCTTGATATAATATCACAAAAAATAATTATTATTTTAGAATTATTAATTCTAAGTTATTATTTAGTAATCTTGATTTTTTTTATTTTAATAGATCCACGCAATTCATGTTTAAATATATATCTATATCAATTTATAATAAAAATTGATTGAACATTTCATATGTGAATTAATTGATTTTTATATCTAAAAATTATTTTAATAATTAAGTTGAATTAAGATAAATTAATTTAACTTAAAGTTAAATAATATTTTTTATCAATTAAAATAATAAAAATTTTCTACGGCCTTTTTACTACAAATCTAATTCAACTATTTATAATTCTAAAAGAAGAAATTTGTTTTATAAAATTTTAAAAATTACAATTTGGTAATAATGAATATTTATCTCATACAGAGAAATAGGATAGGATGAAATATAAAATAAAGTATTTCTGTATTATCGATAATAAATAAAATCGATTGCTTATTTTATGCAGATATCTATTTTACCAACAGTATATAAATATCATATCGTACTATTAATTATCATGTCAACTACAGTATATACCTATTTATATATATAATTTCTAATTGAGATAAACTATCTTTTCAGAACTTTTGTAAATTATTGGATTAGAACTAGATGTCACTATTAAAAAATTATTGCTTTATAAATTATATAAATAAGAAATTATATAAATTTATGTTTTTATTATAATGATTTCGTTTATATATTTAATTAATATTTCAAAATAAGGGAAACCAAACCTATATATTATTTCTCTTAATTAATTCTTGTTCGTAATTAAAATTATTATTAACCTATATCTTTGTATTAATACCTTTATCATAAATATTTTATTGCAAAATTTTTGGAAAAAAATAAATAATATTAATTCAAGTCGAATGTTTTTAAAATCCTTAATTTCTCGTATAAAAGTTTACTTTAAATATTCAAATATTTTCTATAATAATTTATATTAAATAAATTCTCTTTTCGCATAAATAGAGGTGAAAAATTTTACTTTTTTATTAATACATTAATTTTTTTTATGTATTCATATTTTATTACAATATATTTTTGTACATTTTTACAAACGAAGTTCTTATTATATATTACAATTTTTGACTTATATAATTAAAAAATTGTATAATTTTACTTTATAGATTTTAGTATATTAAACATTTGGTATTGCATGTAATGAATATCTAAACATATCATGATCTATATTAATATTATCTAAATACAAGAAAATTAAATATTTATGATATATTGATGATTATTGATTAATATTTTTTAAATTTTATATTGATTATAATAAATATAATATTGATGTATATTAATTATAATGTAAAATAGACAAAGTTCTGTATTGTTTACTCTTTTAAATAATAATATAATATTTTAAAAAGTACTATTTCATTATTATGCATTATGAAACTTAAAAACATACTCAATACAAAAGCTTTTAGTAAAAAGTATTTATTATAAATTCGATAATGATGAATTAGTACTTCTAAAAATATTATTATTCAAAAGAGTAAATTATAAATTAATTTTCATATTTTCATTTAATAAAATCTCAGTCATCGTTTTATATTTGTTATGATTACTAACAGTTACTAATATATACATATACATTATTTTATATATTATTAAGCTTTAATTAATTGTGAATATAGAACACCGACATCTGGGAATGAACACATAGTTTATGTAATTGAAAATAAATAATATTTATCTCAATATTAATTTTTATTATTTTTTAATATTTGCTTATATTTTGTATAGGGTTATGCGTCTACAATCGTAAAAATTGCACATTATTTATCTTCTAGTTTCATGTCATTTATACTCTTACACACTCACTCTGACACTCCTTGTGTTAATATTTCATGCATTCGGTTTTGGATTAAAATAAAATAAGATTAGTTTTTAGTTCCCGGATTTAAATACCAGTTTATTACAAATGCTTGATAAAGGAAGGGTTCTATTCTAAATAACTTTAACCGATAATCATATCTTTTATAGCACATTTATTGACTGTTTTTACAAATACAGACCGAGTGTTGGTTTCAGTTATTTTTAGAATATAAGCTGCTATTATAAGATTAATATTACCTTAGTATGAAATGTATTTTTAAAATTAATTAAACAAAATAAAATAGTTATATAATTAGAATTCACTTGTAGAATTACACATTAACAGTTTACAATTTCCCATTTATTGACGAAAACATATCGTAAGTTTAAATAGAATTTCACTCGCGAATGATTCGGATCATTTTTTTCTACCTTTTTGATAGAATTTTTCAGTGTTTATATTTTACTCGCTCTTCGGATTCTTGCACCTAATTTTTCATTGGATCAAAATTTTATAAAAATTACGAAGTCTTTGAGAATGCCGATTAGTGCGGTCCTGCTCGGTTTTTCATCCCATTCTTCTAATTTTCCGCTACACTTCACCGAAAAAATGATTTTATTATCCATCTGACGATCTATCATTTTATTGCTCATTCCAAGTTCGTTAACGATATGCCATGCAGCTGCGTTCAAGTCACAACTTTACTTTCGAGTATTTTTGCCTTTTCTTTTTTATACTCCTAACTCGCGTGTTTGTATATCTTTCTAGATGTTCACTTAGACTTGAATACGCAAGGGAAAGAGTGTTTTTTCAAAACTTTATAAAATTTTTTAAAACATTTTATGAATACGATGACTGAAGAAAATAATGACGATAGCGAACATACTAAAAACGACGTATTTTATTGCGGATTAAATAAATTTGTGAAAAATTCTCTTTATCTACAAATTTGAAACGAAACTAAGCCAAAAATCGTGGAAAAATATCTACAAAAAGCTTATGGAAAACTTCGACAGAAGCAAAAAACGAATGGAAACAGAAAAATCTTCCGAGCTTTAAAAACTCTATCCGAAAAGTCGAGAGTAATTATTTTCTTTGCGAGTTCTGCCTAGCGCGAAAAATTTATCGCGAGCCTATAAAATTATCTTTGAATAATGCGAGGTCAAAAAAGATAATTTTTATAAACACCGAAACAGAAAGTATTTTTCTTTTTCTAAGCTCTCGAGTATTCCTATTAGTGTGAAGAGTAGTATCAATTTTATATTTAGCTTCTGGGAATGATTATGTAATAAATATAAGAAACAGGGGCCACATTAATAATTTACAAACATTACAATTATAAGTTGGTCTTTCCATATACTTGCTAGATAAAAAATTAAAACTCTATGCTATAATATAATAAATATACTAACAATAAACAATATAAATCGCTGTGTATATATATAACGGTTGATGTGAAAATGCTGAATTTGCAGGTGAACTGGCATCAAGGCTTTTCGCTTCGTTATTATCCGAGGCTTGTTACGCGCAGGTGACCTAACACTTGAGGTCACCGCTAATAATATAAATTGCTGCGAATTATATAAATGTAAACAAACTCGTCCTTGCCAATAAATATATATTTTGTCCTTAACCCTTAAATAATAATAATTTATAATATTAGAAAAGGTAGCACGTAGGCGTGGAAAATTTAGCTTACATGTAGAGCTTACATTACACCTTACGCATCATTTATGGAATATTACATGCATCTTGAAACTGAATACCATTAATTTGTATAATTTATATTAATATTGCTAATTTTTTCGAATAAATTTTACTCAATAACTTCGGTATAGTATTATTAATTTTTATAACTTTTCACGTACCCAATTGTATATAATTCCACAAATTTAATGAAATTTGATAATATATAATATTTATTGATATTTATATTAATTTTTATATTATATAACATTGCTGTCTATTCTTTGACAGAAGTATCCAGCAATTTAAAATATAATAAAGCTTAACTCAATTTTGTTTATGATATTTCATTACATCATAAATTGACATTATACTATAATTTTGTATATAAACTTAAAATAAACGTGTATAATTTAAAAAATTAAATTATTTATTATTTATAAGAAATATTTGTGGTATATCTCTATTAGGTGGATTTCTCTTTTTCTTTGTAGCTACCACCCTTCCCTATATTTTTTTTTACCGTAAATATAATAATTTCAAAGAAGCAAAGATTTTTTTAAAATGTAATATTTAGTTATATCATCTTCTTAATTTTTTAATTGTGATAATAATTTGATGTTTTTCTGATAAATTTTTTATATAAATGAATAAATGTTTTTCATATGGTATCGTAAATTTTTTTTATATCCATATATTTATGTTATTGATTTATATTTGTATTTGCTCACATATTTTATTTCATCTAAATAAATTTCATTGTACTACCTTAAAAATTAATATTTCAAATTATTATAATCATTATCGTAAACCAATTTATGCTTTAAAATATATTGTAATAATTTTAATGAAATATATATTTAATTAAAATGAAATCATATTTTTTAAAAAAGTTAACTAGTTTTAAAATACATTGATCATATACAATAAATATAATAAAAAATTATGTAAATATTTATTGAGTTCGAATTAAATATTTAAAACTTACTATTATATAAAGATATAATAATAAAAGCAATTTAATATTGTAAATATATTAAATTTTATAAAATTCTTATAAAATAATGCAAGATATTTTTTTGTAATTATATAATTATATAACTATATAACTGTATAACTGTATAACACTGACTGGCTTTTAAATTTATATATAATAAATTATTATTCAAATTTAATTTTGAATTAAAAAGAATTATATTCAATAATATATTGTTGTACAACAGTAACATAACTATGAAAAATAATATTTAAAAGGAATGAGAAAAAACATGAAATTGTAAATACAATAGTAAATTCAAGTAATATATTTACATATATACATATAATCTGAAAGATAACAAATAAGGACATATAGTATATTTTTTGCATCTTACTTCTACTTATTATAAAGACAGCATTTCAATTCTTCTTTGAAATATATATTTTAATACATTTTCACACTGATCACGAATTTTTGACATAAGTAAACCTTATGCAATAATAATTTTATTATCAAATTTAATATCAAATTTAATTATATTTTAATCAACTTTTATTTAATAGCTTTCGCGATACATAAATAAAAAGTTTTGTGAACCATCATTCAGCGAATTAAGAAATATTTACGTAATTTCATGCATATATGAATAAAACATAATTTAAATAATAACAAATATAGAATATATATCTTATTTCATGATGAAATCGACTGTAAATAAACATTTATTTTCTGTATAATTAATGTAATTTTATTTTGACTTTATTTTTAATAAGTTAGAAAATCAATATAAAGAATAATTTATATAAATAATATAATATAATATAATATAATATAATATAATATAATATAATATAATATAATATAATATAATATAATATAATATAATATAATATAATATAATATAATATAATATAATATAATATAATATAATATAATATAATATAATATAATATAATTTATTATTACTAAAGGATCGTTTAAATTTTAATATATTAAACCACCGGTTTAAGTCTTATGATAAAATTTTATTTTATATGTATTTTGAGAAACTGCAAATACGTTAAATAAATTTAATCTTTCATTATGGAAAATTATATAAAACGTTTAATAGCAACTATTAAAATTAATTTTGTAAATAAGAATTGAATTCTGTGATGATTCGGATTATTATATTCAAAATATTAAATTCTTAAATTCAGATTAATAAATTTAAAATATTAAATTAAGATTTAATAGCCACTAAAATAAATATGATTTAAAAAAATTAAAACTTACAAAAGTGCATAAAAGAAATATAATACAGCATTTGCAATAAATCACTCTTTTAAAATAAATATTTATTATTCTTAAGGCTTCATATTAATATTCAGATTTTCTTATTTATACTGTTGTATACATCGGTATGTATCCTAAAAATTTTAATTATAACTTTAAACAATGAGAAAAAATTTCAACCGAATAATAATTTATTTCGTGCATATTTAGATATATGGTGTTCCAGATATGGGGGTACTATAATAGACAATCCAAGATTTTATCATTTAATGTCTCTTTCTCCTCGTCCTCTATCTTTATATATGTATCTATCACTTTATGTGTCTATTTTACGTATATGTCGCAGTAAGGGACCGTATTATTGACGGCGTCACAGCACGTGACCAGCCGTCAAGGCCTAGCTTCGAATCGCCACGACGCTCCAGTTAGCCACTTGCAGCCGTTTGGCGTAGTTGTAAGATTCTGTCGGTCAGCACAGTTGAACAGTACAGAAAAACGCGACGAAATCTTCCTCTTTCATCTATCTGAATTTGGTGTCCATCGAAGTAATAGTGAGTGAATAGTAATAAGATTGAAAAGTGAGAAGATATTAAAGTTTAGATGGGAATGATTTGTAGATGTTGGAACCACAAGTGGAGGTGAAGAGCGTCAGTTCACCGAACATAAAGCAGCTTAAGATATGTAAACGCAACGCTGCCTTTAAGTATCGGAGTAAGCATCAATGATTTTTGTAGGAATGCATTTAATTTTTAAACTATATTTAAAAATGTAATTTTGAACGATCACTTCATTGACAATTATCCTAACGCCAATCTAAACAATTATTACAAAAATTCTAGAAGTATAAATATAATATGATTGTGAAGTAACTAAATTTAATAGCTTATTCCATAAAATCAAATAATTAAGTAAACAAAATATATAATCAGTTATTTATGTTATTATTTTTTTATTCCTTCAATAAAAAGATAGAGAAATGATTAACATTATATTTTCTCCTTTTTATGTTAAATAATAATATATATACATATATATAGATTCTAATCTATTATAATTAAAAAAGTATATCGCATGTTTTTATAATTCTCGGATAATTAAGTTATAAAAATTATGATATATTATTTATACTATACTAAGATTACATTATATTATACTAAGATACTAAGATTATATTATTTTTTATCAGATAATCAACTTATAACTATAAATTATCTTACAAATATAGTAATAAAATTTAAGACAGTATTTTCAATTAATATTCTTTGCGCTATCAGAACTATTCATTTTAACCAATGTTATCTAGATAACCATACTTTTTTCTGGATACAAATATAAAATCATAAATGTGGTAACTTTTTGTCTAAATATTTATTTCTTTACTAAATAATAATATGTAATGACATTAAACGTGTTATAAATCTTTATGACCGGTTAATTATAGTTTTTTTATTCATTGGTAAAATTGATATCTAAACCACATTAACAATAATAATTTAACATTTATTTATTCATTTTATTTTTATTTAGTACTGACTTTTCCTATTGATCTTATTTATAAAACTTTTTTTGAAGTACTTAATATTTTTATAAATATATTTTTACTTTAATTAATTAAATATATGTTAGATTTCTTCATTTTGAATTTGATTATATAATATTTATATTTTAACAAAAATTGTGATATTTGTATAATTTATAACATGCTTTTTCTATTTTTAATATAAATTGAAATAATTTGTACTTAATATACTTAAAATTAATTACTTAATTATTTAATCATTTGTGTATAATAATAGTGTAGATAATTAATAAAATGAAAATAAATGTTAATAAATTTTGTATTTAATTCAAGTATATCAAAAAGTAAGAATTAATCAGTGAATATAAAAAAAAATATATATTAAATTAAACTTTATTTTACCTTATATTTCTGTTTTGTATGTATAAAAAATATTAAAATACTTGAAGCACAATTAATACAATGCAAAGGATTTATTTTAATAATAAAATATTAATTTCTATCTAAGCTTTTTGATTTAATTAATATAATAACGCCAAAAATATTTATTAATATGTAAAAAATATTATAACTGGATATATAATTCGATAAATTATAGATTAATGCATAATAAATAATAAATAAGTATTTGGAAGTAAAAGATATTTAATTCTTATTTCTAATGACAGATGTTAAAGAATGAATTATACATACTGTATATTTAGAAATTATAATAATTACATTGTTATGAATTTGAACGATAATTTGTTTTATTTATTGTTAACGGTAATCAAACAGTAATTTTTATATAGGTTAATATTCTTTAAAAATATATAACATGCATTACATTGTTCGAAAGTACAAAATACTTACTAAGCTTATTCATATTTGGTATATTAATATATGTAATAAATTATTTAGATGTTCTTCATATACAGATTTGTATTCTATAGAATTAAACAATTAAATTATAATATTCTTTGAAAGCTACATAATTGTAATTATTTACAATTGATATACTTTTGTAAATATTTGAAAAGAATAATATAGCCGTAAATAAAAATTATTTACTTGAAATAACTTTGAAAAAATATATATACCTATTTAAGAATTAAAAAATATACAAAAGATTTAGAATATTAAATTTAAATATATACAAAATTTTTTAATAATTATATTTAAAATTCTGTTAAAAATTAAATTTAAGTATTTGTAGTAAAAAATTAATATTTTTAAAAAGTAATTGAATGCATAGTAGTATTTTTAATAATAAATAAAATAAAAAATAATTGTATAAAAAGTTGACATTAAATATTTATTAAAAATCAGTATAATACCATAACAATATTTCATTATCCGAATCTATATTACAAATAATGTGTAAACAAAAGCTTTAAAATAATATTCTACAGAATCGAACACGTAAAGCATAAGTAGATATATTATTTCCTTCTACGCGCAAATAAAGTAATTTTGAGAATAATTTTCTTACATTATTATGCTTTCGGGGTAAAAATGCATATTATGCAAAAAGGTCATAAACTTTAGTTTTTCATCATGGTAAAGGAACAATAATAGCCTTTTTTTAAAAAATACGTATATAATTTTAAACAATATTGACAGAATAAATTGGTAAAACAATTATAAAAATAAAAAATTATTAAACTTTTTATATATCCATGAATTCGGAAACATTTTAAAAATATCAACTAAAAGAAAAAATTAACAAATTAGAAGACAAAGAATAATTCCTATTATTTTAAATTTAATTTTAAATAAATAAAAAACAATTGAAATTAATAAATAAACTTTTGCAATATTAAATATAAGTAGTTATTTGAACAGTAAAGGCTTTAGAATGAATGAAGAAAATGTCTCACTCAACATGAATTAGTGACCTAACGAGATAATAAGTCAATTTAAAAGTAAATCACTGACAAACTAAAACTCTTGTCATAAATAAAAGACTGACATCAAGAGTATAAATTTACATAAATTTATTGTATTATATTTGTATTTCTTATATTAAACAGTATAGCATTAACAATTATAACTTATATTAACCAATAAGACTTAACGACTAAGCCATAACGACTTGAATCAATAATTATAATAACTATATCTAAAATCCTGTAAGAAACGTATTAATCGGTTAAAAATGTCAATGACGATCATATACGTAGCCTCAATCTAAATAAAGTAGATTTAATATTTCGTAATCAAAATCTTTATTATTATTCTTATATAATGCAATCAGCACTTGATAGCAATTATTAACATACCGATCAAAAATAAATTTTATTATAAAAGTTTTATTTAAATTTAAAAATTTCTATGTTTAATAAAAATATTATTTTTCAGTAAACCTATTTTTTAGAAACAGTATCTATTAACGTAACACAAAATGAATTTTTTATAATGCTACAATAAAACAAAAAAACTAACCAAATTGGTTATAATATGTTAACATATATCTAAGCAACTTGTAATATTCAAACAAAACTATTATTGAAATAATTAGTTTATTCGTAACTCGTAACTATTGAAATAATTTCACTTAAAATTAATAAACAACTTATATAAGTTCAACAGTCAAACTTAATATTACATAATATTAATTTCTATTCTATTCTTAAAAGTATTTTGTGTATATATTTTTAGTTATATAAATCTATAAGGAATTATAAATAAAAAAATTAAATAAAAATAATTTAATATTTCTTTTATATATTAATGTACAGTAAATAATTATTTTGAATGAAAATTATATAATACAACAGTCTAACATAACTAATGAAAATATTTCTAATAAACTAAATCGTATAAAAAATTTCAAATATAATTTATGTTACCGAAGCATGTTTAAATTTTACTTTATATTATATATTTTTATATTTTTTCCACTTTCGATTCTTGAGCAAAATTTTGATAATTATCAAAAAAAATCTATGTTATATATTATTAAGCTATTATAATAATTACAAATAAATAATTGGAAATTTTTTAATTTTTTATGTAAAAAAAGTTTAATTAAAAGTTTTTGCAATACCTATCGATGATAATGAGTATAATGAAACTTGTACTCAATAAATGTGATAATAAATTTATAATGGAATTTTTTCAATTAAAAACAAGACACATATTTTTAATGTCAATTTTACTAATTTATTAAAGATCATAAATGTATACTGCTGGACCAGTTAAGTATAATATATATAAATTATCTAATGTGTAATTTTCCACACGTAAAATTTTTTTATCATATTAAATGTTAACATAGCACAGTATTAAAGAATCTTGTTATTCGCATCTGTAAATTAATTAAAATTTATATATATATTTTTTCATAAAAATGAAAAAATTAATTTATAGTAATATTTTTCTATTTCTTTTACATTTACTAATGCAATTAAAACTTTTAACATTATAATAAATTGATGTAAGATGTTATCTCAATTAAATTAGGTGTTATAAAATAAAATTCATTTTACATAATACTTTCCTATATATTAATTTTTCGATAAATCCACAATAAAAATGTAATATATTTTGAAACAAATATTTCGATGAACATTAGAGTTTCTGCATTCTGTTAAATCCGCAGTGTATAAAGTTCGCCTTAGCTCGCCAACATAAACCCTCAGCGATTACCTAAATGAATGATTGATCTATCGTTGCTACGATGGTTACCGAATTTTACCTAGTAAAAGTTTTATTAACAAAAGAATTTACTCAATATTTCATCCACAACCAATGCTGCCAAAAGCCTATATATAAGTAGATATTTTCGGTGTTCCGTGTGAATGATATTTATTTTAAAAATTAGTGCTATCTCTTCAAACAAAAATTATAATATTAGGAAGTATTAAAAAAGTATTAAGAAGAATTTTATAATTTTTCATGATTTTACATGATTAAAAAAAGTATAAAGTTCATATTCAAATTTAGTAATTAATAAAATATATTAACATTAAAAATTGATTGAAAATAAATTCAATTCAAATATGATATTTCATAAAAATTATGCAATACATTATATTAAAATAATATATTAAAAATTGAAATCCTTTAATTAATAATTTGCTATATTATCATCTTTTTTATACAAATGTTTCGTAATGTCCCAATTTTTCAAATTATTATTTTAACTGCTTTATTATTTATAATTTTTAAAATGAAATAAATAGTTAATTTATCATTCTAAACAACATTTATTATGACATCTAAATATTAAGAGTATTTTTATGTCATTATTGTGTTACAAATCTTACCAATAACTTGTTCTACTAATAAATTACTAATAATTTACTTGTATTGGAATTAATATTGCATAAATAATAGTAATAAATAAATAAATAAACAAAAAATAGTTTTAAAAATATATATATATATTCTGCTTTTAATCTTACATTGTTAGCATTTGATAGCATAAACACATATGTTTCTAAAAATATATTATTAATGCATTTAAAATTTTTAATTTTTAATATCTAATATATATATATAAACTAGTAAGCGTATGATGTAGTTCAAAATTTTGTAGTATTACTAATTTCAATACCCTTAAAGCTGATATTGATCTTGATTATGGCTTTGTTGATTATCCTTACAATGTTTTTAAAACCCTATTCCTCCATATGCCATACAACTGTTTTTTAAAAATTAGAACAAAAATTGAATAGTATTCAAACGAGATTGTATAATTTAAGTTCGTTCTTGTTACATAAATAATTGATTTCAAAAAATAGTCACACTAGAAATAATAAATTCAATTTTTTATAAGGTATTTTGAAGAAATAAATTCGTTCTTGTTACATAAATAATTGATTTCAAAAAATAGTCACACTAGAAATAATAAATTCAATTTTTTATAAGGTATTTTGAAGAAATAAATTCGTTCTTGTTACATAAATAATTGATTTCAAAAAATAGTCACACTAGAAATAATAAATTCAATTTTTTATAAGGTATTTTGAAGAAATAATGTTAGCGATTTATTGATTTTGACTTTACAATCAATAATGTAATCGAGTGGTATTTACTTGAATGTAAAACAATGGAATCTGCTGATCATCCTTTAATCTTTTTTTTATCCGAATCCGGACCCCCCCCCCACCATCTATATTTTCTTACCTCATACGTTATTTAATTTTTTTTTTTTTTTTATAGCTTAAATTATATTCTAGGCAGATCTTTTTCACGCATTACATTAATTAATTAAGAATATATTTATTTTTACAATTATTCATTTATAAATATATATATTTGAAATATATTCATTTTGATAACACAATTTAAAAGGAAATATCTTTGACTTTAATAATTTTCGAAAGCATTATTTTATTTTATTGATTTAATTATTTTCTTTTTACCTTCAGAACGGATGGCGAGTAAACATTTTTTCATCAAATTATAAATCAATGCATCGACCTTATTTTTTTCACATCGAAAAAAACGCCTTCGAATAGCGTGTATTTCGGAAAGAAAAACGTCTCGAATATTTTTATTTACTAAGTCATTTCATTTTTTCTGGATACATAGCCTCATAGTTTCTTGTTAAACGGGCATCCTCACATAACGAACACATACTTTTTTTTCCATTCGGCCATCCCGTTTTGAGCTTTCGTGAAACTGCAAAACCAATTAACAGCTCGCATTCATCGTTGTTCACTTTTTTATAATACATTTTTCTTTCAATATTTTTATATAATTGTAAATAAAAAATAGTACAGGTAAATTATATTACAAAATATTATGTATTAATAACTATATATTTATACGTAATTTATGATATATATATATAATTTCTACATAAATTCTTATAAAATATTTAATAATAAAATAAAATATATTTCAAAGAACAATTATTTAGTACATAGAATTTAAAAAAGAACAGTGCAAAAACTTATTTATTTATTTTATTATTTGATTAAAATTTTATTTTTTTAATATTTATTTTTACTTATACTTAATTATATCAATAAACGATATAAATTAATTCAGTAGTTTTGTTAAGTAACTATTTATATTATACAATACATATATAATAATAATTAAACTTAATATACTCAATACAAAGTTTAAAAACATTGTGCAAATATTTGAAGTATAATTAGTAATCAATTGACGCAAAAGTTTTTACTACTTGGCTTTTCATTCTTAAATGAAAATAGTATCTTTTGAGAAATATATTTAGTATTTAATGATAGAAATCACAGAAAACTAGTTCCAACAAATATAGATTATAGTAAATCATGGAACAATTTAGAAAGCTAAATACTTTTTCAATACACATGACTCCTGAGATGTTAAAAAAATCTATATGAACTTAGTTTGTTTTAACCTGAACTCTTTAAACTCGAACACTTTAAAGATCATCATTTAACCTTTGGTAATTTTTTTAATCAGTATCAAATATTAATAAACACTGATTTTAAATTTTAAATGAATAAAAAAAATCGCTTTTAATTTTTTCTTTTAAAAAAGCAAATTACTTCTAATGTATTCATGGGCATTTTAAAAGTTCATACATTAAAAGAATGAGCAATTAAAAATGCGATCGTTTAGTTTATGATTTTTATTCAAAACAAGAATAAAAAATGACCATTTTAAAAATTGATTATAAAAAGAAATAATAGCAAATGAAATTTCTTGAAAAATATTTGAATTGCGTATATATTTATGATTATTGATATAATATAATTACAAGTTTTAAAAAACGATAACTTATATACTATCTTTTTAAAAAAAACATATCTTGTATACATGTATATTACAGTAATATTAATATTATTTTATTCTACTTATCGAAAATCATTATATAATCTTTATATTTATAATATATATATTTATATGCACATATTTATAGAAGTTATAGAATATAATTAATTATATTCTGATTTGAAACAACAAATTATTCTACGATAATTCAAATAATTCAAAATAGTAATTAATTTAATGTTTAGTAAAAATATATGCAATTCAGCTCTCGATGAAGAACAAACTGCATAATATTATTATTATATTATATTACTATATAATTTTAACTGTTAGAGTTAATAATATATTTATCCTCTTTAAATATTTCTTAAAATATGAAATCAGAAATTTTATTAACCATATAAAAGTTATATTTTAATTTGTTTAAAAAACTTCTCAGATTTTTTGATATCTTTTTATTCTTTTGATAAATTTATTAAATATGTGCCTCGGAGAGTCGCGTCTGTGCCAGTACCATATTATGTACGGTAAAGATGACTGCACGTCATCCACGTACGCGATCAGAAACCAGTTTTGAGACTTTCAATTAAAGGATTCCGTCGTAAAGTTCGTAAAGTTATAGGATCTCACGTGTGATAAAGCGTTAGACCGCATCAGACGTCACCTTCCTTAGTTTTGAACTCTCCGCTGTCTTGTACAGAATGGATCGTTTTCTAAGGTAACCTCCGATAATCCGCAAGAAATTTCGAAGCACCGTGAGTCTCGATTCATCGTACTGAACATGTCTTACACCTTACAGAGTTAAAGGCGTTTTTGACGTTCAATGTCACCAGGAGACATATCGGTCGGGAGAAATGATTTTCCCTTTCTATGCTTCGAGATGCCCCACCATTTGTTGGATAGCGTCGAAAATAGACTTAGCGGTACGCAAGCTGTACTGACTGTCTCTCAGAGTGGCTGTCTGATATTAACAGTCTGTAGGTTGAGTTGTGACAGCTTTTCCATAAACTTTTCAGTGGCGTCTAGAATGCCCAGGCGCCTATTGATGACGGAGCACACAATCATATATTGCCCCTGTTCACTAGGATAAGACATGTCTATTTTCTACGAGATTAAAAACTCTCGCCCTAAGTCCCGAATTGTACGTGGCGAGCAAGAGATAAGGATGGATCCAAACTATCGCCTTCGGCATCTCTGCCAGAAGCCCATCATGCCCTGCTACCCTATGACTTCTGGTTCAGCTTATTGCATTCTTTGAGCCCGTTATTGTAAACGGCGGAATCTTAGGACTAAATGGACCCTTCAAACGGGATGTGTGAAGAAGAGGGCATGGACGATACTATCCAACACGGACTCGCTTATGGGTGCGCTCTTGGCGTACGCTTTTAATTTGTGGGCGATAACTTTATACCCTAAACTCCACGGATCTCTGATGAGATCCCCCCCCCCAACTTTTTCCAGTGGTATTTATTAGCCTTGATGACAGTTTTTATGATTTTTTTTCACCACTAGATACCGGGCGATCATAGAAGAAGTGGGGACTTTCTTACAGTCCCTGTGCTCAGATCTTTTCAGCCGTTTGATGCGGTGGATTCCTCGAGAAGGATCTGTGTTGCCTTTGTCGCTTCCCTTTCGCTCTTTTTTTTTCTTTTTCTCCCTGCAAGTCTCGTTTTATTAACGTTTTCGATAAAATAAAGAGTGGAGACATTATTTTCCTTCGCATCTTCTAAATCGTCTTCTTCTCATAGTTTTCAAGGGCGTCGATCTTTCTCTGCAATATAGAAATTTCTTCCACAATGACTATGAAGATTTTCAGTTAGCAGTTTCGAAAGACTCCATCATTTTAATTATCAAAGTTTTTATGGTCGCAGAGATGCTTCGGTACTTGGTCTCCGCTCTTTGGGAGATCGGTCCAGACACGGAGGACATCTCTGTCTCCTCTTCTGTCACATGTTATAAAAACCGCCGTATGCTCTTTTCCTTTCTTCTTCCTCTTCCCACCATTTCCTTACAAGTGATCGGTTGAAATGGACCCTTCAACGGCAAGCTCTTCAGAAAAGTCCCGGAACAGGTGCCTAAAGAGATTATTTTAGATCTGAACATAACGCAGGTATTTATCACACTCTGGTACGCTATTTCCCCTAGACCCTCTGGAGTTTTCTGGAGCCAAAAATAAGGCGCCCTATTCTCTGTAGAGCTTCAAAAAGACGCCAGACACAATACCGCATTCATCTGCATACCCTTGACCACATTAGGCTATGGTCTGACCTATCGTCTTGTCTCCAGCTCTAGTCACTTTGACAAGCAGCCTCACCACCGAGAATTCCTTTTGGCAGCTGATGGATCGAACTGCACAATCATAACAGTGGTCTACCATTGGTTTAGAACTGATTCCCATTAATATGCTACATTCAAAATACCCTCATTCGTCTACATTCACTTAGCCACAGCAGTATCTCTTTTGTTTTCGTGAGATTTTCATGGCTAGCACTCCACGCGTAGTATGTGTATCACTGCTCACAAGATACACATTTATAGGACCCATGAAAAAATTAGCCGAGAAAGACTCGTTTATAGGGTCTAGGGCTTCGATTTCCACTCTGTGCACGAGCAGACTTATCGAGAGTATCCTCTCTCAAGAGCTCTTGATTCTTTAATAGAATGGCCTCTCTTATACTTCTCTGATACTTCCACATTCATTCTTAGGTTCCACTTCTTTAAGCCCATCATCCAATCAACTGCACGCAGCCGATATTTAACACGGTGTAGACAACGGAAAGAAATAGTTATAATAATAATAACAATAATAATAACATATTAATTAAATATATAACAAATATCAATATTCATAGTTCAAAGAGTATTAATCAACAGCTTAATTCAGACTATTATTTAGAGCTCTATATCAAAATTGAAATCACTCAAAAAACTAAATGATGTAAATTTTTAATAAAATCGTAATTATAATTGATAATTAGAGTACATTTTTTTATACTTAATTATAATATTTTTTTGTAATCATTTTTTAATTTTTTAAATTAAATACAATAAATTACACAGTGTATATAATAAAAACGGACTTTTTCAATAAATATTTTTAAATAAACTTGATAATCTTTGATTAAGATTTTGTATTAAGATATTAGGTGCAAATCTGGTCCTCTCCTTTCTCTTCAGTCCAATTACCTTAGTCTCACGAGCACTAGAAACGTTGGTTAACAAGCAGCCGATTGTATATGTATGAAAGTGAAAACTATACTTGCTGGTGATTGTACCCGTGATTAAATTATAGACTTACAAAATTAGATATTATATTTAATTGAAGTGGTCCAAAAATTACAAATCATATTATTATTGTATATACCAATATCAAATTACAAATCAAATTTTTATTATACGAATTATAAATTCATTTTTCAGCAATATATATAAACTTTATAACAATATGTACACATTTGTTTTCATATAATATTCTATTCTACAGTAGAAGTTTACATTATTAAGTAAAATTTAAAAAGTAAAGTGCATTCTAAATATTTTATTTTAGTAAACTAAACCTTTTAAGTATCATTAAAAATACTCTTTTTACAAAAATAAAGCGAGTAATAAGGAATAAAAAATATTAAAATAAAAATTAATAATAGCGAATACTACTACAAATAATTAAGAAACAAACCATTACTTACGAATAATTTTGGAACAATAACAAAGTTATAAAATTTTATATTTGATCAGTAACTGTTTTAAATCACTAATAATAATATATATATTACGAATTTAATTAATTCCATTATAAAGAAAAAGTAACACATAGGTATTTTTCTAAAGTAACATAATTATATTACTTAAAATCATAAAAATATTTTTAAAAATATAGTACAATATCATAGTAGTTATGTTTTGCATACAAATATATTACTAAATCTATATAATTATGAGATTAAATATCGTATTTATCAAAGCTATTTTTTATTCTAAATTGAAAAAAATGCCAAATCATTGCATTAATTTATTGAAATATTATGATATAAGGGAAATTTATTTATTTATCTATTATTCTTTAATATAATTTCAGTATTAGGCAATATAAAAAAATTTTACTTTATCTGATTGATTTTGTGTATTTATCTTTCAGTATTTTAGTTTGAACCTTCAGTATTTTACTAATATTCGTACATCTATCAAAAGATTAATAAAATCGATAGTAAGAGCAAAATTATAACTTTATTTATATATAAGAATAATGCTAAAAAAAGAAATAAGACATTCAGATACTGTATATTGAATCGATCGATGCAACCCATTTCTATGTACTATGCACTCTGAATAAAATGATTGTAGCCAATAGTCAAAACTTATTTAATTATTTCAGTAATTAATTCTATACTCATTTTAATTTGTTTTTCGTTAATAGATATTCCAGTATGTCAAAAATTTATCTTATATTCTTAATGTCCATCATATCTTATAATGTTTTTAAATACTTTTTTAATTGCAATCGTTGTAAATAGCTCTGTGTTCATATGTGTGTGTGTATGTTTGCACGCGCGCATGTGTAGACGTAATTTATTGTAATGTAGAAAATAGTGAAAACTAGGCTTCATTATTTATGATCCTAGTATTGACTACTTTTTGTGTAGCCGTCCGGATTGGATACGAACTAACTTATTTAATAAGAAAAATTTTAACATTACATACAATTGATAAAAATTCTTATGTTTTGTGAATGTAATCATAAAAATAGATGTATATCATTTTTTATAATGCTTGTATTATTGATAGTCTGTGAATCAAATTTTCAAATTTTTTTATTCTATAATACTGCGCGTTCTGTTTTTATTTTAAACTTACATACGTGTGTATCTTCTTAAAATGAATTTTTATCTAATTACGTAGTATTTTTATTAAATTAATATATTCTTATCTGTATTAATTATTGTGATCTGTATATTTTTATACATATTACATTGTAGTCACAAATAATGTTCTCATTTCCACTATTATATATTTTAATGTTGAATAAAAATAAATATGTGATGAAATTTCTAATTTTTGGTTATTATAAATGTTTTTATATTATTATCTAAAAATTACCGTAGAACTTAAGACCTTGAATATTACTTAATATTTATTATTTCTTAATATATATACTCATAAATATAAAACACTTATATAAAGTGGTGATAAATTCTATTCATTATATATTAAGTTTATAAACTTATTAAGCTAATTTAATATTTTAAACCATATACTTTGAAATATATAGTAAACATTTTTATTAATTAATTTTGTTAATAAAGCTGAAACAATTACTTTTTTGTACGTTATTGTATTTAAAACATTTTTTGTTTAAAAATAATTGTATGTTTAATTTATTTTATTGGTAACTAAATAATAAAATAGTATTAGCAAAAGTAACTAAATATATCGAATAAAATATATAATTAAATTATTTAACAAAATTAGTAAGAATATTTAGTGAAAACTATCTTATATTTTAATAAAAATAAATAATATAAAATGTTTTTTAATTAGTTAATAGTACAAATATTTTAAATTCAAATTTTTTTTAATAACTTTAATAAGAAATCATATTGTATTATTTGTCTGACTCAGTATTACTAATTTAGTTTAAGAATAATAGGTGCTGATTTAGCTCAATGAAAAAATTTGATGATATTGCAAAAATACACTATATATAAATACATTTGCAATAACTTAAATACCGATTAAATGCGGTTATTATCTATACTGTGGATGTGCACGAATGTGTTTTTTTACAAAAATCTATTTTTAAGTCAAAATGAATCAAAACTATAAAATGAGAAATATCTATAATTTTTTATTTACATAATACAGTCTTCAGTATTTAAAAATAATATACAGAAATAAAAACTATTTTAATTTACAAAGACAATACATACATCATTATTAATCAATTCTTTTTTTATATTTCAATTTATATTAAATAAATTTAAATGCATTAATTATTTTTTAATTATTTACTTATTTAATATTTTTAACAATGTTAAATTTATTTAATAATATACCTTTAAGTTTACATGATAAGACAGAGCGAATTAAGTTTTAATGGTCTATTTTTTTTTTTTTTTTAATAAGCAAAAAGGGAGGGTTGGAAACTTGCCAAGCAAGATCGTGCAAGATGTGGAAAGGAACACAAATTCTTCTGCTACTTATAGCTTTCGCAGTCAGGTTCCAGTTTTCGTTTCAACAGAAGCCAAGGCTTGGTGGTGCTGTCAATGTATTTAGTCGCTACGGATATCTTAGTATTAGCATGAGGGTGGTGCCACGGAATGACAGTGACACGTGGATTTTTCGTGAACCAACCCTTGACATTTTTAATAATCCTCACGCTGCGCCAATCAAGGAAAGTAAAACCACTGTTGTATTTGATGGAGATTTTCATATGGAATTTTGTGATAATGTTCGGCAACTTTTACAGGTATTTATTATTTATTTTGTTATTTACTTTAAATATAGAATTCATGAGAAACAAATATATTTAAGGCCGATATATATATATATATATATATATTATTCAGTCATTAAAAAAATTAAAATTTCAAGTGTAACTGTGATAAACGCGAAGATCTTTAGCTTTTAATGTTTTTAGAAACCGATTTTTTTGGTTTCTGTTGGGTATTTCAAGTAGGAATGTTTCACATAAATAAGAAACTAAATTGGTGAAACTTTGTTGATTTAAGGCATATTTTCGAGATTTCACATTTGAACGTTTGGAAAGACCGTGGAGGGCCTTCACTGGCAGTTGGTCGCGCGCAACAATAGCTAGACACCTTGGAATAAATTCGTCTTTCGTCACTGGCGACCAGTGCTACGTCCTTGTAAGAGTAGCACGCTTCCGTGAATCTAAGAGACTAATTACCGGCTCGGGAATTAATGCCCTCATGTTCGATGATACCGTCACACGGGAAGCGGACAATGTTACCATTGGTGATACGGCGAGCGTCATTCGCTTTATTAAAAATTTTGGTTCACATTACATAGCTGGCTATGTAACAGGAAATTCCTTATATCAGGTATTAGCATATTATATTATAATATTTAAAATGATTATGCAAATTTTTAATCATTTATAAATTGATAAAAATTTCAATAAAAGAATTTACTATATACAAAAAATGTATACTTATTATTAAATAAACTTTTGTAGTAATATTAATATTATTTTAGTTAGAGATATTTTGTTTAATTATTAGATTTATAATACTATTTAAATAGAATTTCAAGTTCGCTTAAAATCTTTTATACTAATAATTTAATTTTAATTTTTTCTGAAATACAAGTTTATAAAGACAAGAAATGTAAAAATATAAAGTGATTTTAATTTAAAAAATATCTTTTTATTTTTTGATAAAATTATATCAATTTATATAAATTCTCAAAAAAAATTTAATTATAAATAAAAAAAGATTGTTCAACATTTTTGTTGAAATCATTAAAATTGAACAGTAGATTGAATAGAAATCTATGTTCAATGCTTAATAATTAAGTTAAATAAAAAAACACTTGCTTTAAAATATAAGTAAATTTAAATTTATAATTAATATAAACCTTTAGTTTTTAGTATATTTGGCTTTTATTAGCAGTTGGAAACATCAGTTTTAAGTAGGTAACGGGAAATTTGTACAATAACTTCGTCAAAAATATTTCAAGAAAAGTCTCTTTTATGTAAATTTTGGTTAAGTTTATTACAATTTATTGATATCATTTTTGTTTCAAACCTTAGATATATTTATTATATTTAATATTTTAATTATTTTAATATAAAAAAATAACAAAAAACACCTAAAATTTAAATCTCAGACATACAGTAAATAACTTCAATTAAGTACATATCTATTTACAAGTTGAAAATTATATCATATATAACGATCAATAAATAATGAAGTAGAATATAATGCAGCACACAGGTAAACCTATGCGTATATAATATATATATACTAAATAATTAAAAACATGTATATCTTTTATTTTGACATTAATATTTAAAATAAGTAGATATTCAATTTATAACTTTAAATTAAATTTTTCATTTTAATTTTTTAATTTTTAAGAAAAGTTATAGCTTTGTTTTATTGTACCTTAATGTTTTTTAAAAGTTTATAAACTATATTTAATATTTAATTAACACTAAATGTAATAATTAATACTAAAATAAAGTAATTTTATAAGTTCCATGTATATTTTTAAATCCAAAATAATTTATTAACATTTAAAATAAACCTTTAATGTATATGCATTAATTGTATTTATAAATAAAAGTAGTTATATAAATAAATATAGTACTACTATATACAAATACAGGTCTTATAATTTTACAAAAATAAATGATTAACTATAATTTGCAGGTGTTCGTGTACAAGCCACAAATTTATCTCCGCATAAAAGAACGTTTAAAAACTCGCGGTGTGGCGGACCTTTCGACACTTGAACTGAATAATTATTTCTCACCGTGGTATGCAGAACACATGGGTGCTATACAATCAGCTTCTGGCAATCGTTCTGTTGAATCCTGGGCAGTGGAACAGCTTCGTATTCAATATTACATATTTACTTATGCCAGCCTTTTAAAACTTCATGGTGATGCATCTCTATTACGCCAACTTGATACGCTTCTTGAAAACGAAGCTTTACTTCAATTGCATTTACGTACTTTGGCACCGCTTTTTAAAGAACTTAAGCGTCGCGAGTGGTTCCAAGAAGTTATTGACAATTATTTTAAATTATGGGAAGTGAATATGTGATGATCTTAATTTGAGGTAAATGAGTTTAAAATACTCAATTTCTATATTTTAATACTAGATATGATACTTATATATTTACAATTGTTATCATAATTTTTATTATTGTTACTGTTGTTATAATTATTAAATATTATGATACTGTACATAATTATTATTTATAATGATGTTGATAGTGATAATGATGATAATAATAGTAATAACAAAAGTTAATTAGTTTGCTCCACTAAACTTCTTATAGAATAGGATAGACAAACATTTATTTTATAAATTTTGTATTAATGAAAAATGTTGACAATATGAATAAATATGACTAAATGATATTCAAATATTATATTTTTTTGTTGTCATTATAAATATTTAATGTTTAATTAATAACAAATAAATTATCTATGCAAATGTTTTATTGTATCACAAATACTATTTTTACAGGCAATACATCTTTAAGATTACTAATTTATTTCACTTCACTATTTTGTCTATTTTTCATTATACAAAAAATTTGACATTTAATTATATTAAGTATCAATCTATCTATTTAATAGAAAATTTTTAACAAAAAAAAACAAAAATGTTAAATAATATTGTGATATAACAATAAATATATATTTTCTTTATTTTTGAACAATAATAAATGTATGAAAATACTAATTAAATTTTTATGGAAAAATAATTTTATAAACTATAATAAATTGTTGGAATGAATATGGTTCTTATTGTATCAGTATTGCTTTATAATATAAATATTTATTATCCAAATTTATGTTAGTTGTTTATACTTTTTTTTATAAATTGTATAATAAATAAAATTAAAAGTATTAAATATGAAAGATTTATATAATATATGTATGTATACAACAGATAATAGATATTTACGCATTTTATAGTATTAAATTTAAAACAAATCATCTTAATTTTTTAACAATAATAGTTTTATGTAGAAAATTTACAAGTTGTAATGTAATAGAATATTTCAGTGGTTTTAAATTCAATTGTTAGAATGCATATTAACTATGCCTGTTATTGATCATTATAATTTTAGTTAATTAAAAATTTATTAATTATTTTATTATTAATGATAAAAATCTCACACTAATTTCCTTATCCAATTTCAACTGGATAAAATTTTTATCTTTAATACAACATATGTACTTAAAATATACTTGTAAGTTCAAAAATACTGTAGAAAATTTCTATTCTATTATATAAAAACTAATTTGTTTTTGTATATCTTATCGAATTTATATTTTTATAACAGAAACCTGTATACTTAGACTTAGAATAATTGTTTGTTATATTGCTAAGTTATAGTAAATATAAGATTAAACATTATGATTTAACATAAAGTAATATATTAAAATGTTTGTGTACATTTAATTTTAATAATGTAATAAATTCTATTTATCTATTGCTCTTTTAAAATATGCTACCAAATTTAGACTAGTTACATTAACACATAATTAAATCGATCTAATAAAACTAAATAAATGCAATTAATTTATATCTAATATGTAGTAAGAAGTAATACTAAGTTTTAAATGTTATTCTTAATGTGTATGATTTCCATAATATTCATTGAGGTTAATATTTTCATGAATGTATAAATCTAACTATTTTATAAACATTTTATATCATATATATACATAATGAATATTTATAATAATAAAATGGTATTGTTTATATCCATTTTATTAACTATTATTCTGATTAATATCATTACCACGTAAATATTTTTAATAGTTTTTATCAATCATTTTTTTTAAAAGTTGACATTTTTACGTTAGCTTGTTGATCCTGTCCTAATTTTTTTCCATTTACAACTAGCACAACTGGTGTATCAACTCGTAATGATTTAAAATCAAAACTCTAAAATTTTTAATTAAATAATGATTTATTAAACTTATCTAATATTGTTTTAATCGAAATTTTTTTTAAAACTTACATTATTTAGATACGTAAATTGGTGAGAAATCAAATATGGCTCAGCTATAGCAACAGAATCTCCAATACTAACCCCTTTTCCTTTAGCTAAATTATATACTGTTACTGCTATGCAAGTTTTTTCTTCATCAACAATACAAAATACACTATAATTTTAAAGAAATTTATAAGAACTTTGTAATTAGATTTCTTTTCAAAATATACTTACAATGGTACAGAATCAGAATCTTGAATCCAACAAACAACTTTTCCAACTATTACTTTTCCCAGATTAATACCAGGTGCTAAATTCTTTAAGTGAATTAATTCTAACTTTATGTGTTTATTTGCCAAAGTACGATATCCATCTTTATATAGTCCCAAATGTTTTTCATTCAAACCCTAAATATTTTTAATATGTATATAAAAATTAAATTTTAACTTTATAAAATAATAATTGAAATTTACTTGAATCATATGAACTAATTTTTTAAGTTTAAATTTTCCTTTAGTATCTATTGACATCTGAACATTTTTAAGATATTTAATTAATTCACATTGTTTCTCTCGTGGTGTTTCCCATGTAGGATCTAATACTGTAGCTTGATATAACGATTCTAAAGCTAATTTGTATTCTTCTTGATATTTTAAAGCCTTAAAGAATACATGTGTTTTTATTATAATTAATATCAATAAAATATTAACATCAAAGTATATGTGAAATCATACCATCGCTTTATTGTAATGTAAATCTGGATTATTTTGAGCAACAGAATCCTTTTCCTGTAATATAAAAATAGAATGTTATTTGATCATATATGTAAAATACGTTATGTACATTAATATTGAAAAATATAAATTATAACTAACAGCTTGTTTATAAGCTGACATACAAAGGCGTAATGCAGATGGATTTTGTGTTTCTGTAAAAAAAGAAGATAAGTATGCATTTCCTAAAATAGACCAAGATGTACCATCAGATGGATCTAAGCTTATAGCTTCTTTTGCATATTCAATTCCTTGCTGAACATTTTTTATTTTTTGATCATGACATGATGTAGGTTCTTGTCTAAGAACCATTGATAAATTTCTTAAAGATACTTTATTTCTTCCCTATAATTAATAACTCTTGATTTAAATATTAAACCAGAAATTTTTTAGTTATGCAATGAAATATATTTACATGAGGTAAAGCGCCAATGAAACAATTTTTGGCTTGTTGAATATCATCATTTTTCCAATAGCATTCTCCAAGCTCATTCCAAGCTTCTATTAATTTTGGTTCAAGTTTAACAGCTTTACTTAATAATTCTTCAGCTTGAGGTATAAATTTATCAGTTACATTTAAAGCTTTTCCCTTAAGATAATAATATTTTGCTCTAGCTCCATCAATTTCATAACCTTTACATTCATCAAATTTAATTAAAGTATTTTTTAATTCTTTTTCAACATCTTTGTTCTTATTAACTGCACTTTGTAGAGAATGAGTTTTAAAATAATGATCCCGGAAAAAATATAGTCTTTTTACTTTATCCTACAAAAATAAAATAAATTCAAAGAAAAATGATGAGAATTAATTATTTTTAAAGCAGTATTTATAAAATCAATAAAAATACCTACTGTCAATACAATAATTGGATCCTCTTTAATAACATTACCATCTTGTGCTCCAGCAACAATTTTATCATCAATAACTGTAGACATTTTTCAAATATGATATATTAACATTATTTATTTATCATTTCAATACAAACTGAAAACAATATACAAAATGAATTGCATACAGTTAATGTAAAGTAATAGTCATATAAATATATTTGTACTTATTCATGCCTACTGTTAGTTTTGTACTTTAAAGTTTCAATACACTGATATTTAGATGAAAAGGCATTAATATTAAATCAAATATATAATAAAGAATTTAATAGGTATTCGGTATATTTATTGATCAATTGATAACACAAACTATATATTTATAAATCAGGAACACGTCACACATAACACACATATATATATATATATATTATTTTTAGGTTATAGACTTCTCAAAAAAAATGATCGTATCAAGCATACTAAAAAGAAATTCTTGAAGTTGTAAATTAAAAGTTATTACACACATAATTATAATGAGAATACTATATTATGGATTCATTTTAAAAAATATAATTATATTATTGTAAGTCGCATTAATTTAAATATTATTCCTAAATCCATCATATTTCATTTTAGATGAACTTTTCAAATTGAATAATTATATAACTCTTTATTTACAATCCATTTAAATAACATTATGTTCTGATTTATAAATTTCAATATTATGAATTCGCAATAAATAAACGAAAAGTGATGAAAGTTCTCATAAAACTGAATAAGCCGTAGACAGAAATTGTCGAGTTCTAGATCAAATTCAGAAAATATCGAAAGATACGTTCTGTGAAATATAATACTATAATAACTAATAGTTACGGGTTTTCATTTTGAACGTTCGTGTGTATCCAATCTCCAAAAATTTCATGTAAATTTACTTTATCAAAACTATACACAATGCTTTTCCAACGAGAGTATTAAAAAAAATATGTACAAGCCGTAAAGTACTTATAATTTTTATTTATTTTCCTTATACAATTTTTTTACGGGATCAGTATGAAATTACTACTTATTTTTCCTTTTTTTATTTCCTCAACAATTTTTAATAATTTACTTTTGTAATAATGTATTGTAAATATTATTTTTAGTATTTTATCCAGGGAATTTTATCCAAAGCTTGTATAGATATAAAAACGATGTTTCCAGTTAATGAATTTTATTTATTTATTTATACAAGTAATTGATATTTGTAATTGACCCTAGGACTTAATATTATAACGTCAATTATATTACAACGATATATACTTTTATTTTTAAAGAACGAAACACGAATGATTTTATTAAAAAATAATGTGCATATTTTTTATTATAAAATATTTAATTTCTATTTCTGCAACCTTATTCATATTTTCTCAGTAAAAGAATTTTGAAATGTTTATGTGCTGCCACCTGTACGAGGAACAAAATATTTACCTAACAATACTTCTAAGTAAATAATGTTAAAAATTTATGGTTGATGAAGTAAATAATTTTAATTTTCTAATAATACAATATTTTATTTTGTTATAATATATCAACGTTATTTATTAGTATAAAAAAATTTTCTCTTGAACAAGTTTTTTTCAATAATAATAATATGGAATCAGCTATTATACATTTAGAACAAAGTGTAAGTTAAAATACTAATATTTGATATACAAAAATTTCTGTAATGTAAATTAATTTTTATTATATTATTAATAGTTGCAAAAAAAGATATATTGATAAATAAAAGTTGAGATTTTATTATATAGTACAGTTCTTTTGTAATTATTATTTTTTATTTAAAAATAAAGGTTCAAAAAGCTGATGGAACGCTTGATATGATTGCTTGGCAGATAAATGCCTTTGAAAAAGAATTTCAAGATACAGAATCAGAAGTTAGTATTTATCATAAAACTTTAATTGTATTTTATATAACTTAGTTAATCAGTTCTATTTATATTTTTATCAATAAATCTTATCAGCCAGTATCAGTGTTACAATTATTACGTTCAGTAACTCAAGTTAAAGAAGAATATCGGATATTAAGACAAGACATTCATGAAGTTCAGCAAATACAGAAACAGCTAACAGATTCTCTTAGAGCTCAGCTTTTACAAGTTCATGGACATTTTAATATATTGCGAAATAGAATTATTGGTCATAATAGAACTCCTCAACTGAAGTAAATTTAAACAACTAAATACTAATAGTTTAATAAATTAATGATTAAAATTACTTATTAATATATTTAAATAATTATCGATTTAGAAACTACAGTATATAGTATAATTTTATATCAAGTTAAGAAATTAAATTTAGTCTATACATTTTTGATAGATTTTTTTTAAGATGTAAATTAATAGTTTGATCATTTATATATTATACCAGGTATATATATATCATTTAAATATATATATATCAAAGTTATATATATTTTTCTAATATATAAGTTTAATATAAAATTAATTATTTAAATTCAATACAAAATATAAAAGGATTATTATGAATAATTATTAAATTCAAAAATACCAGATATTAGTTGAAAATAATTGTTTATTATTATTTATAACTGAATAAGTAAGTAAACATAAATTTAATAAATCCATATTCAATTAGATTAATTCTTCCAGATTTAATTAAATTAATTCTTCCAGATTTAATTAGATATTAGATAAAATTTATAAAATGCATTCTGGTATTTCTAATTTTAAAGTAATCAATTTTTTATTTTATGAATAATAAAAAATAAAATAATATATATTAAAAAGTTAATGAATAAAAAATTTTGAATTCTTAATCTTAAAAAATTTTGTTATTAATATTTTTAGTAATATTTAAAATCTACTGATTCTAAATATAAATAAATTTTTGTAGATTTATATAATAATTTATTACTTATGTAATAATAATTAAATTTTAACAGGCTCTTAAGAACTTATTATAATAAAATGTAATATAATTGCATATAATTAAAGAATTTTTTAATATCTGTACATGTATTTTATTGAAGACATACAGGTTTTTAGAATTACTATGCTGATTTAATATATATAAAGAATCAAATGTTAATTAGAAAAATTGGTTATACATGTATTTAATTCAGCATTTATAAAAGTTATAGTCACAATATACAATTTTTATTAAAATAGGGTTCAAGAAGTAAAATTTTCATAAAATTAACTTTATCGAAATGCTAAAAAATGTTTATACATTCAAAAACTTCAAACATATAGATAAATTATTATTTTTTGATATTTTTATATATTAAAATGAAATGGCATTCACAAGTTATTTATTAAAGAATATTCACATTTATTAAATGGATTAAAATAATTATGAATCCATCTTTCTGTGTTATTCAATTGAATATTATATTATACTATTTTTTTTCTTGATAAAATAATTTAAACTAAAGATTAGTGTAAAAAATAATTTATTCATTCAGATTTTTATAATTACGAATTTAGAATATTATTTATTATTAGTTAAAATTATTCTGTTTACATTTATTACTTGAATTGATTCAAAAATTCTTATTAGAACTTTAATACTACTAGTAATACAATCAAAATAGCTTCGTTTTATAATACCTCGCGTTAAATAAATGATCTGAATTTCAAGTGATACAAAAAATAAAAATTTCAAAAAATTAAATACATACTAAAATTTTTCAAAGTTTAAATGATTTATTACCGTCATATTAATCAAGAGGTGTCATAGTTGTTGAGCTACAAAACGATTCGTTCAATTGGTGTAAAAATATTTTAAAAAATTTTATATCATTAATACTGTCAAACAGTACTCACAAACAACTACAAATTAATTAATTTGGCTTGGTATGCTGTACATGGAATATTACATTTCGATCACTGGATAACAATATTTGGTTTACAGAGCACATCATGCACTTATAATTCTGCCTCATAGTAAGTACAATTCAATACGAAGGAACACTAAAACATTAGTTAACAACTTTCGAACGACTTTTCGAAATCTACTTTCGAATTAATTTTGCTAAGAGAAAATGTTTTGTTTTGTCTAGCTAAAGTTCCCTTTACACGAGCTTCAATATTTCGTTCTAATTGTTTTAACATTAAATATATATGCTTATTCTGTAAAAAGCATCTGTTTTGATGACACGATTTCAAAACCTGCCATTTTTTTTAATGTAGTACGAAACTTTATGTTAATGTTTATATTAATGTGCCCCCCGCTGCGCGTACCCGTAGGGATTATGGGATCCGGAAAAATCCTGCCCGAGGTCCCGTTAGGCTGAGTGCATAAGGATACGAGCCGCGGTTTCCCCGAGCCTACATGAGCAGGTTCTGGGGGAGACCCAGGGTTGAAGGAGGAAGCCGATAAGAAAGAAGGATCTAGAGGAGAGAGGAGTCCCGAACAAGAGCTCGAAGAGAAAACTTTCTCCACGCGCGTTCCCTTCGCCAATATACGTCTGCTACTTACCCCTTTAACAATATTTCGTTGGCATCTTTTTTTTCCTACCTACCACCTCTCCCTCCCTTTGACATCGATCGTTTGTCAAACTCTCAAAAATTCTTCATTTTATAAATTTGTTACTAAACGGATCGTATATTTCAAAATAAACGACAAACCTCAAATTTATTAGTTTATAAATTAGTCTTCTATCTTTTCCCATTGGAAAGTATACGGAAAGATTTTTCGTTAAGAACAATGTCTCAGAATCGTTCATTTAAATGTTAGTATTGTTTCCTACGCGGGTGAATTTCTGGGTTCGCGGTGAAAGGAACGGATACGTGGTGGGTGGAAGGTGATTGATTACAATATTTTATGTTTGGTTGATAGTCTTTTATTATACTTTGTTCGTCGACACTTATCATAATAATTGTCTTGTCCTCGGTTGATAATTGTCCTCTCATTAGTTACCTATTTTCCGGCTTCGTCACAATCAGCTGTTTCTCAAGTGGAACCATCAGCTCAGTTTCGCGTCAGTTGTTGATGTGTTCGATGGTTGTGTGATTTTGGAGGATATTAAATGCACTGCTTTGCAATTTCTGTGTAATATCGGCCGGTCGCTCCGGCAGCGCCTTTCCATGATCAGCTGCTTTATTTCCGAAATTCCGATTTGAAATTGGCGCAGTTCAAGATGGCGGTGGATCCAGTCGGTAATGCAGGGTCCCAATTTAGGCGCAGTTCCAGATGGTGCCGCTCGAGATAGTGGCGAGTCGTATCGCTAAGGCAGAGTATCACTTGTCCTCTCGCCCCTCTTGTGTGGGATTCCGACTCGTATCGTTGAGCTCACCCCGTTGGTACCTGGACAGCTGCCTGTCCTATAATTGTCCCGGCTTCTGCTGTTGGAGAATCGTACAACTCTCTCGCCTTGCTTCATAGCAGGCAATCCCGACGTCGTCCACTTGGCACAGGGTTGAGTTACCTTCTGTAAAATTATAGGTTCTTCCCACGGTATCACACCCACTCACGATCGGTCGCGCACTTCTCTATTGCCCGTCACTTACGTCCCTTGTTCACCCTTCGGTGCTTCACTCGAACTCTCAATACAAAATTCGTATTTCGGCGTGTTTGTGAGATACAAGGTCTCCTCGGCTAACGAAAATGAACTGATTTCCCGCCTCCTTGCCTGATACGCGCGCCGATTTTTTTATCTCAGGCGGGGGTAGTTACGCCTCCTTTTCTGTTGATCGTCCTTTGTTTTCCTATCGCGTTCCTTCCCCGCTCGTTTGTGCCTTCCCTCTTCCCTTCGGGCCTACCCACTGGTTACCACCCCACTCTCCCCATTCTTCTCCTCTCTGGTGTTTGTCATACTCTGTACGACCTCTTCCTCCTACCATCTGTAACCAGGGTAATTCCTTGTCAGGGTATCCATCCCTGCTCTTCCTCTCGGTAGAACCCACTTTCGAACGCGGATTCTGCCGGTTGGAAAAGGTATCAAACTCCCATCATGCGATCGACCCTTTGATTTCAGCTGACTACGATTTTTGCCTCGCGGGCATCCCCGCGAGACGTAGTTAGTTTCCTTCGCTAGTTATTTTCCCCTTGCAACCAGTTTAAGGGGTTCACGCCAGTGACTCCCTCCTGCAATCCACAATAGAGCTGCTGATGCCAATTGGGTAAAGAATCATCTTACCACTGCCGCTGCGCTGTCTCTGTTCGACTAACACTTGAACACGACGTCGCTAAAGTACGACAAATCCAAAATCGCGGCGCACTAGCTTCACACGCCACTCAATGGCGTCGTCGGCGCTGCCACTTGTGTATCGCCATTACCACGATACCTTCCCTCTGGCTGGCTCTGCTCGTTACTCGTTAGCGTCGTCTTGCAAAGTGTATATGACTACACCAGTTTTACGTTGTTGTTTCTTGTTGTATCGGCGTTGGCGAGGTGTGCTCTTTTCGGAGCCAGACTGCTATTTGGCAGCATCGAGAGTTGGAAGCTGGCTCTTGGGGTAAAGCTTGGGTTCGATTGGGACCGCAAGCTGCGCCCGCGTACTAGTTCGCGGTTCATCTTATTTTTCAGTATATGTTACGACTATAATAATTTTTTGTTTACGATGCTTGTAGTATTTGTACGCCAACTTCATACATGAATTCTTAATAATACAGGGAAACGGAGAGAAACCTAATTGTTACGGATGGCGTGACTGCTGGGATCAAACGTGCGAGACAGATGTCTAAGTGAGGGAATTTGTATTTGTGCGTAATATGTATTTGTTTGTACTTCTATATTTTAAGCAATGTAAGAAAATATTGTCGCTAAAATAAATATTGTAATAAGAATAAGCATAAGTTGTGAGCGATGATTTAGAAGGATAAGAATAACTAGAGCCATAAGGCGTTAGAAATAGGATATACGCAAAATAATTAAAGTTTATAGATATAAATTATGATAGTATGTATACAGTTCGGAGAGACGACGGTAGACGTTATAAACAGAACAAGCGGAACATTTTTAAGAGAATATAAACGGCCAAAAATCGACAATTCTCTGCAGAATTAAATTGCACCAAAAAAAAAGGTAAATCCGCAGGGGCTCGAAGCCTGACAGCGGCCAGAGGACTCTCACACCCACCCAGTCGGGTTTCAAGAGCCACCCGTAACACAACAGGGGGTCCGAGGCCGATAAGGGAGGTCCTCCGCATGGGAACCGCCCACCTCCTCCAGGCCGAACGCCATAGCCCTAAAGTAAACGGTAAGGCGGAGCTAGGCCCGACGTGGTCAATACAAACCCTTCACAAAGAATTCAGCCAGTTATATCGTGTGGTAAATTTCCTGGGGCGGAGAAAAGAGAAATATAAAGAGAAAAAATGAAAGATACGGGGCTCTTCTTTTCCTGGATGGAATATCCTTGCCCGAAAGGAAGTTTGCGGAAAAGTCGTCTCTCGCGACCATCTATTTGTCTTGAATATATATGTAAATATTAGAATAAAACAAATAAATACACAAAAAGGCAATTGAGCAGCATGATCGTTCATTTACCCTCCCAAACATCCCGTAAATCAAGAACACTAATAATTATTGTTTTTATTGAATTTAAAATTTTTATTTATTAATTATTAATCGGCTTGAGGTATAAAAAGCTCTATCGCATGAATGATTGAAAAAGCTTTAGTACGCATGCAATGTACAAACAATAAATATTATTATAAATGATACGGAGTCCTATCCTTGTGTGCGCGTGGAAATCATTTCGATATTCTCAAGGGTGCATAGCCAGCATAGGCTTTCGCTAAACAGGCGTCCCCGCAAAGCTATCATCATTGTCGTTTATTCCTATATCCATTTTTCTTTTTTTTTTCTTTTTCTTTCTCTTACTTCTTTTCAACTTTATCATCAATTACATTAAGTTACCTGGATCCAACGAGTGAAAAAACGTTATCATCTTCATCATTTGTTATTAAATTATCATTCGTTACATCTAGATAATGCTGAATGTTACTTTACGGCTTAGGGAGACTTTGAAGGGCCTAGAAATAGAATGTGCCTAACACGTTAATGGTATAAACACCCTGAAATACCGTGGCCGGAGGATACGGTTTACAGGAAGACGGAAAGATTCCTTATACGAAGCCAGCGTAAACATCTTGACATTGTACTCCGGACGGAGACTATGAGCGCATGTTCAACAAAGTCTTTATTCGGAGAAGGGCTGAAAAAATTTTCCCCAGTAGAGGAATTGAGGTTTCAACATTTCGAAACAAAGACCTATTTTCCCGGTCTAAAGTCGTGGTATGCGAATCATAGATGTGGGCACAGCATCCATGCATTCATTACTGATACCGAGTTCGTTGCTTTGCCTTTGGTATTCATTGTCTTATATTTTCTTTACTCACTTGCAGTGCATTTGCAAGAGTGAGCGCCTGTTATCATATCTAGTTCTTCAAATTTCACGGATCATTACTCATGGATTACTTACGCGGTTCACGAATCACATCGGAGTCACTAATTTGAAGGTTGTGGTCATTTATTATTGTATTTTCCAGGTATGGATTCACTTTTCACTCAGTGACTCGTGCTATGAAGTGATGCCAGCAGATTATCCAACGGTATTAGTGGGAGAGCATAACATTAAGATATAAATGGAGATAATTAACATAGTGTACGCGCAGGTACAAGCGTAGTGATATGCATTGTTATAGTATTTATTGCAGTGCGAGTTTTTCGGGAAAATCCTATTTCCCGAAAACATTCGCTATAGAATGAAATATTTTCTTTTTCATCTGAGCTATACTCATAAAAATGTTTATAAATATTGTATTAAAAGGTAACTGTAATAAATGATTAAATAATATTTTTCTACAATACATTAGCATATATTAAGTTAAGGATGATTTTCTTCAAATTTCTCCTACTAAAATTATGACTCATAAAACCCTTCAGTTCGTATTATACCTTATCTAAATATGAATACATATATATGTAAAATAATTATTAATTGTTTAACGTAGGTATTTGAAGCTCATATTCGTATAATATAACATTGTTCAATTTCTTTTTAATTTCTAAAAATAGAATAATAAAATAATTTTAAAAATTTAACAGACATGTATTACATCCAGAAAACAAATTGTTCATTTAACAATATAAATGTAATATAAACTAAATTATATTATAAATCATTGAATTATTATGCTTCTAGCTTTAAAATTTATATTTTTAATAAAAATTTTTTTTCTTAAACAATCACTATTAAAGGGAAGGCCTTTTTTAAATTTCATATTTTATTTAAGAGCAAGTTACTTTTATTACAGTTAGTTCTATGTTCTCTATTAAAATTAACTTACTCACTTTCTTAAAATAATTTATTAAATGTTTCATAAACTTAAACTTAATTGTCAATATAACTTCATAATTAATTGTAACTGTATATAAAAATTTATTGCTAGTTATAATAATTCATTATTATGTTTTTTCTTAATGTCAATCACAATCTATCAAAAATTGTTCAAATAAGTTTCCTTTTATTTATTTAAATTTTTCAGTAAAAACATATACAAAAGAAAGAAATTAATAGATAATTTATAGTTTTTTTTAATTTCGTAATAAATTTAATCAAACTCTTATTTTAATACAGATATATATTTAAATATTAATATTTTTAAATTAAATATTATATTCAAAATATTTTAAAGTAATTTTCAAGTTAAGCAGTTTTGTTTTTAATAAAATAAGTTGTTGGATTAAATTTAATATGATTTTAAAGTAATCCATATCCGGTTTTGTGCTCTAATAACTTACTACTATTAGCATAGTCATCGATTAACGGCATGTCAACCTGGTGTGAAGAGTTATCCCAGTGATATAGGCAGTGTGGCCTTAGTATTCACCGACTATTTTCAACATTTGCTTTTCCCTCTGGATAGTATCAATGCTAAATTTTGTGTTGTTACTTAACGTTTTCAGTAGTTAAAAAGACTTGAATCTCTTAAGATGGTAAGTAATAATATTTTGAATATAATTATAAAATTTGAATTCGTTTCATTATTATGGTTGATTCTAAATTAAATATTGTTAAAATAAATCAATTCTTTTTAATGTACTTTCCTTACCCAACGTCATTTAACCATAATAAACAGTTTGATGAGATAAATAGGACTTCATTAATATAAGATTTTATATAACTTGCACATTTAAAAAAATAAACTTTTTAAAAATATAGGTAGAACTATAAAATATTTTTAAAAAATATAGAATACAAACTCATAAATATATAAGTAATTATTTATTATTATATTATTCTATAATATAAAAATTGTTTTCTTTAAAACTTATTTTAACGTATAAAAGTATTTTACTTATATAAGTAATAATAATAACAAAGTTAATAGTATTATATTTCTTTATTTGAATATAGTTACATTATTTTAATATTGGTTCTTAATCATTTTTAATTTCAAACTTATATATGAATATAAAAAACAAATATTAAATATAAAATTTAGTATATTATTCAACATTTGGATTAAAAAATTTGAAACTGAAAACATCTAATATTATAATATTGTAAATTATATTATTTTTATGAAAAATTTGCAATAGTGATCAAATTTATTGATTGATTTCTTTTTTAATTTACACACACCATTGTAAATTCTTTTTAATTATGTTTATTTAATTTCCATTAAATGTTGAAGTTCCATGAGCTGTTGATACGTTATGATAAATTATATTAACATCAATAGAAGAGAAATAATTGCGTATTTCTTAGAATGCTTCATAAGCCTTTTCTTTTTTATAAAAGTATTACGCATTGCACCTGGGAAGCTTTTTTTTAATAATAATTTCTCTAAATTATTTTTAGCAATCTTATTTCCAAATAAATAATTTTTATTCATTCGTAAATAGTTTTATTTTATTGTTTATATAATTTCGTATAATAATATATTTTTATTATTATATTATTAACTGTTAAAATATATTATAATAATTAAAATTTATTATATTTATATTAATTAATAAATAAATTTATTAGAATTATATTAATTAATTTTTTGTATAATAATTAAAAAATTATGTCGTTTAAAATGTTACATGCTAAGTAACTATATTATGTAACTATACACAGGTTGTTACGGATGGCGTGACTACGTGGAGCGAACGTGCGAGATGGATGTCTAAGCGAGGGAATTTGTAATGCGTATTGTGTATTTATTTGTACTACTACATTATAAGTAATTTTAAGAAATACTGTCACTAAAATAAATATTGTTTTAAGAATTAAGCGTAAGTTGCGAGTGTTGATTTACAAGGATAAGGACAACTAGGGCCATAAGGCGTTAGAAATAGGATATACGTAAAATAATTATAATCTTATAGATTATAAATTATGATAGTATGGATACGGTTCGGAGAGACGACGGTATACGTCATAGGCCGAACTAGTGGAACATCTTTAAGAAAATGTAAACAGCCTAAAATCGACAAATCCCTGCTGAATTAAATCGCACCAAAAAAAAGTAAAGCCGCAGGGTCCCGAAGCCTGACAGTCACAGGGGCTTAAAGCCTGATAGCCGCAGGAGCTTGAAGCCTGACAACGGCCAGAGGATTCCCACGCCCACCCGGTCGGGTCGCAAGAGCCACCCGAACACGATAGGGGGTCTGAGGACGATAAGAGTTGCCCTCCACATGAGGACCACCGACTTCCTCCGAGGTCGAGCGGAACGGGCCTAAAGTAAACGATTAGGTGAAGACAGGCCCCGCCTATCGAACTATAGTAATCGGTCTAGGCCCAACGTGGTCGGCACGAAAGGGACACGACTCCCTCATCCCGTCCACGAATTTGTCGACCAATTATATCGTGCGGTGAAATTCCTGAGGCGGTGAAAAATAAAATAAAATAAAGATATAAACAAAAATATATATTAACGTATATAAATAAAAGCAATTGTGTATTCGTTATTGATTATTTACCTTCTTAAACATCCCGTTAAACAAGAACATATGTTGTATTTTAGTAATTGTATGTAGTAAAAATAAAATAAATTATTTTACAGGATTTCATGGTTACTATTATACTCGGAAAATTTTTTTATTTTGCTTACATAATAAGCATAATAAGAAAATTTCTGTTTGTTGAGGTTGCAGCACACGGTAGATTAATTGAACCACCATCAAGAGCTTCAATGTGGAGATATGGATTTCACACACCACATAATTATAATGATCATGAACTGTATTGTGGTGGTTTTGTAAGACAATGGCAACGTAACAATGGCAAATGTGGAATTTGTGGTGATGCATGGGATTTAAAGCCTGTAAGATATTTATTTCCACAACTTTATTATTGGATAAATAACTATTCATTTCTCTGTACTACTGCAAGTTTTCATTAAAATAAAATTTGCTATATAATATAATATGCGATATTATATATAATTTTTAATTTATAGAAATTCATATTTCGTACATTTTATTTATTGCGTCTTGCTGATTGTTACAAATAAAATTAATATATAAGGTTTTTTTCAATTTTAAATTTAAAAATAACTATATCATAAATTTCAATATTTATCATTTTATTAATATTATTATAATAATTATATGTGTTATATTTCTAATAACAAATTGCGTATTCAATTACATTTTTCAATATATGCGAAATAAATAAATTTATAGAATTTGTGTAAAAACATTATGGAAATCATTTTTAAGGTTGGATGAAATTAATTGCATATTATTATTTTAAAATTGTATGTTCAATTAATGTTTATGGAATTAAGAATCTGAATCGTATTTTATATAGTACAAAATATTTGTGTCAAGTGATTTTATAAGACTTATTATATTTTTAAATATTCTTTGATAACATAAACATTCATCGACTTATTAGATATGAATGCTCTTAAAATTTTAAAGTTTGTTCTTTAAAAATAAAAAAAAAAAATAGCCGCGGCCGCATGAAATTGGAGGTAAATATGGCAAAAGTATAATTGTGCGACGATACCCTACTGGCGCTACAATACCAGTAAAAGTTGAGCTTACTGCTAATCATCGTGGTTACTTCGAATTTCGAATATGTTCACTTCAAAATGACGGTCAGGATGTTACACAAGATTGTCTTAATGAATATCAATTGAAGGATGAAAATGGTACTATTCGTTATTATCCTGAGGCAGGCAATAGAATCTTCATATCATATTACAAACTTCCAGAAGGATTAATGTGCAAGCAATGTGTCTTGCAGTGGCGATATGTTGCTGGAAATAATTGGGGAGATTGCGGCAATGGTACAGGTAAGTCGTGAATAGATTATTTAAAATAATAAGATAATTATGAAATGTATTTAATTAAAAAACTAAAAAAATGATTTTGTTTATTCAAAAAATGAAAATCTATAAAATATTTTAAATTTTTCTGTTATATGAAAATTTGAAATAATTATTAAATATCCGTATATATAAATTTAACTGTTGCAATCTTTTAGAATTAAAAGAAATGGTTATACTTAATATTAAAGAAAATAAATGTATTAGAATACATGAATATGAATTTTTTAATATCTGTATTTAACATTTCTTCTAATTATTATTTGTATATTTAGAATCATTTTACAATAATATACACGTAATTTTTTAAATAATTGTAAGGATAGTCTAAAAATGAATATTATTCATTAAAATAAGTGACATTTTGAATCATTTAGAATTATTGAAAATATTAAATCATTTTACATACATATACAATTACAAATTCTTTCTGAATTTCATACAAACTGTAAATATAAAAAGAAAAAGAAATCAATATAATTATTTGAATGTTTGATTATTAATAGTATTATTAATGTTAATTAAAATTATCAGCATAGAATACTAGATACGTTGATAATTTGTTTTTCGTGTTCGTTCCTCCATATTAATCAGAATTTTCTAATCAGTAAAGTATCATCTCAAGACAAACAATTACTGTAATTAATAAACAGCATTTATTATCAATACTCTAAATATTTTCTAAATTATAATTAATAATTAAGCTATTATAATTAATATATTATAAATTATAATTAAGCTATTTTATAATTAATCAAGTATGAGTAAGTTAATAAATTATTTATTTAATTCTAAAAAATGAAAATTTCTAGTTACAAAATAATTGTTAAAAGTAAACGATTGAAAATTTCGGAAACTACATGCATAGGAATGTTAAGATTGCTTATAGGCACAACAATATATATATATATATATATATGTGTGCGTGTGTGTGTGTAACATTTGAATTTATAAATTAGGTCTTCAATTATAACTTCTAATTTACTAGAAGTACGCTGGATAAATTTTGAGAGCTGATAAGACTAACACTACAATCTATAAAACAATAACCATAAATATTAATAAATTGAGATTAATGAAAATCATAATATGAAATCGTTATTTTTTCAGCAATATCTTAATATATAATAGATATTAACATCTCAATTTTTATATTGAATTTCAAAAAATAATCTTGTTGACGTTATGTAAACTTTGATTATCGGCTATAAGAGATAACGCGATCAATTATGTTGCTCGGGGAATACAAATACGGTATAAATATTTGAATTCAAAGATGAGAAAACTACGACATTCTGATAGTTACGCAATTTGAATGGAAGTCTAACTGTAAAAATGTGATGATTTACTATAATTATGTGGATTAAGTTCACTAAAAAATTTGCTGTCAAATATAAGCATTGGCATCAAGTATATTGACTAGTAGGGAAATTACATAAATATTATACATTGATGTAAGTAAAAATAATTTTGCTTATTATTTATGTTAATAAGTTTATTTTGTTTCTCTCAGTTGATCGTAAGTTTTAAAAAATATATAAATGTAAAGCAATAAATTGATATATAATGTGAGAAAAGAGCACAAAATATAAAAAACATTTTAAATTATTAGTAGTGTATTAAATTATTATGAAATACTTATAATTGTTATTAAGTTGTTAACAGATTATATCATTCGATTAAATAACAGTGTTTCGAAAATTTTAATGAAGGAGACAAGATTATTAGGATATGTTTTATCTTTAAAATAGTTAGAATGACATTTAAAATGAATCTTCAAAAAGTTGAGGAATTGTGCTTGGTGGAGCGTAAATACTTTTTTAAAAGCTCAATAATTCATATATTGTACCAAATGGTCGACTAATTATTGACCTCTTGGCTTCGCCTTGAATTTTTGAACCTAATCAAACGAATCAGGTTTCATTCAGCGTGCGAATCGATTATGCCCCTTGCTTCGAGGCATCCTTCGAAGAATTAGCAAAACGGAATGTTATTCCCATAGATGTCTGGGATAACTTGCAAGGCATCTGTAAATTGTACGATCTGATTGAATTGCAAGTCGCTTCATTTGACATCCTCGCGATCGATGATCAGTTGATTTGAAAGATTTCGTTTTCATTTAACAAAATCATATATAATATTGTAATTTTTATTTTTATACTAAACTAGGAATAGTAATTGTTACCGACGGCGAAGGTAACACCAGAGGGCTGGGGAGGGACGAGTACGATACTACGGGAGATACGACATATACGAGGACGATACTACTAGAGATACGACATATACGAGAACGATACTGCTAGAGATACGACATATACGAGGACGATACTACGAGAGATACTACAACTACGAAAGATACTACGACTACGCGAGATACTACAGCTGCGAGAGATAACACAATGACAAAGACACACAGATGATACGACGCACGAAGAGGCAATGGTGATAAAACGGCGGGTAGAAGCAGGAGAAGTAGGAGGAGAGGGGAAAGACGTTGGAATACTACGCTGGCAAATGAGGGAGGGAATACGCATTTTACATAGGGATGGAGGGGAAAGAATAAACAATCACGGGGGGAGGGCGAAGAAACAAAAAAGAGTCGGCGGGCGTAGGGAGAAAGTGAAAAAAGGCGGGCCGGGGAGAGAGTCAGTCGCGTGATAGCTCTGGACAAAGCAAGGGAAGTAATAAGCATAGAAAAAAAAAAAAAAACTTGCTACGCCACGAGGTACGCGAAAGAAAGCGCCGCGAAAACCGAAAGCGAATCCAAAAATTATCAGTGCAACTCGTTGCCATCTCAAGCCGCGGTGGACGTAAAAGCTCTTATTAGCCCTATCGCGAGTGCCAAGGAACGAGGGTGAATCTAGCGCACAACATAGTTCTCGGCCGAGAAGGAAGGAGAGTAACAGCTGGGAAGTTGCACTCAGTGAGGGTTGACACGGCAGCAACAGTACCGAGGACGACCGAGACAAGTCCGACCGTCAGACCAAAGGGAAACCGCGAGGAAGAGGCTCCGGCCACAAGGAGGCCCGACACGAGGTCATCGGAACGTGCTAACGGAGAACGCACCAGCTGAGAACGTGCTATCGTGTCGAACCGGGGCCCAAGGAGAAGCGCGACGGCCCTGAAACGGGCATATACACCACTAAAGGCGAATCAACACAGGCGCACCGAACCAGCGACTTGCCAGTCGAAACCGGGGCTACGTCGAAGAGCGCTACGGCCCGGCCAGTCACACGGAGACAAGGCGAACGCCACCAGACAGTCGGCGGAGCCGACGCTCATTCGACGTCACACCGGGCGCGACTTAAAGGTGATACGGCCCTGACGTGCACGCTAAGCCCGCTCGAGCAAGCAGCTGGAGTGTAGACGCGAGACGCACGGCGGAACTGCGGGAAGAGAGGGGAGAGGAGACGTCGTCGGCGCTGTCGAGGAGGCGAAGCTCAGCTGAGCGAGAAAAAGGAGTGGATCAGTCGCAACTGAGGGGACGGGGAGTGACATTGCTGCGAAATCAGCCATATATACTGATAATAAATATAAAGTGATCTTAACTGAATACAGACTTCATTTCGCCGCCCGCCTATCCGATTTCCCTCATCCTCTCCCGGTGACGCGAGTAACAGTAATGATATTTCAACTTCGTTTAATTTCAACAAATCGTTCAAGGAATGTCGATTCATTATCGAATCAGAAATAGTAATAATAATTTCATATAGAAATTTTTGTTTTATTTTAACAAAATAATACGTTAGGTTATTGAATTTTTAGTTTTTTAAATGCTTTCTCTAATTTAATATTATTAATAATATTTATAATACTAGTTTTCTGCATCTGTTTGCTGAAATGGCTTTAAATCCTTCGGAGGTCGCTTTCGCGACATTTATTAACAATCCGTTTGTTTTAAATATTAGCTGTCCTACTTGCTCGATCTTTAAATATTTATTGTAATTAAATTGCAAGGAAAATTTATTTGATTATTATTTTTTTTAATTTTTTCAAAAAGTATAAAATTTTTCCCCCCAAAAAAATTTTGCAATCTATTATTACCTTATTTTTTATTCCGGTTCGAGGAAATAGAAGAAACAAAGAAATAGGTGAAAATTTATTTAGAATTAACTATTTATTTAATTTATTTATTTGAAATTTATATTCTAAAAAAAAATATTTTTTTTAGCAAATGCATTGTGAGGTGACGTAACAATATAATACACTCAAAAAATTACAATTTCATTTTATGATGGCATATTGCATATACAGTATTTAAGTAAATACAGTAAAAACAAATAAATTAAATTATTGCGTATTGAAGTATATATAAATTACAAAACTTTAGCTTTTTAAATAACTATTTAAATTATTTTAGAATTTAAATATAACTAATTACTGTATTTTTGTGAAATTTTTATTTTTTATTAAAAATATAGTCATAAAATAATTGATTAAAATAAAATGAAAGATTAAATGATCATTAATGTAAGTTTTTGAAAAGTCAATTATTTTTATTTTAGATTATTTAGATTTTATTTTAATTTTAATACTAATATTGTGTCCTTCCGTAGTATTTCTTTTTTATTTGTAAGCTCATTAAATTTATATTCTAATCTAGAAGTTTTTAATATGTGTTTTATGAAATAAACTTTTAATTAAAATTTTGAAACAATTTATACGTTCATTAGTAATATTTGCGTGTTAAATTTAGCTTTAAAAAGGAAATTATTATGCTCTTTAAATATATTCATAATCTTTACCTGTATCTATTTTTATTTGAAAATCAATGTTTCCACTAAATAATAATTTGACCATCAGGTGCTATAGGATGTGGTCCTCAAGAGGAGTTTCGAGCATGTGCGGATATAGCAATTAGTAATGATGAATTAAAAATATTTTCAACAATTAATATTCCGAACGCATCAACTACATCATTCAATCAAGACTTATCGTTCTCCACGGAATCGAGCGATTATTGGCTTGAGTACAATGAACCATATTGGTTGTTTAATTTCGTCATTGCTGGTACATGTCTCTTGGTTGTCTTCGCTCTCATGGCATTTCTTTATAACTACTATTATAATGCTCACCAGATGAAAAAATGGTTCATGAACAGGAGACTTTTCAGAATGCAACTACCTATTATTCCTTTACGATAATATACTAAGTCTACTCATCATATCCAAATTAATTGATTTTAATGTTATTGGAAAACAAATTATTTAAACTAAATTTAATTTATAATTTTATTCAGATATAAGATAAAATTGATATTATTTTGACATTTTTATATTTATTTAATAAAATATAAAAATGGAGAGTTTGTGTACTGTATGTAGAAAGAATGTATTTTATAACATTAAATTACATGTTTAAATCTATGTAATATATACACAGTATGTAAATAGATACACGCAATAATATTTATTTTACAATATTTCACAGAAAGGTATATGTTTTGGTAGTAAATTTATATACTTTGTAATAGTTATTATATGTACATACATACATATTTTTGTAACATAAAACTTTTTTTGAAGTTTATTATTTTATTGTTAACAATAACATATTTTATAAAATCAGAAATAAATATCTTATATTCTTATTTGTAATAAATTTTCAAAATTTTGAAGTACTTGTTATTAACTTTAGTATTTGTGATATAATTATATATATTTTATTTACTTTATTTTTTATTAAAAAACAAATTTTTGAAATCAGCATTATTCATAGATCTCCCTATTTCATTATCAAAGGATTGATTATTAGTGACAGATTTTTTTACTGTTCGAGGTATAAGTGATAATACAGTTTTAGGATTTCCAAATGTTCTACTTGTAGATGATCCACCAAGGGATTTTATTGAAAATATATTATCATTATTTGATATTTGTTTTCGTTGTGGAGGTTGACTCATTGCTACACTTATTGTTTTCTCTTCGATAATCATTCCATCAGTTGCTGCTAAAGCTTTTTTTGCACTATTTTCATCTTCAAAATCTATATAGGCTAGGCCTTTTGAATGACCATTACGGTAAGTTACTATTCGCACATCTTTCAATTTTCCATGAATTTTAAAAACTTCATGTAATTGTTCTTTTGTTATAGTAAAAGGCAACCCTATAAATTAGATATATTTTATGTAAATATTTTCATTATTTAAATGTATTTTAAATAATAACATAGTAAAATAAATATAAAATTATTTTATAAAATTTTTATATATATAATATTTTATTAATAACTTATTAAAGCATTAAATTTTTTTAGATGACTTGCATTGTAAATTTGATAATAGTATATAATTCATATCTTTCATACCTTTCACAAAAAGTTTATTTGTTTCTAGTTCAGTCTTATATTTAAATCCTGAAGCTCTTGATGTCTTATTAGGATCACATCTTGAAATAAATATTGGTCTACTATTTATACGAGTTCTATCAAGTTTAAGAGCCTCTTCAACAGCTTGCTAAAATACATTAAAAACAATCTTTTATATAAATTATTTATAAATTATTTTATATATGAAAATGTCATTTACAGGGTTACATAACTGCACATAACAATATCCTTTACTACGTCCTTTATAATCTTTGATCATTCTAATATACGTAATTGAACCAACTGGCTTCAAAACTTTTTCAATTTCTTCTTCAGTTGTTGCATAATCTAAATTACTAATAAATATAGTAATTTTATCATCTACTTTCTGTAAATTATATGAGTTCTCTTCCATTTTTTCTTTACTTATTATTTTATGGTCTAAAAGTGGAAATACATTTATTTTCATATAATTTTTTATGATTTATTTAAAGATTGACTTAGTTCCTGATTCATAAATTCTTACTGTATACTAGCTTACCAGATTTTTCAAATTTCGACATTTTAAACTTGGAATCTTCTATGTCCTTCCAAATTTGATCATCTCCTCTCTTTTTTCCTTTTCTTTTATTTGCTATTTTTGTATGTGATACGGAAGGCAGTTGAAATTCTTGTCTTTCACTATAAATTTTTTTAAGTTGTTCTTGTATTTTTAATTCACAATTTTCTATTTGATCTAATGTACCTTCATCACGCTCAAAATTAATCCAAGCATTTGCTATACTTTCTGGCCAATCTTTGACAGCTATCAAGGCCTTTTGAAAAAGTTTACGTATATGTTTTGCATCACCGTAACATCTATAATTGAAAATAATATTTTAAATAATGTTAAATTTTATTATTAATAAATTTCATGAATAACAATTACTTTTCTAATGATATATATTCTAACCAACTAGCAGCTGATTCTGAATGACCTTGAGACATAATATCTGCCCATACCCATCGGGCTTTTTCCATATCATTTGCATGAATTGCTTCAAACCTTGCCCAAAATTGTAAAATTTCACATGTAGGATCTCCTTCAAGACCAAATGTACTTAAATAATTATGAGCTCTATTAAATGTTTCTCTAAGAATTTCTAATTGTTTGGTTTCATTTTCTGATTTGTAAACAACTCTTCTGCGTAAATATTCTAAATATGTTAACCATAGATTTTTATATTCATCACAATTGGAAAATCCAACAGTAAAAGCATTTTCAACTAATTTTTGAATATCAGTTAATGGAGCATTAATTTTTTCATAAAATCTAATCCATTTTTGCCAAATACTAACACACCAAGGAACATTTCTTACTGCTCTTATATAAATTCTTTCTATTATATCATTAATCTTTATATTGTTTTCTATAAATTGTAGATAGTCTATCCATAAAACTGACTCAAGACTTACATCTGTTAAAGCACGTTCATAGAGAACTGTCACTCTGCCAGGATCTCCAATTTGTTTTTCATGAATTAAATATGCTTTATAAATATCAAATAATTCACTTTTGTTTTCAGCAGATTCAAGTTTTTCTTCAAATGGTAGACGAGCATTTAATTCTATTACAGTTTTTTCATATTCACTTTTAAGAATTTCTTTATCAACATATTCATAACCTTGTATGCAACTCCATTTTTTATATTCTTCATAAGTTTTGTCCATGCCAAACAATGGACAAGCAAGTTGTCGTCGATAAAGTTTACCTATTCTATTTATTTGATTTTTCTTTTCAAAATTAAATGAATCCATCTAAAAAAATTTAAATAATTACAATAGCTTTAATTAAAATAAATTTTAAACTAATCAATACATTAAATTTAATTATTTACTGTAACTTCAATAAAGCTTTCAAACTCTCTAAATGCATCCCAAATTAAAACTCCTTTCATAACATGTAATCCAGCTGCAGTTAATGCACGCTCAAATAAAATTCTTATCTTTTCAATTGTTTCTTTATTAGAACCAAGTCCTATATTAAATTGTAAATATTCTAACCATATATCAACAGCTGCAAAATTTAAATTAAATAATATTAAAATTAATGAACAACATTATTAATTTTATATAATTATAATTTTAAAAATGACACTTAGTTTTTCAAGTATTATTACTATACAAAAATACTATATACAGATACTATATAGAAATACTATATCTACTATATATAATATAAAGAAATTGTAATACATTTATTTAGTAGTATTTGAAAATAGTTAATTAATTTTTAAATATTAAAAATTAACTCACAAAGATAATCTGATGTTGCTCTTTCATAAATTTCTATGACAGCATATTTTTCTTCTTGTGTTACAGCAAGTTTCATTTCATCTTGTAGCCACAATAACCACAATTCAGGTGTTAATGGATATTTGGAACTCATATTTTCTCTGGCAATCCTTAAGCGTTTCAAATCTCCCATTTTGTGTAATTTTGTAATAAGTAGCTTATGAGCTTCGTAATCATAAGGATTCTTTGCTAGCTTTTTTTCAAATAAATTAACTTCTTTCTCATTAGCTTCATCTTGTTCATCATTGCTATTATTACTGCTTTCATCTTCACTCTTATTACTATATTTATATTGATTTAATATAACTCCAAAATTACTTCCAAACACCTTATTCTCATCAACTTTTTCGTTAGTCTCATTAACTTCTTCATCAGAAGTATCAGCAAGTAATTTTCTTTCATTTTCTTCTTCATCCATGGTATTACTTATGTCAACCATTTCATTCATTATGACTAATTAATGCTGTTAAATCGGTTATATTTTTATATGCTTAAAATTGTAATTAAAAATAAAGTGAACAGTAAAAGATAACTTTTCTTGAACGCAAATACTTTGCATATACTTTGAATTTATTAATTTAAAGGTTATGTCAATTTGTTGTTTTAAATACTTATGGTAATACACACACACTAGCATTCGTTGCTTTCACTCTCCTGATTCATTTTAATGGTGATGAATAGATTTGTTTTTGTTTTAGAATAAAATTAATTTATTTTTAATAATGATTTACTGTTAATTCAAACAGATGTATTATATTAGTGAAAAACATTAAACACTAAATTATACATTGCATTAATTAATGAAAATTAAACAATACAACATATAAAATAATTGTATACTTATGTTACTTTTATGTAAAATGGTATGTTTTAATTACTATATCAATTGTTTATTCAGATACATTGAAAATAGTTTCAACATAAATTTTGAATAAATATTTATAAAAAATAAATCTAAACTTATTAATACTAATAAATTCACTAATTTATGTATTATTAATACATTAAACTTATCATAAATAAAACCTAATTTTTCCATTATTTAATTAGTTTATATATTATTTTTTTTCATGATGTTTAAAAAATTATTTTTATTGTATATTATAATAATAACATTTAAAAAATATTATGAATATATTAATATATTAATATATAAATTTATTAATGAATATATTAATCGCGCGATTTGTCTTTAATCTTGATAAGAGTCAGATATCAGCCTCACAGATCTCACAGTTAACGGGGCTCATCCGTGATAAGGCGAGGTACTCTTGTTCTTTTATTTTATCTAATAACGCTTTTTTTCAAATTCTTATTTGTTTATAATTATATAATGTTTCCATTAAAATAAGAAGTATAAAATAAAACTGAAAAAATGATTTGTTAGATCCTTTATTTACAATGCTTGTTTAATAATGGTTTTAAAATTCTTTGATGTTTTTTCGATATAAGATTCGAAAAAATAGTGAGTATCATTTATTTATTGATTGTATTTGTATATACATATATATTATTTTGTGAAAAGCAAAAGGACACGATGACTCGGGCTTCTCTCACTTGATCCGAGCTCTCTTTATAATATAATTTAAATCTCCTCTTCTTATTGAATTTTTTTAAACTTCTTTAGCATCGAGTTCGTAAACACCGTAAGTGCACTTACTACTAACACTGCTGTGTCGCAACTCGCAACCAACATGCTCAAGCCTTTCGAAATTTCATTTATTTGCATCGTCTACTTTTCTGTATGATTTTTATTACATTTATATTAATAATTTACTAATAATTTTTTCATTTAAAACATTCTAACATTAGCGATCTCTAATGTACTACAATGCCTTTTTAAAAAATATTTTTCCCGAATAAACTGTTGTTTCTTATTTATATTTGATATTCGACATTTTTTTATTTAATTTATTAAGTTTTAGTTTTTAATTTTACTTAATTTTTCTGTGCAATTACTGAAAATCACTTCACCCGGTCAACCGGATTTCTTTTTCTTCTAAGAAAATCTTCAAAAATTATTTTTATCACTTTCTTTAGTACTTATTTTTTACAATCGTTGAATTTTTTAATATAGGATATATTTTCATTACAATATTTTTAACGGATTATTTAAATTGCTTAAAAAATGTACAATTTATTTTTGATAGTTTCGAAACGTAAATAATGGATAAATCATAAATATTTTAAGATCTCAGATAATCTGAATATATTTCTACTCGTCTTTATCTAATACAACAAACTATTATTTCACTTATTGTTTGTAAATTTATTTACAAAATTATTTACTAAATAATAGTTTTAATATTTCGAATATTATAGATCTTATAAATTAGTTTTTTATTTTCAATTTATATGAATTACAATTTATAATAAAATTTAATATTTTTAAAACATTAATTTTATGAATAGTTTGAATAAATAAATAAATAAATGTAAATTATAAAAAGGTTTTCTTTATTTTATAAATGATAATTTAAATGAACGTTAATTCATAAAATATATTTATTAAACAATTTTTTCAAATTTTTTATTATAAAATGTGTAAATTGATGTATAAATTATTCAAATTAAAAGAAGAATTTATTAAAACAGTTTTTTAATGTTTTATGATTATTTTTATAAGAACTACTTTTTAAATTAATTCTTATTCGTCTCGCAATTTCTATTGCAATGAAATAACTGAATAGTACAATTTATTGAACTGGTTAATACATAGAACTTTTATATATTTAATGATTAATGTTTACATAAATATATTATACTTTCAATGTAGTAGGTAAACATCGATACAATTTACAAATACAGCATGACCAATCTTATATTCACAAATCATAATTATTAAGTTATGTACATATCGCTTTTATAACTTCATTTTAAAAATACTCTTAATACAAAATGGCATTACATATGCCTTTTAACTATTACATTACAGTAAACTATATTGAATAAGAATCATCGTTCCACTCACATAAAAGTTATTTTATTTAAGTCTGTATCTTATAAATTATCAATAACATTTTGAAAAATTTCACTTTAAATAAAAATAAACCAGAGTTAATTAAATGAAACAAAATAAGAAGTCTGAAAATTGAATCCAATTATAATATCATTTATAATCTCTTTACGTACTAAAAAAAGTTTTAATTTTTATATATAACGGAAAACAATCATATATTTGTTTTAATTCTTACTAATTTACTAATTATTCTTTTACTAATTTTTAAGAAATGCATACGATTAATAATAATCATAATAATCATATTGTATTCTTAAAATACATTTTAAAATAAAAAAGAGTTGTAACGATATAAAAATATTAAAATACTTTATAAATTTTATTAAACATTTTCTTCATTAATAATAAATTAAAATATTGATTTAATTTTTATTTCAAAACAATTAAAGCGTTTGAATTTTATAATCATTTAAATTGAAAAACCAATAATAGGTATTATTTATAGAATATCTTTTTAAAAAACTTTGTTTTGTATCTGTGAAAAGTATATTTATAAAAGTAGAAATTATTTACATAAAATATGAAATAATAAAAATAATAAAAAACAGCAAATAAAAAATTTATTTTAAAATTACATTTCTAAAATTATTTTTTATTTATAAGACGATAAAGAAAATATCATACCAAATATGTTACTCGTATTACTTCATTAAGTTACAACCTGAAAATTTTAAAGGACCTCATAAATAAACTCATAAATTAAAATGACTCAGTAGAAGCTTCGTCAGAAATGTATAATCCGATATAGTACTTAATAAATTATTATAATTCATTAAATATATTTTTAGTATTTGAAATTTCTTTATGGGTGAAAAGAATATATTATAGCATTGTATTATAGTATTAAAGATTCATTCATGAAATAACTATTGTTATAAACATTGACCCCGATTGTTCAAAGTACAATTGTATCGTAAATGAAATTTCGTAACATTAAAGATTTATATATTAATATAATTTATTAAATATAATATGCATAATTAATTCTATATTTGTTTTTACGTATTGAAAGTTTAATTTATAATATCTTATATACATTTTATTATTATTGAATAATAATTTAATATTTAATAACTTAAATAATAAAATATAGATTTTCGTTTTCGAAAAAATATTAATTATATATATAAATGTTATATTATATTATATTATATTATATATTACAATTATATTATACAAATATTAATTATTTAAGTTAATATCATATCTTGACAATATTTTAATTGTTTAATATTTAATTAATTATAAAAAATATATTTGGTTGAAGATAAAATATTTACTCATTTTTAAGCATTAAATTTAAATATTTTTTAAAAATAAAATATTTATGAACTCAGTTATACAAAAAATCAACCGTATTTATATAAATGCGGTTTATAACCATATTTATACCTTTAAACTGTATATAAATATGAAATTTGTAAATAAATATACAAAGAATGATTTATATTCATTTTTATTATTTATATATAGTATATACAGATAATTGATTTTGGTACATTTTTGCTTAAAAAGCGTTTAAAAGATAAAGATAAAAATGTTTAATTTTTAGTTATCTAAAATTTAATTATAACTATTAAAAAGTGTTAAAAATGTTATTATTATAAAGAGCAATAAATTTTTTTTTGTAATATAAATAAATATAATAAATATATTATTACAATCAAATAAACATTTATAAATACGAGTATACTTAATCTTTATAATTGATAAAAATACATTTTTTTATTTTATTTGAATCGATTAATTTAATATTTTCTATAATAGAATATTTATATTATCTTATTACTTTATAAATTTAGAAATAAGTTTATATATAAAATTTTTATCACATTTGATTGATTAAATAAATATTTGATAAATCTGTTAAATTAATTTTAAATATATAGTGATTATTTTGATTCAATTATTTTGTGCTGAAAGAATATGTGACCTTTGCCCTTGTAATAAAGATATTTATAAATTTTTTAATGGCTTTATCATTTTTCAGTACATTAGATACAGATATCATTTGGGTAAAATAATTTTTTAAAATTCTTTATATTCTTATTTAACATAAAAAATAATTCTTGTTTTTTAAAAGTATATTTGCTTTCCATAGAAATCACAAAATATCTATCACAGAATGAAATTATTCTTTGATATTCTTGAGAAAAATATTCTTTTAATAATATTAAATTAATTTAATCAATTTTCATATCTGTGTATAATTTATATAATTAAATACTTTATAATTATTTATTTTTGTAAAATTATGTGTTTTAAATTGTGATTCCTTTTACATTGAAATAAAATGACTTATAAGGTCAATCAAATTTTAATTAATAAAATTAATTAAGAAGAAATAAAAAAATTATTCACGTTCATAAGAATTCATAGATGCAACCAAATCTATTTTAATTGTAATAAAAAGTAGTGACCTCGACGATTTGCGTTCTTATCGCTATCACCCATAAATTGTACACCGTAATTGTACATGACAAACATTTAATTAAAACCTTCTTTTAAACCAATGAGTAATAATTAATCTTGAAACATTCTCAATGAAAAATCCCCTCTCATGGCATATTCTTGCGTTTCAATGACTTGGTACGGCATTTGTGTTACTTTTCAAGCATCGCATAGGTTTCATATGGATATTTAAACAGTATCGTTAAAAATATTGCATCATCTTCTATCATGTTCTTATTTTACCAGTATCACCTAATTGATAATTCGTTATTAGTCTTATTTTCACTACTTTTTTTCAATTTGACGTTAATTCAACAGGCCGTTAACGGCGATGATGAATCCAATCTACCACATGCTCAGGGGTAATGACGATTGGTTTATAAACAGATTATCGATTTTTGAATAGAAATAAAATTCTACAAAATTAATTAGAAGTATGAAAGAAAACTAAAACAATAATAATATTCTAATGAAAAATTCTTATACATTTCTAATATTTATTTATTTAAAATAGGGTAAATATTTTATAATTAGTATCTGCTTTCTTTGATTAATATTATTGGTAGATTTGAAACCAATTATGAATAAAAAATTTTAGTAAAATATAAAAGTTACAATAATTTCTTCATGGTTAATTGCAGTTATCAAGGGGACGAAGCATTAGATCTTACAATTGGCTTGCGCCAAAGTCAAAACATAATGGATTGGTCAAACAATCATATAAAAGATTCGAAGATGCAAAAAATAGACGTTAATTCATTGAATACAAATCCACAAATAGATATAATGAATCCCAAAGAAGAAATATTTTCTAAAGGTATAAAACATATTTTACTGGCGAACGATACAGTTAATCAAGAATTTTATAAAAATATACAAAATAATAGTTCGAATGAAAATTGGGATGATTTAGTTACAAATGTCGAACAAGAAAAAGATATAATTTGTTTGTATAGAAAAGCAAGTAATACTACCGTAATATCAAAAGCTGATGATTGGAAAACATTATTAAATATTGCAGAAGGGTTTACAGTATATTCCGTTAAAAATTATGGTTCAAAATATTTAATATGTTTAAAAAAAGAAAATACTATCGAAACAACAACAGCAATGTCTAATTTACAGACATTAGAAACTAGTTCTCTAAGGGAGATTGATTCGAATGGTAATAATTTAAGACGAAATAGTAAAAATACAAATATAAATATCAATAAAGTAACACATCTTCATAATTTTCATGAAAATTGTGATGATGATGAAAGTAATAAAAAAATCTATAAAACAGACGATACAGATCGTTTAGAAAATAATAAATTATCTACAGTTTTTTTAAAAAATTTTTCACCTGATTATACAAAAAATAAAGTTAATAATATGCCAAATTATTTACAAGAATATATTTTAAAAAGAAATATGAATCAAAATGCAAATCCCATTAATAATAAATTTAAATGTTATTCAAGCACACGAAAATATCCGAGACAGTATCTAGAAACATATGGCAGAAATTTTAAAACGCGAAGAATTATCAAAAAGCCTAAAATGTTCATTTTAATATCAGATCCTAAAAACATATACAAAATTAAATATTCAAATAAAATAATTCATTTATTAAAAACTCGTTCACAATTATCAATAAAAAATTTAAATCCTTTAGTTTATAAAAGTAAATATAAATATTTTTTGAAAAAAAGAATTACTGCGATCCCATATCTAGTGTATTTACATAGATTAAATCCTTTAATTAATATTAGGTTACTAAGTTTATCCCAAAATAAAAATCTATGGTTTAAAATTTTAATAAAATATATCGAACAATTACCATTGTGTATAAATGAACATAAAGTTTTTTTATTACCACTTGGATTACTTACTTTTATAGAGCATTTTTCTTTTCATATTTTAAAAATGATTAATCAAATGAATCTAGCTAAAATGAGTTGCCAATACTATAATTTTCTACATGTTAAAACATTTACCTCTATCTCAAATTTATTGTTTCAAATGTTACAATATGATCCGAATTATGTAATTATATCTCGTATGAAAGATTTCAATACACCATTTAAAATGAATATTGATACAAATCATCCTAAACAAAATGAATATGAAAATTATATACCTATTCCAAACAAATCAAATACAAATTGTGACAGCTTTATGTATCGAAATGTAATAAATGCTTATAAAGAAAATATAAATAACACAAATAAAAATTTTGAAATGAGAATAATGGAACAAGATCAAAAAGATTTAAATAATATAACTGAAACGTTTTTGAAAATTGAAACTACTACGCAATATTTAAATTTATTAAACGAGAGTACAAGTACAAACATTGTTGAAAGTACAAGTATACAAAATGATGTAACTGAATCAATTGAATAAATTAAAATTAGACATAAATATTATTTTTGTCAAAATAAAAGTGATTAATGTTAAAATATTTATGTTGATTATTGTTTTATTAATAATAATTTGTACGTATATTATTAATTAATAATTATTATACTAAAAAAATTATTGTGTGATAAAAATAAAGCAATTTTTCTAGAAGAATATAATGTAAATGAAATTATAAAAAAATATATTTAAAATATGTGATAAAATTATTACCTAATAAATTGAATAATTATATATCTATATTTAATACAAATATTTAATTTTAATTTGATATTTAAGTTATAGTTAGAAGTAAGATTCAGTATAGAATCGAGATTTTTTATTTTTTCACAAAAAAAGATGTATTAATTTTACCATTTTATGAGATATTTATAGTTTTATTTAAACATTTCTTTGATAAACTTAAATACACAATTTAAAGAATAAATAAATATTATGATAATTGAGTAGAATTTAATTGAAAGTTTTGCTTTGCAACTGCTCCTAAAACAATTTCTGCACTGAATACACCTAAAACATAAATTAGACAAATAAGTTACTTAAATTACTGTAGAAAAAATAAATAATTGTTTTACACAATAATTGATTTCAGACTTAAACTAGATGAGTAATAATTTATAAATTTATAAATATATCAATAAAAAAATAATTTATTCAGTATTATGTTTAATCATCATTAAATAGTCCTTTGTAACTGTTTGAAACATAAACAATTGTAGTAAATAGAAGTAATGCTTACTGATTTCTGCTCGAAGAATATCAGCAAGTAGATGTAAATCATTTTCTATAGTTATGATTATATAATCTAATTTTCCATTATTCATTTCTTGTATTTGAGCAAGAGATCTTCTCGTTTTTTCCATTATACCACCAGCACTTTCAATAATTTCTGCCATAGCTGATGGAGAAGGTATTACACTTGGTGTTACATAAAATATTTTACCCTGTAATATTCATTAAATTGTTAGGTAATGTAATAATTCAAATTATATTTGTTTAATGGTTATAGTATAGTTAAAAATTTACTTTTAATATATTTCCACGGTTAGGACTAGCTAATGCTTTTTGAATATTGCAATTAAAGTTTTTTTCAAATTCAGAATCATTTAGTAAATATGTGCTTTCATCAATGAAAGTATTTTTTGTAGAACAGTCAAGTAGCCACTGTAAGTTCACAATATATTTACATTTTGATAAACAGCAAAGAAGTTTGACCGTCCGCATTGGGGTACTCATAATTAGATGTGTAGCATCTTTCCAACTTGTAGCAAGTGCACCACCCAATTCTCTTATGCGCTAAAAATTATGAAAGAAAATAATATAAGACATTTTAAATATAGTTTATATATATTAGTATATGTTTATTTAGTTACTTTTGCATGTTTCTTTGGACTTATACCAGAAAACAATATTTTTGGTTGTTTTTCTGGAGATGGTGGATTTGGATTGCTAATAACAATTGGTTCATCAAGACCTAATAAATGTGCATCTTTATTTAATATTGATCCATCTAATTTTGGTTTTTTATATTTTCTTATTGCATTTGGACCTTGTCCAACTTGTTTTACTTTATCATACGATTCTTGTGTTATATTAATTGGCATTTTCCATGCAGCTAAAAAATAAAAAAAAAAAAATTTCATGGGTTTATTTAGATTAATTTGAAGCTTATGAATAAATGTAATTATTTATAATATACCCATAAGATGAGGCACTAGTGAATAATCTAATCTAAATGGATTCCCTAAACTAAATTGCTGATATTTTGGTGCATCTGGCTGATGTAATGCACTTATTTGACCACAAAGTAAATCTGTTAACCATTGTGCATTTACAACTCCTGTTTGCCATTCTCTAGCTCTTTTATATTTAGGCCCATCAGGTCTAATAGAAATGAATAGTGTTACAATAGAATGTTTTAAATATAAATGTTATTTTAATAATATTTATGAGATTGATTTATATATATATAATTTTATATTGACAGATAATTCATTTTAATTCTTATTTTATAAATATCAAATAAGTATAATGTTATAAATAATTACTAAATGTACAACTATATTATTAATTAAATGAAATATTACCCTATTAATAAATATAAAAAAAACATACAAAATAATTAGTAAATTTTCGCATGTTGAAATTAATTTACATGTATTATAAGCATAATAAATTATAAAAATCGTAGAATACCTTCTACAAACAAGTAATGTATTATGTCGAGAAAAGTATTTTGTAAACTTTGCTCCTAGTGATTCTAACATAAATTTTACTTTTGAACGATCTTCTCCTTCAAATCCTGATAAAGATATAATTTGTTGAGTGCATGGTAAATCGTTTAAACTAAACGGAGTAGGAAAGTGAAGGGCATGCCAAGGTGGAAGTACTTGTTGTTTGTTTACAATATCAGAAAGCCAATGGGCAGTTACACAACGCTTGCCTTCTCGTAATGCTTGTATAACTATTGGATGCTTTTGAGTAATGGATAAGACATGTGTAGCTCTATTGCAATACTGTAATTCTACTTCACCTCCATGTCTTTCAATGACTTGTTTCCAAATTGCCATTTCTTCTACTCCTTGTGCATCATATTCAACAATTACAAAAATACATCCAAGAAGAAACAAATCAGGTGGTACTGTTAAAATTTTTTTTTGATTTAATACTACAGTTTTATTTTAAATTAAGTTTATAATTATACCATAATATATTCAATTTTATTATTATGTTATACCAACATTTTAAGTTAGGATTGTGTCCATAAAATTGTGCTTTTGATTGTTGTACTATAGTAGTAGCACACTGCATTTTAATCGGTACATTTGAAGATGTACCATTAGTAATATTTCCTAAAGTTCTCCTTTGATAAGCAGCTAGTAGTTGTGGATCTTGAGAGGGAGGTGGAGGTTGTCTGTGTTGGGCAGTCATCATTCTTAATTGTCCTGCAGCACTACCTTCTGCTGTTCCACTTTGTAGCCTATTAGTAAGCATATTTGCTAAAGCTGTTTTTGTTTTTGCATTGACAAGTTGCTGATCATTTGGTATCTGAGAATTTCCAGGTATAGGTGCAAGTGAAGTTTCTTGTTGAACAGTTTGTTGTTGCTGTTGTTGCATTTGTTGCATTTGTTGTATACGAGCTATTTGTTGTTGCTGTTTTTGCATGTGCAACTGAGTAAATTGTTGTTGAGTTAAAGGCTGACCCTGTTGAAATTGTTGATTTTGAATACCTTGAGACACTTGTGCTGTTTGCCCAGTTTGAACTATTACTTGATTATTAGAATTTATTGGAGTAAGTGCAGGTGGTTGAATTGGGTGCATTTGAGTAGATTTTTGCCCAGAAGTTGCAACCTGAATACAATATTGTTTATCAACGTTGTTCGATGAATTCGAAGTATTTACATAAATTTAAAGATAAAATATTTTTTGTTTTTTAATTTAATTAATGATATATTAATAATTTTTTTACTATTTCATTCTAAACATATTAATTTTACAGCTATATAATAACTATAATAGCTATATAATAATAAATAAGAAATGTAATGAATTTTAAATCATAATTTAATATTAATAATTATTGAATAATTATATGAAAAAGATATTACTTGAGATCCCATCATTTGTGAACGAGTTTGAGAAACCCATTGAATGCCACCTGGCTGTCCAGGTTTTCCTGGACTTCGAATAACAGCTATATGAGGTCCTTGTTGTGTTTGTCTTTGAATATGTCGTTGAAATAGTAAAGTTTTTTGTTTCTGGATTTTTTGAATAAATTGTGCTCTTTGTTGTGGATCCAATTGTTGTAATTGTTGATGTGTCTGTGCATCTAATTGAATAAGTTGCCTTGGTTGTTGAGGAAGTTGCGTCCATTGACTTCCTTGTCTTTGTTGACCAGATATTTGTTGTTGTCGTTGCAATTGTAATTGGTACTGTTGTTGCTGCCATTGAGCATCTCTTTGCACCAAAAAATTTTGTTGATTAGAATTTATTAATTGAGTAGGTGATTGCTGTAATTGGGTTTCACGAATTACAAATTGTTGAGAATTTTGAGGCACTGATTGTTGCAATTGTTGTGAGATTTGCTGAATCTTTTGTTGCTGTTGAAGTAATAACATTTGTTGACATTGTTCAGGTGTAAGTTGTTGTTTTTGAACAGAATTTTGTTGTAAAGACAGTTGTTGAGGCTGCTGTTGACTTAAGTGGCCTTGTGTCAATATTTGTTTTTGTTGTAAAATTAATTGCTGTTGTGGGGATAATTGTTGAGCTGTTATTTGTTGTTGGTTTCCCAGATGTTGAGGTATTTGCTGTTGTGATGTAAGTTGCTGAGGTGATACTGTTTGTTGTTGAGATATCCTTTGTTGATGGGGTAATATTTGCTGTTGCTGTACAAGTTGTGATGATAAATGATGTAATAATTGTGTATTGCCTTGTTGATGTTGAGATGATATTGGTTGAGTACTTATAGTAGATTGTTGTGGAATTTGAACAATTTCTTGTTGACTGATTATTTGTTGTGATTGATGTAAGCTTTGTGGATTTATTATTTGTGAAGTAGATATTTCTGGTGGTGGTGACTTCATAGGCACTGTATTATTTATTTGAGTTCCTGTAGTATGCCATCCACTTTGTATTGTATTTTGAATTGATGAAACAATAATACTTGATGTATTTTGTACAGTTGAAGTAACTGGTGGTGGTGTCCAATGAAATTGTTGCTGTTGAGACTGTTTTAGAGGTTGGTCTGTAATATCAAGATTACTGACATTTTTCGAAGTTGTAGCTAAATATACTGATGATGAAGTTAATGATGTATTTTGATTTTTTGATAATGTGTGTGATGTTATTATTGATTGAGATTTTTGTTGATTCCAAGGCATTCGTTGTTTTAATTCTTCTAGCATAGCTTTTGTACAATTCTGCTCTTCTTGAATTGTATTATTTTCAATATCTTCATCCATAAATCCAGTAATCAGAGCTGTTGAACTATTTGAATTTACCAAAAGCTTGGGATGAAATTCTGATTCTCGTACAAGCTTTCCTATTTTACAGCATTCTGTAACCCAGTCTGGAGTTACAATATGTATTTGATGACGTGAAGCAGTTTCATACTTTACTCCACCAACTTTACTCATTATTAAGTGAGTACAAAAACGGTCTAAACGTAATTGGCACTTGCCACCTTGAAGTGTTATCATAGCCCATAATGCTTTGCTGTCTGCACGGCTTATTTGTGAGACACAAGCTTTTACTTTAGAAAATAATTGATTTTCCTCTGGTAAAAAATATTGTGTCCTATTATTTTTATTAAGAAATTCATGTATTCATTAAATCTTACAAATTGAAAAAATATTTATAAAATATGTAAACTTATAAAAAGGATACGGAAGAAGTTGTTTACATTTTACAGAATATAAAATCCATTCTTGTGTAACTGCTGGAATTTCATACAAATCCTTTGCTGCAGAAATGTCATTTTCTAAAGCTTCAAATCCTGCAATAAGGTGAGTAACATAATCACTAAAGTAATTTGATCTTTCAGCTCCACCTTCTTGTAATAAATTTAAAACCTGTATAACAAATTTTTATGCTTTAAAATCAATTAATCAGAATTTAAAAAATAAAAATTAAAAAGTTCAAAAATAAACTCTAACCATAAAAATAAAATAATTACTAAAATAAATTCTCAAAAATCTTTTTGCTTGATTAAAAAATTTTAACAATATCCTTAAATTTTTAAATAAAAATTTTATTTACTGTATTAAAAAAAGCTTATATATTGTATATGTCAAGATAGATTATTTTTAAGTAAAATTACAAACTTTAGTATCACTTTCGCCACTGACGTAGTATTTTACTTTATCAAAAAGTGTACCATCCAGCTTTAATTCTTCAAGACCAGCACGAATATCGCCCATTTTAAGTAATTAGCTGTTTCTTAATATAATGTAAAAATTAGAAAGTTTAACTAACTAATAGTTTACAATATATGAAATAGAATAGTAAAATTATCCTATTTTTTATTACATCAAGTGTACAATCACATATAGTGTATATGTAATTGAATTTGTTGAGGTTAAGTAACAAGAACAAATGTTTTTATTTTATGGTTTCGGTTATTGTTTAAATATTATAAAGTACAATAATTTTTGGTTCAGTAGGTATTATGTAAATGAAAATTAATCAACGCTTATATTATAACAGATAGAATAAATTTTAATAGTTTCAGAACATTTTATATTATCCGAAACACTTTCGTAATTCGCTAAACTTTATCTACATGTTTGACTGCGACCCAATGACAATAAAAATAAATGATTTTTATTAGGTGTAAAAGTTTTAAGTTTACTATAGCTTGTATTATATAAGATAACCTCAAAGAAAAGAAAATTGATTTATGTTACAGAAAACGAAAAAAAAAAGTCAATACAAGGTACGAGCGGTCGTAATAATGCTTGAAGCGTATTGGTAATCAGTTTTCAGAAGACTTTTAAACGGTTTGTTACTAATATCTAAAACCCAATTAAATCGGTGTTATTTGAAATCTTCAATTTTAAAAAATATGAAAAACAATAAAGAAAAATTCAATTTTCAATGAGTAACAAAGTAATTAAATATAGAAATACTTTTACAGACTAGAGTTAAAAATTTTAAAGCTTTCTCACAATAATTGATTTATAAGCTGTAAAATGATGATAATATTTATGTATTGAAATATCTTTTAGCCGAAAAATTCAAAATCCACTACTATAAATTGTTTAATATATTCACACAGTTTTCTCCAGTTTGACTTTCTGATGCGATTACCTCATAATAAATAAATGTAGTAATAATCCTATTGATTTCATTTTTGATTTTAAACAGGTTTTTAAATGATTCATTTACAATTTAATACATAATAATTTGTAAAGTGCAATTATTATATTTATAAAAATTTTATTTTGAAGTTATAAATTAAAATAAAAAATATTATTAATAAATAAACAATGAAATAAATTATTGTATTCAAGATACTATATATAGAAGTTTTCTCATACATGCTTTATAATAGTTTTATATCCCGCGTAAAAACTTTTACTACTTATTCGTAAGTAATTGATTTTTTTTCTAACTATTTTTTGTAAGTTTTATATGGATTTTACAAAAATGCCAAAATCAGAATGGTAAATCGAGTTCCCATTAAATTGAATTAGTTTTCTAAAAAGATATTTTTATGAGTGAAGCCATTGTTTATTTCACAATTATTACTTTCAGTTTAACAAAATTGGAAGAAATTAAAAGAAAGGTATCTTATATATTATTTCTGTTGGTCAATGTCAAATATTCTTGTTCGGGTTCGTTTACTAAACAATATAGATGCGTTTGATTTACTTTTCTGACCCTTTGACTAGTTAACAAAATACAAGCAGATCGAAGAGTGAGCCGGTTCTCAACAGCTATAAAAAACAGAAAATTATAATACAGATTTTTTTAAGGATATTTATTCTACCTATAGACCGTATTATAACAATCTTTATTTATTTTTGTATAATGGGCTATATTATGTATATATTATCTACTCATGTAATTATGCCATAGTGGTTTCAGAGAGAAAAAACTAAGTGGAAGAACAAAGGAGGATTGGAAACAAAGAAAGAGTTCATAAATTGAGAGGAAAATTAATTAATAAAAAGAATTGAAAAAAATATCGATCGGTTATTTTTGTTGAAATCTGCTTAAGGATAACGTAAATATTAACTCTTATTTTATCATGCTTTTACTCCGATTTTTGTTACTATAATACATCATCTTAGCATTTTTATTACGATAACAAATAATTTTAAAGAGAAATTTATTTTATTAAATGTTAATTCTTTATATTTTTGTATTTGTTTTATTTTATATTCTGGTAATATCACTATATTTAACACAAATATTGTTATTTTTATTTAAGAATTATATGGTTTTATAATAAAAATCTTCAACATCTATTATAATACAAATCTATACTTTATTATTAATTCTTTATGTTTGTATATTAAAATATAATATAAATTCAATATAATTTTTCCACCTAAAAAATCATAAATATAAATTATAATAAAATCCTTAATGAATATTGTAAATAGTAGATTAAAATTATTAATGTATGTGAAAATTTGAATATGTAAAAATAAGTCCTAATCATTTAATGGTTGTTTTAAATTTATATTTAGTCTTAAGTATTATACCATAATCGATTTATAAATTGATATGTATATATATATATATATATATGTATATATAATTAATTATAAATAAATTTAATTGGTAATTATATTATAATTTATATTTTTTAATATGAATTTAATTAAGGGTTATGTTGAAAAAAAATTACATAAGTGAATGAAAAATCCAATATATTTAACGCTAATTAAATGTCGTGGATGATATACGTTCTTTATAAATTATATATGTATTTTAAGCAATCAACTTTCAATTCTTATTTATTAAATCTTAATATAATTTAAATTGAAATATTTTCAATATTTTATTCGATTATGAATTTATAATATATAATAGTCTTTGCAAATATCTTATTATTTTATATAATTATTTTAATTGAACTGAATCAAATTTTATTTAATATACGTTATACTATCTAAGAGAATATTACTATTTAAAAGTGATTAATAATGCATATGTATTATAAGTACATTTAAATAAACCAAATTTTTAGAAGATATAATTATTAATCATATATTTATAATTGATATTACACGAAAATATGTTAATAAATACATATAATATATTAGTATGTTTCTTTAAATAATAGAAATAATATTAATGAATTACATAAAATCTTTATTATATAGTGATACTTTATATGATTTTTTGTATGAACTTCAAGTAAAAAGTTTTTAATTTACTAATACAATTTTATTCAATGATTTATTTATTATTATTTACATAAATATTTAAAATATATTCATATAAATGTAATAGAAAGTGAAAAATATCTATACAAATATAATCGACATGTAAAGCCAAAAAAGTATAAAGTAAAAAGAACTGCTCTGTATGCAAAAGTGCAAAGATCAAGAAAGAAATGAAAAATTGATAGTATAAAGTGTATCGAGAAAAGTTTAGCAAATATATAACGCCCCGAAATACAAATATGGACTATTTTTTCAATTAAAATAATAAAATTACTCATATTCTATTTCTAAAAATAATGTTTATGATTAATCACTAGATTATTGGATTAAAATTTAAATAAGTGCTTTTTAACTATTATAATAATGAAATTGAAACGCAATTGATAAAATAAATTAAATTCAATCGTAAAAAATAACGTTTCTTTACGTAAAGTATAACTTATATATAATTTGTTGTGAAATTTATCTTTGTGAAAAGATCATTTCTCAGTTAATATTATTTTATTAGAATTTTGATTTTTAAATTTGTACTTTACAATAAAGAAATACCATTATTAAAAGATAGTTCTATTAATTTTGGGAATACTATTTATTATCAGACACTATGCATGGCATATTTGTAAATGTATTTTATTATAAAATGTTTTGGCTGTATAAATATTGAATAAAATTTAGATTCTAATTAATAACATAATAAATAAGTTATGTTTTATGAATTACAGTCTAGTAATAGATTGACATTAATTTTACTAGGAAGTGTTAATACTATATATCATGATACAAGTGCAATTATTCTTTAAAACTATACTTCGAACGATAATTATACTTCAAGCATAATGTACGTCAATATATATATATATATATATATATATTTTTTTTTTATTACTTTTTTAGCTTATAAATACATAATACATAGATATAAATTTTAGTGTAGAGTTTATTAGACTGAATACGATATTTTTATTTTTTGTATATATATATATATATATTTATTTGTTTTTATAGGTACAAAACATTATTATTAAAAACTATTGTATTATAAAGAAATATTTCTTTACATTAAAATATTTTAATATAAATAATTTTTAGTAAATTTATATAATATAAGTACAAACCATTAAAAATTTGTTGCTGCTTCAAAATCTAATACAGTATAAAAATGTACAGAATAAATTGGTTATTCAAAAAAATTTTTTATTCTCATTATTTCTCATTATTATTATCTATACAATTAAATATTTTTAGTATCAAAATAAATTTTAATTTAAAAAAATGTTATAAAAGCAGAATTATTTTTTTTTAATTTGATTGTATAAAAATAATGAGTAATCTAGTTATTGAATCAGATACAATAATACAGTAAGATGTTTGTAATTATCTTTCCACTTTCCTCCCTCAATTTTGATGAAGAAGCAAAGATAGCATTTGGGTTGGCGCTACTGAATATTGGGCACAGAATGTTTTAGTGTACAGTAATGATTTTACGCGCATGCGAAATAGGATAAAACATAATGAAATTTTGATTCTAATTTACTAATGGGATGGTGTAACAAAAAATAAGAAAGAATATATAAATAAATTGGAATAATTGATATATATATATTATATACGTACACACAAAAATACATTCATATTCACACGCACCCATACATACAGACAACAAACATTCTTCATTTCTTTATCTACAAGCTTTGTCGGTTTCAATACATTATGTAAAAGACAAAAAAACGAAGTAAATAGTGACAAAGTTGGAAGAGTGAAATAGAGTGAATTGGAATTAATGAATTAATTAGACAACGTAAAAGAGGGAGGGGTAGTAAAATAATGTGTGCGTGTGCGCGCGAGTGTGTGCATGTATATTTGGGCGTGTGTGTGTGTGTGTGAAAGACTTAGTACGAAAAGAACAGAAGCAAAGCAGAATGTCTTGTGCGCGTCTTCAGCTGCCATTGCTGATGTCTTGTTCTTCGCTTACGAATGACAATACTTTTTAAGCACAAGTAAAGTTCGGAACTTCGTCAGTGTGACAGTTATTTTTGTAAAGTTATCATACGCACACATCATTGAAAATATTTGGATTGAAATAAGGTATAATTATACAGAAAATTGCTGCTTTTATTTATAAATTTAATATTAGAAAATATATCAGAAGTAATATATTTTAAATAGTAGAATAGCAATAGAAGCAAAGAAGATCAATTTTGAGTGACATATTTGATTAGCTAGGGTATTTTTATTTTAGAATCTATTAATGTAATATTATCATATTCAGCATTTTTGACCAATTATTTCAAACTTTATGAATATATATTGTTATTTTTAGTTACTTTCATTTACTTTGTATTGATTCCTGTACTTATTTTGTTTTTATTAAGTTTTTTTTTTGATCTATTTAAAATAAAGTTTCTTAATTTCCAGAAGTTTCAGAATCATTTCTCATATATTTTTAAATTCTTTTTTAAATTTTATTAATGTTTTCAATAATTAATAAAAAAATTTTGTGATTAAATTTTATAAAATATATATTATGAATTTAATTTTTAATTTTTATTTATTTTTAAAATGAATTTTATACGATGTAAAATAAAAAAAACATTTGATAATTATATTGTTATATTTAATTGTCATTAATTATAAAATATAAATAATATGAATTCTAGAAGAAAAACTTTTCAATTGATAATTTCTAACTTATTACTATAATTAAGATATATTTTCAAGAAAATATTTAATATATATTATGAAGAGATATTTATAAAAACGTTTGCTATTTTATATATAGAAATATTAATGTAGTATATATTATTTACGATAAAATTTAAATGAATGCATAATTTATCGTATAAACATCATATATTACAGGAATGTATAAGATATAATAATTGTTGTAATAAATTTAATTTTTGTTGTTTAAAAAAAAATGATTCTGTAATAATTCATTATTATTAAAAAAAAATATATTTAAAATAATTTGAATTATTCTTTAATTGCTTACATAGAACTTCAATTTATGAATTAAATATTCAATATTTATAAATAATTTTAACATACTTTTAAAGTTTTTATTTCCTTTACTTATTTTTTATATATGGATTTACAAAAAAAATTTACATTCTCTATAATAATATTATAAAATAATTCAACCTATATTTTTCAATTATATAATATACATTTTATCATAACTAAGGTATGGTTTTAAATTATACTAAAGATTACTACTAATTATCTTATGGATAATTTTAAAATTATTTTATAATAGTGTTTAAATATTATAATGATGAAATATGTAGAATGCTGTTTTAGCTACTAAGTAGATAGGTATGGCTTTGATCAGACGTATACGTATACCTGTTTAAATGTTCAATAATAAAATTATTTCTAATTAATATATTAATATATGAGCACATCATTAATTTTTTTATTTTAATGAATAAAAAATTTGTACATTTAAAAGTGTATTTAAATAATTACTGATTTATTTATTGGGTTAGTTAAGTTATAAATATAGTTTTAAATATTTCAAATTATTTTGTAAGTTGATTTTAATATAAATTAATAAATATTATTGTTTTAATAATAAATAAACAATCAACTTTATTCTTATTCTTTAGTTAGAGTACATTATCTAATTTACGTATGATGAATGGTTCGTTTCTTAGTCTAAGAATGATGGTCAAGTTTTGGATATATTTTTTTGTAAATCACTCGAAAAAGCTTCAAATACACACAAAAGAATAATATAGTTTTTTTTCTCCTCCACTGTGTAAACTTAAAATATTTAATTAAACAGTTTTTATTAATTAAAGATACTTTTGTAACTTTGTAGTAATTTACTTATTTTGCATTTATGGTTTTATTTTATATATTTAAAAAAAAATAGATTATCGAATCCATATATAGAATATTAGGTTAAATCGAATACATAGATATATTGATATTGATTTATACGTACTTGATTCTAGATTAATCAAATGCAAAGGTACATAACTGTTATTGTTATCTATAATTAGCTGTTACGTAAAAATTCCAATCAGATACTATGTGGTTAATATAATTAAACATTTATTTTTCACGTTATTTTTTAAGATTGCTAAATATTCATCTTTAATATTATTCTGTTTAAACTAGGAAAATCTGCTAAGTTTTAATTAATTTGTTCAATAATGGAGTAGAGATGAAATTTTTGTTGATTTTACGATTAATTTAAGGTAATTAACAATAATTTTAAGCTAAGTACTTTGTAACATTATTATGTTTTATGATAGTATTAGAGTATTATAGTTTTTGAATAAAGAATTATTAACTACAATACTGTATCTTTAGTAGGCAAAAACTTATCAGCTATATGCTTTTCTGCATTTTGAAGATATAACTTATATTTTACATATTCTTTTAAATTAGGAAAATTATCATTTTTAAATATATGGCAACATCATCCTTGGTCTGTTTGAAAAATGAATTGGTCAATTTATTTTTCACGTTTCCTTGGTAGTGTAGCTGCTATGAATAATATAATATAATATAATTATAATCAACGTTTCAGATTTGACGGGTTCGTCATTTTATATAATTTTATTATTGGTAAATATTTTAGTTGAAATGTTATTTAACAAAAAATGTATACAAAATTAGACTATAATTTATTTTTGTAATGTTGAAATTTGTCAATTTTTATCGATTATTATTTACATTACTAAGTATTATTATTTTTAATTAGCGAATGAGATATTTAAATATCTCTTATATTATGATAAATTTGTATCGGTTAAAATTGTTTAATAATTCAGTTATGGATAAGATTGTTTATTGCAAATTTTTGAAAATTTATAATTAATATTCTGTTTTTCCTTCCCAATCGTTATGTGTTCAATAACCAAGACCAATTTGTAGAACTCCATTTGTTTGATCGAGGTCAATTCATTTTCTATTTATAATCTAAATTAGTACATTGCGATTATTGAAAACACGGCAGATTTTATTTTGTTTGATTATATTCATATTACTTATAGTATTGATAGCAAACTTGCCTTCCAATGAATTTATTCATGTATTCTGAAATTTATATGCTTGTAAGTAAATAAATATTAAAACTTTTAAAACGATATATTATTAGCTTATTACATATCTTGTAAAAATAAAGTACGAATATTATTAATATCAGTAGTAAGAATATTTTGTTCTATAAAATATTTTATTGCAAGTATTTGTTTAAATTAAAAAATTGATTTACATATACATATTATATATAATCATATTAATACTTTAGAAATTTATTTACATTTTTTCATAAAATTAAAAAAAAAATATTGATTTGATAATTTCCTTTTCATATATTTCAATTATTTTATTCTTTTTGCGTGTTACAAGTTTATTACAATATTTAACAAACGTTATTATTTCATTTCAATTTTAACAAGGTTCTAAAAAAAATTCTTAACCAATTGTACTTTTTAAAGCAAATTAATTGTGAAAATGATTGTTCGCTACAGAAGTTTATCGGCTATAAAGGGATGACATTCTATATGTCTCTTGGATAGAGAATAAGTGACAATTAATAAGATGAAAGTACATCAATTAATTTATAAACTTTATATGAGAATGCTTTTTTATAGTGCAATTTTAAATTTAGTATTTTTTTTTTAAATTAAATGTATAATAAATTTTTTTCAAGAAAGAAAATGAAGTATATAACGTTTGTTAATTTTACATTTAAATATAATTTTTTTATTTTGTGTGTCGTCTGTTCTTGAGATTGAAATTTAGTTAAAATATTTTTATACTTTTAAATTTAATAAACAAAATTGGTACAAGTATAGTTTTTTTTTTATATTATATATTATATTATATTTTCATTAACAACACTTATAAAATTATTTGTTTTCCTTTTTTTATTATTTTTATGATCTTAATATTTCATATTATAATATCATTAGTTTGGTTAATGTTATTTAAATACCTAATCAATTGACATTTGCACTAAAAATTTTTTCAAAAGGTTTTCTGAAGTTTATTTCTATCATAAACATAAATATATCATTATTTATATACTTCATGAATGTACGTGTATAACGAAAGTGATTAATTAATTTTATGATAAAATATAACAGTATGTAATTAAAATTTGATGATTTCAGGAATACTTTGAAACACGAAATAATAAATTTCTGACGGGTACAACCTTGTTTAGAGTAAAGAAAAATAAATAACTACATACAGCAATTATTAAAAATTTATAATGAAAAAAGTATATACTAAGTGTAATAAATATACGTGTACACGCTATATTTAAAAAAAGTAAAACACAATTTGTATTGAATAATTTATAAATGAAATATAAGATAAACATATTCGAAATTTATAAGGATAGATTGGTATATAAGGAAAACATTAAATTTTTAAAAATATTTATGTTTTTAAGATAGAAGAATTGAATAAAGAGGGTTGTTCATGTAAACTTTAATGTTAAAAATGTTATCCCAAATCTTGATAATGAGTATATGAAGTTGTTCATTAAATGTATCAAAGATAGTAATGTAAAATGAGGATAAGAATTCGTAGTTAACTATAGGATCATAATGAAATATACCTTTAAAATGTTTCATTTCTACATTGATTCTATCTATATTTTAGTTGGTAATAATGAGTTACTACTTTATGTATTAGAAAATTGAATTTATAAGTATTTTATATGTTGGAATAGAAATAAATATTTGCAGTTTTCTATTATTTAATATCTTTATTAACGTATATTTTATAAGAAAAGAGAAGTATAAGTGTCTGTCAAACAAAATTAATATAAAATTTGTATTTGAATTTTTAATAATATATATTGTTTAAATATTTCAAATATAAATAATTCCTTCAAATATACATACAAAATTAATAGAGAATTATTATATAATAATTTTAGAGTAGGAAATCTTTGAACATACGATCTTTTGTTTTAATAGAGAAAATAGAAATATTTTTATTTAAATGCAGAAAATGTTTTTATACGAAAATAATGAATAAAAAAAATAGAAAATAAGTAACAAAAAGAGAACTCTAACAAAAAATTAATTAGAATAGCATATTAAAATAGATAACATTAAATAAAGAAAGAGTATATAAATAAATAAATAAAACATACTTTTTGATAATATAATCCTACGCCGTATTCCATATTCAATATTACTCTTTATTATATTTTTTAGAAAAAGAAGATATAGAAAAAGCATAATGAGATCTACAAATTCTTTTTCTAAGTATAATCATTGTTTTCTTAAAAAAAATTAGTTCAGATACATTAAACATTTAATATATTTAAAAATTTATCATACTTTAATAACTTATGATATTACGGTTCCTACGTCTCTAAATTTTGTAAATATATATATTCCCAAGTATATATATTTAATATAAATTGCAAGTTATCTTATACTTGAGTCATCCTTTTACTCTTATCATTTGTGATTTAATTTATAATATAGAATTTGAAAAAATAAATAAATTTATTAAAATTAAACCATAAAGGATAATTGTTAATGTTAAATAATATAATATATTTATTTAATGTGTACATTTCTTATGTAAATAACAAATTTTTTAATGAAATTAAAAAAAATTATTTTTGTTGGATTTGTCATAGAAAATGTATAAGAGTTACAATAAAAAAAAGCGTTAGAAGCCTCCTAAATTAATAATTTTAATAAATTTAAATAAATATTTGGAGTATTAATAAAAAAAGTTCAATTTTATAAGTTTTTTTATATTAACACGTATATGGGTCGGCGCGTGTCTGAAACAATATGTATAGGATTATATTAAGGTGACATGATTGACGGTGTAGTTAATTTCACATTGTTGACTGTAAGTTATTATATACATCGAACATATAAGTTATACATATACATTGAAATACTAGTCGCGGAATATTTATGAGTGATCTATTTGAGACTCTTAATCCAATTTGACTATTTAACCCGCATTAATACATACGTTTATTTGTGGGTGTAATAAATGCAATAATAAATAATAATGTGATAAATAAATTTTTTATAAACCATAAAATATACACACATATATATATATAAATGTATGTGTTTTACATATTTAAAATATATTTAATATTTATTATTTGATTCTTTATATCTGAAAGTAATAATTGATTTTTTGAAAAAACTTTTAAATATAGTTTTATTATTACAAGTAAATAAATACGTAAAGACCAAAATATATTATGGATACTTTTGTATATATTTGTATATATCAAAATATATGTAAGTATATATAGGTAATAGTGTTTATACGTTTCTATAGGAACTCATTAAATTCAATTAAATTTAATATTAAATTTATTTTTTTTATATTGAATTTATTAAAAAAAAAATTACTCTATAATTTAAATTAAAGTCAATAAAACTAGGTATTTAAACATAACATTAAATATATATTTGGATGAAAGCTAAAAATAATAACTAGTCGATATTTTTTCTGTACTTTTTTTAAACAAAAGATAAAAATTTTAGTACTTATATATACTTCAATATATATTTAAATATATTTGTTTGGTGAAATAGGTAATAGGTCGTAAATTATTACAGAAACTGTTAGCTATATTTTGTGATGTAAATATTAATAAAATTTTTAATTTTATTTCATAATAATTGAAGTAAATGTATACATTTTAAATATATATATATATATATAATTTATATTTATATTAATATTTATATTTATATATTGTAATAATTTTATTACTTAATATTACAAATTACAAAAATATATTTTCTATATATTAAAGTAGAAAACTTTTATTTTTAAATAAAATTTTGTTTTAAAAAAATATTTCTGATACAAATTTATTAAATTATCGTGATACTTTTTATTATTGTTTAGTTAGGAGGAGGTTCGAATTTTTAAGAAATAAACTTTTTATTGTTTAATTTTATTATAATTTGAAAATTAGTGTCTTCTGTAATGAAGGAGTAGAAAATTCTGTTCGATTTTTTTTGTTTCACTTTTTTAAACACTCGCAGTCTTTCGCTCTCTACATTTTATGTCAAATCAATGTTAGTTTCACTGTTCTACGGTATTTCTTTACAATAGATTTATATTTGAAGTTTCATTTTAAAACATTATCCTGTAAATACAGTGCTTTTTAATGTTTTTATAGTTAAACTGTGTTTTCGCATATTATTTTTATCCATTCTTATCGTCTAGATTTAATTAGAAAAAATTTCTTGTTCTTGAAATTTCATCATCTATTTATGTGTATGAGAAAGAGGCGATATATTTTAAAGTCAACTGCTAATAAATTGCCGTTTTAACTTTATTTTTCTCGTCAGCAGCTAGACCTTCGTATAGCGGATATTCCGTTAAAAAAAACGTTTCAGGCAGCTTTTATGTTCCTTAATATTATATTCTACTGGCTACACGACTCTTGTTAATCGGGGAGGGGGCGAAATAATGCACCATTATGTTTATTTAATTCTTCTTATTTAATTCTTATTGTGTATACGTACCTTCTGTGTGCCTTCATGAGTGGCCATTTATATCTCTTTTATATCTCTCTTTCCGAAATAATTACTTGTTTTATTGATTATATTATAATTATTATGTATAGATTATTATTATGTATAGATTATAAACAGAAATTTAATGCTTAACACTTATTTATTTATAAATAAAATGGTGTGTTTAACATTTCCATATTAAGTAAAACGCTAAAAAGAAATTTAATCCATAACATTTATTTCAAAATAAAATTGTCTGACTATTATTTATATATTAGGTAACTATGTAAGTGATTAATTATCTTGTACATACTTATTGAATAATTTATGATTAAAATAATTGCTGAAAAAAAAAGGGAAATATAAAAGATGATTTTAATGAACATTAAGAACTTAGAAAATCCACGCAATTTATATTACTCTTCATGAAACTAATATTTGTATTAATTTTGGAATAAATTCGTTAAATTTTTGTTTTTTAAATTTCGTAAAATTAATTCTATTACTAAAAGTTTCTATTACTCAATTTGGTAAAATAGGTTAATTTTATTCATGGAAATAAATCATTTGAAAAAATAATTATTATTCAACTATCAATAATTTGTATCTTCTTTGTAAAAAAAATATTTAAAGTAATAATTATATTTTAAATATATGAAAATTCTTTTAAAAATATCTAATTTGATGTTAATAAAAATATAACTTTCAATTTTATATTATAGATATAAGTATGCAAATAAAAAAAATTATGTCTTTTAATAATAATAATAAATGGTAATATACTGTTACGTATTTGATGAAATTAATAGTATTTTTAAAAAGTACTTCATTAAAACATCAAAATTTGTGGAAGATTAAATATGAAGGTGTGTACAAATATTAATATATTAATTATACAAGCATGGTAGTAATTATGAAATTAAACATAACCACTACTGTAATGTATTTATTAGAGTTTTCATAACGGTAGGTGTAATATATTATAAATTTATATAACTCTAGTTTTTTTATATTTTATATAATTAATACAGATATTGAAGGAAGATATTTCCTTCGAATAATTTTATTTCAAAAATTATAATTATAATTTGTTTTTATATCTCATAAAACGTAATATATAAAATGACAAGTTACACACATACACATGCACACAAATAGTAATGTGCGTTGCTTGTATTAATTAAGTACTTACAAAATATCGTTTCGTTTGAAAAGTTATAATTGATTATTTTTTATAAATTTTAAAAGCTTCTATATTTTATTAGATTATGTTTAATGTTTAAAAAATAATTGTTAAGTTTTTTATTAATTTAATTATTATTTCTATTAGGTGTAATTCATTATTAAATATTTTCATAAAGTTGATTCAGATAAGTTTTTTACTTTCATTGACTTTCTTTTATTTTATTAACCTTTTATTTTAACAATAAATTCAATAACTAATAAACACTTATATTTTGTTTTAACAATATCTATATATTTTAATTGAACTTGTGATAATAATTTTACAATCAGGTTTGAATAATAAAATTAATTATAATAATTATCTTTTCGTTTTTATTTTCAGTGCTGTATAACAATTCTGAATTTAGAATTGATCAATATTTGGCCAGCTTAAGAAAAAAGAAAAACCGCTAAATTCAATACTTTTTCGGAATAATTTTAATAATTTTTTTTTGTTCTTGTTAAATTTTCATGTTCTATGAGTATAAATAGCTACATATAAACTTAAAAAAATTTAAATTTAATTAATAAGGGAACATATTTGTGTATAGAATTTAATTATATTGTGTACTTCATATGATTAACTGAAATAAAATAAAATAAATAAATTGCAGAATTCGAAATACAAACACACACACACACATACGCGCGCACGCATATATGTACTCATAATGTGAGTTGATAATTACTTTCAAAAGATAGAAAGAAAAAAACAATTATGTACATAATTGGGAAAAGAGTACTTATTATATGAAGAATACAAAATGAATAGAAAGATAGAAGTGATGAAATGTTTGTTTTCTTTTTAATATTTTTTCTGATAAGGAACTAATAAGTGTTAAATCTGTGGACAAGAAAACTGCGATGCCATTTTTATATTGAATTGGTTTATTGGGTGGTTAAAAATTAATTTTTTTCAAATTATATTTTTTTATTGTACGTTGTATTACAAATTATCCTAACGATTATAATTAAATTAAAAAAATTAGCGATTTTAAAAGAAAGCAAAAATGAAGTTGTCGGTGTCAGCGTATAGAGCACAGGCAAATGCTCACAAGAAGATTTTAAGCAACTACCAACATCAACTGAGTTACGGTGCTACTAATCAAGTTTCTTCTATTCGGAACCCTTCAGATGTAAAGGTTAGTAGTAGTTATTCTTCTTCGATTTACAGTATTACAAAATAATAGCAATAATATTCATGCATTTATATTATATTATGAATGATATTATATTATGAATTATATTATCCGTTAATAATTTTTATTTTTATATTACAATAATGATTTAACATTTACCTAACTTTCATTTATTTTACTTTCACTTTTCTTAATATTTATTTTTATAGGTAATAAATTCATAATTTTTTTAATGCGATAAATTTTTAATATTTGAGATTAAGAATCTATTATAGAAATCAATAAATGAATTTTTTATATTCATTCTTGAATTTTTATATTATATTTTAAGATCATTTATTTTATTTTTCATAACATATGTAATACTAAAAATTTTTAATAATACGTTATAATTATATAGAATTATCGAATTAAATTCACTTACTACTCACTGATGCTTTGTTTGACTAAGTATGAGTTAACAATAATTATATACATTTAATAGTATTTTGTGTTTTTAAAAATTTTAATTTTTTTACATTTAATAAATTTTAAAAGAAATTGTGATAGATCAAACTTTATTTACGATATCGAATATGTTAATTAGTAAAATTTTTATTAATATAGTAGAATATAGTAATTTTTAACAAGAAAAGAAGTTATAACGTAGTACATTGATCCAATAACTATTTGTATTAAGAATGGATGAATTCAGAGTTAATTTTTTTGTAATATATTGTATTATAATAAGTTTCTTGCATACATACAAAGTAATTTTTAAACTATTTATGTATAATTATTAAACATGTTTATGTAAATTTATTATTTATTATAGTATTATTATTTTCTTTCGGTATGATCAGTTTATACATATGTACTTTCATTTATAAACATATTAACAGCAATTTTATTTTTATTTAAAAGATTTATTAGAAAAATTATTATTTTTTTTTTCATATCTAAGTCACAGTTTTCAATATCAAATAAAAAAAATAAAAAATGTAAGATTACTTTAAAGTATATATAAAAAAATTAAATTTTAAAAGTACAAAAAGATCGATTATATTATAAGATTGAGAAGTATAATATAAGATATCTTAAATATTAAAAAACGTAGGAAGCCATATGTACAGAAAGCAATGAATTGTACTACAAAATGTAAGGTGAAGTAGTGGAGAAGATAACTAGCTTCAATGAAGAACTGCAAGTGCACTAGAACAATGGAACTTTCATATTCAAACGAGTAATAATAGCATATTGAATTTGAATTTGATGCTCTAATACAAGAACACTATGAATATATTAAAATAACGGAAATGGATGATTAAAAAACATGAAATTTTAAGTTAAATAAAGCTAAAATTTAATCTATAATTGATGAACATCATTATATAGATTTTTTATTAATAAATATTGTTTTAAAATAAAAAACATAATTTACGTAAATATGTAATGAATAGAAAATGAGGTGTAACTCGCAGCTGTGTAAGCAAGATTAATTAAATCTTACTAAAATGATTATGGAGAAATTTTTTTATATTTTTATCAAGTACAAATGTATTTAAAAAATAAATCATTAAAATGATTTAGTTTTATTAGGAAAATACTTTTGATCTTATTTAATGTAAAGTAAATAATTTCTATATACAATAATAAATATAATGAAAATGGTAAATTAAGTGTTAAACTAATAAATAATAAATATCGTATAATAAGTCATAATAAACCATATACTTCAGGAATTTAGAAAGTTTAATCAATAGAACTCATTAAGAAAAATAGGTTGCAGTTCACTGATTATTACCATATATTATGCAATAAGTGAAAAATACATTTTTTTAAAACAATTTTTATATAATCACTTATTACTTTCTTCAGATCAATATACTTTCATAAGGAGAAATAATTTTCTATAATTTATACTTATCTATATATATATTATTAGTCGAGAAATATATAATACATTAAATTTTACTTAAACTATAGATTTACGATTCATTTGGAAAACTAAAAATTATTTATTTTTATAATAAAATAATTTATTTCCTACAATAAATTTTATCATATCTCAAGAATTGATGAATATATTTTTTTAATTACATAATATTTCATTTTTTCGAATTTCATAATATACAATTTGTGAATATGACTTGAATACATAATGCATTAATTTTAAAATAACTACTATTTCGAAGTAAATTCTAAATATTAATTACGTACATATTATTTATTCTGCTTTAATATAGTATCAAAATTGTTTATTCTTAATTTTGTAAGCTATTATAATTTTATATATGCGTTTATTAATATATTTGAAAATGTTATAAATATAATTTTCACAGCAAAATTAATTTTATATTTTGATTAATACTAAAAATATAATATAATAATATGAACAATATTTCAGAAAAGGTTATATGAAAGAAATATTATTGAAATTCTTATATTAAACTTTTAGTACTTTAAACAAGAATTTCAAACAAGATTATTAGAATTTTGTTAATGATTAAGCAAAATGAGAAATACATTTTCTATATCGTTAAAAATTTGCTTTAAAATGCTGGTATAGTTATATTATCACTTATTGACAATTAATTATTTAATGAGATTATTCTTCTAATTATATATAAATAAGTATTGAATATTTAATAATAAAAGTAATATGTACAATAATAAAATCGATATAAAGTTTACCAACAAAAAAAAGGTTCAAGCAGAAAATTCAAATTAATTTTTATTTTACATTTGAAGTAATAAGATTTTATTGAATGGTAATTTGAGAGCATTTAATAAATATTAATCCACAAATAAATTAGAATAACTAATGCATAACTAATCTACTTAAATTAGAGAATGAATTGGAATATTATTCTTTATGATGTTGTTATAAATATCTGAATCATATTATTTCCAACAAATATTATTAAGACGATTTAAATCTATTATACTTATATGAGTATATAATTAAAACAAATAAATTAAAAATTTTTTATATAAATAAATAAAATTGTAAATTTAGACCTTTTAAATTTAAAAATAAATAGCTTTTTGTTTGAAAGAAATGAATTTGGAAAAAAAGCAACATGACCAGGGGAAAGTTAATAGGGCAATTATGATCGGGAATACAGGATAAAGGTGTATACTACGTTTCGTAATTAAAAAGAAACTTTGTGCGATTATTTATTTTAATTAGATAATTTAAACAGTATTATTACTCATATAATTTCAACAATTAGATATAATATATTTGTTTCTTTTAAGTTAATACAATTAATGGAATATTATTATTGGTGATTTTTAAAGTAATGTAGGCTTAAATTTTTTATTATAATTTATTTATAAATATATGTTCATATTTCTATATATAAATAAAATATTTTTATATATTGTAGATGTATATATGTAATATTTAATTTTTATGTAAATGTATCGATTATAAATAATAATATATTTTAAGGATCACAATAAGTTTATTTAAGTATATACAAATTTTACTTGTATAAAATCATTTCTAAGTTTGGGAAAATATTAGTAACTAATAATAATGAGAATACTAAAATAATTAAAATCATAAATGTATTTTATAAAATTAATAATAATATAAATTTTTAAATTGCATTTAATCAGAATAACCTTCAACAAATAATTAAATGTACTTTTATAATTTTGTTATTTTAATATTTATTTATTAATGGTTTAATAAGTTAGAAATAAATTTAAAAGTTTTGAAATAATTTAAATATTTTTCGAGTTACTGTTTTTTATTACAATATTTATAAATTTGTATTACATATGTTCATAATAAATTAAAAATTTTATGACATTACTTAAAAATCATTTGTTATAGTAAAGATTACTTTTGAATACTTAACTTAATACAATTTATATTGCACTCAATAATGTTACATCCAATTTATTTATTATATTTAAATAGATTATAAAGTTTATTTTTTTCAGCGTTATATATTATGATTCATAATTAAAAAGATATTATCATTTCATTTTAAAAGTAATAATAATTAACTGAATAGGCTTGAAATAAGTAATGTAATAACTTACTTAAAAGTAGGTATATTAATTTATTTTTTTTATATTTTTAACCATTATATTTTAAGTTAATTTTATCTTAAAATTATCCTTAAAATTTAATTTTATATTTACTGTATACATTAAGAGTATTTTTAATATACAGTTAAGTACCATTTTACAAAAATATAATTTTTTATAATTATAGTTTAATCATAATTAAATTGCTAATTGATGTTTAAATCATAGTATAAATTATAAAACTTTTTATTTCAATTCATATTCTTTATATTTTAACTTTTACTTTTATCATAACATATTAATATTTTAATTACGTTTTATTCATTTTCACAAAATATTTATAATTAATTGTATATTTATTTATATACGTAAGAATAATATGATAAGAATTAAGTAAATTTTATGATTCTTACATCATAAATCATACATCAAATAATATCGTAGGATATTATTTATATCCTATTTATATAAATACTAGACATAACAAATCATGATATATAGGATGATAATTTATAGGAAATAGTCGGTTGTATATGTGGTTTATTGCATATTGTTAGAAATAAAATTAATATGCTTATAATTTCTACTTAATTAAATATGAAATTAAAATTTATGAATAATTGCTGAAATTCTTATTAATAAAAATATCTGTCTTTATTCAAATGAACTCTAAAAATGAAGTATATACGGGATTTTCACAATATTTTTCTTATAATATATCATTCAATAAAAAATAATTTTTTAACTTTCGTTTATTTAGTTTCACCGTAGATACCTAATTTTTTTAGAGAAAATAAAATATTTTAAACTTTTTTTTGTATTTAACTTCTAAATTATTATAAGCGTATTGTAGACGCGCATAAATTTTTACTTTTTGAAGGTGCAAGTGTTCTACAGCAGTACTATTTACTACAGATTGTTGAATAACTACTTATAATTAATATATGAGTATAATAGTATGTGTAATTAGCCTATAAAATTACATAATAAGTGTAAAATAAATCTATATAGGCATTTATTAATAGACAAAACGTGAATACATTCTTTTCATTATTTTATTTTATCATTTAGGTACTCTACTCGTTTTACTAATCTTACAAAAATTGATGTGAGCTAATAAAATTGCTGATTATTCTGGATAAGATGAACTTGATTCTTCAAGCTTCGAAAGGTTCGTTTTTTTGTTCATATCAAATTATTTTTCTACAGCATGTGTCAATTTTAGATATTATTTAAACTTCGGTTATCAAACATATAATTAAAATTTTCTAAAACTTATATTTTTATATAAAATAACTTAACACTAAATCAAATAAAACATTATGAAGTATAAAATATATCAAATATTTAGCCGAAGCAATTGATTAATTGAAATTAGACTTATTTTAATAGACATATTACAAAAAAGCAAATATTAATACTTTTTTAAAAAACTGCCTTCGAAATAATTTCATAGAAATATTGTGTATTTATAAAAAGTATTTTGTTATAAATAAGAATACAATTAATTATTATTGAACATTCTGATATACATTACTTCTGATATAGAATCTTATTAATATATTGATTAACTGAAGAGCTTATTTAATAAATAAATATCATATTGAAAGTGTGTTTTTTTAAATATACAATCTTGCATTTATTTATTTAAATTTATTTATATTTATATTTCATTTGAATATATATAATATATATATATATATATTTCTATTAATGGATAGAATATTATCTAAATTATTATTTCATAATTTTGTTAAGATATATTATTATCATTATTTCTACTTTCTTATTGAAAGTTACTGATAAGCAATTTAGATTTCAACAAGGATGGTAATTATTTTATTACATTTTATTCGAACATAAATAATAACATATAATTTGATTTATATGTGTACATATATTTCTTGTTTTATATGTGTACTATTATCTATCAAAGTATATATATATACATACATACTGCAACAAAAATTAAATTTTCATATTCGTAAAAATTTCAACTCTAAAAAAAATCAGTACATAAATTTCTTTAAATATAGCATTTACTAAGATAATTATTTTTTATGATTACGAATATAATAAATTTTATATTTAGAAGTTCTATATTTATTTTTGAAAAAATTTATTATTATATCTTAAATATTCATTTTGTTTTAATTCGATCTTAATGTATTTTATTTCTTATGATTTTCAGTATTTTTTTTAGGTAAATTTGGGTAAATAAATTTTAATTTTCCTAAATCATTTAGAGTTAATGTATAATAGATGATTATAGTGAATCCATAATTTCTATCACCCTTTTCTATCAGCATTTGAATATATTTTGTTATTATTTTTTATTAATATATTATTGAAAAATAATAAATAAATTTATATACACGTTACATAAAAGAAAGTATGAATTAATTATATAATGAATTTTTTTTATGGATGGAGCTTTAAGTTTGGATGTAACAACATACTTTGAGAGCACGCATTTGTAGAAAATGCCGAAAAACGGCGAACGGTTCATATTAAAATTATTGATACAGTTTCTTTTTTAAAAAACTTTTTCCCCATTTTGAAGAATGAGTATGTTTAAAGAAAATCTTGTATTTATTAGAAAGAGTAATGGAATTCATTCCCTTTTAAAATTAATCCATACACCTAACTGTCATCATAAATGAAATATTACAATTAGTTGATAGATATTTATAAAAATGAAATTTTTGTTGTAATTCTTTGTTTATAAAATAAAAATATTACTGTGAAATTTCGAAAATAATTGTAATTTATAATTAAATTGAAATGTATAGTTGAAAAATATGATATTAAAAAATTTTTATATTTTGTTAACAAAAATGATTATTTGAAATACAAATATAGTTAACAGCTATTTTTAATTAAAAAGAATAAATTATTTTTGAATATTTACATTTACAGCCATTTAACAAATAAAAAAATACTTTTGCATATTGTTTTTAATAAGTGAAACTCAAGAATAACTTAATTTTATTTACCTTAATGATTCATCATCAAACACGTTGCACTGTGACTTTGCTGTTAATATGTTTTGCGAAATATAATATATTCATTGAAAAATCGAGATTTATTTTATTGTATATATCCTGTATAGTAATACTATGTGGTAGTATTAATAAATTATTACTAAAACATTAATAGTTCTATTATTACTGTACTGTAGAACTATATTCAATCTATCAATCCTTCAAAAAAAAAAATTTATACTTGTACAATACTCGAAATATCTCAAAAAAAGGCTTAAAATATTATGTATAAAAAATTTGTTTGAATAAATATTTAAAAAAAAAATTATGTAAGCAGAAAGGATACTGTCTGACAAAATACGAATGTATTCTACTTTATAAATTGTTAAAACAAAAAGTTAGTCATTACCATTAATTATTTATATATTTATTTATTTATTTATTTATTTATTTATTTATTTATTTATTTATTTATTTATTTATTTATTTATTTATTTATTTATTTATTTATTTATTTATTTATTTATTTATTTATTTATTTATTTATTTATTTATTTATTTATTTATTTATTATTTACGTTAAAATTTTTTAATTCTTAATAGAATATTTTGATAACGTTATAAATAAAATATATTCTAAAATAATTTACAGTAAGGTGATACTCATTAAACTGAATTTTTATAAATAATTTATATTTTTCAAATAGCAATATAGTCATGCATTTATTCGGATAATATCTAGAAAACATAAAATAAGTGTGAAAATAGATAACACAAACAAAGAGTAGATCACAATGCTTTGTCTTTTCTGTACCTATACTCGACCTTTATATTTTTTTTAGAATATCTAATGAAACCATCGCATCAAGATTGATATCTTTGTCTCATTCTCTTTCTCTTTTTCATTTCTGTTATTAGCTAATTGCTCTATCGAATTTAAAAATATTAATTTTAAACTTCAATTCTATTCGACTTAATAATCATAATCATAATTATATTAACAATAACAACAACAACAAGAATAATAATAATAAGAAAAAGAAGAAGAAGAAGAAGATGAAGAAGATTAAGAAGAATAACAATAACAATAGAAAAATTACTTGGACAACATTATATTGGAAATTTACATAAGTGTTTATGAATTAATCTTATTTTATCCTTTTTTAAATTATTACGGTATTATTTGCATATATTTGAAAATATTAAGAATTACATTAACTATTTTAATACAATAATTTTTAACAAAAGTATTTCTATCAATTATTATTTCATCTTAATTAATTTTAGAAATCATATAGTTTTATATAGTTTTATATATTATATAGTATTATATATATTATATAAAAATTTACATTATGTAGTATATAAATTAATATACGTTTACTAATGTAAATGGGTTTCTTAAAAGTCAACCATTTTTTATAATATTATTTTTAAATATTTTTTGATTGGTCTACTAAATGTATTTTATACTGAAAAACGAAGAATATTTAACAGATTTTAATCGTATTAACATATATATATTTATAAATATGTATATAAATAAAAAATATTAGTTATGCCAAGGCCTTTAAATTAAATAGCCAATATTATTTTGAAATAAGTTTTAATCAATAACATTTTCTAATATGATAAACAAGAATATGCTTTTTAAATAACTTAAGTTTTTTACCTATATTTATACATACACAAAAACATATTCTACGATTACAACATAAGAAAGAATTAAAGTTTTTTATTGTTTCATTTATTTAATTTTAAATAAGAAAATGCTTACTTAAGTATACTTTTATTTTATTATTTTTAAGCAAATATATTAAAAAAGTTCTTAATAATCATTAAATTAAAGTAGCTTAATAATGCTTGTTACTGTAAAAACTTCTTTTTATAATTAATTATATACAAATAATTTTCATTTAATGGACTAAATATATATTATAATTTTTAAGAAACAATTAATTATCGTATAAATGTATGAAGTCTGTAAATTGTTAATATTATAAATAATTATTTATTTGAAGTTTTAATTTAAAACTAATAAATATTTTAAATAATAAATTCTTTAATTTTTGAATAAATTTATTAAATAAAACGTTTTGAAATACAAAATTGAACATGTAATTTTAAATATTAATTGATATTCGTTAGTATAATAAATTACAATATATTTTTGAATAACTTAAATTTTCGAATTTATAAAAAAAATTTTTCAGTTTCTTTTTTTTCTTTTAATTATTAATTTTTATTTATCCCAAAAATGTTATCAAGACTGAATTTTAAACGTGAAGAAATTAATTAAAAATTTTAATTATCTTAATTAAAAAATATTTTAAAAGGTAAATTTTTTTAATATTAATAATTCATTTTAAAATATTCAATACAATACTTCAAGTAAACAATAATTTTATTAATTTTGTTATAAATATGACAAATTTACAAATAGATAATTATTACTGGAACAATTAAAAAGTATATTTTAATTAAAAATATTTATTTTTATTTTGCTTAATTATTACTTTAGCCGTCATCAATAATTATAAATATGTGAGTTGTACAATAAATTTTAAGAATTACTTATATTGATATCGAACTTAAAATTAATTGAAAAATATAAAATAAAAACATTGTTATTTAAAATGAAAACTAATTATGTACAAAAAATTAAAACCTTGTGCAAATTGTATATTATTTATCATATTATCAACTATGTCATATAATATATTTTTTAAATATTTTAGTAAATAACAAATTGTTACCTTCATTATTACCTTTAAGTAGAGTTATTAGTTATTGTTGGAAATGTTTAGGTAAATCAAGGAGAAGACAAGGAAAATTATGAAACACAATTGACATCTACATCTTCCTACCACTGTAGCTCTACAGGATCAGGATTAAGAATGGGTTCTTGTCCTGATTCAGAAAGTAGCCCTCCTTCATCTATGCAATACTCATTAAGAACTTCACGCGAAGAAGAGGATAACGATGATAATGAAAACAATACTGGACAAATTAATGATCATGGGGAATCAAGGTTAGTTGAAATATAGTTGGATTTTGTTCTCAACGCTTTATTGTATGTAAGAAACGTATAAATATTAATATCAATTCTTTTATTCCATATGTTTTTTGTTTTGTAAAATTAATTATTTTCATTATTATGCCTAGATTGACTAAATACTTAACAAAATTTCAAAATCTAATTATAATTAAATTTTTTATATTTTAATTTCTATACATTTCTATTTCTATTTCTATACATTTCTATAAATTTAATTTATATTTTAATTTTCTACGTATAAGTTTTTTTTGTCAATTTATGGAGAAGGTTCTCTACGTTAATTAAATATATTTAGGAAATATTTCTTAAAGTAAATTCTAAAATAAATATTAATATTTATCAATTTTAAAATGTATATAATAAAAATAATCCATTACTAACAATAAATTTATTATTACAGTAAAATAAATAGTTTCAATTTTATTATTAGAAAAATAGAAATATAAAATATAAAATATTACCGATGAATTTATCATCAAATCATAGCAATCTGTATTATTATTTGCTTCGATTTAATGCAATTGTAAACGTTAATGCTTATAACTTTATGAAATAGTTTTTCATTTTGGTATTTAAATTTATTTGTAAGAATTAATTTGTAAATTATAAAGTATAGAAATAATTTAATATTAATAATTATAAAACCTAAATACTGAAATTTTTATCGTATTTTTTAGGAAGAATTTTACTTTAAATAATATGAAGTATTAGTAACTTTTCTTGCGCTTTTATCAATCATTTTCATAAATGGATTAAGTATTAATTACTATATAAGTTGTTATTACAATTATATTACAGGAGTATATATTATTTAAAATTAATTTCGCTTTTTAAAAATGTTCCACACTAATATGGAGTCTTTAAAATTAATTATTATTAGAGTTAAATTTCACGATATAATTTTCTATAATTTATACTGAAATTTTATAATTAATCTTATGTTTAACAAGAGCTCGAACAATTACAAAGACTTCGGCAATCGTCATCGCATTACGTAGTTAATCGCATTTTTCCTTCCGTTTTTTATGCAAAATTTTTCATTTTCAAGCTCATAGTAAACAATATGTTAAATACTCAGCATGTATAGACCCTCTTTTTCGTCTGAAAACTCGCCTTCGACTCGCGAATCCACCGACATAAAAAACCTTGGCTACGAGCTGTTCAATCTTTTTTTTTCAACAGTCTACTAAGCTTCTGTGACTCTTGCCAAGCGGGAATCTGCGTGAAGCGAAATCATACGTTTTTTATTTTTTATTTTGCGAAGGGGTGTGGGTTTTTCTTCATTAACTTTAAGATACGTAGGTTTTCCGAAAGGCACCTTCACTGAATTGAGCATAAGAAGGCGGAAAAATCTGGTCTTCCTCTGCATGTCGATTCTTTTAAAAGACGCATACCTTTTCCTTTCTACATCTTTGTTTTTATTGTCTTTTTGCCGTTGCTGTTTTAGTATTTTCCCGTTGCATAGTTTTAATCTTTAATTTAATTTTTAAAAAAGGAAACCTATGCTATATGCGGACGTCTATAAGTAGGCGTTCGGTCCTTGCCGTTTCCCATCGAAAAGTACGTCTTTCGAACGGCGAATTTTCCAAAACAAAAAGGGTCACGGAACAGCCTATCAATTTCTTGATCCTATTTGTATTCTTTTTGTCTTTTTTGTCTTAGCTCATACAGCTATGAACTAAAGTTAACTCTAGGTTTTATTATTCCCAGAACTATTGTTATTCTTTAATTCATAATACAATACGCGAATTATACGCGTCAAATAAACAGAATAGCGCTCAAAAAACTATTACATCCGTAACAACACTATTTAAGTTAATATTATCAATATTTCTGAATAAATATGAATTAATATGAATATTGAATAATTAAACATATTAAAATACACTATAATTTAACTAAAATACTTTATAGTATAAAACATTTAACAAAGTTTTTGCATAATATGGAAAATTCTTGTGAAAAAGTAAAAAAAAATAAAACGTAGTTATTGCTACTATACAGGTTTCATCGATTTTTGTCGAGACTGGTCGAGAATCAATTTTTTTTTATTTAGAAAATATTTAATCTAGAATTTATATTTTCAACGAAGGCTCAATTTAATTATGGATTTCTTGTGAACAATTAAGAATTTTTTTCAAAAATCTTTAATTTATGATATTAAGCATATATAGTTTTAATTCTATAGTTAAAGTTTCAATAAAACAACTTTTTTGATCATATTAGATCATCTTTTTATAAATTTATGTATTTTATAAATTATTTATATTTTTTTCGTAAAAAATATGCAGTTTGACTAAAAAAAATTAATGTATTAAATTTGTAAGACTAATCAAATTTCAAAAGCGTTAATTTAATTAATAAAACACGTTCATGATGTTTTTCCACCGTAGGCGTCTTTATGAGGAGAATATATAAATAGACCTACATTTTATGTATAGAAGCACGAATGTACTATGTAATCAATAAACTCATTTCTCTTCGAATTTTTATTTTTATTTAAAAGATGGGAGGTTTGAAGTCTATCTCTTTATGTTTACAAGTATCTATTATTATTTAATTACTTTAATTCTGTCATTATACATTTGCTTCTATATAACTGTACTATATAATTATAGTTTACAATTGTAGTTTTCAATCTATATCTCACTTATATATATGAAATAAATGACTATTATTTTAATTGCTTTATTATTTTTAAAATTATCGTTATAATATCTTTAACTATCGCGTTTTTTTCAATTTATGTGATTGGGAATATTTTAATGTAATGTACTAATATTTTATTTCTTATAATCTATTAAATAAAAATAATAAATTTATATATTATTCATTTATTGTTAAATTGTTGTAATTATTACTTAATTAATATTTTAAAATGTTTATTAAATTTGGCTTATACTTTTTGTCTTATTTTGTAAGGAATTATCAAAATACGGTTTCTCGAGTTTTATTATAAAAATTATAGAATTTTGTTTTGTTTTTTTCTTGATCAACTACATAAACATTTTCACAATGGATCTGTACTAATATTTCTACATGAAATTTATTTATGATATTTCGATAGTTGTTTTCATTTTATAATTATTTATATTACTATATTCTAATTCTGAGGTTCTTATAAAAAAATTGGTTGTTTATAACCGTGCTTTCGCATTTTACGCGGCATCTACTCAATGCATATATTTTCTTTTTAATCAACTATTTTCATATGCGCATTTTAAATACATATTTGAGCTATTGTCATTGTTTACAAAGAAGATTTTTTTATGAATATGAATAAAATATTCATAATTATAATAGAATTATATATTTTGTATTGACTTATTGAATCTTCATAAAGTAGTGAATCCTATGATATATAAAAGAATTGGAAATTTAAGTTTAAGGAATTTTTTTTGAATTTTATATATGTTAAATATAAAATATAAAAATGAGTTTTATACAATTATGAATAAAAGTAAGTGTTGCAAAGAAATATAAACAATATGAATAAATAAATTGAAATCCTGTCTGTTCAAAATATATTGATATTTTTAATAAACAAAATAGAAAGAGAGAGAGAGAGAGAGAGAGAAAGAAAGAAAATATGAAATAAAGAGAAATAGAAATTGTTAAAAATTGAAATAGGGAAAAAAGATATTAGAGATGCATGGACTTCTTCACAGGTCAATTGCAGAAAATTGTAAGCGTTCTACAAATTTCAGCAAATCTTTAAATAGAAGTAAATATGGAACAGCTAGTAGCCGAATTGATGGTAATATGAATAACAACACTGCAGGCTTTACTACAACTTCAACGACTTCTAATTTCTTGGACAGTACTTTCAACTTTTCAAAAAATCCAACACTTGCAAGAAGAGCTCGTAATTCAAAAAGCTCTCAAAAATGGAGTAATGTACGAGCAGTTATGGCTCTTTATTCCTCCTTACGAAAAATTAAGAGGTATTGATGCTAAAAAAAAAATTTCATCTACAGTTCAGCTCAATATCTCTCTACATTTATTTGCATATCTACTTTTTTATTCATGTTTATGGATTTGAAGCCTATTTACTTGATATTCATTATTTGTCTTTCGCTTCTTTTATCGGATTCTTACTGCGCGATATCAATATATGTTGCAACATACTCCTTATCTTATTTTAAAATTCTGCGAATGACTATAAATAGCTTTCTTTCTCTCTCTCTCTCTCTCTCTCTCTCTCTCTCTCTCTTTCTCTCTCTCTCTCGCTCTCTTGCTCTTCAGTATAATATTATATGTACATATCTTACTTTCTGTTTTTAATATTTATTTTACTTTTTTAATTTTAGTACTTATTTTTATTAATTTATTTATATTCAAAAAATCATATAAGCTTATTTACCTTTTTTAAATAAAAATCTACATTGTAAAAATATTACGGCATTCTTTAAATATTAAGGATATTTTTCTGATTTCAAGTGCATATTCACTATATAAGTTCATCACTAAACATCAAATCAACGTTTTCTACGTTAATCAAAAATATATTTATCAAAAATTAGATTACAAGTTTTTAATTTATTAATTTACAGTTTTGAGTCTAAATGGATATTTTATAATTTCTGGATAAGATAAATTTACTGCAATATTCTTATTTAATTTTTATTTACATTAACCCTTCACTGGTATATTCATATATTTTACTATATTAATGTAAAAACTTCGTCGATTAAATAATATATAATTCATACAATTATTTTTTTCAATATCAAACATAATCTTTAAATGTAAATTAAATTGTTATTATTCAATTAAGGGTATTCATAATTAAAGTATCTTACGAAATACTTATAATTTACATATAATAGTTATATTATAATTTTTATAATTGTTCTTTTCAATGTATATGTATATATAAATATGTATATATATATATATATATATGTACATATGTATACAAATCTATATATTTTTTTTTTAATATGAACATTTTTTACGGTATTTGCTATAGTTGTTTTCAAGATTTTATCAATTATTTAAATTATTATTAAAATTTTTATTTGTAGTACATTATATTTTTTTAAATAAAAAAATTCTTACTCTATTTTATATGACAAATAATAATAATAATAGTGGATTTATTTAATAAAATACCTCAATTTAACATTTTCACATTTCAAGCCTTGTATACATTTAAATATATGGAACCCAAATATTTTCTGTCTGAAATATTTTAGCTAATAGGTTTATTACTTAATGAATAAATTATAATGATAATGAATATATAAATTTCTTTTATATCTATTTTATGTTTTTACCTCCTATATTTATTGTTTATACTTTAGAAATGTGTTTTATGTCTCTTGTATATGTGATATGTATTTGTAATTACAAATTATAGAGTTATTAGAATATATTGATTTGAATATATTTTCTTGTGATTGTTAAAGAAAATTAATTTTTAAAAAGTTATAACTATTTTAACAAATAACGTAACAAAATATTCAGGGTATTATTTTATTTTATTTAGTTATATTTAAATTTATTTTTTATAGAAATTTATTATTGATATGATAAAAAATTTTTTTAACAGATTGTAATTGAATAAATTTACAATACAACAAATATAATTTATAAAAATTGATTTTTGTATTCTTGTTTTCATTTAATAATATTGTATAAGCATTCTACATTATTAATATAATTTTCTTGATAATTTTTTAACCTATTAATAAAATAAAATTTTTAGTATTTTCTTAATATATTATAAAAACCGAATTAAATAAATCTAGATTTTATCTATTATTTTTTCATAGAATTATATTTAATACCATCTTTAATCGTATATTTAATTTAATTTAAATTATAATGAAGATAAAAATACGTATCAATTATATAGTGTTTATGCACTTTATTTAATGTTCACATACGTGCACTGAAAACCTTTATTTCAATATATATAATAATTTACTAAAGGATTTTATTTTATTTATTTTAATGTATAATAACTTACTAAAGGATTTTATTTTATTTTTTAGATCCAAAAGCAATCAGCGGTGGATGAAATTACGTACAACTGTTCAGTTATCTTCAGCAATATCTACTATTCAAAAAAAACCGCCTCTTAAACGAGAAGATTCTTTTCTGAAAAAATTTTCTACACGGCAGATACCTGAGAGTCAGGAAACAATCGATACTGTCGAAGGTGACGATTATTTAGATGGTAAAACTTTTAATAGAAGACAAAGGAGACCTCGCCGTCAGCGACGACCACCAAAAACTGTAGTTAACCCAGATGAAAACTTTTATTATTATTGGCTTATGTTATTATCAACGTGTGTTTTATATAATCTTTGGACCTTGATAGTTAGACAAAGTATGCCAGAACTTCAGGAAATGGCACCTGCGATTTGGTTAGGATGTGATGGATTTACAGATATTATTTTTTTTTTGGATGTGGGTGTACAGTTTCGCACAGGATATTTGGAGCAGGGTCTTATGGTTTATAATAGTAAAAAATTGGCTGGACACTATTTTAAATCTAAATCTTTTATTTTAGATCTCGTAGCACTATTACCGTTAGATCTGCTACAAGTCAATCTCGGAATTAATCCCATACTTAGATTTCCACGATTTTTAAAAGTTTATAGGGTTTATAATTATTATTACATGGTAGAATCACGGACAGTTTATCCAAATCTTTGGAGAGTAATGAATCTAATACATATTCTATTGATACTTGCCCATTGGTTTGGATGCTTTTATTATTTACTCAGCGAAGCTGAAGGATTTCATGGCGATTGGGTGTATCCATATCGTCCAGGTGAATATGCTACCCTTACAAGAAAATATTTGGGCTCATTATACTGGTCTACTTTAACTTTAACTACGATTGGTGACCTACCTACACCAGAAACGAATGCCGAGTGAGTGATTATTTTTAATTATTTTTTTTATTAAACTCTTACTTATTATCAAGCGAAAATTTTAATGGTATAATTCAAGTTATACATACTTTTTTTTAATTTTGAAAAATAACAGAGCTTAAAAATTTGTATTTAATTTTTTGAATAAATTATTAAAATTATTTAAAAATATTTTTAAATTTTTATTTTATATATTTAAAATTTTTAATACATTCTTTATACATTTTTTATAAAACGAAATAATGAAATGTTAGTTAAATAATATTTTATTCATACGTCATAATAGTAACAACTAATAAATTATACAATATCCAAATATTTTTAAATTTCTAATCTCTGTTAATAATGCAAACATCAAAACTTAAGAGGGAATATTTAATGATTTCATTAAAAAGTTTTTTATCTTTTAATTTTATATGTCATCAAATATCTTCATAATGAAATTATTTTAAATTTGAAACTGTTTAGATACGTTTATTAACATTGTATAATATTCGATATATTATAATCTAATATCTAATTTTTATTATCAATTTCCATAAAATATGAATAATTATTTTATTTGGTTAATTCATTTTTTAATAAATTACATAAATTTTATAATCATAAGTATATATATAGCTTTATATGTAGAGATTACAAATTTATTTTTGAAATAATTAATAAATATAAATTTTAGAAAAAAGAATAGAAAACTATAGTTAAAGAGATAATATTTTATAATTAGGATGACATGCATTAATAAAATAATTTTTTTTATTTTTATAATAGTATAATAGTATACGGAATTATATTAGATAATATATATATACGCAAGAGACATTTGAATATATATATACGTAGGTGTGTGTTTGGGGATGTATGCATACATATACCACTCTCTAAGTGAATTTTTTTAATTAAAATAATATTCATTAATTTTCCGCTTTTAAATAAATTTTTATTATTATTATTTTAATATACGATTGAATATTCGATATTGAAAATGAAAATATAAAATATAATTAGAAATAAGAAAAGTAATTTGTACAATATTTAAATAATTTTTTCCAAGTCTAACAATTGCTTGAAATATTTTTTTCTTATAAAAATTATCAGCCTCATTAGTATTTAAATAATCTATTTTTGGCGATATAATCTATAGATTATTGATAAAATATGTGGATATTTCAATAAAAAATTAATGCAATTTTTTATTGTATAAAATATTTATATATCTAAGAATACTATATTAAAAAAATAATATTTAAAAAACAAAATAAACACGATTATATGGAAAGACATACATAATTTTTTACTGCTATGCTTTAAAGTATAAAATTATTTATATTTTAATATATAACCATATGTTTTTAAATATATCTGTAATTAAGTATAATGTTTCTCAAATTTTGTAATATTAATTTTAAATGTCAATATTAATGAATTTTATTTTAAATTATTTGTTTCAAAAATATACCAAATCACTTTCTAGTATTCGAGATTATGAAATGAACTATTTAATTATCCTATCACAATCGTTTTTCAGTTAAATTAAGCGTGTAGAGGATAAAATGCACTGAATTTTTTTCATTTGAAATATTTTAATATTAAACCCTGTTAATTATTTAAAAATTTATTATTATTTTAAATTTGAATAAATATATTTTTAAATACTATACATATTTTAGCATTATTAACTGCAGTATATAATAAATCTCATTTCAATAAACTAAAAGTATTACTGATTCTATATTACGAAAATAAATATATCTTTTTTTAAAATTTTACTTCTTTTGAGATATATTTCCACTTAATACAGATAATAACAGAAAAAATAAATTTCAATCCCTCTTAAGTTTCTTCAAAGTAGAATATACTAGAATAGGATTTGGAATCGTGAGTGGAGTATTATTATGTTGGCAGAGCTCTAGCGGGTGGAAATCCCCGGAACCTTGCTCGTCGCGGCCGACTTTCCCGACTTCTGCAGTTCAAACATGACGGAGGGTATTTGTATCGTTCTTAAAATTTACGAGAAAATTATTATTTTAAATGGAAAAACGTTTTCTTTTATTGACGTACTTTATAAATGTATTTAATTATTTTAGATGGAAATTTTAAATATTTAAGTAGATTATTAAATCATAAAATGTTAAGTTTAATATTATTCAATAATAATATTGCAATTACATTTTTAGTAATATGATATAAATATACAGATTTACATACATGAGCGCACATAGATAGATTCACTCGCTCAATTTTTTTCATATTATTTGTAAACAGTTAAATAATTCATATTTTAGTATTCATACTGTGTAGTTAAATTTATACTATAATATTAGTTGCTTTAAGATATTTTTAAAAAATTCAAAAAATTCAAATTTGCTATAACCTATTAAAAATTTTTAAATTTTTTTTAAATATTATTATTAACAAACAATTTCTTTTGTCCAACTATTAATTAATACGGTGAAATAAAAATATAGTATATATATTATACATTTTGAGAAATATAATTATATATTATTGATAAATCTTTATTTAATTTCTCTGTTATAATAAAATTAAAATATAAAAAGTTTAAATTATAATAACCAGTCTTAGTGAACTACTGCTAAGTATTTATAAATTTCGACCCTATTATCTTCTGTTTTAAATAAATAAATAAATAAATGGGTGTATAATAATAATAATAATAATAATAATAATAATAATCATAATATTTTATTTTTATTTTATTTTATTATTATAAGTTCTATAGTAAAAGTGATATTAATTATATTTAAAATATATATTTCATAATTCAGGAAATAAAAAATGTATGCATTCTTAAAGATATTTTCAACAGAAAGTTGATCTTGCTTCGAAAAATGTTGATGAAAATATAAGATTTGTATTTGCCAATTTTATTATTATTTCAATACATTTATTTACAACAGTATTTTTTACATTCAAATATTTTAAAAATACTTAATATTTTAATTTTTTTTTTATATTTTTATATATTCATCATTATATAAATTTACGCACCTATGCATATTTTTATATATATTTTAAAAAATTGTTTCTTGGGAATATTATTAATAGCAAACTTAATGAAATGAATTGAAAAATTATCAGCACGTAATAACATAATAAAAAATATACTTCTCGAACTTGCCGGGTCCCTCTCACCCTACATACCAACTCGTTATTCTCAACAAGGACTTCATCCCTTGATTTCGTGGCTTCTTGTGAGAACGCCAGAATGACCTATTTCTGTCTCCTGGCCCCATACCTGTGCACACATGCTTACTTCCATCATAACCATTTCATTAACTCCGTTATTCTTTTTCTTTTCGAACTTTTTTCGCATACTCCCCGATTCTAATTATATGCTTTTGATTGTTTATATTTTCGAAATTATATTACAAAATATTGTGAGCTAACTAGAATCCCTTTGATACGTACGAGTCATTAAAAAATAAAAAATATATTTTTTGAAAATCAAATCTTATAGATAATTAAAAATAAAGTTATCAGTATTAAATTTTATTTTACTTACTCTCATAACTTTACACTAATGTTGATAAATAGGGATAAAAATTTAATTTAACTATATTTTAACTGTATATTTTAATTAATCACTCTTATATTTACTTTCATTCTTTAATATTTTTTTTATATTAATACTACTAAGTTTTATAATATTTGAAAAATATTATTATTTTTATATTCAATTAATATATATATATTTCAATTTTAATGAAAATCTAATTCGTAATAGATACAGATACATATGTATTCATATATATATATACATATATATATATATATATTTTAATATATATATATATATTTTTTAATATATATTTAATATAATATATATTTTATTTAAGTATTTTATAAAGAAAATAATTTTGGCATTTATACAATTAGTAAAACTAAAATATAAATAATGATTGGTTATTTCTATTATTTTTTTTTTTTAAATATTTTTTTTCGAAAGAACTGTAAAATTTTTAATTATTGAATTACAAGCATTAAAAAAATTTATTATAAATGAAACAAAAAATAATATGTAAAAATTTATATAATTTTTTTTTAAAATAATTATTAATAATTGAATTTATAATTAAAAGATTTAAATGTATATTAAAAAATGAATATACAAATTTAATTTTTAATTTTTTGAATAGTATTAAAATGTATTTATAATTGTACGTATAAATAAAAAAATAAAATAAACAATATTTTACAATAATATTATTATTAGCTTCGTTTTGTTTACTCTAGATTTTATTCGATATAAATTTCGATAAAATGAAAAAAATATATTTAGCAAAATCTATTTAATCATTTTTATATATATTTGACATACACCATTCAATAAATTTTTTTTAATTTTAATATTGTGAACTGTATTATTATCATTGTTCTAAATTAGAATAATTATTTTTTAAATTTTGTTTCTGAATTTTAAAATAATCATAATTCAGATAGTTATAATATCACTGATTATTAATTCAATTCAAACAAATAAATTCAAATAAATAATTAATCAATATTATTTATGAATAATAGGTTTTATTCCTTACATTAATTGATACATTGACTGACGATAACTCTTTTCTTATTACATACCAACAAGTATAATATTATTTGATACATGTGTATAAGAATTGAATTTTATTTTAAAATGTACTGAATAAACGACATTAATGATTAGGAGTATAACAATAATTACAGTAATAACAGTAAAAATACATTTTATTAAAGAAATAATAAATTAGTTTAGTTAATAACATATATACATATATATATATAGTAACATATATATAGTGTATGTGTATGTGATTCATACAAAAAATTACTTAGTAATGTTAAAATAAAGGTGAGTATTCTATATAAATGATCTGGTATTTTTTTCTTATTCCTGTTATGCAGATACGTTTTTACAATAGTCAGCTATCTAATTGGTGTTTTTATCTTTGCTACGATTGTGGGCCAAGTGGGTAACGTTATCACTAATCGTAATGCAAATCGACTTGAGTTTGAACGGCTATTAGATGGTGCAAAAACATACATGAGACATCATAAGGTACCCGGAGGTATGAAAAGGCGCGTTTTACGTTGGTATGACTACAGTTGGTCACGAGGAAGAATACAAGGTGGTGGTGATATCAACACAGCTCTTGGGCTTTTACCCGATAAGCTTAAAACAGAACTTGCACTTCACGTCAACCTATCTGTGCTGAAAAAGGTCACCATTTTTCAGGTGAGTCAAAATAAAAAAGCATGCTAATTATTAAATAATTAGATTCTATATAAATGTCAGAGAACATACAGAGAGAATAAAGATAACCTAATATGTATGAGAACTATTTTTTGAAAAAAATAAAAATATCCTGCAGCATGTTTTACATTTTATTTTCATGTCAATCCATTATTTTTAACGCTTTCAATTTAAGACAATATAGTTTGAAAGTTCTTCTATAGCTTTAAGATAATATATATATATATATATATATATATCTATATATAGATAATATATCTATAGCTTTTAGATAATTACAAAATTTACTACACAAATTATTATTTTGAATTGGCAGGAATGCCAACCCGAATTTTTGCATGACCTCGTTTTAAAAATGAAGGCATATATATTTACACCAGGGGATTCAATATGTCGAAAAGGAGAAGTGGCTCGCGAAATGTTTATAATAGCAGATGGAATTCTTGAAGTAATTAGTGAAACAGGAAGAGTGCTAACTACAATGAAAGCTGGAGACTTTTTTGGAGAAATTGGTATACTTAATCTGGATGGCCTTAATAAGTAAGTTGATTTAGTTCAATGTGAAATAAAAATAAATAAATATACATACCAACGGTAATAAATAAATATACAGTATAAATATAAATAAAATATCTTAAATAAAAATATAAAATAAATATAAAAAATATAATAAAATATAAATAAAATAATAATACGTATATAAAAAATATGTACATATTATGAGATTTTCTCGGATATAAATTAACTATTTTAATATAAAGCTATTTTAATAACTTCTTTATATATACAAATAATTGTAGTATAAATATCTGTATAATTTTTCTAACGTTTGCACAATAACTGATTTTTATAATAAAATTATGTACATTAAGAAATTTAATTAATATAAAAATAAAATAAAACTTATAAATTATTAATATAATTATACATTCTAATATAAATGAAAAAATTTTATTATAAAAATGGATTATATATATTATTCTATAGCAAATAAATAGAAGTTATATGAAACAAGTATTTTCACATTTAATAAATTATATTGTAAACGTTATATTCTTTAATTATGTATACAAAATTTAGTAAAATTTTTATTTATATGTCATAGACGCACTGCAGATGTACGCTCTGTTGGTTATTCGGAACTGTTTAGCTTGTCTCGTGAAGATGTATTGGCAGCTCTAAAGGATTATCCAGAAGCTCAAGAAATACTTCAAAAACTTGGTGAGAAACGGTTACGGGAGGCTCAGCGTGTTGCACGTTCTTTTCAAAATTCACCTTTACCGAATCATGATTCATCAGATAACAGTACTGGAAAATTTATTGTCGATAAGATCAAAAGTGACGTAAAGGGTTTGAAGAACGTATTAAGAAAAAGTAAACGACACATTCGTTCTGGTGAAAGTTTAGAATTGCAACCTCTGACATCAAAGCTAACACAGCTACGTCGTCAAACTAGAATCGAAGAGACTCAAGATATTTGTATATCAGCCTCAGATCCTCCAATTTCACCGCTAGGGGCTGGACTTCCATTAATTTCGAGATTGAAATTACTCAAAGAGAAACAAGAAAGAGAGGAGAAAAGGAATCTTATGGAGATATCTAATCAAATACCGGACCAAGTACGATTTTCAAACGACCCTTTTCATTTCATTTACTGTGATCATCAATTGTGAGCTCAATATTAATTTCATTTTCTTGGTATTCATTTTATTCAAATTTAATTTCATACAATTTGCATATTCTTTTTCTTTGAATATTAGTTCTAACATACAGAAAATAAAATATATAAAATAATAAAAAGATAAAAAAGTTCATTTATATGATAAATGTTTTATGAAATCTAAGAACTAAGACTACATAATTGTCTACAAATTTCATTATTTTAAATATAATTCAATTTTTTACAATATTATCATATTTTTTTATTTATCAACTGTGTAAATAGTTTTAAAATTTATTTAATTAACTATAAGAATTTTAATATTATTATTAAATACCTTGATAAGATATATTAATTGTATGTTATGAATTGTGTTTAACATGAAAGTTAAATGAATATCTTAATTCATGAACATGAATATATTAATTTTTTATTTTATTCAAAAATAAAATACGGTATTTATTAATACACTTTATATTATTTATTAACGTAATTATTAAATTTGTATGCTTAATAAATGAAACATAAAAATAATAATATATATAATATATAAATGTATGTTCAATTGAAAAATATAAAAGTTTTTAAATAAAATAAAAATAAATATAAAATTTAAAAAAAAAATATTATAACTGTTATTAAACTAAAACCAATATAAATCTATTATTTGGTATACATAGTATATTAATTATATATATGTATTAAAGTCGTTGAAAGCTATAGGATTATATTTAACAAAAAATTTATACACAAAACATGATAAATTTAATATTATGTTATTATATTTAACGCTGATATTATTTTAGAGTATTTAAAATATTTTTATAATTGTAAAGCACAAAGCTTATATTTCATGTATATAAAATACTTTATATACATAAGCAAATTTTTGATTTAATATTAATTACAACATCTTACAGCTTAAATTAAAACTTTCAAATAAACTGAAACATAAATATTAATTTATTATTTATTTTATTTGCATGATTTTACATTTCAATAGAATATTTTTTTGTGTACTGAATATAAAATAAATTTTAAGTTTTTTTCTTTTAATATTACAAATTGTAGTTTCATAATAAAGGTATTGGTAGTTTACACATTTTTATTAATTCTTTCTAAATCATATTTTTCTATACCAATATTATGATATATTATGATTTATATTATAAACATTAAATAATTTTCATGAAATAAAATAAAATTTAAAACTTTATATTAATTTTTTTTAATATCTATTATCATTAATTATATAAATAATATAAAATTTTTTGAAAAAATAAATTTATAATATCAAATTTAGCAATTTTTATTTTTCCTAAAAAAATGATTTTTCTATGATTTCAATAGAGTATTAAAAAAAATTCTAGTAATTCTAGTAATTCTAGTAATTCTAGTAATTAGTAATTAGTAAAATTCTAGTAATTAGTAAAAAAAAAATAGAATATTAAAAAAAATAATATATGAATAGAAATAAATCATTTTTAAAATTGAAATCATAAATTTTTTTAATTATTTTAATATGAAGTTTAATTATCAACATTATAAACATTACAATATAAACATTAATATGAAGGCTTTGTTTATATATTTAATCATACATTATTTTTTGTTATAATATTTTTTTTCATTTCTATAGTAATATTTTTTATGTAATAGTTTTTAATAAAATTTACAATAAAACTATTCATATTTTCAGATACACTCCGTAGACGTACTTACTTCCCATAATAGCAGTAATACAGGAATAGGGGTACCCTTATTGCATAGACTTTTACATATAAAATCTAAGACAGAAGTTGATACTGTACTTGATCATGATAAGATCACCATAAAGGATTCTCAACTTCCTCGAAATACCATAGCAGAAGAGAACAAAAGCAATACGAATGCTTCTAATAGATTAACCATTCAGTCAAAATCATCTGCTCCCTTAGATGTTGAAAACTGCATTGGTCGAAAATCATGGGCAATGTTAAAGGATGCTTCTCTTAAATCTTCTAATAAAGGAATTAGTAAATGTAACTCTCAATGTCAACCATTAGAGCCTCGAAAATGTTCAATTCGTAAATTACATATACGTCAAAATTTAGTTCAATTAAATCAGCAAACGAAAATGTATGCATCTATCGACGACCTATCACCAGAATATTGTGGTTTACCATTTGTAAAAAAATTAAAAATTCTCAATGAACGGCAAAAGCTAGCTGAATTAGAGAAAACTATGCGAAGCTCTAGTTTGGATTGCGGAGACAATACTGAATCAGATTGTGATACTCATTTAACAAGAAGTCATTCTGAGGCTTGTGCACTTGATTACGTCCATAAACTTGCAAAACTAAACAAGGTATTTATATTTATAAATTTATATTGGATACTTCCATAATTATTAATTAAATATTTAGTTACTACATTTATTAACTAAATAGATTTAGGATTTGAAGTATTGTCCATAGAAGTAATAAATAAACGATTACTCTTTATATTCGAAAATTACAGCTACTCATATTATTAATTATTTGTATCAATTAATTCTGATTATTATTATGTGTATTACTTATTAACTATGTGTATTAAATAATTAAAATAAATTTTACTTTTATTTATAATTTTAATTATATATTACTTAATATTATTTGTATTTTATGAAATTAAATTTACAAATATTTAAATTTATAGAAAAAATAAATTAATATTTCAATAATTTCTTATTGATTTTTTATAAACATAAAAATGAGTCTAATTTACATTTTTTGGGAACATGATCATTATACTTTTTAATTTATATATTTATTTCATAGTTTACATAATATGTTTATTATATTTTTAATTTTCGTTTTATTTCTATTATTTCTAATTTAATTAACAACAATTCTTTTTATTAATAAATATTTTGTATATAAAAAACTATGCATTCTATTTGTTGTTTTTATTAAAAAATATGGTTAAAATAAAAATGTCTATAAAAATCCACTTTTATTTAAATAATATATGTTATACGTATCAAATATATGTTTAATTAAAACAGATTTTTTCAATACGATAACAAGTATATCTAAGTAAGAGAAACAGATTGTATTTAATATTAATTATAAACAATTTATTAAATAATTTAAATAAAAATTATATTTTATACCCATTATTAAATATGCTCATTATTTTAGACAATCTTTTAATTTCGAGTACTAGGTTATTTTGTATATTTTTTTTATTTTTCAGCTGTGAAACACTGTATTTAAATATTATTGTATAATGTATGCAAGTACGTAGATCATTAATATAAAAACAGAAAAAAAATAATAAAAAAAATAAATGGGAAAGACCAAGTTATAATAAATTGGTATGTTAAAATATTCTGGTGTAACAGCTGAAGCTTCGAAGATGATCCTTATGAAAGATTATTAGCCTATAGTCCATCGTGATAGTATACAGAGCTTGCCTCTAAAAATTAGGATTCTGTATGGTAGTGGTCACAATTCTGGTAGTAATTATAACTACGATGGAGGGATACCACGTTACAGAGAAGGCGGCGAATTCCTCACGTTTTTACGGATATTTGGTTCCTTAGGCTATGACATCTTCCTTACGCGACTTAAAATCGTATATTTGTTTTCATTTTTTACAAGTGCTCGTGATGGATCTTTTGATCAACAGGATCAAACAACAACAATGCTATCGATTCGGGTTATCAGAGTGGATGTACTTCAACCTGTTAATTAGTCGTTCATTGTTATAATTTTTTAAAAGTTTTTCTTAATATTTAAAAGGGTACATAACAATTTATATTTTAATAGTTTTATATAAATGCAAATTTTTATATCTAATTTATAAATCATATTTCTTTTTTATTTATATTATGTATATGTTTTTTTATAAGTAATGGTATAACTTTTAAATAATATAACTAACAGTAGTAAGTTATTAATATTAATTTTATTAATAGTTATATTTGTTTTTCAATGTATTTTTCTTTTATTTTAGGGAAAAAACAAGTATTGTTTGGTAAAATGTTTATAATTTATCGATATTCAATTCAGTGAGCATTTTCATAATACCTTTACATCAATTTTCATCTTTAATATTATGTATTCGATGAAAGTATACTTAATCACTATTCATTATTATTTTCAAAATCGTAAAAGTATTTTAACAGAATATCTAATTTATGTTAAGTTTGCATATAATTTATTGTATCAAGCGATTACTTTAAAATTAATATTTTATCAGATTACGTAATGACCTGCGCGAAGTTATTTATTTCGTACATAAAATGTTAACTATATGACGTAAATTAAAATTGTATCCAATATGTTCACTAATGAAAAATTAAATTATATAAAAATTTACACTACATTAATTTATATTTTACATTTTAAATAATAAAAAATACTTTAATTACAATATATATCATTTAAATTTTCATTTAAATCATATATATCATTAAAATTTTATCATTTACTAATTTAGCATTTAAATTTTATCATTTACTAATTTAGCATTTAAATTTTATCATTTACTAATTTAGCATTTAAATTTTTTCGTATTTGAATCTTATATTTATAAATTTTTTTACTATTCGGAAGTAAAATACACAATATTTATTATATTAATACGAAAATATTTCAACAAGTGTATTTCATTTTATGTGCGTTTTTGTGTGTGTTGTGTATGTGTGCTGCGTGTGGGTAGTGTTCGCATGCGCAAGTGTAAATGTGAATATGAATTTGAATTTTTTTATATTGAAAAATTAAAAATATAATTTAAATACTTTTTTCGTGAATGACAATACTTGTCTTACCATTTTATATTTCTCAATTAGTTTAATACAATCTGAAGGAATTATATATGATTATATAAACAAAACTTGTTCATCATTGATTATTGCATCCTAATTATGTAGGATATAATTTTTATGGCTGTATTATTTATTTTTGATGATTCACAGATCTTACATTAATATTTTTGTTTTTTTACAATATCATCCAGCTATTTAAGCTACTAAAACATTATAACAACTGCTAATAGAAGCGAAAATATTAAGAAAATTAAAATATTGAATTAAAAATATTCTATCGATAAAAAAGATTTTCTTATAACTTTTAACTATTTTAAAAAATATCTTATAAGTAATTATATAAAATTTATAATTTATAAATATATTTTTGCAAAAATTAATGTACTTTAATTAATTGTGTAAAAATTAATGTGAAATTCGTTGCTTTTATACTATTTTAATTAATTTATTACAGTTTATATTAATAAATTTATTTTGTATATTGTAGGCGCGTAGACATCGAAAACTAGCCTCGCCACATCGACTTTCTCCTGAAAATGAAACATTGGAAAGGCAAAATTTAAAAAGTATTCTTAAAAAACTTTCAGTTAAAAATAAAGCTGAAAGCTCGGAAACATTAGCCGCTACTATACCTGATATTAAATCTACTACGGCTGAATTGAAAAAATTGATGCGTGCCCCTACATTAGAAGGATATGTAGCGAGACATTCAAAACTTGCCAAAAGCGTAACATTTAATAAATATACTTTGCAGAGTCCCCCAAATACAGAACAAATAAATTCAACGTCTCTTAATACATCAATCGTAGCTTCATCTTCATCATCTTCATCACTAGCAGAACATACTATTGCAATAGTCGCAGGAAGGCACAGACAAAATTTTCTGCCAGCTTCACCCAATAATTTTAGGTTTCATCCATTAAATAATAAAGTTGTTATACCAACTCAAATATTAAAGGAAGATCAATATTTAAGTGAAATAGTATCTGATATTCGGACGATTATACAGTCAAAACTTGTAAGTACTTCGAATCGAAATTATGGTAAACTATTTTTAAATTTATACAAATATGTTATTTTTAAATATTAGATTTACCAATATTATAAGATATATAAAAATATATAATACATTATTTTATAGAGTAAAATTATTTTTATATGAAAATTAATATTGAAATTCGTTAATTTTATTGTTAACAATTGTTAGATTACTTTATTAAGTTTAAATTACTGTACTTGCAATAAAGTTATTAAATTATAATCTTAAAATATTTAAAAATTAAATTATTATAATAATAAAAACATATTATTGTTCAGTATAGTACTTTATATATTTTTAGATTTTAAAATGTTCACTGTTACAGGAAGAAATACAAAATAACTTTGAACATCAGTATTCATCTTTAGGATTTGAAATTCGATCACGGGATGAAATTATTTCCCAACTTAAAGCTCGCATCATTGAACTAGAAAAATCTGATAGTGGTAATGATGACGATGAGGAATCAGTTGATTGTACAGAAGGTGAAACTTCATTTGAAGGCGAAACTGGTGACGATAATGAAGATCATCCTTTCATGCGGGATAGTTCTATTGATACTGTTCTTACCACTCATGCAAATCAATCGCCTCTCAATTCAATAACTTGTTGCTCTACACAGAATCGTTTGTCTTGGGAACAGCACTCAGAGGAAGAAACACTCGAACTTCAAGATCTTCCTCGCTCTATTACACCAGAGAGTCTTTGGATGGGAGAGGTGACAATTGATGTAGAGACAAGTGATGAAAGTGATAATGCATCAATTCGAAGTGACTTAGCGATTACTAATACAATGAGTAAAAATATTACAGATAACGACGAAATGTCAAATGATAATAATCATAATAATTGGGAATTAGCAATGCTTGCTCAGCAACTGGATATAAAACGCAAAACTCACCAATGTTCTAGTTCAGATTCCTAGCGTATTAATATAATATTGATGATCATAAATGATTAAATAAGAAAAGGTCGTTTAGGCAATTTTTGCAAAAGTAAATTTTATTGTCTTTTTAGCATTATAAAATTTGTTGAAATTAAATGCCCTTACTAATGTATATAATACTATACTTAATATGAGATGATGAAATGACATATTAAAATTAGTTAATTTTATTAATATTTTCAAAATTTTTGTAAAATTAAGAGTAACTATTTCAATATCTATAAAAACATTATACATCATATAAAATTTATTAGATTATTAACATACATTTTTATAATAAAATTTAAGTTATCTTGTCACATGCACGTATAATTAATAAAATACTGATATTTTAATTTTTTTAGTTACTATGTACGATATTATTTATATTCAGATTTGTGTATAGAATAATTAATATATTAAAATTATTTGTATTTGTTTAGCTAAATAATTAAATGTTAATTCGACTATTTAAACGTAATATTTTTTATTGTTTAAAAAAATATATTAGACATGTACACAAAAAATTTAAATAGCGGTGTTTTTTGCTAATTCCTTGTGAAAACCAAAATATTAATAATGTTTTTAACCAATGGTAAATAAATTAAAAATGTATTAAAATAAATGCAATTAGAATTTTTTAGCGCAATTAATGGATGTTTTATTATGAAAATAAAAAATATGAACTACAACCAGTCTATTATTGACAAAAATAAAATAAATTAAATAACTGGTAAGACAAAGCACTTGTAAGGTTAAATATAATTACATCATTACATTAAACGGTTTGTGCTGAAAACCCTTCATATTGTAAATTAATATATGTTTACATAAAACGAGCGTTACTTTAATCCAGTGTACATTAATCAAATAGTATTCTGTATCAGTAGTTTATAAAACTTGTTAAACTTATTGTACACTCCATATTTTTGTACATTTAACAAACTGTTGTCTTTATACGTATTAAAATGTAAACATTTGTTCTTATTCATGTCATAATCGTTTTAAACATGAAATCATTAAATGTAGATAGGTCACAAGCCCAGATAATTTCATTTATTTAAATGTAAATATTCACTGGTGCCTGAGAAAGAGTAATTAAATTCTAAAACTTTAGAGTATACTTTTAGTATATAAAGTTCTAGTATATACAGCAACATTTTGTAATTTTTCTGTTTTTACAGATTATTTAAATTTAATTTCAATTTTATATGATTCTATAAGAAAATTATAAAAAAAAAACATTCATAAATATTATTACATTATTAAAATTTACTTTCTGAAAGTTAATAAAATTATACTTTAATATAATTTTATGCATTAATTAAATCCAACATTTACAGTGGTAATAAATACATATATTATCTATTTTACTGAATCTAATTATTAAGTTTTTAACAATTCTTATATCAATAGAACATTTTTTCATTATTTAAATATGGATAAAGAAAATGTTTATATTATTAAATTGTAAATTTATTTTTAAAAAACATAGATTAAATTAACTATAACATAACTTTAATAAAGTATATAAAATTTAAAAAATGTGTAAAATAGTATGAATTATAATATTTAAATTATAAATCAATTCACTTTGATGTTAAAATAAGTAATTCAAATTTTAATAAAATAAAAATCTTAAACGTTTTATATTACGGGTATTTATAGCGTATTTGGAGAATTTTCAATTTATTGTATATTTATTAATGAAAATACTCAAATTAATTTAAATAATTATAATATTATCAATCTAAAGTCAGCTTAATTTAATAAAACGAAAATTACACAAATAATGAGACCAAACTTAGAATAAATTTAATCTTCACAAATTACGTTGTGTACTAAGCAAAATAAAATTTATGTATATAGTAAGAGATGAACTAAACAAATCTAAAAAGATATTGTAAATACTAGTTTTTGATCTAATTATGTATGTATATACATAAAATTGAAATAAAGTAAGTATACACTAACGAGTATGGTGCTATTAAAATCTAATTTAACAAAAATGATATTTTAAAGTCGTAACAATTAGTAATATATAGTAAAAACCAAAAAATATTAATTACGAAAATTTAAGATTGTAAAATGTTCTATGGAAATGTATTTACAAAAATTTGAACGTAATATATAATTACTTACCCAAGAATTGTTGTAATTTATATACACTAGCCTCAACCTAACTTCAATATAAATATTAATATTTAATATTAATATTCGAGAACTTATAGTAATCAACATCAGTTATATAATATGTTGATTATGTAATCGCTTTTATTAAATTATTTATTTTAATTCAGGGTGATATTAAATAATCAATGCCTAAATGTTGTTCTTGGAGTTTTATTTTAGACGCTCTTTTTTCAAGAAGCCAAGGTTAACAAAGATTCGAAGCCATTACAAGCGTCTTGCGAACGTGAGACGAGTTGAGGCCCCGGCGCCTAAGAGCCACGACATTTTGTCGACGGATCATTTAATTTTCGATTTAATGCAGAGTCCCGGCTCGAGAATGTTTTGTTTTTCACGGCTTATTCATTACTAATTATATTCAAGGAAAATTGCTCGTTCACACGTCTTACATCGATACGTTTAGTTATTTCACGTGATCATTTATTCATATACATATATTTTTTGTTTGAAAAAACGTCTTCGGAATGGATGATGAGCAATCATTTTTTCATCAGATTATAAGTCAATGTACCGTCCTTATTTTTTTTTTACATCGGAAAGAACGCCTTCGAAAAGGGTGTTTTCAGAAGAAAAAAAAACATCACGGATGAATTTTATTATATTTGAGATCATTTCTTTATTTTCAAGATACATAGCCGTAAAGGCTCTTGATAAGCGGGTATCCCCGCAAAGTGAATGCTTAATCCTTTTTTTTTTGTCATTCGCCCATCTCATTCCGAACTTTTGCAATCATCATTACTCTCTTATAATTTTTTCTATTTTTCTTTGTTTTCCTATTTCCTTTAAAATTTTTTATATCAATCACATTAATTTACATTAATCAAATGTATAACAAACTTTATCATTTATTATTATTTTTTATTGAATTATCATCTACTACATTTCTCTCCTCCGTACAAAATATATCTAATTTTGTACATCTTCGAATTATAATAATTTAATTAATTTGTGAATCGGTCGTAAATATTCGCCTCTCGAAGTTCGTACTTTCATTGTTTATTTTATTCTCACTTGTCCATATTTTGATAGATATATTTCAATTACTTTCTCTTTCAACCATTGACTTCACGGGGTTTATAAATCCATTATTAATCTCCTTTTATGAACGACTTTTTTATTTTATAAATTGTTTATTGACCAGTGGGTGCGATTACTGTTATTTTAATTTGAACGCTGATGCAATAATGAATGATGGGATTCTCTACTTATCTGACATTTGTTCTCTCGTCATGCGTCTTTTGCATGTTCCGATTTTAAACAAATAAAGCAGGTCCTCCGGCAGTGGCCGTTTTTCATCGCTCAGATACCAGCTCTCGTTTTCACGGCATTAGGGCTATGTGTAAGAATTTAAATTGTCATGACGCCGTGGTTTTGCATTTCCGAAAATTAAATGATCCATCGACAAAATGTCGTGGCTCTTAGGCGCCGGGGCCTCAACACGTCTCACGTTCGCAAGACCTGAAATAGACCAACCTCCGGAGAAAAGAACTAAGATAAGTGATTCCAACCCAGAATTAAGGAGATAACTATAAGGTCAAAGACAGCGAACATAGCCAACAGACGGACAGGCGATGAAAACAGCAGAAACGCAGTAAACAAAAGCCTGAGGACGACAAAGAACGAGGTCATTCAGCATGAAGCAAGCACAGCCGATATATCTGAGGAGGATGAAATCTATGACAGCTACATGGAAGAAAAGGAACTCGAGCAACCATGGAGCAACTTCGCGCACACTACCGCCATCAAGATAAATCGATAAGTACAAAATGTAAATATAACAGTGTCCGATCCGACGTAACGTCTTATTAATGCAATTGAAAAAACTCTAAGCGCCGTTTGAGATATTTGGTATAATAAAAATAACTCCCGCCTCCTTAATAAACTGACTATTTCAAAAATTTTACCAGAATTTTTCGGCAATCCGTTGGCATGGATAAACTTTAAAGAGTGTTTTGAGTCTTCATCTGAATTAGGCAATTTTTGCGAACGAGAGAATATAGTCCGTTATTTGCCTTTCAAATTTTTATATCAATTACATATACATATAAATTAAAACATGTAACAAATTAATAAATTATTATCATTTGTTATTAAATTATCATTCACTACAAGTTATAACTGACTGAATTTTAAAAGTTTATGACCAAAGTGGCATTTCATAACTATTATATAAATATCAAATTTTTTTTATATTAATATTTTTAATTAATATGTTTTATTATTATTTAATGTTTTTCTTTTAAGTTAAAGAAAAAGAATAAAAAAAACACTTGTGATTTCAAGCAAATATGAAATAGAATGAAAAATAAATGATTGTTCAAAGTAGAATAATGATAAGAAAATTTTTAAATAGGGATACTTTTTAATTCTTTGAAAAATTATCTAAATATGTGATATAAATTAACATGATTTTGTACATCGTTAATAAGATACTCACTCTTTCTTCCTTTTTTTTAATATTGAAAAGAAAACTTTATTTTTACTGTTATTTAATTCAAACTTTTATAATGCATTTAAAATCGCTTACGAATTATTATTTAAAAGTTAAGTTATAATCAATTGAGATTATCGTTTATCAAATATTAATAAAAAAAATTTCTGTACTCTTTATTGTTTATATTTTAATTATATTTTGCTGTAATAACACTTTTTCCGTATGATTTCGAGTCTATTATAATCAACTTTTTACATCCTAACTGATCAGACTTTCGGTATAGATTTGCTGGAAGCTCATAAAAATAATTGCTATAGTAATGAATACATTTATTTTTGTTCTATCTTTTTTACAGCCGTTTAAAAAATAATTCTGTGCAAAGTTCCTTTATGGAATACTAGAAATTAAGAACAGATATTTGAAGGATAATTTTGAAGATATTGAGCGGAAATGGATAATCTAATATAAGCTTAAAATATAAATAAGTATAGTCATTAATTCTTAAGGTTATTTAGAAACATTCATGCAGAATAAGATAAAAAAAAACTGAAAAAGAATGAAGAAATAGAATCATAAAAGAAATACAATCATAAAAGTTATAAAAATTTTGTAAATTATTTTCAATTGTATTAAATTAAATATTATTTAATATATATTTAATATAAAAATAATTGAATTTAAATCGAAAAGAAGCAATTATGGAATATAAAGAAGTATTTAAAGAAGAATTTATTGTGATAGAAATTCAACTAGTAGTAACAAGCAAATTAAACAAAAAGAGATTTCATCTTTCATCATATTAGAAGATCTTTGATACATATCAGAACTGTTAATTATAGTTGGCTATATATTATATTTTATTAATCATTACTTTAAAATGTAATATTTATTTTTATGAATAAATTATTATCATTTTCAATTTTTTAAAATATAATTTAACATAATTGACGTGAGCTATAGTTGTAAATTTAATAAAATGTTAATTTATGGAATAAAATATAAATGCCAAAATACAAATATTTAGATAACTTTTATAAATAAATAATTTGAGATTCTTATTAAATTTTAATATAAGAATAATAACTAAAATTACATAATCTTATGTACATAATAATGTGATCTCATGGAAGAAATGTTAGTATAAAATTTTAAATTATAGGAACTATTGCACTTATAAGTAAAATTTATTTAAATGTAATTAATTTATTTTAATTTATTAGAATAAAGTTTTTTAAATATTTTTTAATTTTATTATATAATTAGCGAGAAAAATTAATTTAAAACATATAAAATGTTTTACTTGTTCACAAAGCATTGTTTTCTTTTTAAACTAAATCCTGGTCTTATTGTTTTAAAGTATACTTTACTTTTTCATGCATTCTCATATCCATTATAATACTAATGGAGGATTTGAAATTATTTAATATACATAGTCTTATATATTAAACAACACATTAAATAGTTCTTGATTTCGAGAATGCTTGAAAAATAAAGTACGAGATTGGTTAAAAAACTAGAATATTCATACAAACGTTTCGTTTTATTTTTAGTTATATTTACATTACTACGCCATCTTGACTGTCAGATACAACAAAGCATTTTCTTCTAATACTCTAATAAAAGATTGTGTCATCAAAATAAAGGTCTTATATCGAAACAGCTTAGTTTCTCAAGAAGTCTTAATAATCTTATTTACAATTCAACTCTCGATAAAATTAAAATAACGAATAAAACGAAAAAAAAAGATAGATAAATGATTAAAACTCTCAGTAATTACATAAATAAAATTTATCTAAAGCGATTAGCGTTAAACAATTGGAAAAATGTAAAATAGTTCCTATAAGCGAATATTGTATATCTTTAAGTAGAATTTTTCCTTTATGCATATCGGAATTTAAAAGTCGTAATTTAAAAATCGGAAAGTATTAAGACTTTAATTATATTTTAATAGTTTTAATTTATTTGTTCCAAAATAATTGAAAACATTAAGTAGTTAAAATTATATTTAAACTTTTATTTTATTATTTAATAAACTATAATTAAGATATTGCAAACTGTATATAACAATTTGTTACAGATATACAATAAAAAAAATAATATTATATATATACGAAGGTTATGTACTCCCCCATCATACGAAATGATACAAATATAATGAATATTTTTATTTAATTTTATATTGAAAATATAATATAAAGTAGAATACATAGGAAATATATATAAATTATTCGTAGAATTGGACATTTTAGTTAATTTTATTTAGAATAATTTCCTTCAATATTTAGTTTTAGAGGCATCCATAAATTATAGAAAATTAAAAATAGTCAATAATAAAAAATAAAAATTCAATTTTCACGTAATTGTAAATTTAAAATTAAATTTAAATTTACTTCATTAAAACATAAGATCATTTCAGTATTTTAAAATTCCATATTATCACTATTGTACTTCAGATTAAAATTATATTAATACAAGTCGATCATAAAATTTCTTTTTAATAAAAAATTTAACTGTGTGATTTTATGAACAAATTTAATTAGATATTAAAAGTTTAGTTTAATTGTTCACTTATCAAATGAAAACTAAATTTTTAATGATTTTTTTTTAGAAAATTAAAATTGTTTAATAAAATTTGTGCTATATTATACAAAAAAACTAACGGAAACCATTATGTATTATGAACATTTTTATAATATTCGACAAAAAAATATTAATAAGTAGCAATAAATATACCAGATAAATGTGACTAAAATTCTTATTGAAATATTTTATATTTTATATACGAGATTTGTCGTAAATGTAGGTCAGGATGATTCGGAAACCAATAACTGCATAATACGATCTGAACATCCTTATAATCAACCGAAACTCACATATATAGTTACAAAAAACGACTTTTACCTTTCGTACATGACCTGTTTTAATAATATCTTTCATTTGTTCCATCTGAAGTTGCAGTTAGTTACTGTAAAATTCCGAATTATGTAACTGTCCTTGATTCAATTGCATTAAATATATGTATTATACTATTTTTTGAAATATTCAATTAAAATATTTATTACAATCCAAATATTAATTATAATTTAATTGACAATATAATGTAAATAGATTTTTATCTTTTTTAATTGTACAATAAATATAATAAAACTATTTAACAATTTTATATTACTTTATTATTGTAAAGCTTCATAAATTTTTATACATTTTAAATTTCACAATTGGAATGACAATATATTTAATAATATTATTATTTATAATAATTGTTGCTTAATTTGATATTTTTTTAAATTATAAATTAATACGATATAAAATCTCATAAATGTTATATTGATGATTGTAAATAAAACAGCCGTCTATAAAGCATTTTCGATAATTTAGTTACAGATTGAATTGTTTCAATAATTATTGAAATTATTGAAATTATTTTTATATTACAAAATATTACATGATACTTTTTATATTAAAACTATTGTTTATGACTTTTACACCTAAGTTAATCTTGCATTAAACAAGTCGAAAGTCGGTATTTATACGAAAAAGGTTTGATTACACAGTAGACCATCTGTTGTATTATCTTCATGCATCGGAACTGAAATGTACGGTAAAAAGGTATAAAGGTATAGATACGGATCTGATAATAAAAATGAACGTTATTTTAAAAAGTGTATTGCAAAGAATGGTCGAGCAAGGATGACTGATAAATGGAAATATATAATACATAGATAAATAGAATTACTTTAGCAAGTATCATGGAATGTAAGAGAAAGGAAATGATATTATTTTATTTCTACTGCAATGGAAAGTTATTTTCACTTTATAAGAATCGCAATATGGTGAAAATTCTGACATAAATATATTCCTTTCTGTTTCTGCTTGTGAAAGATATTTAATTTTTTCAAGATAGAAGATTATTTTAAATGTTCTATGACAACGCAAGTGAAGGCCAAGATTAGTTAAACGTTGAAATTAAAATAGTTATTTACTGTAGTCCAGGAATAGATAGATTCGTAGAATTTATTTTAAAGACAAAAATAAACTTTCAATTTTATTTATAAAATAAATAATAATAAATTTAAAGAAATAAACGGTTATCATAATTTAAATCAATTAAATAAAGTAGAAAAAAATTTTAAAATTTTTTGTTAAATTTCTTTTAATTTCTTATATTTGTAAATCTTAATCACAGTTATCAAAAAATATTAATTCTAGAAGATGAATAAACATGTTAAATTATATAGATATAGTTATATAATTGTATCTGTTATAAAAGATATTAGTTGTATAATTTGTTCCAAATCGTTAACTCATGAAGAAGTTTCAACATTTTAATATTATGTATGATATACAACAAAAATATACTACTCAAGAATTCGTAGGATCTTTATAAATACAAATTTGAGAATATGTAAAGGTTTTCCAGTAATACTATCAATATAATTGAAGCACATACTTTTATTAAAACATAATATTTTGTTAATGATATGTTGTTAATGATTAATTATGCAAAAATTTCCAAATCGAATAATTAATACTTATCTACTTGATCAACTTGTTCGTAATTTTCAGTTAGATCTCTTTCTAATATAAATTTAATTGAAAGATGACGCGGAGTTTATAATTATTATAAATAATCTCTATACTTACTCCAGAATTTTTCAGCTCTCGCATATCAATTAAATCTTTTTCTTTTTTTTTTCATTTTACTATCTCTTATCATTTTACTTATACTTTCACGTATACTAGAAATATGGTACATGGCATTATTCAAACAAAAACTAATATACTTTTCACCGATTTTTGCAAAGTAAAACAGTGCTCTCAATTTTTTCGAAATCGACGACGGTTGACGCTTTCTGTTTTTCATTTAATTTTCTTATTCTTAATTTTATACTACAACAATCTCTCATTTTTTTAAGATTATTTATTTATATTATATTGATGCCTGATCATCTTTATCACTTTTATCACTTTTTCAGATGAATTTTTACATGTACAGAGTTGCTTAACCTGAATTTATTCTTGCATTGCAAGTCTCCTTAAGATTATAATAAGTAATAACAAAATATGATTAATAGAAAGCAGTCCATCTTTATCATAACCACTCTAATTAATCAATCTGATCCATCATGTATTTTCCGATTTCTTTCGACTAACCATTCGTAAAGCTAAAAAGAAATTTATAAAATCTATAATTATATAAATCAGGTATTAAAAATATTTTTTTTATTTATACAATTGCCTTTTTTTTACAAGGTTGTATATATCCATAAAAAATGTACAATTAGTATATGCTATTACGTCTATGTCTGTTTTTTACAAAATATTGATCCAATTGGTCAAGTACGTATGAGAATGAAAATATCTGTACTCTATAAAGATTTATCATTTCTTAATTTCTTATTTTCCATCTTTATTTTTCAAAACTTCTGTATTCTTCTAATTCAAAACTTCTATATTTTTTAAATTTGAACTTAAATTTTGATCCTATTTTTATAATTACACTATTTTTATTTTTTAGAAATAAAATCTTTTTATAATTTTATTATAGTTTTCTTAATAATAAACATTAGTTTTATTATACGAGTTTCTAATTGTTACGAAAAAAATATAACTATCATACATTTGTAATTAAAAAATTAAAATAATTACAGTATACAGATAATAATTATTTATTTAAGTCTGATAAATTTTTAAGTTCTTTATATGTATATGGAAAATATTTTAAATAATTTTTTTTTAAATATCTAATCAATCAATTTAAAATTTTTTATATAAATAAATACATAATTTACTACATGTCCTACATGTTAATGTAGGTATTGCCTAAATTCGTTATTCTTATATTTTGTAATGAAAAATAAATTAAATTCATATACACTGAATTATAAATATGTTTTGCATATGTGTGTGTAAGTGTATGTGTTGTTTAATTATTAGTTTTACATTATTTATATTTACATAGTACATTAATATCTATTAAATATTAATTATTATTAATTATAATTACACATTAAAGTAGGCATTCTTATAAAATAAGAGTTCTGTATAATGATTGTTTTCGATAGAAATATTTTTCCTTTGTATATTTACTTATATTTAGTATGCAGTATACTATATAATTTTATATAGAATTAATAAGTGACTATTTTATACTCAATAAAAAAATTAAATTTATATTATAAAATATAATTAATTTACAAGTCATTATAGTAATTAATATATTTGCGTTTATCACGGCTACTAGTTTAACGTACGAAAATGTTCTCTTTCTATTAATCTGAATCAAGAGAAAGTAAGCAAGATCTGCAGCTATCATGAGGTGTCATTATTATGTTTGAGATAGATTTCGTTTGAAAGAAGTAATATTAAAATTATTTTATTGGATTAATGTATTCTGATTGTAGCCTACAACTACAACTTTTACAGCTTAAGTTAATTTTATTAATATATAAAATTTCCTATATATCTAACAAATGGCACATATTTCAAATTTATTCGCAAGAGAGTTAAAAATTAAAAATAATGTATCACAATAATTTGAATAATTCTACAAGAATTTATGTATTCGCTCGATATTAATACAGAAACAGTATCTTTCTGTAATTAACCACTAAAATGTCTTTCAAAGGCGTTTAATGAATAATTTTTAAATTAATTTCCAGTATACTTCTATAGATATGGTTTTAAATTCTGATAAATTCAAAGGTACATAACGTTATTAAATTTGTATTAAAAATTAAAATTTTTTCATACTTCATGGCTTTCTCGAATTAATTTTAATGTAATTTAATTAAACTTTTGCATTATTTTTATTACTAATAATACTATTATTATTATAATAATTATTATTAATTTATTGTAATTTAATTAAACTGTTTCATTATTATTATTATTATTAATACTATTATGATGATGACTATTATTATGATTATTAAATAATATGCATAAATATAAGAATTAAAAGAATGTATCTATTTTTATTATCGTATTTATTCAACTACACCTTAATGTAGTAAAGTATTAATCTTTTAATAAGAGCATAAAAGAAAAATTTATCATAACAGGCGTCTAAAAATTAAAAAATTTTGAATAATAAATATATGAGCGTTCAACTAAATATACAAATCTTATACTAACCGAAACGATAATTAACTGCATTCTTTTTCCTAATAATATTATGAAATCACTGTTAAAATTATAAAAATAAATTGTAAGACGAATAACTACATAATTAAAATTTTTTTGTAGAAGTTAACAGAAATACACTATGCTTCAAAAGAGTTTATTTGATTCAAAGTTAATTTAAAGATATAATTAATTCTAAAAAGAACATTATTCGCGTTGACTTTATAGCACTTTCGGAAAAACTGTAAACAGATCTAAATATTATTCTTTTAAAATAATAATTTTAATTTTAATAAACTATTATATATACAGCGATTGTTATTAATAGAAACAGCATTGATAAGTCAGCTTATTTATTCTTATAATATTTAAGAATAAGTCTATCTGAAGGCAACGCATTAGATGAAATTATGCGTTATATGATTATACTGTGAATTACGTTTCATAGTATGTTCATAGTGCAAAGCTTCTTTATCTACGAAAAAAGAAAAAAATATATTTGTATGATTTCGCTTCACGCAGATTCCCGCTTGGCAAGAGTCACAGAAGCTTAGTAGACTGTTGAAAAAAAAAGATTGAACAGCTCGTAGCCAAGGTTTTTTATGTCGGTGGATTCGCGAGTCGAAGGCGAGTTTTCAGACGAAAAAGAGGGTCTATACATGCTGAGTATTTAACATATTGTTTACTATGAGCTTGAAAATGAAAAATTTTGCATAAAAAACGGAAGGAAAAATGCGATTAACTACGTAATGCGATGACGATTGCCGAAGTCTTTGTAATTGTTCGAGCTCTTGTTAAACATAAGATTAATTATAAAATTTCAGTATAAATTATAGAAAATTATATCGTGAAATTTAACTCTAATAATAATTAATTTTAAAGACTCCATATTAGTGTGGAACATTTTTAAAAAGCGAAATTAATTTTAAATAATATATACTCCTGTAATATAATTGTAATAACAACTTATATAGTAATTAATACTTAATCCATTTATGAAAATGATTGATAAAAGCGCAAGAAAAGTTACTAATACTTCATATTATTTAAAGTAAAATTCTTCCTAAAAAATACGATAAAAATTTCAGTATTTAGGTTTTATAATTATTAATATTAAATTATTTCTATACTTTATAATTTACAAATTAATTCTTACAAATAAATTTAAATACCAAAATGAAAAACTATTTCATAAAGTTATAAGCATTAACGTTTACAATTGCATTAAATCGAAGCAAATAATAATACAGATTGCTATGATTTGATGATAAATTCATCGGTAATATTTTATATTTTATATTTCTATTTTTCTAATAATAAAATTGAAACTATTTATTTTACTGTAATAATAAATTTATTGTTAGTAATGGATTATTTTTATTATATACATTTTAAAATTGATAAATATTAATATTTATTTTAGAATTTACTTTAAGAAATATTTCCTAAATATATTTAATTAACGTAGAGAACCTTCTCCATAAATTGACAAAAAAAACTTATACGTAGAAAATTAAAATATAAATTAAATTTATAGAAATGTATAGAAATAGAAATAGAAATGTATAGAAATTAAAATATAAAAAATTTAATTATAATTAGATTTTGAAATTTTGTTAAGTATTTAGTCAATCTAGGCATAATAATGAAAATAATTAATTTTACAAAACAAAAAACATATGGAATAAAAGAATTGATATTAATATTTATACGTTTCTTACATACAATAAAGCGTTGAGAACAAAATCCAACTATATTTCAACTAACCTTGATTCCCCATGATCATTAATTTGTCCAGTATTGTTTTCATTATCATCGTTATCCTCTTCTTCGCGTGAAGTTCTTAATGAGTATTGCATAGATGAAGGAGGGCTACTTTCTGAATCAGGACAAGAACCCATTCTTAATCCTGATCCTGTAGAGCTACAGTGGTAGGAAGATGTAGATGTCAATTGTGTTTCATAATTTTCCTTGTCTTCTCCTTGATTTACCTAAACATTTCCAACAATAACTAATAACTCTACTTAAAGGTAATAATGAAGGTAACAATTTGTTATTTACTAAAATATTTAAAAAATATATTATATGACATAGTTGATAATATGATAAATAATATACAATTTGCACAAGGTTTTAATTTTTTGTACATAATTAGTTTTCATTTTAAATAACAATGTTTTTATTTTATATTTTTCAATTAATTTTAAGTTCGATATCAATATAAGTAATTCTTAAAATTTATTGTACAACTCACATATTTATAATTATTGATGACGGCTAAAGTAATAATTAAGCAAAATAAAAATAAATATTTTTAATTAAAATATACTTTTTAATTGTTCCAGTAATAATTATCTATTTGTAAATTTGTCATATTTATAACAAAATTAATAAAATTATTGTTTACTTGAAGTATTGTATTGAATATTTTAAAATGAATTATTAATATTAAAAAAATTTACCTTTTAAAATATTTTTTAATTAAGATAATTAAAATTTTTAATTAATTTCTTCACGTTTAAAATTCAGTCTTGATAACATTTTTGGGATAAATAAAAATTAATAATTAAAAGAAAAAAAAGAAACTGAAAAATTTTTTTTATAAATTCGAAAATTTAAGTTATTCAAAAATATATTGTAATTTATTATACTAACGAATATCAATTAATATTTAAAATTACATGTTCAATTTTGTATTTCAAAACGGGTTTTATTTAATAAATTTATTCAAAAATGAAAGAATTTATTGATTTAAAATATTTATTAGTTTTAAATGAAAACTTCAAAGAAATAATTATGGGAATATTAACAATTTACAGACTTCATACATTTATACGATAATTAATTGTTTCTTAAAAATTATAATATATATTTAGTCCATTAAATGAAAATTATTTGTATATAATTAATTATAAAAAGAAGTTTTTACAGTATCATGTAAGTTTCATGTAAGTTACATAAAAATTATATATGTTTTATAAATTTTAAAAATATTTAATTTAAATGTGTATTTCAATTAGAATCACACTTTTAATGTATTCATAATATCTTTAATAACTTATTATTTTCGCCAATTTTAAAATGCAGAATTTTTTTACTACTAGATACCTAATTTGATTTTAAGTGCTAATAAAAAAGAATAAGTATATAATTTATTAAAAATATTCACATACTACCCAATTATTTATATAACTTTGTAATATCATTTGTCGCAAAAATTATTATTGTATGTTAATGTATTTCATCAAAAAATTTCAAACTTATGAATATATACTAAATAAAATAGTTATTCAAATTGTCAATTAATAATTCATTAAATTAATATATATAATAATTTGCAAACAAGAAAATATAAATCAAAATTTTCTTAATTTATAAATTAAAAAAAATTAATTTTTATAAATCTATTTAAAAAATCTTATAAATCGAGTAATGGAATATACGTTTGGATTTGTTTGGCTTTAACGTTATTGTAATTTCCCTATGTTAATCAGAAATACAAAGACGTAGACCAATCAAGAATGCGGTGGTACTAAAAAGTATAAGACGATATGGAAGAGACAATGAAAGTCAGGCAGCGTGCGGACTTGTAGGTTCAAGGACCTAACGATGCCTTTTTATGCCTGTGTATTTGATGATACATGTGTATATGTGACAATGTCAACGCCACAGCTCAATCCGTGTATACTCGTGGGAAGAGATGTTTCTTCATTGCCTTTTTAGTTGGAAAACGACAGAAGTATGTCCTTGCAAGGTAGAGAGAGGGAAAGATGAAGATGAAGAGAGAGAGAGAGAGAGAGAGAATGTCAAAAAATAAAAAAATTATGATATATGAAGAAAATAGCAAATAAACACCTAAGGCTTATTTTTTAAAAATAAAGATCTGTTTTCAAATACAATAAAGGCATTAATTTTATACATATAGTTTAGACATAAGTATTATATTTCAACTATAACTCTTATTGCTAAAAATTTGTCTGCTAAGTAAAAATTATATTTTCTTTAACATATCTGATAGAAAATTTTTAAATTAATAGTTCATTATAATATATTAAAATATTATAATTTTCAATATATAAATATTTCAATATATAAATATTTCAATATATATAAATACCATTATAATTTTCAATATTAATAAATTTAATTAAAATATGTATAACAAACGCAGATATTATATTAGATTATTATATTTTATTATGATATATATATATTTTTATCATATCAAAATCATTATAAAATTTTAAAATTAATTTTTACATTATGTTGCTTAACAACTCAGTCATTGCATACTTGAAGAACATAATACGTTTAAAAATATTTCATTTAATATTTGATACTTTTAATTGTTTAGTTTCATAGTCTTAACTTCTTATTTATATAATATCTTACATATTTCAATACGATTTATTAAAAAATATTGATATTAGTATTAAATTTCTATATAATTGATGTAAAATTAATGTATAATCATTTCATGAATAAATATGAGACAATAGAAAAGGAAATGTCGAATTTATTTGAAACTTCAATTATTATTATTAATAATTTTAAAAGAACAGTCATATATTTTTTTACTAATGAGTACTATTTTTGATTTCCATCAAAAGTTAAAAAAAAACCGATTGGCAGAATTATTAAAAAGGAAAGAAAAAAAGAGACACATAGAAAGATCCAGTACGAACGATATAACGAGAGATTATGAAATAGAATGATACAGGTTGAGAACATAGATTCATAAGCATGGAAAAAGATAATGATGTGTAACCGGTCCTTGGAGAGCTGCGTTCTAATAACCTAATTTAAGATATGCTCATAAAATAAATTTTGAAATCTTAATAGAAATTAAAAAAAAAATTATAAATTTTTTAACTAATTTAAATATAGATTAATAATTACATTCACATATCACTCCATTGTATTAATCAACTATATTTGGCATTTATTTATATTTAAATTTAATTTAAAACTTGTTACAAGTTAATATTAAATTGTAAATAATAATAAAAAATAATATAAGTAAAGGTATTTGAATATATTTATTTATCGAAAAAGTAATTATTTTCTATGTAAACAACATATTTTGATTAAATTATTTTTACTTCAAATATATTATGATTTTGAAGGATTTTCAAATATTTATATTTTTTATTTATAATTGATACTAAAATTCCATTATATAATTATTTCAATTTAAAATATAGAAATATTGTATATTTTTTATTCACATTATTTATAAATAAACAAAATTTTTTTAATATATTATATTCAATTTATCCTACATCAAATAAAAAATCTATAATTACATATCAATTTTTAAATCTAAATTTTTATTGTTTATTATAACTAAAATAATTAGAAATAATAAAAAATCAAATGACGACTTTTAAAAATATATAAATCTATTATGTAATTTTCTATTATTTTTTTAATATTCTTTTTTATTACCTTAGAGATATTTTAAATTCTTCTTTATTTAAAATTATTTATATTTCATCTGCTTATTGTACGTTAGTGTTTAGCAATTTAATATCTTCCTTGCGATAAAAAAGAAACTATATGAATAAAAATTGAGCTTTAAAACATTTTTTCATCACATTATCTTAATACAATTGATAAATATAAGTTTAATTACTATATATTCTAATTACTATATTATCTTTTAAATTATTTTATTTTTATATTATGATAAAAATAGTTATTACATATATTATAAGTTTTATATATACATAGTTATTTATTTAAATTTAAAAAAAGGTATTTCTCTGAACTCCATAATACTATACTAAAATTTTTAGTATATTTATTTAATTTTACATATAAGTAAAATTATTAATGTTTTAAACAGATTTATTTTTGCAATACTTTTAGTTTTTCTATTTCTAGATAATTTTATTTGTATCTAACAAACTTAGTAAGTCGAAACTGTTAGTCTCAAACTTTTGATTTTAAACTTGATAAACTTTCAACAACGTACTACATAATTCATAATATATTTACATACATAATAATACATTAACTATTTATTATAGATATTATGTAATATTTTACATTCCAGTTTTTGAAATACTTTTAATTAATCTATCAAATATAAAAATTTATTATAAAATTATATAATAATTATTTAAACGTATAATTTTACTTCAAAATATTCTAGTCTAAGATTTTTCGTAATTAAATTACGAAATTAAATTATTTTTTTATTAATTATTTATTATAATTAAAGAATAATATCAAATAATATTATCATTAACATTTTTTATATTATTTTGTTTTTTATTATTTTGAATATATAATGTATTTAAGAGGTTTTCTCAAAAATTAATATAATTATTTATGAGAATATTATTGTAATGTTATTTAGAGATAACATTATTAATTTAATAGAGAAATATATGAGAAAATCGTGTATGTATCTGTCTCGTGAACTATTTCTTATATATGAAAAAATATATAAGCAAAGGCTATATAATACATACTTTGGCAAAAGCCTAATTAATCGTTTAAACCAAATTTTTATTGGTCATTAAATTTAATTTTGATTTAAAAAAAAGAACTAAATTTATAAATGTATAATAAATGTTTTTATTTTTAACGAATAATAGTAAATTTTTTACTATATTAAATAAAAAATAACTCAAATCGAATTTAAAATGATTTTATACATATAGTATTTAAAAAATTAATTTCAAATATCCAATTTATACAAATAATAAAAGTTTTTATATGAGTATAAAGAGAGTTCCTATTCAGCAAGGTATAAAAGAAGAATAAGAATTTCGACAGTAAAATGCAGATTTAACACTGTGGATGACCTTTGTCGGTCATTGCTCGTACCATCCAATTAGGTGAGTACCAGTGTACCCGTCCGGGCTCATAATTCCGTTTTAGATCGCATAATTTTAATTTATAAAACTTCATTACCATAATAATATGTTACAGAATAAAAACTTAATATAATTATGTTTAAAAATTATTATTAATTTTATCGTATTCAACACTTGTATAAATTTATTAAGTAATTAAAAAGTAAAATTTACTACTTGCAATTATCTGTTCAAAATAAGGTACGAATAGAAAATGACTGTAAATTTTATATCATATATCATATTTATATATATATAAATATAATTAAAATTTATTTATATTTTATTTTTCTAAACTACATTTTGATCATACATTTAACTTTTATTTATTTGAAATGAAAATATAAAGGAAAAAGCATTTTATTACATAGACACTTTGTAGTAAGATATCAGAAAAATATACTTGAAAAAATATCTTGTATGGAGGACATCAAATCCTGCTTTGGAGACACACTCACAAAGTTAAATGAGTGCTACACCATTGCTGTGCAGTCGTTGCCCTCGATCGAGATCGAAGGTAAGCCAGAGGCAATCTACATGCGAACTCACCGGGAACTTACTCTTAATTACGTTGCATCACAAACTCGGGGGCTCGCTTGAATATATAAATACGAATATAAGATCGCACTAAATGATAAACTCCACAATATATACAGATGTAAAAAAACTACTATGAAATATCCTTATAGAAAGTAAAAAGAGAGATTTTGTCCGAATAAATAGTAAATATAAAATAAAAAATTTTGAAATTAAATAATTTTATTTAATATATATACCAATATAGTCAATTATCCGAGTATCGTTTTTAAACGACTAAACATTTTATTACATTAAAATTAACATTTATTGTGATATAATATTTTCATTTATATTTCATAATAATTAATAACAAATAATAATATTCACAAATTCACAAATAAATAATAATTCATATTTAAACAATTAAATCTGACATTTTATTTTTATTTTTGAATAAGTTCCAAAATTGTTATAGTTATAAGCGGAATATTCTTTAATACATGCAAAAATTATTATTTATATATATATATATAAATATATATATATATATATAATGACATGTACAAAATTTTATAAATAATGCTTTCATTAATGTTTATCAAATGAAATGTTCAATTCAATTGCTACAAATACATTTTTACCCAATAAATTCTAAATAAAATTATTAAATTTATACTACTAAATATAATGTACGTACTTTTAATCAAAATGACCATACATTGAAAATGTAGTTGTTAATCAATATAAACTGTTAAAGAGAACTATTGTAAAAGAAATGAAAAGTATAGAGAGAAAAAATTTTAAACTAAATTATTCATAAAGCTACAATGTGAAAAAAAAATATTTTCTAACTAATAAGAAATTTTATTTTATTTATTTAGAATATTTATATATAACAATATTTCAATTTTAGCTTTTTCACTGATTATTAATTCATTTTGTAATAAAATGAATATGTTTATTCTGTTTTTTCGATTTTAATAATCATTAAGTTCTGTTTTCAAATAACGAAACATTTATCTGGGAAGCCATATAAATCTTCTAGCGCCGCCTCTCGGTGAAATAATGTGTTATTTCATTACTAACACAATGAATATAAGACTTTATGTTATCTTAAGTTAGACAAGAAACGGTTTATACTAAACATTATATAAATTTAATATATTTAAACTGACAAAAATAATCAGCACGCTAAGTTTAAAGGAAATTATTCATTTTATTCAGAGCTGAATAAGTTATTAACATGTAAGTATTTATTCAAAATATATCATTATTTCATTAGTACAAGTATTTTTCGGATAATTTACTAGGAGTGAAGATTTCGTTTTCTCGAAAACGTTCGATTAAAATCGTTATCGTCGTAGACGAATTATAAATGATGAAATCAATTTTATAAATTTTATGAAATAAATAATAGTAATAATAAGAAAAAATAAATATAAATAACAATAAATATATCTAAATATCTAAAACAATATAATATTTGATAACATTAAATAAATAAATTAAATATTACTTGAAATTTTTTATTTATTTAGTTATTATTAATGATGAATTAATTATTAAAAGAATTCATTTCATAAAAAAAGGAAATATAATTCAATTTTTGAAATGTTTCAAAAATTAAAAATTTTTTTTTTAGTGTATCTTCAAAGAGGTTTATTTGAACTAATTCCAGTTTCAATATTTTTCTAATTCGTATTCAATTATTATTTTCAAGTACTTAATATAATAATTTATTGAAAATCGTTATATTCATAGATACCATTATACATATATATTAAATATTACTAATATATGATTTTCACAATTAAAATAATTTTATTTTCATATATTTATAAGTATAATAGAAATTATTTATTTTTTAAGAAAATCTTACTGATTATATTTTAATACTTAAAGAATAAATTCAAAAATTAATTCTTTGAAATAATTACTATTAATAATTATAATTATTAAGTTTCATTTTAATTCATAATAGTAAATGCACCAAGAAATATGTTTAACACAATTCATTACTATATTAAATTCATTATTATATATTAAATAAACAAAATTTTCAAAATATTATGGTTTTACAAACCTTTTAAGATTCGACAAATTTTAAATACTTTTTATATTTTTAATATAAATATTTCAATTCGATTAAATTAACGGCAGTTAATGGTTAAAAATTTATAATATTAATCAATGAATTAAGTTGATTAGAGAAAATTACTATTTTTATTATTATACGATAATGAATATTATAAGTATTATATATAAATAAATTATAGTATTATTATATAAGCAAATTCTGTTATGTTTAATTATTATTTAATTAATTTGATTTGAAAAATTTATAAATTTTTTAAGATATGATTAACTATATTATAATTCGTCTTTGTATTAGGCAATTAGAATAAACACACAGTTATTTACTTAATAAATTAATGCTTTATAAAATTTATACAATTATACATCTTTACCAAATATGAATAAATATTAATAACTGTTATTAGTTTATAGACTTTGACAAGATGTTTATATTATATGGATTATTGTCTTTAAGTTTCTTGTTATTAATCATTCACTGGTATAAAAATAAAAGACAATTACCACCTGGTCCTTGGGGTTTTCCAGTTATTGGTAGTCTGCTATCTATAGATCAACAAATGCCCCATGAGAGTTTGGCACAAATTGCTTGGAAATATGGACCGGTATGTGGTTTACAATTGGGTTCAGTTTATACAGTCTTACTATCCGATCCCAAGTTAATACGTCAACTTTTTGTCAAAAATGTTTTCTCTGGAAGAGCGCCATTATTTATTACTCATGGCATTATGAAAGGATACGGTAAGTTGTTCCTTTAAATCACTAAACTAAATATTAATAATTTAATTTTTATTAGTATAAAACATAAAATTAAATATAATTTTAATTAGATACGTAGAGATATATGAAGAGAGAAAGAGAAAGACAGCGAAAAATCGAAAAGGAAGCATAATTAGGTCACGAATAAAAAATTTTAGAATCAGGAAATATGTAATATAGAAATATGTAGAAATAATATTTTTTTAATTTAATTTTTAACTAATAAATTAAATTTAATTATTTCTTTCTTATTAATGTATCAATATAAGTTATAATATATAAAAGTAATATAATGTATTACAAAAATATTTATATCTCAGTTCAAAATACAATGATTTTTAACTGTAATAATTTGATTTATATAATTGTGTTAATAAGAATTGTAAAAATCTATGGTTATTCATTTAAATAAATTTTGATTTAACTTTTAAACAGTAATCTAAATAAGTAGTATGATAAACATGTAAACATATTTTTATACAGAAAAAAAAAGTTTCTATTTGAAGTATACTTAAATATAATTTATTTCATTTATAATAAAATATTTAACTTTTGTTTTTACAATCTTATTATTTTTTTTATGAGTATATAATTAAATATTATATAAATTTCAAATTTACGAATTTGAACAAAATATAAAGTAAAACATTATAGTAGAATATATTTTAAAATATAAATATGAAATTTTTATACAAATGAAACTGTATTATTTAATAAATAGTATTAATAAATCAATAAATTGAAGTTATATTGTATATATATATAATAAATAAGACAATGAATTATTTTTGTATAAAATACTATGTACGTTTATTTTGAATTAAATTATTCGTGAAGAAAATAAAATTTTGCATTATGAATAAATCTGAGAAGAAAAAATAATCTTAGATATGTAAATCAGCTAAAATTTATGATATTTCGTTTATATAATTTCAATATTATTTATTGAATTAAATAGATTTTATTATAAATATATATTCATGCAGAAAAATTGTCAAATACACAAAAATCTTTGCATACTTATTATATACGGGAATTTTCATTTTTATATATTCTGTAAGTAATATCAGTAGTAAAAGAAGTTTTAAAAGATCCAATTTTATATGTCCGACTGTGAATAGAGAACTACTACTTATTTTGTGAATTATTCAATAGAGTTACTTTATTTCAAATACTATCAATTAATTAATTTAAAGTAACATGTTTACAAAAATATGTTAAAAATTGAAATATATAAAATATGATATATTAGAATTTGAAATATTTTATCAATGAATTACTTTCATTTACTTTGTTTAATTATTTTATTAATATAATTTATAAAAATTGATTTTAATATGAAAATAATATATATTATTTAAAAAATATATAATAATTAGAATACATTTATAATTAAATAATTTCACAAAAAACAATGATTACAATAAATTTATGCCATTATAACAAAACAATTTTAAAAAGAAATATATTGATTAGCAAATCTTTATTAAAAATTATGATCCAAATTTTATTCTAAATTGAATTTAAAACTTGTATAACTAATGCATTAATCCTTTTATAATCTTACTATAAATTTAACAATTATAAAAAAAATAGAATAATGAAAAGCATACATGAATAAAAGAAAAAAAAATTGGAATGCTCTAAACGTCGATAAATAAATACAATTACTATTAATATACCCTTTACGTGAATTAATGTAGTGAACTTCTTTTTATGTTCCCTTATACTTCATATTTCAAACTATGATTTAAAAATGTTTTTGGTAGATGTGTTGAAATACAAATAATTCTGCTTCATAATTTATAAATATATGATGATAAGAAAAGAAATAATTTCAAATAATTTTAATTCAAAATTTTGTATTAATAAAATAAAATAAATTTGCCTAATTAAATGCCTAAATCAATGCCTCATTCCTTGACATACATTTAAATATTAAAAACTAATCAAAATACAAATTAATTTTTTTAAAAGATCATGGAATAATAAGTTTAATACATACATATTTAATACTATCATTAATAATTTTCAATATTATGGAACTTTAAAATAGTTATATATACTACAATCGCAATTTGAATGTCACCAATATAAATTTCGTTGTTTATAATATTAAAAATTTAGAAAAGGTATACAAAAATAACGCGCTCAATTAAAAAATATTATACATATTTGTAAATACAATTTATTTTCATTAAAGTATTTATCTAGTATCATTAATATCATTAATAATTTTCAATATTATGGAAATTTAAAATAGTTATATATACTACAATCGCAATTTGAAAGTCACCAATATAAATTTCGTTGTTTATAATATTAAAAATTTGGAAAAGGTATACAAAAATAACGCGCTCAATTAAAAAATATTATACATATTTGTAAATACAATTTATTTTCATTAAAGTATTTATCTAGTAGCAAATAATACAGAAATTAAAATAGTTTGACAAGTACTAAAAATATAATCAATAATCAGTAATCAGTTCATTTGAAAGCTGATTAAATAATCGATACTATGAAAAATTACAGAAAACCAGCTCTAGCAATAGACTTCTAAGCCAGAGCACATTGAGTGTCAAATAAATGGCCTGGATTCGTTATATTTGAGCTCTGAATCCTTTAAATCTATAGTCACATTATTTCCTCGTAATAATGAAACTGTTATATTTAAATAATTCATGAATATTTATCTTAAAATTTAAAAAAGACTAATTCGTTTGATATTTCGCATTTAAAAATTAAAGATTCATACTCGATTTGTCTCTTTTCCAACTTTTATAATCATGTGGAGATACTGTTGCATTTAGAGACGCTGATTTTTAAGTTGGTAGATTTATATCATGAGTCTCGTGTGAGTTCAGTAAATTCCAAAAACCTTGAATTATTGCGGTTAAAAAGATAATAATGCTTAAATGATAGTTATAGAAAGTATAAAATAATTCTGTAGTGAAAATATAATAAAAGGAAGCTATATTATCGTATATATCTTATTTACTTTATTTAGGTATTTAATATAAAATTATTTTAAAAATTCAATTTATTTTAATAATACAATTTGTTACTCATATTAATTTTATAAGAATATAAAAATTTGTAAATATATGGACTTATCTTATAATTGATTTTAATAATTCATAAAAAGACATTTGTTAACAAGATTTTGTAGCATTTAGTCCATAACCTATAAAAAGTTTACATTCTACAAAAGCTAAAATTTACATCGAAATAGGATGTACTATTTTTATATTCACTTAAAACATACAAAAATTATCGTATTACCCTCCTAAATGATTTTAGAATTCAGATCACATTTTTCCAGAAAGTTATATAATTATAAGATAATTCTAAGATTAATCAGTTTCTAATTTATTTTACTAGGATCTGAATTCTATAAGTTTTTGAAGGCATAATATATAGAATATTTAACATTGATATAATACTATAAATATTTATATGTTTATCAAAGAATTCAATTTTAATTCATAAAATAAAAAAGTAAAATAAAAAATATATTAATAGTATAATATTAATAAATTTTAGTTTATTTAATTTTTATATATTATTATTAATATATTTATATATTTATATATTTATATATTTATAGATTTATAATATTAATATATAATATTTAATATATTTATAATATTTAATATATTTATTATATTTAATATATTTAATATATTTAATATAGTTAATATATTTTTAATAAGTTTTTATTAAATCTTTATATAATTATATAATACTTAGTAGGTCAATATTTTTTCATTTATTGTTCAATTAAGAATAGTTTTTTTTTTAATCAAATTTCTAAGCACACTAAGTAAAATATAGAAAAATTCATTTCTTAAAAATAAAATTTGATTTTATAATATATGCTTAAATAACACTTTACACTAATTCAAAAGCTGAAGTTTTATAAATTCGTATGATTAATAATAAAAATTTTTCTGAAAACTAAATGTAGATATTAGCAATAAATAATATGCAAATAAGTTTATATTATTACATTATTACATAATTATAAATTTGTTTGTAATAAAAAGGATTATAAAAAAAAAAATAAATTTATTAAGATGCTTCATAATATTGATATAAATAATATTTTATTATAAATAATTAATGTGATAAAAATGAATAGACTATGTTGGATACCATTTTATAACTAAATATAATCTTAATAAAATTAATAAATATTTGTTGGGCAGAATTTTTGTGAATAGTATTTTATTATTTTTTACTATTAAGCTTTTGTGTTATCTTAAAAATTATCAATTTATATAAATGATCAGACATTATAATACAAATTTGAATTACCATTTGCAAAGTTCATATATCCACTTAATCACATTCTATAAGTACATGGAATCAACAGCAATATATAAATTAATTATTTTATTGAATAAATCAGTATTTTATACCTTAGAAAAGAATATACTTGTTTATCATAGTAAATTATATTACATACTTTCAAAGAAGAATTTGAAATAAAAGAATAAATGTATAAAAATTACTTCAAGAGAATTAATTATGATAACTTATTAAAATATAAATTGAATTAATATTTTTTATCCAATCCTGGATTATCCTTTGAAGCGTTCGGTAATTGCACCAAATTAAATAATATTCGTATAATCTTTCTTTTTTCCTTTCTCACACGTTCTGACACAAAAATAGGCGTTATATACTCCAGGGTATGTATATTATGAATACACGTGCATAAATTCTATGTGTATTAAAATAAAAATACGCACACAAACGAATTAACAAAATTTCCTCATAATAATGTTATTTTCTTTCACCTGTTCATATTTGTTGAAAATTGAAAGTTAATAATTTACATCTCATATACGATATCATTTTTAAATAATGTACGAAAAATATAAGCAATTAGATTTACATAAATAATGCCTAAGAACAAGAAGTAAAAAAAACATAAGTAGATGTTTTATTTTAGGTATAATTGCAGCAGAAGGTGATTTATGGAAGGATCATAGAAAATTTGTTGCGAGCTGTCTCAAAAATTTTGGTATGACTAAATTTGCTAATTCTAAACGTGATAATTTGGAAAAAATGGTACTACAAAGTATTACTGAAGCACTTACGGTAAATAATACTAAATTCTATTAATGAGCCAATAGTTTATTTATTTTAATTTTTTAAATTAATAGAAATATATTGTTATATAATACAAATTAATTACATTTAAAAATATAATTAATGAATTCTATTATTTATTAATAGAATAAACTAGGTTAATAGGTTTTAATAAACTTTTGAATAATAAATAGGAAATTTATACAAATTCTGCGAAAAAAGATACTAAATATTTTTTAATATATTCTACAATAAAAATTACTAGCTACAATATAGTTAAATATATAATAATAACCAATTATTTTCAGAATTATATATTATAGCCTTTATAATTTTGTGTAATTCTAGTATGCATATATGAATATGTATGCATATATATTTATCTATTTACTTCATAATTATATAATAATATATTTATTAATACACGTATTATTACGTATTGGATATACTATACAAAAATAAATCTTATTAATTAGATATTTCAAGAATTTCACGATATTAATTTTATTGCCACCACTTATATTTTTACATATATATTTTTTACATGTCCATTAATGCATCAATTAAATTGGATCTATATTAAATATTATATTAATATATATTAATTATGAACTAAAAAAGAATATTGGAAATTTTTATTAATAAATATAGTCTATATGAAACGTTATATAAAACTTCTGGTTAAAAAATGTTTAATATCTTTTCAATTATTAATGTCAACACTTATTAATACATATAAGCTTTATACATGTTTTTTATAATTATTTTTATATATATACATATGCAATATTATTCCAAGTAATATATAATGAATAAAAGATAAAATTCATTGATACAAATGAATCCGCTATTAATCAAAATTCACTTATTACTTCTTCATTTAAATAAATTAAAATATTTTCCAATTTTAAAATATAATTATTATTTTAGAAGATTTCCAGATATTTAATGTTTAATTTAATGATATTTAATGATAGATTGACTTCTAGGTAATTCTACAGTACAGTATTTTATACAAAATTAAAGTTGTCATATTCATACAGTAATTTATTTTTATATATATTCAACTTTTTTTTAAAGGAAATATATACTATTATAACATTAAATCTATTTCATATTCTTTCATACAATTAAAATATGTTTAGTTAGCTATATATATTTTTAATTATTAGTCAAACCTTTACGATCAGTATTGTTATCAATTTTTTTTTTATCTAAAATTAGTAAACCAGTAATAGATACAAAGGGACTTTAATAAAACAAAAATTATAGGTGCAATTTGTATATACTAAATTATTTTTCTCATAATTTATGTTGAACATGTGTTAACACAACATTTTTAAAGTTTCTTTCCATTTTATTAAAACGTAATCAAGATATATAATGTGATCAAATAGACCTACCAAAACAAAATCTTTCGTTGCGATAAGGCTTTTTTAGACCCATTAGGGATAATCTATTTTAACTGAGAAAAATTAAAACTATTATAACTATTTTCTTTCATTCTATGAAATCGCTATTTTAGCTGAAACTGCTCCTAAACATGACTGGGGGAGTGTATGTTAAATCATTAATAGAAGTCGACTGTAAGGATCGATTTTCGATATAAGCAACTTCAGTTTTTACGTGAAAATTATTGATTACTTATTCATTCAGAAGAAATATTACTTTTCTGAAAGTGTTTATCTACTCGACCAGCCTTCCTACATTGTCGGGTATTATTTTTTTATGATTTTTGGCTGTTTTAATAGCTGAATCTAGCTATTTTATACCAAAAGCTTAAAATTGACTATATAAAATGATTTTGAAGAACTGATTATCAAATATTTTTCTAACATTTTATAATAGTTTTATATTATATATAGATTTTCAAAGAATTAACTTTGTATAAATAAAATGAAATTATATGATAAAATGTAAGCATTATATTCCATGAGTAAGCTTGAAAAACTGTTTTGCATTCTCATAATTTTAGTTTTGTAGTTAAATTTAACATTAAAAATTATAATGAATAATTATTCTTAAAACATTTTTATAAGCAAAAACAAATCTTGTTATTAAACTATTTTACTTAATTATTTCTCATACTATAAATATTTATTTATTTTCCTTAACATTCATTCGATGAATAAAATAATAAATTATTAAATATTCTTAAACTTTATACACATTTAATAAAATCTTATTTTTTTGCATAAATTAATTTTTTTTATTAATAATTGCCTTCTCTTTTTATTTTTATAAATTTCATTCCTAGAAAAAATTTGTAAAATTAATGTTTAAAAAGTATGGATGGGGCCTGGATCATATATAGTAAGAAAAATATTTTATTTTTAAATATGCTTATAGGTACATTAAAAAGAACATGAAATATCTCTGTATGGGAATGGGGCTACATAATGCATCATATGGCTTTCCAGATGTACATTATTTTTGGTCTAAATTAGCGTCTACTAAAGAGAAGTGCAGTTTATTATAATTATATATATATAAGTGCAGTATATTCAAATTTCCTGAATATATCGTCATTTACTTACTTGAATACTTAGAAAGAAGCATTTGAAAAAAATTTAATTTTTGTCTATCAATATTTCTTCTATAATGTAGTTATTTTATAGATTTGTTGATACATTTGTTACAAGTGCTTATATGGATAATTTTTGATAAAATATAGTTAAATTATTTTTAAAAAATATAAGAATTGCAATTAGAATGTATTAAATTATAAAAAATATTAAATAAATTGTATATAGATAATGTTTTCAATTTATATTATTTAATAATAATAATAATTATTATTATTAATATAAAAAAAATTTTCATTTTGTAATTATTTAATAAATAACTTTTCTATTAAATATTGTAAATTACTCTTATTTAAAATATTACATTTGTCCTTATTTTAATTTATATTTTTATGTAAATAATTTTATTTCATTTGTATTAAAATCTTATTCAATTTAATTATTACAAAGAAAATTGAAAGACGATCAAACGAGACATATGGATTAGATCCACATCGAACTTTGCACCATTGCATAGGCAATTTGATGAATTATTTAGTATTTGGTAAAGCTTACGAGGAAGAAGATGAACTTTGGAAATGGCTACAGTTTTTGCAAGAAGAAGGTGTCAAACATATAGGCGTTTCTGGTGTTCTTAATTTTTTACCATTTCTAAGGTAAATATTTATGTAACATATTAAAATATTCTACATTTTATACAAATTCAAAGATAGGTAACATAAATAGTCTTTATTTATACACGAATAGAGTAAATACAAATTTCTAAATTATATATATATATAATTTATATATATAAGATATATACATAATATATATAAGAACGTATATATATATATATATATATATATATGTGTGTGTGTGTGTGTGTGTGTGTGTGTTTGTATAAATGATTTTTATTTAATATTGAAGATTTCTTCCTCGTTATTATAATACAATAAAATTACTTATTGATGGCCAAACCAAAACTCACGAAGAGTATCGAAAGATATTAGAAGATTACAGAAACTTTCCAAATGAAACGAACAGCTTTTTAGCAGCATATAATGAAGAAATGAAACGACGCTTAGAAAATAAAGAACTCCTTGGTACTTTTACGGAAACTCAATGTTTTTATCTTTTGGCCGATATTTTTGGAGCTGGCGTAGATACAACTTTAACTACTCTTAAGTGGATTTTACTTTTTATGGTTGCATTTCCTGACGAACAGGTGATATATATATATAAATGTATATATATATATATATATATATATATATATATATATATGTATGTATGTATGTATAGATAGATATAATTTACATATTAATAATAGAGTTTTTAATGTAAAAATTTATTGTTCTGCCTTCGAAAATTAACTTATTATTATAGATTATACTTGTCATATTCTTTTAAAAATTAAATTTATATAGAAAAATATTTATAAAAGAACTTTAATATGTAATTTTCATTTATTTTATATTAGGTTAGTTTATTTACTAATTATGAATTTCGTATTTAATTAAAATATATATGAATTTTTTAGAATAAATTATGAATATAACATATTTTACAGTAAAATAAATAATTATATTATTAAGGTCGAATAATGTTTAGTCAATCCTAAAGAATATTTTCATTATATGTATATATATATATATATATATACATATATATTTATACATATAAATATACAATTTTTAAATTTACCTTTCTGATAATAAAATTATTTGAAAAAGGCTAGACTTCAAGAAGAAATTGAATGTGTAGTTGGCAAAAATGAACCGACTTTACAAAATCGTAAACATTTAATTCGATTAGAAGCTACAATTATGGAGGTGCAGCGATTGAGAAGCGTTGTACCAATTGGTATTCCACACGGCACAACTGAGGTTAATATAAGATTTTTATAAAATTTATTGTTAACATTATCCATATTACTTATTATAAAACATTATAATTTAATTTTAATATTACTAGCTTTAAAAATAAAATTGATGAAAACTACATTTTAAATTAGTATAATACTAATACTACAATAACTATATTATAATTCAGTATAATTTTTAATTATATTCTAATATTTAATAAGATTTGTGAACGTAGGATACACAAATTCAGGATTTTAGTATTCCCAAAAATAGTATGATAATACCATTGCAATGGGCAATACATTTAAATCCTTTATATTGGTCCGAACCAAATGTATTTAATCCTAGTAGATTTATAACGAAAAGCGGTGGATTAAATAAACCAGATGCATTCGTACCATTCCAATTTGGTAAGATCCTTGAAATTAAATTATCGATATATATTTTCTTACAATTTTAGCTAAAGTAATTTTTCCTTATAAACATAAATATTTTAAATCGATTAGTTAATTATGGTAAAAACATTTTTTTCAGAGAAGATTAAATATATTTATTTACTATACAATATTTTATTTAAATCTTCAACATTTTTAGAATAAAATTTTAATAAATTCTAGAATGACAAACTTTTATTCTATTTTTAAACAAAGTGATTAGTTTCATGTGTCAATATTTCACATAATATATATCTATTATTAAACATTAAATTTTACTATTGACTATATTTTTAAATACTGTAGTAAAATACCGATTTATATAAAACTTCGTTATATTTATTTTATGAAATTAATTTATTAATAATAAATTAATTCTTTAATTAAAAATATAAATCAATATATATTCAAAAAAAATAGAAAAATTATTTTGAAATAAAAATTGAAATTAATAAGTTTTTTATTTTAATTAAAAATAAAAGTTTACTTATAATTGCTTAAAAAATGTAACATTTGAGTATATTTATAAAGGGTATAAATCGAGTATGTTTGAGTATAGAAGTCAATAATAAATAAATTTAATTTATTAGTATAATTTCATAAAACACAATAAAAAAATTATATTATTGAATAATCATTTTTTTTAAATTACTTATCTTAAAATAATTTATGTTACTTATTTTATGAAATTATACTAATGCATTCACTAATTCACTAATGCAAGGTATACAATTCCATATACGTAAACATACATGTGTAATATGTGTTACTTATATCGTATTCGATGTATATAACTATATAAATAAATCATTAGGAAGTTAATCATATTAATTAATTATATATTACATAATTATAAATTATACAAATATAATGTATGATTATAAATCATAATACAATATTATTTTTTCAGGGAAAAGAATGTGTGTAGGGGACGAACTTGCTCGAATAATATTGTTTCTCTATACTGCACGAATTTTACATCGATTTTCAATATCTGCTCCATTAGGCCATATAATTAATTTAAATGGAGAATGCGGTATTACTTTAGTACCAAAACCACAGAATTTGATATTTAGACGTCGTCATTGATTTCTTATTACATGCACAAATTTAAATAACTATTTATAAACCTATATTTTTAAGTTTAAGATCCAATTATATAATTATTTTTAATTCTTATTACTTAATTTATTTTTCTTCTACGTTATTACAAATCTAACATTATTGTTTTATCTGAACTATAAATTAATAATAATTTCCATTCTATAAATGCATTGATTGTAATGGTCATAATTTTTCTGAATAAATAAATAGGGTTAATTCCTAAAACTGACTAAAAAATTGTAAGATGATTGAGTCCCTCTTGATTTTTTACGTGACAGAGAGCTCTGTATTAAAAATTAGTAGAGGAAGAAATAAATATAAAATATAAAAATAAATTTTATCTTATTAATAGTTTAATTTACATCGAATAATTTTTATTAGTATTACTATTTATCCTTATTTATGCAAATAAATAGCTCTTAATCTATAAAGTTCTATGATTTGTGTTTTCTACATTGAAAAATTACATTAAACACTTTTAATGTAATGTATAATTTAATAATCTCAGTAGCGTAAACAATTTTTAGACATCAAGAATGTTTGCATTACTGTTTTTTATTAATTGTATTCCGAACTTGAAATAACTTATGCTATGCGTAGATTCTTTAATAACGAATAAATATTTTCTGACTTGCTTAAATATAGAAAAAAATTAACTGAAACATAAATAAGTATACTCTGGAAGACAGGAATAGAGAATTAACTATTTAAATAAATAAGTAAACACAGTAATTTGTTAAATCAGTTATAGAATTAAAAGTTAATTTAATTTAATTTCTTTCATACATTGGTCCATGAAAAATTATTACTTTTATTTAAAAAATTATTCAATATTAGTGTATCATCATAGATCATTACTTTTGAATAACACCAAAGTTTTTTAAATACGTGTCAAATATATTTCTGATGTACATATATTTATTTTTTTTCTTTATATGAGATTATTGTTTCGAAAATTAAAATTTATTTTCGATTAATCTAATAGCTGATAATTACTGAACTTAATTGTTAAAAGAGCATAAAAAGGTATAACATTTAAATGTAATAAATAATATGAATGTATTAAGAATGATAACGCATAATAAAGAAAATAATTTAAATATTCCTATATTTAAAATATTCTTTCCTATAAATATTTTAATTTATGACGATGTAAATGTTTTTATTTTGTTATTTACAAAAGTTACTGATTAACTATTTGTCTCAATGTAAAATAAAAAAAATTTCGTTAAAAGCATATATCAGTTTATTATTTTATTCATAATACAAATACAAATGAAAATATAATTACCTAAAAAAACATACTGATACATTCAATATATTATTTCTACTTGATTTTGTTTCTACTTAAGTTAATCATTTTCATTAATTAATTAATTTATTTATTTATTTATTTATTAATAATAAATTAATAATAATCGTTGTAAATCATACCATTAATTTCACTATGCCTTGTGCTTGATATTATATTTCACATGAAAATTTAATATAATTTTTTAATATATAAATGAAAAATATTTAAAATAGTATTACACCAACTTAGTGGTAATTAAGTAATTGATCAATTATAAATGTAGTCTACATAAATTCAGCTGATAAAAAGAAACTCTATCTTAATGAAAATCCGAATTAGGTAAATAAATAAAATAAAATAAATTAAATAAATAAAATATAAATTAAAACATATTAATTAAACATTCCCAACTTCGAGCGTTTCGTAGAAATCTCCAATTTATTTTATTGCCATAACTATAATTAAATTTATTTTTTCAATAAAAAATAAATAATAAATAAATAAATATATATATATATATATATATATATATGCAATATTTCGTTATTATAAATAAGAATAGCTTTTATTCTAAAGCTGCTAATAAAATTATTTTTAATATTAATATATTTTACTATATCTATATTTAGATCTTCATTTTATTTCCATTTATTATATTATATTATATTAAAAAGTTAGAAAAATATACAGATGATTTTGATTATATTTTACGTACAGCTTATTTACTTTTATTTTGTTAAAAATATGTTTGTCTTAAATACATAGTCAAGTTTAAAATATACGACTAAGAGAAGATCGCATTTATTCGAAGAATAAGGTTTTTTCTGGAATGTAATTTATTTGAGAAATTCTGAATTTATAATTCTTACATAATTATAAATTTAAATTAAACGTTTTAATAATAAAATACGCACATTATTATTTTGCATTTATCTGAATATCTATTTTTAATTTAGATTGAAAAAGAAATTTTTTTATCTTAGAACATTTAAATATTATTTTGTGAATGAGAATGTATATTGCTTATTACATTATAAATTTATAAAAGTAATTTTTAATATATAAAAAATTAAAAAAATTTTATTTTAATTCTAAAAATATTAAAATATTAAATATTAAAATATATAAAAGCTAGTTAAAAATAATATAAAAATATTAAGTATTATTATTAATTCTAACAAATGAATATTTAATATAAATAATAATTATATAAAATTATATTTATATACATGTATGTACTTCTATTATATTCATACATAGAGAAGTATATGTTACCAACACTAATATAAATTTCTAAGTTCAGAGAATTAGAAAGTTTGCTCAAATCTGATACGTTGTTTTACTTATATTCTAAAATAATAAAACTTAAATAATCTTTCTTCGATATTTAGACATTTGAAGATTAAAGATAAAATATTACAAATATATTATAGATTTAATACAGTTGAAAGTTGAAAATAATTTATAACAGTACATATAAGAGTACTTATCCATATAATTATCAGAAATTTTAAATACAGTTCAAACTAGATCCAATACTTTCATATGTCGTTGACGATTCGAGGCCACGGAACTGCTAATAGAAGAGTTTGCAGTGTAGAACTATGTATAGCATATATTTTAGCACTATGTATACATCTTTATTATTGTACGGATATCGATTTTATTTATGAATTTTGAATGTATATTTCAAGCCTGAATTTATATATAAAAAATTCAACTTAAAAATCTATATCCAATTAGATATTTCTTTGATATGTATGTAGAAGAATAAATTAATTTTTAACTGTTTTAAATTTAATTTCAAATGAAAAGGATAAATTTACCTCTTTTATAAATAACAAAGTGGAATACTATTTAAAATTAATTAAAATTTAGCATAAATTAAAAATTATTTTTTAAATAGCAAAAACCTTTCTTAATAATTGTCAACCAATATTTTATATTATATTTATATCACATATTAGTCCTCCCCGATTATATAAACATAACTAACATACATTTTTTTGTAATTATTTTTTTTAAATAATAGTATTTTCATATAAAACAAAATATCTTCTAAAGATAAATTCTATTATTTTAAATATACATATAAACTTGTAATCAGTTGACAATAAAAAATACAAAGTGTATTATATATATTAAGCGAAATTTTATAAAAATAATAAAAAAACATACAAAATAGATAATTATATTTAATATACATAAATTAATAGATAATTTATATTACTTAATATAAATATTCAACGTAGAAATTGAAATATGATATAAATAAAATAAAAATTTTTATTTTATATAATTTTTATAATTTTATATAATTAGCTTGAATATATAATTTTATAATTATGACTTATTTCTACAAAAGCTGAACAATAATATTAAATGTTTGCAGTTATAAATAATAGTAGACCGTAATAGTAATATAATGATATGTTATTCGTTATGAATATATTATACAATTATTAGCACTATGTTTTCACATAAAATACTTTCACAATTTAATTACTAAAATATAAATTTTGAAGTAATTTTAAATATTAACTTATGTATAAAAATCTAAATTTTTATTTAAAAAAAAATCATAATTGTAGATTTGACTAGAAAATAACATTTCTTAAAACTACAATATGTTATATATGTTCTTTACCAAACTTTATTAATGGTATAAAAAAATTTCGATCACATTAAGTATGAGAAAATTATATTGTTATATAATTATATATTAAAACGGTTATAAATAAAAATAAATTTTATTTGGTTTATTAAACGTTTACTCTATTTAATTAAAATAAAAAACTTTAATAAAATCTGAAAAACATGTGTTCACATTGGCCCGTATAATTTAGAAGTGAAAGCTAGACATGTTGGCTCTCTGATATATACATCGAACTGTTATCTTTGTTGTGAGCAAAAAAGAGTTTAGAGAATTAAGATTACTATTAGGTATTACTATTAGGTACTAAAGTATTCACAATACCCGAAATACCAAGCCTGTAATACTCAATTTTTAAAAACGCAAATGTGAAAGTAAAAGTGCTATTGATTTGGCCAAAATGATAACATGTATAACTGTATAAAAATATCATTTTCTATTAGCAATAAAAGAATTTCCTATTGTTTCAATTTTAAATTTTTATAAAACTTAAAGTAACCAATGTTTAATTTATACATTTGAAGTACCGAGTTTACAGAATTTTTATAAATTAATATTTTTTTCTATATAATATTTGTAAATAAAATTTCATTTTAAAGTATTTATAATTTATGTGATAAGGAACTATATCAAACAAACTTTAATCTTTATTATAGGAATAAATTTGGATATTACATATAAAATTGACAAAAAGAATTAAAAATCTGATATTAGAAATAAGAATAGTTTATTAATTCTTTCATTTTGTAAAAAAGTATTTCCGCATTAAACAGTACAATGTTCGACACAATAATTCGTAGTCGACAGTTGAACACAGTGCGGCGGCATTCGGCTCGATCTGACGATCACACAACATAAAATCATCATACATGTGTACACTCATTTTTCTTTTAAATACAAGAAAGAAATAAAGAAAAAAGCAATAATATGTGAAAAGTTCACAGACTAGAAATATCCGAAGATTTATTCTAGTTAAGCATGTTGAGCATATCTAAGGTTTTGTTCAACTTTAATTATCTTTATTTTTATTAATAATTGGTAATTTATTAACTATACGAATATTTTGTTTTTATTTTACTCTTAAATATTCTTAGTATAGATCTTCTCATAGAAAGAAATTTAAAAATCTAAATAAATTGAAAGTTCATTCGTATTATGCAAATGCATGTATTTAACAATAAAGCGCAAATGTATTAATAATCAAGTTTTTATGTACACGAGTATAAAGAATTTATAAGGAACTTTATGACAAAGCCTTTTTATAATAAATGTGGCCCATAATTTAAAATCTGAAAACCTTATATTTTCAATAAAAATATTTTATGTACAAGAACTCAATATACATTTTAAAATTATCGTAATAATATAAAAAAAATTAATATAAAAAGTATAATGATGAAAAGAGGTGAAAATTATTGTTATTCTTATCTATTATTATTCTTGTATTATTCATTATCATTATTATTATGACTATCACTATCATCATTATGAGTATCATGACCATCTTTATCATTATTACAGAGTAATGATGACCTTAATAATTATAATATTCTTGATGAATAACATTAAAATAATTACCGGTAACTATCGGCCATAGGTTATGGAAAATAAATTAATTAAACTTCAATTGTAAAAATGTTCTTTACATTAATAAATATTATGACTGCGGAATATATAATTAAAAAATTGTTCATACGAAACATTTGAAGAAAATTGTAAATGATTAAGAACACAAGAACACAAGGAAGCTCTTCTATATTTTGAAACTTCGATTTCTGTTGATCTTTATTCTTTATATCTTTTTTGTACTTGAAATTCTCCAACTGCTACTCACAGCGTAGTTTCAAAATTAACAAATTCTAAACGTATTTTTATCACTTCACATCAAAAACAATCTTTTTGTTTTATTCTGTTCTAAAATAATTGCAAGAAAAACGAAGCTTAATTACTAATGACTTCAATTATATTCTTTTACATTAAATGAATTATTAAGTGAGAGGATGGGCATTTTGGCGTTGTAACGGTACTTTTAATTTTTAGTTAGATTGCTATTGATATAATCCTCTAAAAAATAATTCGAAGCCTAAATGAAAATAAAAGTCAAAGCATGTTCGATATTGGATTGAATTTGCAAAAGAAAGTTATAATATATGAAATATGATTAAATTTTAACATTGAGCAGTTTTACATTGCAAATTCAAATCGATAATAACTAACGCATAATCTTAGGGCAAGACTAGTTTTTAAAAATTATTTTACTAGTGCTCCTATTACCTAACGTTTAAGACATAACTAATTGTTATAATAAGTATTTTGTGTAACCCATATTTAATTAATAACAAATTTTATATACGATGAACAATATATAAAATACTATTTTACTTAATTATTTTTAACAAAAATAAAATGTAAAATAACGAATGAGTCTAAATTTGACACTTACCATATCACGAATACAGACTTTGTTACTAAACTAATAATTCTGTTAAAATAAATTTTAAATTCATATCATGAGCTCTATTAAAAATTCATTCAATATTTAAATAGCTAAATGTATAAAAATGTAATTATTATTTAAGCCCTTAATTTTTATGCCTTATCTCCATCAATGATAAAATAAAAAATAACTGGAATACTTGCCAGAATGATATAAAAACTGTCAATCTCTAATACACTAGAGAATTTAATTTTCTCGCTCTCTTTTAATAGGAGCGAAGTAGGAACGGTGACCGTGCTGATTTTTATTTATTAAAAAAAAATTTTATTTTTACCCATCCTTGTATTTTATTTTGAACCGACACAGCGCAAAGGCACATCCCTATCTCGTCTGAGCAAACAGACTTTAAAAGGGTCCGGAGTCACGGTAACCCCAGCGTTACCCTTGAGGCTTGGTAATGAAGTGCCGTCAGGTAGTCGCAGGTCAAATGTATGAAGCAATGTTGCAAAGAAAAGAAAGAGTTCCATACGAGCAAGTACATCACCTAGACACATTCGTCTTCCAACGCCAAAAGGCATAAAATATTCAGGCTTATGAACTTTTCCTTCAGCGGTAAGAAAACGGTTTGGTTCAAATTTGGCTGGTTCTTCCCAAAGCTTTTCATCCATATGTACAGCGTGTAGGAGAGGAATAACCTGAGAACCGGAAGGAATCCTGAAACCGTTCAATTTGACTTCACTGTAAGTAAAAAAGAAAATAGATATTACGATTAGTCATACAAAATCTTCATTGAAGATTATTGTATACATTTATATTTACAAATTAAATAATTTTAAATTTTAAAATATAAATGATCATAAGTAATATTATACTTAAAAAGTAATTATTATATAAGTGAATTTGTAAAAAGATTTAATGAAAATTTAAGAGTTATAAAATTACTTTGTAATAATAGTTTATTTCGAAGAGAAATAACTTCACGATAAAAGTGCTTAATAACTTAATAGTAATATGTTACATAACAGCTTAATCAATTAACGTATAATCATATAAATTAAATATTTTATTGATTATAATAAATATTTTTTTTACTTTTTCAAGTATCATAACATTTACATTAATTGTTGGAACAAAAGCTTATAATAAAATAATTATATAAATTATTCAGATATTGTTTTAATTAGTAAGATTTTATTGAATTATTATAATATAAAAAAAGTGATTTTTTATATTATTTATATCTATAACTACTTTTCACTGTATAATAAAGGAAGTGTGCTAAAATCATATCGGCTCAAAAGAAAATTTGAATAATATATCTATAATAAGCAAACGTTTTTATAATGCAAGATACAAATAAAATTATTTATAGGAATTGAATTTCATTGTAGATTTAATTTTTAAATAAAATTTAATTATATAAAAAAATTGTGGAAATAAGTAAATATGTTTATTTGATTTAAGCAAGTTATACATCTTTCAATATTTTTGAAATAAAAGACTTGAGATTTTGTTCTGATTATCAAGTTAATACGCTCATAAATATTAACAAAAGCCTCAACTAGTAAATATAGATCGAATACAAGAGAAAAAATACGAGAAATAAACAAAAGTAGATAAATGTATCTTTCATACTATTAAAGATTTTAAAAACCCTATTTTAAAATTAATTTTTTAGATTTATAGTTTTTGAAGTTATTTTCTTTCTTAAATGATGCACTAATAAATAACAATAAAGCAAAAATAATAACATAAAATCAAAGTAGCGTAAAATACATTTATATAGGTTATTATTTATGCTTTTTTTATATATTTAATTTAATATAAAATGTTAAATTGTCTATAAAACAATTAATTTATAAAAAAACTATAAAAGGAATATTAAAATTAAAAAAAAAACAGATCACAATTTTGACATAACCGAAGTTTAAGCACACTGAAAAATCTCACGAATCACTTTCTATTTTCTTTATATTCTTATTTTTAATTTTAAAAATTTTTCAAATTTTTAAATTTTATTTTTGTTTTATTTTTATTTTATTTATTACAATTTAGTCGCATACGAAAACCTAATCTTGATCATTACTTGGTAGTTGATAGCGAAGGTAGTAGCAGTGGCTATACGTGTGTCATCGACCTCGAAATCGAAGGTGGGCCCGTCCCGAAAAGCGGCTGTGCCAAGTTAGCTTTCACTTTTGTTCGATGCGGTGCTATGCGGAGCACCGTTGTAAACGGTGTTCGCCACTAATACAGACTTACATATAACTTGATCGTTGTCCACTGTTCCGTGATTACATGCTCCAGACGAGACGAGCGGAACAAGAGAGAAAATGTAGAACTACGAGCGCTTGCATTTAGTTTCTCTTTTTATTTATATTTTTCGTTTCTGTATATGGCATGTATTCGACAATTGCTTAAATGATACATTTTACCACGACGAGGTTGCAATCAAATTCAAAATTTGCGACAAGTTAACTTTCTCTTTAATACTTTTATTTGGTTATGTACTTAACTTTTTCATTTAATGCCATTCAAAGAATATTTCCGATATTTAATTGTAAGTGCCCGGTTGAAGACCATGTTTTCCTTTAATCCAAAGCTTATTTTAATAATTTTTTATTTGGACTAAAAGTACATTTGCAGATAATGCAGTTCAGATATTTGAAATTTATGTCCACATGGCTTTCTCCTGAACAAATGAATATTTAATTTTATTTATTTCGTAACATTTTTTATAATATTCAATTTTTAATAGTTTTATGTTCTATTAATAATACTAAATAAATATATTGTTAATGATAATTAATTAGACATTATGGAAGATGAAGCATACTAATTTACTTTATGATCAATTAAAAACGTATAAATTTACAATAAGTTGAATATTATTAAACATATCATGTTAAGAACAATTTTCTTACCGAGTAGTAGCGTGGGTAGTTCCGAGAGGTACGATGCTTGTTCTTCGTAAAACTTCAAGAATTGTTGCTTCTGTAACGGGAAGAAATTGAAGATCTTCAAGAGATGGCATTCGTGATCTTCCGACCACTTGATCAAGTTCTTCTTGCACAGCCCTTGCTGCTTCCGGATGATGCAACATGAGTATCACAGCCCATTCAAGCGTTGTTTTTACCGTTTCCATACCCGCAGAAAACAAGTCACCTAAAATTTGTTGTAGTTGACGATCTATAATATTTAAATAACATAGATCATTTACCAATTGTACGAATTTACTCTAAGTTTTAATTAAAATAATTATTCGTTTATTTTTTCATTTTATAATTTCAATTATCAATTTATATATTATAGTATTATTTTTATTAATACTTTTAAATTTTAAAACAATTATAATTTTTATCACTTTTCATAATTACATAAGTAGTTCAAATATATACACAATAATTTATTAAATACAATTATACATCAATCAAATGAAAGACGACGGTAAAAATAAGAAGTAACACAAGACAAACCGTGATTTTTTCCTTGAAAGAGTTTGTCCTCGCGGCCCTCGGCCTTGGCTTTCTCGATCTCGAGCAGATAAGCATCGACGAGGTCACGTATGTTACTCTTGTCGAAAGTGGCCTTGTGCTGGTCGACGGTTTCTTGGAAAAAATCGGCCATCTCCTCACGGTTGGCACTGAGCTTTGTTTTAACAGTTTGCAACCAAGGAAGATAACGGAACATAGGGATGTAGTTGACGAAACTGAGTCGACCAAAAAGTTGAAAACCCTCATCGATAAGACTCATAAAACGCTTGAACCGAGTATCACCGTGCTTAAATCGAACACTCATGATAATCGAGCAAATGACATTCGTGATGGACATTCCCAAAGAAAATGACACATTTGTAGGTGCCCCCTCTTTTATCTCCAAGCCACGTATAAATAAATCAACTTCTTTCTACAAATCAGAATAATAATCATATATTTAATAACTTAGTAGTTAATAAATTTAATTTTGATTCTTCAGAAATTAAAATAGGAATAAAAATATAATTAACAATGTTAATTATTATTAAAAAGACAGATTTTTACAAACTATAAATATTTAATTTAATAAATTTTATTTAAGAAATAAAAAATAAAGAATTGAAAAGGTAAATTTAAAGGTTGTATATTTTATACTTTTCAATTTACTAATTAATTAAAAATTTTTTAAAAATTTAAATTTATAAATATTTTTAATAATTATTTAGTGATATATCATACCATTATAGTCGTTTCCATCACTTTTTTTCCGGTACCTCTGTAAGTCATACCAAAATTACGTAACTTATCATGAATAAATCTTCTTTGGTCTTTCCATAAGGCACCTTCAGAATTAATAATACCTGAAATTAATAATTTAAATTTTTATTAGTGCTTAAATTTTATATATCATGATCTTATTTTATACATAAAATTTCAATCAAAATAAATAATTATATATTTAAAATTATTTCTATTACATTATTATCAAAAAAATAAATATTTAACTGTAACTAAAAAATATGTATTTGTAAAAAATTAATTAATTTTTTTTTTCAGTAAACTTTTTGTATTTGAATATAGCAATAAAATATTGATTTAATAACACAAATGTGAATAGTTTTATAAAAGAAAGTATTATACGTAAAATAAAATAATCTTTGTTTTTCCATAAATAATATTAATTAATTTGTGATATAAATAATAACTTCAGTAGAGCATAAATATTAAATAAAATTCAAGCATTAGTATTAATATAATAACTATTAAATAGTGCAATTAATTTTGAATAAAATTCGATTTTTTAATATTAAAATAAAAAAATTTAATGTATTAAAAATTCATTTTTATTTAAAACATAGTTTATAAACGTTTTGTTATGAATTTTATGTCAATATTATTTATAATTATTCTATTCATTATTTTATGTTAATTTAAATAACAAAAAAATAATTATAGAAATACAATTTATCATTAATTTTTTTTAATTATACTTAAATAAATAAAATTAAAAAAAAAACTAATTTAATAAAGTTTACGAATTAGAACTACTGATTTTATTGTTAATGTATAAAGAAGTACAATAATAATATTAATTTATAGATATTAATTTAAATTTATATTTTAAAATATGAATTCTACAGATTATAATGAATTTAATTTTATTATATTATAATGCTTTTATAATACGTAAGAAAATGTACTTGCTGTATATGATTCTTTTTTCAATAAATACGAAATAATTAAATTATTAAATAATGTAAAATGTTTTTTTATAAAAGTTGATTTATAAATAATTATTTATTCATTATCTATATTTAATATAACATATACATTAGAATTCGCATGAAGTTCAGATTAATATTAAGTGTTTGTATATTAGTAGATACTACAGCTATTCTTGTCTTGAAATAAATAGATATAATTAAAAAATTTTTATTATATACTAAACATCAAGGAAAGATTTATCTTTAAATACATATAAATTTCATATCGATATTATTAACTTAACATAAAAGATATTCTAAATTATTCAACAATGCAAACTTTTAATATTAATTAATAAAAATAAAAATTTGTATATACATCTGCCCTATCTTATGCAAAAAGAAATTTATTGTGAAATATTTTCACAGCCCTAACTTCAAAACAGACGCACGTGCTTGTTATGTGAAACTTACCATATCCCCCTAATATGTTGATAAACTCAGTGTGCGGCCTGCCGGTGAATTCTTCGCGTCTAAAAGTCTCCCTTATGATTCTGTAATCGCTTAACACAACGACCAGCTGTGTACCCAGTCTTGCGGAAAACATAGAACCATACTTCTTTGCTAACTCGCCAAATCTTAGATGCAAATCGACACCCTTCATGAACGGTAAATAGCCAAAAAGCGGCAAGCCCCAAGGCCCTGGCGGTAATGAAAGCAGCTGCCGGTACCACTGTACGAAGCGCACAATCGCCAATACCCCAAAGAACACTAGGAGGGTGTGAAAGACATCCGAGCCAGTACCACCAATTGCTGAATACAACCACTGAATACAGTATTCTACAAACATTGTATTTTCTTTCCTCTTCTTTCTTATACCTTTAAATTCTTATTTTAATCTTTGCGATAAGAAACTTATGTTATTATTTTATGCATGTAATGTAAAATACACTAATCCAATGTCGATCTGTTTCACCGATCAATATAGTTATGTCAATTTAAATTATATATGAGGATAATTTTATATAAAAGAATGATTAATTTTTAATAACTTTTCATGAGGGAGCTTTTTCGAGCTACTCGTGCACTTGCTATTAACTGAATGTCTCGATGTCAAAACGTCTCGTTATTAAAGAATCTCTCCCCCTCACTCACTCTCTCTCTCTCTCTCTCTCTCTCTTTCTCTCTCTCTCTCTCATACATATACACTCTTTCTCTCTTTTAAACATGCACGAATGCACGTACGCGTACGTACACATCCAAAGACGCACGCAACATACGCACAAGTAGTCCCTTCTCTTGCTATCTCTCTCTCTCTCTCTCTCTCTCTTACTGCTGTGTCTATCTTTCTCGCGCGCTTACTCTTTCTCTGTCTCTTCGATGCGAATTGCTGGCGCGTGCGAGCTACCAGAGGATTTAGTGTGTACTAACATACACCTTCTTGTCCTTGCCTGTCTTATATAGTGACTCATCAGCCGGCAGCAGCAGCGCTCGCGCCTCTGCAGATCTCCGGCCGGCAGCCGCCGCCGTCATTGAGCCGCCTAAAGAGTGAGAGGGGGGAGGGGGAATCAGGACCCGCTGGGACTGTCGCATCTCACTCTCTTCTACCGAGTCGTCAGTATGTATGCGTACGTACGCTAGTGTAGTACATGAAATGTGGTTGAAGCACTCGTGCGATGGAATAAAGAGAAAAGAATAAAAGAAAATGGATCTCCTAGGCGGACCCCCAACATTGATACTCATTGATAAAGCCACACACGGATTTCTCTTGCAACATGACTTATCAAGTGAATGAAATTTATTCGATTATATATATGTATGTGTATGTATATATATATATATATATATATATATATAGAGAGAGAGAGAGAGAGAGAGAGAGAGAGAGAGACAGAGAGAGAGAGAGACAGAGAGAATGTATCTGAATTAATGGCGGGGGGTGGTTCAAGAAAAATGTGGATACAGATAGAGTGAAACACTTGCCAATTTAAAGGCGAAACGATTCTGTGGCAACATTACATATAAAAGCTTAAACGTTTTTTGTGCCATTGTGGAGAATGTATTTTCATTTTAACTATTTTCATTTCATGTGTTCATTATTATGAAAATAATTATAGTGTATTTAGTTTTTTTATTCATTTATTATAAATTTCATTTAGTAGAGTGTAATCTATAATTGAAAACGGTTTATAAAAATATTAAAAATAATTCTTATAGTTGAAATATAGTTGCTTCATACCGTTAGTGTTTTATATTGACGAGCATAGTGATTCGTGAAAAATAAGCACATAATAAATTTTGTGTTCATAAGTGAGAGTATGTCATTATTTATTGTTTTGACATCTGTGTTAATTTAATGAAATTATTTATTTAACATAAATATTCATACTTAACTAAAAGATAAATTGAGTCCGAAAACTTTACAATATATTTTAATTGATTATATTGAACTACGTGAGACCCACAATTATATAAACAAATATTTTTCTATAAAATCTATTTGATTATATACAAATTTTATAATATTTGACCAATTTTCATTAGAAATTTATTACCCAATATAAAAGAATATATTCAATCTTGTACATTTTTAGTGCGTCTTAAATAACATTAGTCATAAAGTTTATATTTTCTCAATATATTACGTAAATACAAAAAAAATAAAATTTTAATTTAAATTATATTTTATATAAATAATATATTATTTATTATTTATAAAATTAAAAAATAATTATTTATAAAAATTATTATATTTTAATTTTAAATTTTATTTAAATTTTAAATTACTAGACTCGCATTATACATATACAATCTTCATAAGAAAATTTTTATATAGTAAATAGAAAAAAAATTGCAAAAATTTTAAATTACTAAGCCTTCATGCATTAATACAATATGAACATAAAAAACTGTATATACCATTGGAGCATGCAAGCAAGGTATATAAGTTAATGTTTAATTAATTGTAAACTAAAGCAATAAATTTTTCTTACACATTTTGTTTAATTTAAGTAATTATTACCTGTCCTTTTTTTTTAATATAAATATATTAAAAAATAATATATATATGTACTTTAATGAATTTTAAAATAAATTATATAAATAAATTTTTACAAGATAGACCATAAAATATGTAAATATTTAGTTTATACTTATACAAAATAAATTACTAAAAATTAATTGTAAAACAAATACCTAATAAGTATATATATTTAAAATTATAAAGTTTTATTCATGATTTGTGATAAATTTCTTAGTTTTATAAAAAAATTTTAAAATAAATCATTTTACATAATTTTAAAAATTTTAAATAATATTGAGAAATCTTAAATATAAAATTTTGAAATTAAATTTTTAAAGAAATTGAAATAAAGTTCTTTAATTAAAAAATGATACAATTATATACATTTAAATTATTTTTTATTATATTAGTAATTAGTAATTTCTTTTCACATAAAATAAAATATTTTTAATAAACTTATAAGTACAGATAAATACTAATCTTATGTTTATTGTGATCACCGTTAACTATTTTTATAAATGATGTTTTTAAAAAAGGTAAGATATTATATAATACAAATACAAATTTATATTAAAAATGGGTGTTGCATACGTGTCGTTTATGATTAAAAAAATTATTGTTGGAAATTACTTGTACACTTACGATATTTAAATGTATAGAATTATGTTACGTGCAGAATTATATTTCTATAAAAATATTTTCAAAGATAGTATATAACAACAAAAAATCTTTTAATTATTAAAAACTGAATAAAATTAAAAATTTTTTTTGGAATATAATTAATATGTATATTATTTGTATATTATATTTTTATTTTAATGTTTGCATATAAATACAGTTTAATAATACAAGCATAATACGGAATTTTGATGTCTAAATTCGATTTTAAAAAATCCGCAAATATTTTATTATGTAATTATAATTTTTAAACTCTAAAATATAAACTGAAAAAATTTAAATTTATATTTTTTGCTTAAATTTTATTGATTTTTATTACTTATATTTTAAGGGAAACTAAGGGGGAAAAATTACATTTAATCCATCTAATTTTGACAAATTATATTATGTACATAAATGTAAATATAAATTGTATATGATTTATTGTTTATTGTTATCTGGTTTAAAAACTTTTTTAAAAAAAATCAAAAAAATTAATTGGTTTATTTATAGAAATATATTATATATATATTGACATATTTCTCTAGAGTTATAAATTGAAAAATTACGAAAATCAAGAACATATATAGCTACTTCTTAACACAATAATTTAATATATAATTCACATATAAAAAAATAACTTGTTAATCATTAAAAAGTCTTGAAAGTATAGCTCTAAACAAATAAAAGTATTTTATAAATTAAATGTAATAAATTATCATTGCATAAAATATTTGACCTGTTGTCATTTTCCCATTTATTTACATTAGTATTTACATTATTTACATCATTTAATAGCCTTGTTTTCAAAATGAATAACTACAAAATAAAGTTTTTTAGAACATGGTAAAACTATCTTTCAAAACCAATTACAAAATAAAACAAATGTAGAGACTTGAGCTCTATGAACTTTAAAATTCATGGATAATTAGTTATTTTCACAAGAATAAGGTTAAAATAAAAATTATCTATGATTTTACCAATAGTTTAATTATCTAAAAATTATAATTTAACGTCAAAGTACTACTGTACAGGGTATTCAGGATATATTAAGCTATTTATTAAAACTAGTTCAATGAATTTAATCTAAATTCGAGAAACAAGCTAGTCGGTATTTGTATAACAATGGTCCAATTAATACGTTAATTATAAAACATCTCATCAAATTTATAAATATTTTTGACTTTGATCTTATTCTTTCTTCACTAGATATATTTCTTTCTGCAATATCCTATCAAATACCATTTGGTTTAAAACATTTCGAATTCAAAACCGACTTCAACAACCGTTTTATGTTCTGCTTTAATTTTAATTACAATTCTTTCAATAAAATAAAATAATAATGTATAAAATTCAAAATAATATTTAAATAATATGTAAAATTTTAATATTAAACTGTGAAACAAAGTAAATATAAATAATTAAAATTACGTTGAAATATTTAAATTCTATCTTTAACTATACAATGATTGTATACTATTATGTTAATTATAATGATAAAATATTAATTATTAATGAACCTAAAACCAGAAAATTAATTTAATTAATTAATTTGAAATTTTGTTTTATTCTTTCTAGAAATAATTATTACATACTATTCAGTAAAGATAGAAGAAATCGGTAAAATTATTGATATTAGAAATGGTTATTTATGATATTTAAACTAATGTTTTTCTAATAATTGTTTAAGTTGGTTGACACAATTACTTGTCGTATTTATAGGAGTAAAAAGTATATAAGATAAATATGAATTTATCAAAATTATCATACTTACGTAAATTACCAACTACATTTATATTATTATGGAGTTTTTCAACTTAGACGAAATAAACTTAAATAATTTTTAAAGCAGTCATTTTTAATTAATTATTTTACCTTTTTATTTTTTAAAGATACAATTATTTGTATCTTTTAATAATTACATATATGTAGTTAAATATAAGATTTTAATACAAAATTTCGAAAATGGACTAATATCAATTTAAAAAGTAATGAAAATAAATAAGAACTAAAAAAGTTAAATTATAGAATGTAGAATTACTGAAAAATAAAATTAAGACGTGAGAAATGATGTTTGAACAACAGGAGGATTAAACCTTTTGCATTTGATCCATGACGTAAAAATTACAAGGATAAGATACGTTAGTAATCAACCAACCTCATGAGCTTGTGTCATTTCTTAAAAGCATGTGTATAAGATTACGCATAGCATATTCTATACGGTTACAAGTACTTTTCAAATTTCTTTTGCTTCTTAAAATTCTAGCCTTGAGAAATGTGAAAAACATTTCGGAGAATGCTCATAAGTCATGTCGATCAAGTCACTAAAATCATTAATACTTATTGACTAATCGTTTTAGATAATTTTTAATCCAATCAGATCTTACGATTTATAAAGAAACACTTTTTAATTGAATTTTAACTACCAAACATTTAAAAATTTAAAATAATATTAAATCAATAATTTCATTAGAATAAAAAAAATATGAATAAATTTCATAAAATTTTTATATATCTTATAATTATTTCTGATGCTATAAAAAAATATTTAAAATTTTTGTCTTCAATTATTATATATTATACTTCATATGTGTTTAGGAATACAATCAAAATTTTTAATGTTGATTGTATTTCTACTTGGATATTGAATAATATATCTTCATTTGCAATGAACATGTACTACTTAATACAAAATCGTAATATAATAAGTGTATCTGCTTAATTATTTATTATTTAATAAAATTGCCGAATCTGTGAAGTACAAAAATCTTTTTGCAAATTCGTTTATTACAATTTATCATAGATGCATTTTAAAAAGTAGAAGCAAGTACAAATATATTATGCATAATATTATGAATAATAAAAAATGTTCTAAACAGGAACAAATAAAAATGAAATCAATGAAACTAAAGAATAATATTTCATTTTGGGCCAAAGATGTCTAATTAATAATTAAATCGAAATATGTTTGGAACCTCCAAAAATTACAATAAATTGCAATATGCTGAGCTACAATATACATTAATTATCGATTCGAAATTTTAAATTACATATGATATAATATTTTATATTATTATAAAATTTATCTCTTTATTGATTTAATTACTTATTACAGATGATTTGTCAGCGACTTTCGTTATTAATATTTATTATTAGTAGTAAATAGTAGAAAACTATAGATATACATATATGTTTTTATATATATTGAATTATAATATTCTTTATATCTCAATTTACTACTAATAATAAATTTAATAAAACTAACAATAAGAATACATCAAATTCCTTTTATATCTTTTTCCTTTCGCTTCATCTAACACAGCTTGACAATGACTCTCAGTTATAAATTATTCAAGTTTAAATATACATTTAAAAGTTTATAATTATCATTATTTTATATGTTACAAAAGTAATCTTATAATTACTATTATTTTTTCTCTTGAAAAATTTGTAGTATTTACATTTATGTACTATATATTATATACTCCGTTTTTAAGCTAAGATTTTATTACTTACCTTAAATTTTCTAAAATCTTATTAGTTTTACATCGCGCGCGCACATCGTTATAATAAATTTATTATCATCAACGTTAAAATTAAATTCATTTTATCGAAACGTTTCGTCTATTTCTAGAATACTCTTAAATGACAATCATTCCCGCATTAAAATAAATGTATTTTATTATATTTCGTGTAAAACCTGCACAATTCATAGTAACCTTGAATTTAAATTTTCACAATTAATTTATTATGTTTCTTCAGATACGGATTTTAATTTCATAAAATACAAGATCAAAATGGTTAACACTTATATATATTGAAACAAAAGAATGGACTAATTCATTAAAATCAGAATAAGTGATTATGTGAGATAGTGTAAGTTCACAATAGAAACCATTGTAAGACACTTTATATTTTTCAAATAATTAAAATAATTACAAGGTAAAACAAATGTAATATTCCCTGTAACAATAATTAGTAAAGAATGTTTACAATTATCATATACTGAATACAATTTTCATAAAATTAATGAATTTATTATCTTCTTATATATAGTACCGTAAATTAAATAAAGTGCATTATTAATATTAGAAATTAAGTTTATAGTCCCTATATAGTATATATAGTGTGTATATATGTATATAGTACACTTCTAGTAATATTTTATAATTACAAATTTAATAATTATGCAAATATATTGTTCTAAATTATTTATAAATTTATCAATTTGTAAAAAATTATTTATCTATTTTATATAATTCTTGTTTTTAATCATTTTCTTTAATCAGACCTATATGAAAGTCTTACTATATTAATCTACGGTCCAAAAATTAGTCATTATTGTTTAAAAATTAATAACTATTCAGATACATCGAAAAACAAATAAATGTTTAGATCGATTATTAATTAACAATTATTATTGTGCATTCGCATACAGAAGAGAAAGAGAGACTAAGATTAAATTGCAAGCCTACTTACAAAAACATCAGATTTTAATCCCGTTATGAGAAAGAGAGAGAAAGTGAGTACTGTTTCCTTTTAGAATAGAGTTACTATATCTATAATTTATTATAATGAATAAAAAAGTTAACGTTATTAGAACATCTGTAAATGGTTATTATTCATGTAAATATTATATTCTGTTATAATTTTTCTAATTAATTAATTTATATTATTAATTTTATTTGAACCGAGATGAATAATATTTAGTCTTTGTTTATATTATCATCTACATAACATAAAAAGAATTAATACTAAATTTATCTTTATATTAATTGTTTTATATTGTCATATAAAATATTATAAAAATAAAGCTTCTTACGAAAGAAGGTAATATTTTATTATAATGTAATTAAATACTAAATATCTTGAAAATTATAAACATAAAAATATAAAGCATAGCAATGTAAAAAGAGTTAGTAAGTAGGCAAGTCTACGGTGTGTCTATACCTGATAGTTAAGGTGAACGACCGTTCACATGGAGAACGCATTCATTCGGAGACTCTACTTGTAGAAAGAGAATTTTACTGGTTCATTGAACCAAAAAACTGCAAAAATATATTAAAAATAGAATAGTATGGAATACTTAGATTAAAATTTAATTATAACTTATAGATTCACTTTCAACATTAAATAATATTTAATTGTCTTATTCTCGAAAGAGAATTTATCAGTAAATTTTAATTCTTATTAAGGTTAATATTTTTTTTATAAAATATTAATTATACATTATCAATATAAAATACTTATCAAAATAAAATAAAATCAAGAATTTTTTAAAATTTGACTACTTTAATCTAAAGTTTCTTTATTTACTTTATATTTTTTGATGAATTTAAACATTTATTTTGTGTCTTAAAATAAATATTGTACAATTATTTAACATAATTTAACAAAATTGTTTAGTAATCAAACATTATAATTAGAAGAATAAATATTATTGTAAGTATTGAAAAGAAAAAGTTTTATAAATTTGAAATTAAATGAATTTATCGGTAAACTACCAAAAATGTACATAAATAGAAGAAATAATAAAGTTATTTATTTATAGATTAAATAAGTATTATCAAGTTTTTTAACAATACATCTAATACACAATATTCCAAAAATTTAAACTTAAAAAATTTTAAAGACACAATTATTTAATAGTATAAACTACGAATAAAAAATTCTATTATTCAAATATAATTCACATTATATTTACAATAAAATATAAAATTACATTTCTAAAACTTAGCAGCAACATTATATGAATAATAAAGCATATTAATATATAAAAACATAGAAAATAAAATTTTTAATATTATGTTTACTTATAATATATAGAAGTAATTGCGTTCATTATTAAAAATATGAACTATTATTTACAATTTATTTGTAAATAATAGACATTAAGTATAGGATACTATTATAAATGTATTAGTATAAATAAAAATATATAAAGTATAAATATAAGTCTAAATACATTAATTACATATTTTTAATCATATTTATTGATAAACATTCTTTTTAGTTAATAAAATTTTTAGTAATAATTTGCTAATTAAACATGTAAAATAAATTATTAAAGTAAATTTGCTATTATAAACTAATTAAAATTACAGCTAATTGAAATTAATTTTAGAATTTAAAATATTGATAAATTAAACTATGTAAGATATATTTCAGCAAATATTACTGCGATTAAGAAATTTTTTTTCGTAAAAACAGTTTAGTAAATAGAAGATATACACATATAAAATATTTTAAACAATAAAGTCGATTTAGTTAATTGAAAACTAGAAAAAGCAGAAAAAACGGAGTGGAACATTTACGTGGCAGGTCACATCATCTGACAGAATTCATGATTGTGCCGAGCTCTCATTATTCTCGTTTCCGCCTTTTCTTAAATCAACTGGTTTCGCTTCTTCTAGTGGCCGATAACGGTGGGGCCCGCGAGTTCTTTTTTGGACAAGACGCCGTTATTTCTCTCGACTCTCCTTACTCATACTCAGTATGTAGTCCATTCACACATACTTAAATCGCCCATTAGAAATTGGGTCGAGTTCCCCCAAAAACCGTAGCCTCAATGTTTGAACGACTCTCAAGTATATTTAATGTCCGCAATTTCGCAAAATTTCATATTGAATTTCTCATTTTGCAATATATCTACTATTAAAATTTTCTTATATTAACCTCGACACAAAAAATAAATAACTAAATACTTATTTACTTTTGATTTTTCTTTTTATTTTGATTTTACATTTATAAATCTTTTAAACCTTTTATATATTAATGACTTTTAAATGTTTTTAAAATATAATTCTATACTACTATATTTGCATTCGAGATTTCTAATACACATGGATAATACAATTCATATTAAGAATCCTCTTTTTTTGAAACTCTGGCAACTAAACATTAAAAAGTTTGATAATTCAATACTACAAATTTTTTTCTTCTATTAAGAATATTATATTTTTTATTTTTTTCTGTTAATATATTCATAATTACTACCATCCTTGTCAGTCAGCAATTTTTAAAACAACTATGTCATGTTGGTTATAATATAAATTATTCTATTGCTAAAATAAATAAATAATTGAAAAATATAAAATATATATACAAATAATTTTGTATTATTTTTATATATTTAATAATTATTAAAAGTTAATAATAAAATAACTATCTATATAACTTACAAGGGTATACAATTTTCTTATTGTATGAATCAAATAATCAAATTTATTGAAAATTATATAATTCACTTTGTCATAATGTAATTGTTACTTAAATTAAATAATTCTATATTTTCCTTTAAATATTTTATTCCTGTCTATTTACATTTCGTGTAATACTATAGTGATTACCACATTGATAAAATAATTAATCGATAGAAATTAATATGTAGTTCGATTTCACTTAATATTATAAAATTAGGTACAGTAGATATATGAAAACCAAAATATTTCTTTTGTTATAAATTTTCTTCATACATGACACGTAAATACATAGTACAATTATTCTAAGAATCATGATGTTTAATATATATAAAGCGAATCGTAGATATAAACTTATTATATGAACTTAAATATTTTAAAGCCATAATAATATTTAATTATGATATTTAGTTTAATATATTTTAGTTTCCTTATACGCACTGATGGTATAAGCTACAATTTTCAGTATATTCCATTGTTATAATGCATACAAAAAAAATATTCAGTAATATATATTGCATAACTAAATTATTATAAAATTTGAATTAATTACAACGTATTTTTTTAACGAATTCAAATTTTATATCAATTTAGATAAGCAATATATATTACTGAATTTTTTTTTGTAAATTAATATTTAAATAATTAAAAATTTAAAATTTTAAATTATATTATTTTAATTTTCTAATACTACATTTTTACTATATTCTATTTATAAACTATATTATTCTTCTCTTCTTAATTATAAAAAAAATACCTTATAAAATAAATGCTAAAAAATAGACATAATTAATCGTAAGCAAGAATATGAAAATACCTGCATAAACAAATAATAAAAATCGAATTAATACAGGTATAAGTACCCTATGGCATTTTTTGTAAATGTGTATTAATTAAAAATCGGTGTTTGTTGAAACTGGATATTTACATATGTATCTTTTCAGATTTCTAATTACACCTACTTTACTTTCTTTTTTCGTTATCCTTGTAAAAATAATAATGCACTCGGGTGAAGAACCGCGAAAGACATTCCTGCACAAACCATATAAGTACGAATGTAATGACGTAGTTGTGTGAAAAAAAATAATAAAGAGAGTAGCCGTTAACATCACTGACCAATGGCAATGGGTCGGCGACCTAACAACTGATGTCATTAGGCCACTATAACCTAAAATATTTGATTGAACCAAATTATTTTCTTAGCGTTTCTATAGTTACAAATAATTTGCATATTTCAAAATAATAAGAATTTGATAAATTTATTGTACTTACTGATTATAAGTATCATTCATGAATCTATAAAATGTTTCTAAAATTATTTATATATGTTATATATATATATATATAATTATTATTATTATTATTATTAAATATTTATTTACCACGTATTATATGTATTATATGTATTATATGTACCACGTATAATATGTATTACCACGTAAAATTTCAAGAAAAAAAAATGTTATAGTAAAATTTTTGTTATTAATAAATTTGAAAAGTTAAAATTATTAAATTATCAACAGTATTGTATACAAATTTTTGAAACAATAAGTATATAATTTAAAATATAACGAATTATCAGTAGTGAAAAGTAATACAGTTATATTAGCGATTTTCATATATAAATTGGCAAAAAACAGAAAATTTAGATATTCTTCAATATAATTATTTGTTACTATTATATCCTCCAAAATGCAATTATAGTGTATGCATTCTCTATATAGTTTCTGTTAATATCCATATCCCCCGTAAACCGGTGGTCAGCGTCGTTGGCGAGGGCAACAATTCCAATCTCCGTAAGTTCAACGACCTCGAATTGGCATCAACTCCCTTCCTGGCATGCGTATATAGTCTTATACCTATTCATCCATACTCGCGCTCGTATGTCGAGATTAATTGAGTTTTCGGTCAGTCGGCTATGACGTTGTGAACCACTTGATCGTACTTTTTAGCATAAGAAATTTATACGCACTCGAACGTTTATATCAAAGGAGAACTTCTGGAGATTTGAGACTCATATACTCTGTAACATACTACTTTACCGGTCATTCACCTTTTCTCTGCATACAAGACTACGATATAATGTAGGTGTATACATATACGGCAGAGAATACACATTTCTACAGAATTTTTACAATTAATTTTCTATATGTTTCAATTATTCCTTGACCATTTACTTTAAAACGGACCCCCTTGGCATTTATGTGTCAAGCTAGAGTATCAAAGTTATTCATATTCTTCAAATTGAATAAACGGCAGCATATCTATGCAATAAGTTTCACATGTTCATGCATCCATTTATTATTTAATATTATTTACAATAAACTTTGTGAACTATCAAAAATAAAATTAAAAAATATATTTTAAATGACATAACTTAGATAAATCAATGATATAAACGATATAATAACTTTAAATCATATAGACTCAATAGAAGATGAAAATTTTTAAAACAAGAGTTCTATTTCTTTATTTCAAGACAAAATATTTTTATATGATATTATTTTACCTTAATTCACTTCAAATAATTTTTAGGAATTTTACTCTATATATAATTTTTTTAAACAACTTTTAGAATAATGTATAATACAAATGAATAATAAAATAATTTTATTTGATAAAATATGATAGATAAATTAGTCTAATTATCAATTTACTACGTAATATTAGACAATAGTTTAGAGGAAAAAATTTTTGTCAAATAAAATATCCAGTAAAAACATTTTCGTGCTTTTGAAGCTTATTATAAATTATCTACTATAGCCATTACTGGCTTAAATAGTATAATTCTTTGTATAACTACATAATTTTTTATCTTTTATATTATCTTTTAAATATTTATTTACATTTCTTGAAACGTGATTATGCATAATTTTTGCCAAAGAATTAGAGTAATAATAAAATACATATTAAGACTATTATATAAAAAATTTAAAAGATAATTTTATTTAAACTATATTATAAAATCTAGTTCATTTTATATTACTTTTAGAAACTTTTACTAGAATTTATATTTTATATAAATATATAATTTTTTACTTCATTTAAGAAAATTTGTTATTATTTTATAATAATAAATTTATAAATTTATATATAATATAAATTATATATAAAAAAGTTATATAAAAACTAAAGTTATAAAACTATAACTAAAGATATATTTTTAATAAAAATTAAATTAAAAATATATTTATATTGGACTGCTATTAATAATTTTAGTGGCTATATTTAATACTCGTATTGATTTTAAAAATTAAAAGTATTTTACATTAGAACTAAAAGCAATAAAAACTTTTAAAATAATGTAATAATAAACTTATTCTAAGTCAAATTGTGAGGTAAAATGTTTATAAATATTATCTAAAATAATTTTATATTGTTACTAGTATTATGACATTGCAAGTACATTAATAGATGAAAAAATCTTAGTCTCATACTTTATCATCGCAAATAAAAAACATAGGATTAAATAGATTTACAAAAACATTTTTGTACTTACAGTAAAATATTCAAATATACGTCTATAAGAAATGTCGCTTGCGTCCGCGAGCATTTACTACCGAGAGAAAGGCAACTTACATACACGTGCATATATTAGTTGCAACTATAGAGCCTAGTTTAAGGGGCAATGCACCTGGAGACGACTATAATAATGCCTATTAACAATCTTCCGCTCATAATCTTACTTCATATATATATATATATAAGATGCTTATTAATTTCTTAAGAAGTTGAAGAAGAATGTTAAATTTTTATAAAGAATATCACAATTTTTTAATTTATATGTAATATAAATTTGTCTTTGTCTACGTCCAAAAAACGTATCATTAATCATTAAAATAAACTAAATATCAAAAATAAAAACAGATAATTTCAAACAAAGTTTTGTTAAAATGGAACATACATGTTTAATTTTCTTAATTGCCTTGAACTAGTATTGTATACCATAAAATTTGTTACCAATTAATGAATATCAAACTATGTATTTTTATAATATTATATTTTATATACTTGTGAAATGACTATTTTTGCATATTCATTATTTCAAAAAATTTTAAAAATAGAAATATTTAAAATTAATATACTGCATATCTTAGAAGATTTATCTACTTGTCTAAAACTATTAAGTGAGCCATATGCACAATTACTAAATTCACACGGATAATATTAACTATTCTAAGTATAATATTTTATATAAATATTAAACTAAATACTTACAAGTAAGTCTCATTATTTATATTTAACAGTAAAATTTATTACTGTAATTACTAATAACAAATAATAACTTAGAATCCTATAAACTTATAAATTCTTATGTTAATATTTCATCACATTAGATATATTAATAATGATTATGACTTTTGATTATGGGAACTGTTTATAGAAAAACCAATATTTTGGAATTATCCAACAATTCTACATTAATAATTGAAAAAATAATTTTTTAAAAACTATATTATAAAATTATATTTGTAGTATCATAGATTTATGTATATTTATTATTATAAGAATAATTAAATTATTATTTTCATTCATAATTTTCATTCATTCATATATACATACTTTTAAACTTTCGAATAATTATTATAAATGTTACTTTTTGATTATTAATTCATTTATATATAGTTATGTAATGAACTATAAAAATAAATTATTTCATTCACCCATTTCTTTTCCATAAAATAGACATTATGTTTACTAATTTATTATAACTATTTATTAAGTAACATACAGATTTTTACAAATTAATAATCAAATTTCAATAAAAAAATTTCTTACACCAGTATATAATAAATTTTGTGTTTAACAGTGTTTCCACAACTACTAGTAGAAACACATAAAAAGTAAATTCAAACTTATGATTAAATTTTATATTATGCTCGAAAGAAAATACATTAGGAATTTTATTTTATAAATTGAACAACTTAATGTTGAAAAAGATCTTACATAAACGTTCGAATGCACGTTCTTAAACAATATAATACTAAATTATGTATTCTAAGAATCCTGTTTTCGAAATCGAACTCATGTCTTGATCAACATTTGATTGTTTCATTAATTGGATGTATGGAGAAAATTTAAAAAACTAAGTGAATAAACAAAATGATAAAACTGATGAGCTTGCAGTACCGTTGCGGAATGAAGTATTACTTACGTACATAATATTATAATCGAGAATTAACGAGCGGTCAATGCTCGAGTGACCCCAACAACAGTAAAAGTGACACATGAACCTGCTTTTTGATTTAGACGTATACGAAATACTTTAATTTTGATACGTTATCAGCATTTGACTTTTTGATGCCAATTTATGTTTCATGCGATATTGATATGAACATTAATATTATTTGTAAATCTAATTTGTTGACTAATAGTTTTCTTAGAATTAGATCTATATAATAGACTGTAGATCTATTGGAATGAATGCCTGTACATTATTTACAGTTTATCTATTGATATAAATACGCGTGCGCATAAAAACACATATATGCACATGTATACAATTAATAACTTTCTAAATCAAACACTGATACTTTTGATTTTATCCTGAATCGATCGATTAAAAAATAAAATTACAAATTAAAAATATTCTAAGAATTCTATGGTGTATTATACAAGTTTTATCCTATCATCTAATATATATATATATTTATCATTATACGATTTAAAAGTTTTTATAACTAAATTAAAAAATCAAATAACTGAATCTATGTACTTAAATTTTAGTAAAATGTTTTCAATTCAAATTTTTTTTAAAACTGTATTTAAATTTAAAGAAAAGTAAAAAAAAAATATTTTCACAAATTCTATATAAATATTTATTATTTTCATTAGAAACTATTTTTCTAAATTTAAATAAATTAATTTATAACTTATTTACTAATTTTACTATAGTATTAGATTATTATGTTACAGATTATAATGTATATAAAATATTAGTATTCAAGAGAAGATAAAAGTTTTAGGTAGCTCTTAAAATAAAATCATGTTATTTAATTCTTTAATATTGATAATATTTTTAGTAGTTTTATTTAAAGATATATTTTCATTTAGACTAATCGTTCAAAAACTAATTGAAAAAATAATTGAAATGGATAATTATATTCTTTAATTGTATTAAATACCATTCTAAATTTTTTAATATAAAAGTAAAATATTTAATATTCAATTAGTTGTTGTAGACCACCAATCAAATTAAAATTATTTTCTACTTTGATGCAAATTTTTGCACTTAATCTATATAAGGTACGTAAACATATGTTACGGATAGTGTAAACAACATGCTTACATATACAATAGGATGATCGGTATGCAAGATGCACGTGTGAACAGCACAACGGCCCGACAGCGTTCTGAACCTTCACAAAGGACGTTGACCGGTAAGTGAAAATATTACGCATATTCTCGCTTATTCTGTTTTATATTTTTTATAAATAAAATTTAAAAAATTTGTTCTTTCTAATCGTAATCAACTTTAGTAAGTTAGGTATTTGTAAATATCTCTGACACTAATAAATATTAATAAATAATAAATAAATATTAATAAATAATTTTTATGCACGCAATAAGTGGACGACCCAAATCTTCCTACCCTCCTCTACTTCATCGTATATTGCAATTCCAAATTACCAAGACTAAACTGCACGGGATCCGATATGCTACCACAGCAGATTCTTAAGCATCTACTTACCCAACTTCACAATGATAATACTGTATTGGAATTTAATATTTAATTTAAATTTTACTTTAATTTCATTATAATTTTCAATAATTAATATATTGTTTATCAATATATAAATTGAAATAAAATATAAAACCCTTGTTTAATAAATAATTCTGATATGTATTATAAATATATAATATTATATAATTTATTGACATTATAATTCATAAATTAGATTTCTAAAAACAAAAAAAAATTTTTATTAATACTTTATTAACTTAACTACATTTTATTTAAAACATTTCTGAGATTCTATGTTGTTTTTTTTCAATATTTTATAAATTTAATTTTAATTATATTTAAATTGAAAAAAATATATGTATTTTAAAAAGCATATTCAATTACATATTGACGTACATACATCATACATACATAATTATATATATGTAATTTTATTTTATATTTATGCCATAATTCTATATTTAATTTAAATTAATATACATTAAAAAACAATTCCAAAATATCTATTAATATTGAAATATGTGATGCTGCAAAAAGATATAAGACAGAAAATAAATGTATTTCAAATATGTAAATTGAATTTATACATTTTAATTTAATTCATTCTTTCTGTTTGTAATTAAAGAATTACCATTATTCTAGGAAAATTAACGTTAAAATTTTTTGTAATTAATTTTAAATACATACGTAACACAAATAAAATTAATGTTATAATCCAATTTTTAAAAAATTATATTTTATATTATTAGATATTATACATTCGAAAAAAGTAATTACTTTCACAATAAAAAGTTTATCAATATCGATACATACTTTTTAATACGTTACTTGAGTTAAATAGTAGTTCAAATTAAATTCACTTATGTTCAGTTTCTTATTTATTTAAATTGCTGTTGAATATTTTTAATTTCTTTAGTTCAAGAAATACCTTTCAATAGTATAGCCAAAAAATAAATACGAATTAAAATTTTCATTTACAGAAATATTCAGATATAATTCCCTAAATTTTAAAATTTAAATAACATGACTTTGTTTCTTTCATTTTATGATTAATCAATCTTTATTCTTATGCAACTATTATAAACAATAAAATTCTACTGAATTTAATTTCATAAAGAATTACATTTTCTAATATTCTAAACCCTCATTGAATAAATTAAACTTTTAAAATAATATTACTAACAGAGTATTGGCTCCATTAAAATATTAACTCTAAAAAACAATTCAAATGAAAATTGCGAGATCTATTAAGATTATTCTTAATTGTGAAAAACATTAATATTAACTAGTGGATTTCATGCCATTAAAATTATATAAATGTTTATTCATGAATATTAAAAAGAATCGACTTTACTCATGCACAGGAATATACACATTCAGAAACAGTCGTATAGAGTATGTAAGATTTTTAAGAAATTTGCAGATTTTATTTAATAATATTAAAATACTTTCATAAGTTCTATTTTCTCTCTTATTAAAGTCCATAACTATCTTTATAAATATTCACTAGAATATAATCACAAAATATTTAATATTTTGAAACAAATCAATAAAAATTTCAAGATATTTTAATTAATTGTAAATATTTAATAATTTTTTCAAAAAATTTTATCTATTTTTATTTTTTACATTTCAACGTGAAATGCCCTTTCGTTTCAATATATACACTCACAGAAACAGACCATTGTGTGTGTATTCCTAAATTTGAGAATATATGAATATATAATGAGGCCACGAGCTTTCCCCTTTCCTTCAACACTGTACTGACATAAATCTGAGCCTCTTTTTTTCATCGTAAAACATTAGTCGTCACTACATTTATTTTCACTCCCTTCACTTTGCTTAGTTGCGAGTCAGATGCTCACTGCTCATGTTTCATATATACTATTAGCCTAAACCATTATCTTCTTAAATCATTATAGCGAACTACCCCTATTATTTATATTATTTTACTGAGTATTTCTCGAATTTATGCAAACATAAATCGCTACCTCAACTGCAAAACTTGTACAAAAAAAAAGAAAGAAAAAACACACATGATAACAAAAATAGATATATATTTAAAAATCAAACGCATAAGAATTTTAGGTTAAAGAGCATAATTGTAAAATCACGTTAATAAATATAAATATAGTATTAAATATCTTATAATACAAAATTATATAACTAATGAGAAATAAATTAAATTGATGAATGAATATTCTATAGAATATTTTTTAATAATTAAAAATAAAATCATTTTGAAATTAAATTGCAATAACATTATATAAGTACAAACATATTATTTACTATAATAATTTTAATAATTTTTAAGAATATTAACCACAGTTTATATATTTTATTTAAAAAATGAAAAAATTACGTATTTTTATGCCAAATTGCATATTTTCCGTTTAATTTATTTTCCAGAATTTTGAAAAAATAATACGTGCACAAACGCATGTGTGCGTGTCAATATATTTACATACCTTTCTATAATTTATTTATTAATTTTGCATATCTTCATATTACAATCAAATGCTAATTCATTCTTTGTGTTTGTAATTAAAGAATTACCATTATTCTAGGAAAATTAACGTTAAAATTTTTTGTAATTAATTTTTATATTTAGAATATTAAACTATTTTCTTAAGAAATAAGACATAATAATAATTATTTTTCTATATTTCTTTAAATATATGAAATAATTTAAATTAAATTGATTCATTTATGAAAGTCGATTGCTTTTGTTAAGTTAATTGCTATTTTTAATTTTCTGATTTATAAACATTTCATGTTGATCGAACCAATCGTTGAAAAAATACTTTATTCAAATATATCTCAATACCACCCCAAATAATAATCGTCAATATTAATCATTAAAACTAATAAGTAATATTGTGTCTATTTAGAAAATGATAAACTGTGCAAGAAAAAAATTTTTCTTAAGTATTTCATTAAATAAGACATATTATTTGTTTTACATTATTTAATAAATATAAATCCGCGTAGTAGAAGGATTTCAAATAAAAAATAAATTTCCGTATTAGTTTTAAAATCATATATTACCCCTTTCATTTAAAAAAAAAATTCCATTAAATTGACTTTGTAATCAACAATATTAATATGAAAAATATATAAATTATGTTAGTTTCTGATTTTAGAATATTAATATCATTTGACTTGCTTTTTTATTTACATTAATATATTTCATAATCAATTAAAATATAAAAATACTTATTAAAAATAGTTAATCCAATGTATGTACAATAAATTTTAATTTCAATACTGCCATTATATTTTAATAGTATTAAATACATTCTAATATTTTTTTTCTTATAATGATCTACGTCTGTTCAATATTCATAATGGGTATTTTAAAATATTTATTAACTTTTCTCCGAATAAAATTCATATTTATCTTGTTCGAACATTATAAATTAGCTATATAAATTATTATAATCGCATTTATTTCAAATATTTCTTGCAGATGTTACTGAAAATGATGTAGTATATGGAATAAATAAATTAGAATATAGGGAAATTAATGATAGAAAAAAAGAATGAATACATACAAGAAATATTGAAAATAAAAAAATCTAGTGCCTATTGAAAATAAACCAGACAATTATATTATTTAACTATAAAGAAAAAAGGTAAATAAAGATAATATACTCGTTCAGTTCGAAAAGAATAATAAATACATAAACTAAATAAAACAAAAGATAAATATTAATGAATTTTAAACATTAAATTAATTCAGAGAGAAGATTCAGAAAATGAAGTAAATGTTAAAATAATTATATAATTACAAGTGTGTGAATTGAAGTTTCAGCGCATAAGTAGTCCTCTACCTTTAAAAACATAATCAGAGAAAAATATAATCAATGACATTATAGATATATATGTCTGAGTAGATGATTATAATATTAATAGAAGTATAAAAATACCATATACAAAATAAATTCTATTTAGTTAAAAAAAACACGTATTTTTTAAATTATAAATTATTTGTGTAAATAATAGACAAATCAATAATAAAAAAAAAATTATAAGAAATAGTTATACAAATATTATATATGTTATATATGTATAAAAATATTTGACTAAACGATTGAAATTATAATAGTAATAAATAATTATTGTTTACAGCTCACATAAATTTATTCAAAAATAAATATTTTTGTATTTTCTCTCTATTATATTTATTGGAGCTTTGTAGGTTTTTATTATTTCGATAATTAGATTTAAATTTAATAATAAAACGCCGTGTTTATTTTTTATTTTTTTTACTATAATTACTAAATAATATTAATTATTTTTATTAACTTTTTATAATTCTTAATTTTTTCAATTATACATTTACAAAATAAATAAAATAATTCATTTATCTTCGATAAATATTGTATTTCGTAAAACTATGTTTATACTAATATATTAAAATACTTTTTTTATTATTAATTATATTCTATAAATTATTTAATTGTATATTTTACTATTTTTAACAAATTTTAAATACTTTTTGTATAATTTAAAAATTTATATTCAATAACTATGACATTAAAAAATATATATATTTTTTAATAATTTATCAAATTTACAATAATTTGTATTGAGATTGCAGAAAAAAATTTTAAATTTGTCGTACAAACACTTCAGGGAAATTTTCATTTATACTATAAAATTTTCATAAACCGCAATATTTTTTATACTATTTATTTACTACTTTTTTTTAATTAATGTTCTTAAAACTATAATAATCAAATCATAGATAAATCTACGAGATAAATATTCATCAAATCTCTCTCCTTCAGAATTTTATGTACAAAACATATTATGCAATTACATCATCACAATCCGTATTATCCAATGCTGTGATTTTATATAATACCATATACCATTTACTATAAAAATGATAAATTATTGCAAGCTCGATCTCTCTTAGATTAGCCATTAAATCTACTTTAATTATAGAAAAATTTGCAAAGAATTTTAAATTATCTTGGAATAATATATTCATATTATCGTAACAAAGTTGGGTAGATGGATACCTGGTAAGACCGACGAATACATATCAAATCGTTACCTGATTTAGAATACAATTTTTGTATAAATAATGGAAAACTCAGAAACAAAAGCTCTCGCACTAAAGTAGCTCGCAATTACTGATAAATTTAAAGCCTAAAGCTATCGATAGATTCGAAGAAAAATAATTAAAACATATCATTCACTTGTGTCATCCTGTATATTAGAATAGTAGCGATTAAACTGATTATACAAAAATTAGCAGCGGCAAATTAACTAAAACAAATCTGTCTCTCAAATCATCTACACTGTTTTGTAAGATCTATAGGATCAATTACTGGTTCTTAATGATATACTTTTAACAGATATGTAGTTTTCAAAAACCCTAATCGGATCGAATTTCATGGTTTCTGGAAGATAAACGAATGAGCATACGGCACCTATATGTTCAGTTGATAGAAACGGGAATATGAGGTCAAATTTATTAAACATAAAAAATCGAGTAGCGCCTGTGAAAACAATTTCGTTTCCGAAATCAAAATTATTTGTGATTTTATTATTATCAAAATTAATGAAATAAACTTTGGATATTATGTTCATCAAAGTTAATGAAAAAAATTTATGAACCGATTTGTTGATTATTTAACATTGAATTAATATTCAACCATACCTGCTCAAGACTTTTGTTGCAAATTGCACATCTGAAATCACAGAAACAACGAATCCTATTCCCTGAAGATGTACACCGGTAGACAATAATCTAAGGATATTTATCACGAGGTTTGTCTTAAAACGATTCACAAAAAAGATTATATGGCCAACCGCAGCCACGTAGCTTAATGCACAATATCGTCACGGCAGTATCCATTCCTTAGCTACCCCCAAGGTAAATGATGACAGTTTGACATTTGACAGTAAAAAAAAAAAAAATTCTCAATAAAATATTCGTCTATTGGAAGATAAATATATGGGGAGATGGGAAGATAGCTTACCGTTACCTAATCGAATTTAATATAAAATAATACAACTTACACAAGATCAATTTTTTTATAAAAAATTAATAATAATATAATAAACAATAATAAACAATAAAAATAGCATAGATATTAACAGTCAGTTAAAAGACTGACTAAACCCTTTTATTAATAAAGGGCTTGTATACGGGGGTGGAAGACTAGAAAAATAATAATTTAATTTATTGTGATAGATATCTTCATCTTATTGTATTATTTAAAATAAATCATATCACAAAATAAATTATTTAAAAAATTTATTTTATAAATTTTCACGTTACTGTACGAACAAAATTCTGATCAATAATTATAAGCTCTAAGTAAAAAATCTGGATTTGCCTCAATTGTTTTAAAATGAACCTTAAAAATTGTTCTTATTTTATGGACAATTTATTAATGACAAATGAATAAAACAATGTTATTTTAGAAACCTGTTAAAGATATATGCATTCCTTTCTATTTTGATGAAAGGAAATTTCTTAATTAAGGTAAAGGTATTTCTACATATTTATCTTGCAATGAAGATTAAATAGATCAAAATAATTTTATATTTCACAGAGGAGCGTTTATATATACTATATAGATTCTTCATAATAAGGAGTTCAACCACGAAACTGTATTCAAACAGGGTGACAAACTTCATTGGAGCTCGAAATAAAATCAAAGCTATTGAAGAATATCTATGCTCTCAAATACATGCAGATAAAGTAAAAAATTTCTTGATAAATAAAGAATAAATTAATTTTGACGAACTTAACACGTATACAATAGAGATTGAAACAATTCTCAACGTCGTCCTATCATCCCTATCTCACACAACAATCTTCGATCATTCAATCATCCCTAATGAGCTCTAACCTAAATAATTTTTTTATTGAAGTTTTATATTGAAGATTCTTTTACGAGCTTAGATGAAGTTGAATTTGCAAAGACCATTGTAAATAGGCTAGGCATATGAAAATATATTCGACAAATCAAAGGTTAGCTTTGAAAAACCTGATCAAAAGCAAATTTGCATCAATTAACCATCCGTATGAAATAGCGAATGAACAAACCGGAAGAAATGCAAATCGGCATTCTAATGTTACTAAAGAACAATTGTAAATCCACGATATATTGGCTACTCGATCGAATAGTTATAGTTTTTTAAGGAGACGAGGATAAGTCACCACTATTCCTAATAAAAACTAATTGAATAACTATAATATTTAAAGACAATAACTAAATTATAATTATTTATACACGCTTATAAATGTTCTATATTAATATTTTATTACAATCGCTAAATAAATTTTATATATCATTAGATTTTCTCAAGTTGCTATTTACTATTAGTTTATTTTGTTTTTAAAACAATATTCCTCTTTAATACCTAATAGGCTATCTTAAGTTTATGAAAAAATATAAGATATATATAAGATTCATTAACTATACTAATTATCATATGCTTGTGTTGCTTTGGAGCTGTCCTCTGATAGGTATGTTCATAAAGCATATCTACCTTTTTGGAGAACAGATGAAAAAATATTGAAAACTTGTCAGATATTCTTGAGCAACTACCGAAGCAACATACTTTAATTGAAACATAAAAACAATCCATTCTTCATTAATACTTTAAGGTGCATCCACTTAATTAAACATACACCGCACATTGTGATTAATCTTTAAACATAAAGATTACATGATCTGCCTCTATTCAATTATCAAAATAATTCTATCAGAATAGTTTAATTGTCTTAATTTAAATGTACAATATTTTTAGAAATTTTAAACATGAAACATCATTTTTTATATTCTTTATACTAACATATAATATTTTTCATAAAAAATTTTCTATAACCATTTTTTATTATATTAATAGTACAAAATAATTTATTTCTCTCATATATATATATATATATATATGAGATATATATGTAATATATTTTTTTCTATGAAAATATAAAGTATTATTTTAATTAAATTTGTTAAATAAAATATTAATATAAAAAAATTTATAGTATCAAGTATTAAATAATAATATAATTTTAGTAAAATAATTAAATAAAAAAACATAGTGCAACTGTAGAATTACGATGTAAAAATTAGTAGTTAAATAATTTTAATCTACTTTTTTAAGGGATTTTGAAATAATTAAAAATTGAATCATTGGTAAAAAAATAATTAAACGTATAAAGTATATTATTATATAGTGTAATAATGAAAATGTATAAAAAAAATAAAATTAAACTGAAAATTCGATATTTTTTAAAAACATTGTTCTTATTTTTAAGCTCCTCATTTAAAATATGTTCATTTCAAATTTTAAATTGTAAGACTCTTCCTTTATGTATTTAAAAATAGATCTTCAGGGTCACATAATTTATAAAATTTATAAAAAACAAATAAATCATTCAAATATAAGCAATTATTTTAAATTTACATAAAATATATAAAATTTGTAAATGATAAATTAAAAATAATAAAAACTATGACTTTTTAATGAAATTGCATACCTGCTTGTACGCTTATTCAATGAAAGAATCTGATGGGTGTATACACAATAGTGATTACTCGGGCGGTCAAAAGAGAAGCACACGTGTGTGACGCACGCATTGGAATCTGAGCGGAGACCTCGAGCCCGGCCAGCGACACCGTGTGTACCATAATAGAACGTTGTTTCTCCTCCACACTTCTGTTCCAACCACCCATCGGTTTCCCACAACTCTCATATACACTAAGTGAGTCGTTTTATGATAAGTACTTAATGATTATATTTTCACTCATAGAATCCACATAAATATTGCAAGCTTTTTTTCTGACATTTTTCCTTATATTTTCATAATATATTTGCTTATCATTTATTTCGTATTATCCACTTTACATTATTCATACTTTAGTTTATATTTCTTTGCACTAGATGGCGTCACTTATAAAAATTAGATAATTGTCAATAAGCAAGTCAATTCACAGAACTTAACAGAAACCATCGTAATAGTTGTAAATTAGTTGATACCTAAAAAAATTACAAAGTAGAAAACTTCAACAATTTTTAATACTATAAGAGTATTCCTCTTTAATATTAAGAAAATCTTTCTTCTCTCTAATACAATTTTCTCTGAAAAGGTGTAATCGTGCCTTTTCTTAAGAAATCGTAATATACTTTCAATTTCAACAAATTTTTTTTCGTAGTTTCTTTTTTTGTAAACATGTAAGTATTGAAAAAATAATTTGAATAGGATGCAATATAGACGTATTATAATTTAGTGTTAATGAATTAACTATAATAATATTAAATATAATAAAGTTATGTACACTACAGTAGCCACGAGTGCTATGAAATATAAACAAACAATTTCGAAGAAAATTTAAGTCTAATATATTAATAAATTTTAGGTAACTAATAGAATTTAATTAAAGTTTATTTTCATTTCATACATAACAAGTATTAAAATATATTTATGTTAATAATGAAATATATTTTTTAATAAAGAATAGTAAAATAGTATAATAGTATAATAGGATAATAGTAATAGTATAATAATAATCTAAAAAAAGAAATATAATATTTTTCATTTAGTAGTAATTACCTTAAATACTATTGTTTTTACCTCAAATATTTTGAAAATAAACTCATAAAATTTAATAGAATATTTCTTCTTCATAATAATTGTTGTAATAAAAATCTATAAACATAATTTGTAAATATTGTCATGCAAAATTAAAAATAAAAAAATATATAAAGCAATGTTAGTAAAGCCCATTATTTTTCTATGATTTCAATACGTTAATGTTTATATAACCACATTCAATTACATTATTTTATATATAAAATAATAAATAAACGAAATAAATAGGTAATATAGAATATTATTTAAACTATAAATTTATTTTAAAATTTAAATTTCAAATTAAAAATACATTAATTTCTTAATGTTAATATTTTACTATTGTAATGATATTTTTACATGAAATAAGATTATATAATTTTATTTTAATAATAATAATAATAATAATAATATATAATAATAATATAATAATAAAAATAATAATATATAATAATACTATAACAAGAAAAATAATAATAAAAATATCTTCCAATAGAAGTAAAAATTATAATAATTTTAATTGAAACTTCAACGCAAAAACTTAGCTTTTATTTGCATTATTAAAAATATATAATTGTGATGTATTTTGATGTGCATATTGTTGGTGTAGAATTAATTTTTTATTGATTGAAAAATCTTTTTACTTACATATTACAATAATTTGTATGATTATTTATTTATATATTTTGATTGAACATTAACAATGATTTAATATTTAATATTTATTAATTTTACACTAAGTTAATAAGTAAATAATAACCAAATGTTAAAAAACTATAATATATGCGGTAAAAGTATGAGTAATAGCTTTCACTTTTAGGTAATACAAACTACTTATCAAATTCTATTTGAAATTCATGACCCAAAGACCAAAAGAAATCTTTGAGCATTTGAGCAATCATACATTTCAGTTTTCTTCTCATTAAAAATTAAAAAGAAAAAAACTTAATATAATTTTGTTTTTTAAAGAAAGCATGTGTGAATATAATAATTATAATTAATTAATATATTCTTAAAATTAGTATGTATGATATACTCTACGTCTTCAAAATCATTAAAATACTATTGTCAATTTTATCCCGTATATAATATTCAGGTATATACTTTTATTTTTTTTTAAATATAGTATATAATAAAACGGAAAGGAAGAAGATTGTACATTTTAATTATATGTAAGTAGGTATTTGGGTAATTTGATACTTAATAACCTTGGGCTCATTTTCATTTACACGAACCAGAACGTAACAGAAAACACAAATATATTCATGCGCAACAGCCACCCGCAATATTAATTACATTTTATTTAGAAAACTGCAAATTCTTCTAAAAATGTATTAAAGAATGTATGATTGTTAAAAATAACTCGAAAATCTAATATCAAGTAAATACTACAAACGGTACTTAATTTTTACGATAAAATAAATAAAAAACAAAAATAAAAATGATATTTTATAAGTTTAATATACTATTAAAAATATATTAGATATTTTTTATAATTAATATTTATATATTATATTATATTATATTATATTATATTATGTATTTATATTAACATATGCTTAGATTTCATCTAAATAAAGATAAATAACTAAAATTTAATATAATATATCAAGATTGCTAAGTTTATAAGAAATTAAAAAAGATTAATTTATAAGCAATACTAATTGCAATATGTGTTATCGCATTTCAAAAGATATCAAAGATGTAATAATGTATATTAATTCTTAAATATTTGTATATTTCAAATTTTTTTAAATATTCAGAGAACGTAATTTATTGTCTGATAATTAAAGAATTATCATTATATTTATTAGTATTTATTCTGAACATGAAGTCGAAAAATTCAACTATAAATGTTGTGTATCACTGAAAAAATATTATATTATATTTAATTATTATAATTATAATTTTTAATTGCTTTAAATGAAATAATAATGTACCAAAAGATATTTGTAAATAATAACATTATTTAAATAGACAATATAATTGAATTGAAGGAATAATTCATTGATTTTTAATTAAAATTATATACAATTAAAATATACATATATACAAAATATTAATCAAATAGTATAGTAAATAAGTCATTTTGGCTTAAACTAAGATCATAAATAATTAAACTAGAATTTATCAATACCATTCATATATTTAGTAATTCTAAACATAATTTGTAAATGTAAATCAAATAAATTAAATATAATATAAAATTTACAATAATTGATACGATTTTGAATCCAAATCTATAAAATTATATTCATACACGAGGATTTTTTGTTATTAACATATATTTAATAAAAAAATATTTATAAAGAAATAACATTAATAATAAAATTAATAAAAAAAAACACTGATAAATACATTATAATTCCTGCATTTGACATGTAAAAAAAAATTTCAAGATTTTTGAAGAAAATCATACATAATCTATATAAATTTAATATATTATAAAAATACATTATGGTAAGTGTAACATTTATTTAATATATATGTATTTATACAAATATTAAAATACATTTGAATTGTTATACAATTTTCAATGTAAAAATTTATTACGACGCTCGTATATTTTAAACTAAAAAATAATTATTTATAAAAGTAAAGCTATAAATGCAAAAATATAAATGCAAATTATAATTATTTCAATTTATAGTAAACTTTAACCATAACTTCAAAATATTAATTAAATAATTAAAATAAGCACATAAGAATATTAACCTAAAATATAATTTTTGTTTATATTAGAATCAGCTAATCTACTGCACTTACTACAACTGTTCAAATGGTTCCGTTCATGCTAAAGATAATCTAATGCCACTGAAACATAATTATCATGCACTTACACCAGCCAACCTACTCATCTTTCAGAACGTAAAATATGGGCCCGATTTTATTCCTTGTTGTATTAAAAAATATAATTACCCTTGCTCTACTCATCAGAAAATTAATAATCTTCATAAAATAAATTAAAATGATATTTTAAAATCAAATAGTAAAACTTTAAATAAAATTTTAAAATTATATATTTAACTTTGTACATGATTATATATATATATATATATTTTTTTTCGGTAATAAACTCATATAGATAATATCTTTTTTTTCATAATTAACTACTTTTTATGCTTAAAAAATCAAATAAATATGTTGCAAAATTCATAAAAAATAAATAAAATAAATAATGAAATTATTATAATCAATGCAGTAACTATCCATAATTATATAGTAAATATAATATTTTAAATACATATTTTGTTTGTTTCGATAAATGGATAGGTTAAGCAAACAAAGTTCATTTTATAGATTTATCCCTTGCAATATAACTTTCATAGTAAGTACATTAACCGGTTCAAATTATTTTATAAAAATTTATTTCTTAAAAAGTTCATGATTATAAAATCTTGTAATGAGCATACTTTATAATTATTTTTTACATTATATTTAACAAATCTGTGTTTTATACAGAATTAAAATGTATACATAGTACTTAAAATAAATTTTAAAAAATTAGATATTAATAAAATTAGAAGCCTTTATTTTTATACAGATTTTAATTTTAACCAAAAAATAGTTTATTCTATTATAAAAGATATAGTAAATATGTTATAATTTTTTTTTTCATTATATGTATTAAAAATTAATATAAAATTTAATAGTATCTTTAGATCAATAATTAAATCCAATAATAATTTTAATAATTATATACAATTTATAAAAATTATTAAGTTTAATATTTGTTGATAACTTATTTTTAATTCATCTATAATTTTTTCGATTTATTATTATTATTAATTATTTAATTAAGAAATATTGTTATAATGATGATTAAAAGAATTTTTATATGTATATTTTAAATAACAACTTTTTTTGAATAATTTAAACAATTAATAATTCTAACTGATTGTGAATACAATGTAGTCGAATTTTATAAAAAGTAAGAATGAATTAGTAATTAATAAATTATTAAAATCAAATAATTGGAAAGTATAAGGTAAGAAAAAGTGTTGTAATGCATCTGCATTCCTTTAATTTATATTGTTTATTTTTCTTATATTTATAAAATTTTATTCTAAAAAATGACGAAAAAAACCTGTATTTTTTTATACATAATGTAAATAGTACTTCTATATCTTGAAGTTGATTTCTCTCTCTCTCTCTCTTTTATTCACCCGTGCACGGATTTTTTAGTAATAGCTTTTAATAATAAAAAATAAGTGATAATCTTTTAAAAATAAGTAAATATAATAAAAACTTGATGGACCATAAATAGTTATTTAATAAATTAAGAATAATTTTTTTTAAACATTCTTAATGATCAAAAATATGTTTTAATAATTTATTTTATATTTAATTCATTATCTTCTTTACGATGAAAAAATCAAAATACAATAATGAATGAATTAAGCATGATAAAATAATTAATTAAATTTTAAATTAACTAAATACTTCAACTTAACTATAACTGAAAATTAAAAATATTGCAATATAATAAACTAAAGACAAATTATATTTTAAAACATGTATGTATCGCTTAATGAACATTGTTATCCATCCCTAATTTGGTAATATGAAAACCCAATTTAAACATTTAAGTTATAAACATCGATATTCAGAAAACTCATTAACTGGATCGCAGAACACTAGCTATGTAATTGATAAAAAATATAATATGTTATATGGTTAGTCTCGGAAAATATTAATATAATTCCTAATTATAATTTAGAATAGCAAAAAATAACGGAATAATTAGTTCTTAAATTATATGTAAAAGTAAATATGATATACTATAAATATGATATGTAATATATACTCATAATGATATGTTTAGCTTTATGTAGAATGTGAAAGCAAATAATGTAAAAATGCTCAAAAGAAGAAAGGTTAGAACATTTGTATATTTATAAAATTTAAAGAAAATGTATAAATATGATGCTTATTTTTATTAGACGTTGAAATTCTGGACACTTATTAAAGGGTGCTCGCAAATTTCTGAAATGCGTAATCAACTATTATATCATCCCTACTTAAATGTGTGCAAATTGAGATGGTCTTACAAGAAAATTTGCACTATTGTTTGCGTGAAAATGGAGTATCTTATTAACATTTAACAAAATTATCATGAAAAAATATATGTAACTCCGTGTCAAGACAGTTGTATATTTATTAGAGAAGAATATTAATATTTGTAAAATTCAAAAGAAAAAAAGCCTTAATTAAGAATCGCTGTAAAGTAAAATAAATATCGGTAGCTAGATTAATAACGAACGAGTCTTGTCCCCCTGTAGACTAAATATTATAATCTTATTATATAAGCGCTGAAAAAATATTGATTAATAATTAGAAAGATAAAAATATTACTATCTTTTCAAAGACTATTCAATTTACATTAAAATATTATAAATTTTAAAATATCTCTTTATGATAACAGTATCATAAGTAAATTATTATTAACTAACAGTCTTTAACATGAACTCTTGCAATATAAACAAACTCCATCTTATGCTATAAATAGGATTGTTCTGAGTAGAAATTCTGAATCCTCGTTTAGGATAAAACGAGATCAAGGCCAGAGAATGTACACTATAAATAGTAGTTTTATATCGTAACAAATAATTTGCTAAGAACGTATTTCACATCAAACTTTTAGCCAAGGCATAGATTCATCTTCATTTTTTGTAGTAATATTGTTTTTATCTTCTGTATTTGCAAGATAAACAACGTTTGTATATTTGTATATTGTATAAGATTAAACTTTGTTTTATTTATTAATTAGAAATAATATTTTTAAAATGTAAAATATTCTTACATATCTAATCTTAAAATATTAAATCACAAATACGAATTCATAAAATTTGGTAGTAAATATGGCAATCATTTAATTAGTTTCTATCATCAATTTTACCTTTTTTATGATAAGCTATTGGTGCTTCGGCATTGTTGGAATTGCTTGGAAAAATGAAATAAAATATCATGAATTTATTATAATTTTTCAAACGAAGAATTAAAATTCTCATTTATGAAATATTTAAGAATTATGTTTTAATCAAAGTCTGCTTCTTTAAATAAATATTTTGTAATTTTTTTTTCGATTATGGAAATTATATTAGCTAAATTTTTTTATTTAATGTGATATTTTATTATTAATTGAGTAATATTTATTTGCTAGTTAAATAACATTATTGTATAAAAATAATAACTTTAATTTTACTATTTAGAATTTAAAAAACTTTATAGTTCATTTTTAATTTGTTTTAATTGAATTTAAACAAAATTCATGAAGTGGATAATAATGTTTTAATTAAATTATTTTATTTGTGCTTATAAAACCTATTTGGTATAACGTGAATAGAATATCAGCAGCTACTTTTTTAGTTTATGAACAGTAAATCATAGTAATATTGCCTTAAAATATTTAGATATTAAAATTTTTAGTTTAAACTTAACATTTACATAAAGATTAAATTAAATATAAGTATTAAGGACATTATAGAATTCATTTATTTTCTCATCTATTGTTATTTCTAACCAATAGAAGAACATTTCAATATTTTGTGTACCTTAACTAATGATAGTGACTTAACAAATCACTTTTTAAATTTACGTGAATAATAAAATAATTAAACACTTTTAATCACAAAAAATTTGTTTAAAATTTATAAAATTTATTTAAAAACTATTTTATTTGTACTTTTAAGATTTGATACTAGAATATTAATAAGATATTAATTAAAGATAATTATGAATTATAATTAGTTCATAATAAAAACTCATACAACTAATATTATAAATACTATAGTTTTAAGTCAATAAAAGCGTACTACAAAACAAATTATCCGACACAAAACAAACAAATAGACGGTCTACAAAGAAATGTAGTTGACAGAGTGATCGCCTTTTTATAGGTGGCAAATCAACGCCCCACTTGCACTTTCGCGTCGCGCGCAACTGGTTACATTCAAATTCCTTTTGCATTCTATAACTGGAATAGCTCTCCCCTCATTGGACCACAACCTGTCTTCCACTGCGCGCGCAAATTTTATACTGTTTACCTCCCACTCGTATGTACGTATATTGCGTGGGGTAGCAGATAAAATCTTTTAATTGCATTTACGTACACTTAACCAATATACATATTCATATATACTAATCAAAGAACGTTTATTTATATTTGCATGCGCCCTTAAACAATTTTAAAATTAAGTATTATTTATATATGCTTTTTTATTTACAATTTGCAAAAGTATATTCGCACCATGTTTCATTATATAAATATATTAATTATGACTGTATTATTTGACTTCATTATTTTCTTTATTATAATTTTTTATATTTTGCTGTTATAATTTCTTTATTTAATTAAAACAAATATTAAACCGCAGATGAGCAATTTATATTAATGTAATTAATAATAACAGCATTCTAGGTACATGAAAGTCATTAAAATAAAGTATAATAAAAATTTTAAAGTTAAAACAATCAGTGTAAGTATAAGGAATAATTAAAAAGAAAAATATTTAAATAATATTGAGACTAATAAAGCTTCAGGCACTACAACGTCGGAAAGGCTTTAAATTGTTAGAAAAATCGTATGAAAACCAAGTTGAACTTATAAAATATATTGTAAATATTCAGAATTTTAGTAGATTAAATTCATTACTGGCAAATTTGAATAGATAGTAGTGATAATATGTACTCTGATTGAATTAAATGTTTTGTATTTGATAAAAATGAACTTAAATGATGTAAAGTTCGAAAAAATCTTTTATTTAAATGCTGCCAATGATTACAGTAAAACTTAAACTCTGATTTAGACTGAATAATCAAATTTTATTAGTTAAAATAAATATGTATATATATATATTATATATTTTGCAAATCTTGAAAATTGTAAACAAACTTATCCTCACAGGAATTAATAGATAGCATTCGACCTCGACACACAGTAATAATCTTAAACAAGATCAGGAAAAGTATCTTTGTCCATAAAAAACTTAATTTGTGTTTGACGATATCACCATGTTTTGTTAAGTATAATTATCAAATTTAAGTAAGTTTAAAATTAATAAAATATTTATACTTATATTTTATACAAGATTATGATTCTAAAAGAATTAATTAATCTTAATATATATTATTTATAAATATTAATATATTAATTTTATTTTTAATAATTTTAACGAATCGTCTTTATAATACCTTCAAAAATATTAAATATATTTTCAGCTTTATTTCTGTTTTTATATTTTGATGAAATATTTTAATTAATAATGTTAACAATTATAAATTATTTTTAATAACAAATAGTAATTCAAAATTTTAGATACTATATATATTAATGAAAGTTCTGTTAATAGCCTATATTAAAAAACCATCCTAGTGGTAATCTGTACTAAAAATTAAAGAATTGAGTGCAATTCTTCTTCGCTATAAACAACAAACTAAGTAAAATCTCTCGAAAAAAGGAAGCGATTGTGACACTGTTCACAAGCTAGGACGATCAATAAGGCATGGAATTGTGTGCAGTGAGGGCTTCGACCTCATAAATGTAGGCCAATCGTGGGCGCACGCAATCGTCTCGACGTTTTTGAAAAATATCCGACCCACTTACAGGAAGTTACTTTCACGGCCGCTAACCCCAAGACGTAGAGATAGCTCTTCTGAATGCTGCTCCCCCGCCACCTTCCCTTCTGAGCAATTATCGCTTTCCCTCTATCCTTTTCTCTTTTTCTCACTACTTCCCTCTCTCCTTCCTATAAGCCATCTGCACAGATACTAATATGTATGTATTTTACAAACTATAGACTATAGACTATTCTTATATTTTTATACTCGCATAACTTTTCCGTGAATTATAATTCAGGGAACTTAATATAAAAAATAATATAATAATCATATAATTTTCGATTTCTTAGTTCAAATTGACAAAATATGGTACATATAAATAAGTATTAGGAATAAAAATAAAGCAATTTAAATCAAACTTATCAAAGAAAAGTAGGACGCTTATAGAAATTCTAATGTAAAATGTATATCTAATAAGTTGAGTGATAAAATATATCACATGATCATGTTATTTATTATGTAGATTGAAACGGCAATCTAATATATATATTAAATAAAAATCATATATATTGAAAAATGTAAATAACCCACAAATAATAAAATAGCATTATATTCATTTATAATATTCATTCTCCTTTAATATTAATTATAATTAATATTAAATTTATTTAAAATTTTAAAAAACCTTTGAAAACATTTTGTGTATTTTGTTAATAAATTTTAAGTGTTGTATACAATATTACCCACATATTTTATGAATATTAATTCTATATATATTATTTTATACATATATAAAAATTTGCAATCTGCTATAAAAATTTTCTACCATTGAAAATAAATTAAATAATTATGTTTAATTATGTAACTGATATAAATATAAAAATCGTTTTCGTAAAAATCGTTAAGTTTCAACTCATAAAATTAACAATTATATTAAAGATTTCGTTGAAGTTACATATTATAAAATTTTATATTTTAAAATATATTTATGAAATAACATTGTACAGAAATTTTTAATTTATATAGATCATTATTTTCTAGGTTATTACTTTGCTTGAAAAAATCATTTATATTATAAATTAAATCATGAATAATTACACTTATTATTACTATAATAATTATTTTTATTATTTAAAAAATTAAATTATCTAAATTAAGTTATTAAATAACAAAAATCATTTTTACATTTAAACATTTAAAGTATTAAATAATTAATATTTGAACATTAAATTATTTTATAATAACAATACAAGATTTTTGTATAAATATTGTAGGTAGTTGAATGAATTAAAATTAATAGTATTACTTAATAATGTAAAATTAAAATCAAAGTGATGATTAAAATTTATATTATAAGTTTTACGATCTAACAGAAATAAAATTCTTGTGATCAAAGAGAAATGAAAAATGTACAAATTTTTTAAGTTTAAAGAGCACACTCGTACGTACACTCACTTATGCATGTTTTTACTAAGTAGGATGCTTACCAGGTCAAAGGCTTATGTGGATATTTATTTAATTAAATATTGCCCTTGATTAATTGAGTGACGTAAGGATTTAAATCGATCATTTTTTATTTACAAAAATATAATATTTAAAGGACAAAGTTTTATCATGAAAAAATGCATGAAAAAAATGCAAAAAAATTCAATTCTGTACATTTCACATTTTTTAAAGTTAAAAAAAATGAACTTAATTCATTTTTAAATTTTAGATAATATATAATTTTTTTATAATTGTTTTCAAACAACAATAAAAATCAATTCATTCTTTATCATTTTAGAGTAAATATTTATTAGTTAATTTTTTATAATATGTGATACTTATGATGTGCATTTATATATTAAGTTATGTACCACAATTATAATATCTAATCACACTACTACTTTTTTAATTTTATTTTATAATAAACTGTTGTCAACATCAAAAGTAAAAACAGTTATTTTATTATAAAATAGAAGTTCTGAAAATTGTATTGTATATTACCACATGGTGTTGATAAATAATTTAACACTTTAAAATCTCTATATCACTAAGTATTTATTAATACTTAAAAAAATTAATTAATAATACACTTTGTTAATACTTAATTAACATTCACAATTAGATTAAATATATATTTAATCATTATTAATATTAATAGTATTTATTAATTTATTAATTACTTTATTAATAGCATGAATCTTTAATAATACATTTATATGTATATAAATGTATATATATATATAAATGTATATAAATACATTTATATTAATTTATTATTAATACAATATTAATTACTTTATTAAAAGTATTAATCTTTATTAATAATTAATTAAAATTCACAATTAGATATTAAATATATCTCATCTTCAATTTTTATTGAATATTAAATTGGAATATTTTTACCAAAAATTAGAAAATATTATCAATTTTTACGCTTCGTAAATTATATATATACATAATGTAAAATAAACTGCAACCTACATTATTATTGCTCAATTAATTGAATTTGAAATTCATATTTACTCATTCATTTCTTTTATTAAAATAAAGAGATTTTATCATTTAGAGGCTTAGTTATCTTATAAAACAATCATGTGATAATTAATTTTTTATTGACTAAACTATTTCTGGTTTAGAAGGCACATTTTTTTAATTTTTAAAAATTTGAATTAGTTACTTTGTTAAACTATTGCTTTCCCTAACGAATCCTAGAGTTTTTTATTTTTGCCATTGTTTGACTTAGTTTGAGAATTCAGACTGGGTTTCGTAATGTTCTTTTTCTCTTTAATCCACAAATATATTTCAAAAATTTTTGGGCGGTAAATACGAGTTATTATATTTGTATTTATACTATTTACTTTAGTGAAAAATGTTTAAAAATAAAATTCTTGAATTTTAATTTTGAAAATCATATCATTTCATTTGATACAAGTCATGTATAAACCCATTAGGTGGTCCGTGTTTAATATTTTTGTGTTTTCTTGAATTCAAAAACTGTTTTTTTTTTACTTATAACAAATACTTCTATTAAATACTTGTATTTAGAATAATTCTTCTTAATATGATTTCAATTTTTGTTAAAAAATGCATCTCTTTTTAGTATGCTTTTATTTTATGATAATATTATTTTATTGAAATTACATAATCATTTATTCAAATAAATAATTTCTATGATTAGATACGTAAAAATATATTTTTTTGTTTAAATAAAAACTTTTTCAACAATTTAGTTGTTAAATAATAAAAATTAGTCGAAACAAATTATGTTGAGGATAAGTAAACGAGTCTGGTTTTTCACATTATTATTTTTAGCTTGATATAAAAAATATCTTTTAGTAAATACTTTAAAAATATTTATGAAAACATGTTTTTCAAATGTTTTATTGCCTTAAATTTTATTTTTTAATACATATTAAATACCTTTTATATCATACATTCTAAAATCATCTAACAAAAAATAAAATGAAAAATTTAGTATCATAATTTTTAATAGTTTATTAACTTCTTAAAACTAAACTTCATATTTTGTGTATACCAAGTTTGTTTATTTGATCATTTTAATTCTACCATAATGATGATATTTAATTTAGCCAATTTATTAAATTTTTAGCAAACATGATATTTATTAATTTCTACATAAAAAATATGTATGAATCATTTTAAAAACCTTTACTGTTTATTTAAATAGATTTTTATGTAAAACAAAAAGTAACATTATATAGAGCATTGTCTTATTTCATCTACCGTGACCCTACAGTGCCCGACCACCTGAGCACAATGGACGCCGGGTACTTGTGAGGATAAAAAACCTTAATACCGGCTTAATAACCAGAAACAACATTTTGACTAAGAGTCGAAGCAATTAGACAAGGATCTTAATATGTGTTAATGCACATCTTAAAAAAATGCAATTCAGCATTCAAAAATCAACACTAAATCTGTTACATGATCTGTCATATGGCATACGCGTCAAACTATGAATTTATTTTTTCTATACAAAAAAAATAGTAATTCAAAACCTGATTAGATCTAAATATATGCATTATAGGAATTTAAATATTAAAATCATTAAAAAATACATAATAAACGATTAAATAAAATAATTTTTGTAATTGATTCTTACGATGTAAAATTTAACTCATTTCTTTATTATTTATTTAATATTTACTATACTCATTTTAAACTATTTTCAAAAGACTAAAAGTTTACAGAATGATAATATTCTGGCATTATATCATAAAATATTATGAAAGTATACTATTACAGTAAGTATAAATAAATTTTTCATATTTAAATTACTTTTCTCGATGAAATTGAAAATTTAAATGATATTGTAAATTATTTATTATTATGATATTCTTTTATTTATTTATTTTTATTATTAAATTTCTTCTTTACTTTCCAATAATTTTAATTTTAAAAAATTAATTCTTTAAATCGTGAATATTATCTAAATCATAACTAACATATAATATTAAAAATAAATATTAAATGCAAAAGAATAAAATTAATTTTTATATGAATATAAAATTCACGATAAAAACTTTATTCTTTAGCATATAAGAAAGAATAGCGACTCGACCGGTATATTACATAAAAAAACTGAGGATTTTATCAATTTTTTTATCATTATCGGAAAAAATTATTATAATGGCCATACTGTAAATCTGATGTAATTTTAAAACCAAATTACATGTAGTTAATTACTTGTGGATTGAACTTTCTGCACAAGATTTTTTTTAATTTATTGATCCAAATAAATATTCTAGAAAATTTGATATTAATACAAATATTTGTATATCTGTGCTTACAGATAAATAATAATTATTGGTAACGATTATTTTCATAAAACTTTCAATATATTTATCTCTTTAAACACTATTTCTATATAATTTCCCATTTATATTTATTTTAAACTAATATGTAGTATTAAAAATTATATGTAGTATAAATTTCAATTTACGTAATTACAGCATAAAATTTATAAATATTATGTATGATTTTAATACTAAGATAAATAACTATTTAAGAATATTCTTAATGTCTTAAATTAAAATAATTTAAATCAATTTCAGCATAAGCAAAAGTTTAAATAGATAATTTTTATAAAATAAAATTAAAATATTATTTGTATTTTCAAATAATTATTTCAAATACAAGTATTATTCACTATTCGAGTATGGAATAAAAAAATTTCTTACATGTTGATTACGCGATTAAAAACAATATAGTTGTTTGATAAACATCTGAAAATATATCAACTTGAGTATAAAATTATAATTAACAATTTTTATATTATAATATAATATACATTCATATAATACACGTTTATAAGTGTCTCTGAATGTTTAAAATTATTTTCTAAATGTTTTTAATAATATATAAATTAAACTAGATAATTTACATTTAAATAAAATATTTTAAATACAAAATATATGTTTTTAAATCAATAAATAAAATTCTGAAATTATATCTGCATTAATTCTGATTAAAAATATATAAATATATTTATAATAGCAATAAGTAAATTAACACAAAAAATTCAATTTAAATAAAGACATTTGCTAATATTTAATTAAAAAATGTTTTTTTTTGTACTGAATAAAGATAATTTTTATTAAACTATTTCTATTTATATGCTAATAAAAATATAATTACTGTAAATGATATTTTTTTGAAAATAGTTTACATTTTTCTTAATACATACATATAACATCGATTGTTATATCAATCAAGAATTGAAAATAAGGTTATAAAATCAAATTATTCTGCGTGAAACTTATCTATATATTAACAACTATAAACCAGCAAAGAAACAGTTTCCTTTCTAAACAACATCCAAGAAAAATATACTTTTAAATAAAAGAAGAGGGTACCTTTTCACTCATGCGTTAAATATACAGCGTAAAGTGCATGATGGTGACCCACTGACACAATTTTCCCTTTGCGAATAGATTAGCTGTCAATGAAAGCCTATATAAATGTTTACAAGAGAAGGGAAGCCGTTAAACAAGTTATCTTCTCTTCTCTCTCATTTTCTCTATCTCTCTCTCTCTCTCTCTCTCTCTCTCTCTCTCTCTCTCTCTCTCTCTCTCTCTGTCTTTCTCTGTCACGTTAGCCGACACGACGCCCTCGATAAGTTCAATAGCCTATATGATATTGGACTATCGCAGATGTATCTTATAAATTTATATTATTAATATACTAATTGTAAGGATATTTATAAATATTGTGTTAAAACACATTGCATTTTTATTTAAGTGTAATTATGAATAAATGTTTATATTATAAATAAATTGTATTCATTATAATTTAAATAATAAAAATTAATTTATAAGCTTCATGTATACTGAATAAATAAATAATAATTTGTAAAATTTAAAAATTTGTTTGAATATAGTTTTACAATTCTTTTGTTTTGAAATTTTATTTTTCTGTAAATTTTATTTAGTATTGTCATTACAATATTTTTATTAATTTAAAATAGATTATTTTATACATATTTCGTAATTATTTGTAATATATAATTTGTTATATATATATTAAAATATATATTTAATAAAAAATTATGTAACTTAGAGTAATATAATATAAACATAACTGCAAATAAATTTATAAATGTAAATAAGTATATTAATTTAATTATAACAAAAATAAAGAAATATAAATTTGTATAAACAAAGACTTACATTATTACTTGTAAAAATTTATAGTTAATAATCACATAAATTGTATTTATTAAATATTAATTTTCAATACTTGAAGAAGTGAAAAAAACTTATATTTTACATTTTAACAATTTTGATGTAAAAAAAAATTTGTAGTCATGTTTATATTTATAATTTATGAAATTTCGTTCTTATTACGAACATTTTTCTAATAGTAAGCAATAACTCATAAAATGTAGTTTTATAAAATTATATATCCTAAGAAAAAATTAAGTTTAATTTTATGCTTACATGTATGAAAGTATAATATTAAGTAAAACAATTTTGTTTCATGAATCTAATTTATAAATATTAATATTAAATTTTGAATTTAGATATAATAAATATCATTTAATAAGAGTTTTACTTAGTTTTATTTATTTTTATATTTATGTTTATTTATCTTTGTTTGTATAACCTATAATTACAGTTTTAAATATAAGAAAATAATGAAATATTTATTATATGATTTATAATGATTAATCACATATGTTCTACAAAAATATAAATAATATAAGACTGCAAATATACTATATAAATTTGGTATTGGAATATAAAAAAACTATATAAACATAATTTTTATTTAATGATATATTAATAAAATTAAATATATTTATTAATATCAAAATTCACACATGCTAATAATTAACATAAAAATTACTAAAATTGTTAAGTCATTACAAAACCCAGATTATTTAAAAGCAATATTTTAATTACTGAATAAATTAAAAATAATATCTTTATTAGTTTAAAATAATTAAATTTATTTAATATTATAACGTAAAATTAAAAAATAAAAGTAAGACAATTTCATTGTAACTTTTACTAAAATGTTTATATTTCTCTATTAGAATTGAACTATTTTCTATTGTGCTCAACAATAACATCATTTCTTAATACATTTAAATTATATTTATTATATCATTTAACTTTTCTTGTTTTATATTGTGACTGATTGGCTATTATGAAAAATATTTAGTACTATCATTTACCACCGGCGCTGTAACTTACCATCATTTGTTTTATTACTGGAGAATATTTCCGAAACACATTACCTACCTAAACACAAGTCAAAACTTACTAGAAACTTATCGTTACTTAATAACAAAGTATTTAATTGTCGACTTAACTATATCCATCGTTTTCTCTTTATTTCTTTCACACGGGAATATATTTAATAACATCACAGTTATGGTAAGTTTAGTGTACAATTTTCCCATTTGATTTAACACTTATTAAAAAAAATAAAATTAATAATTAATAGATAAATAAATTTGAACTAAATTTCTATCGCGTCATAAGCAATAGTAGATTTTGATGATAATTGATACTGAATCAATTATTTAAAATATATATCTACTTTGACGTATGTTCTGTATATAACATTAAACCACATTCAAACATTCGAAATTATATTAGGTTACATTGAATACAATACTTGACTATATAGATTATGTATTTTATAGTATCCGAAATGATTTTTAGCAAATTATATGTATCGGTATATAGATGAAAAAATGTTTGAACATAATTTTAATTTAATATTATATTAGTTATTAAATATTATATTAAAAACGCTTGATTCTTATAAAAGCTAATATATCTTAAAAATACTTTCTATCTAAATATGCATTTTGTATAATAAAAATTAAAACTAAATGTACAAAAACAAAATAAATATAATTGTAAATTTTTTATTATTTTTAATTAAAATTAGATTAATAAAAATGACTTGTTTATATCATTTAAAAATTAAATATATTTATTAAAATAATTTTAAAACAAATGCTTATATTTTACATATTTTACATAAAAAAACGATTATACTTATATTAATAAGTAATTGCAAAAAAAAATTGTAAATTTGTACCAATAAAAATTATGCAATACTTTCATGAATAATATATAAAAGATATATTTATCAATTGTTCATAAAGAAAAATATATCTACTATAATAAAAAAAATTTCATTTTTACAGACTATTAAACTTACAATTTTTACTTTAAATAATTTTTAAATATTCATATTGCATAAGTAAAACTTATTTGATAAATATAAACTCCCTTCATATAAATTAGGAGAAAAGGATAAATATAAAAGCAACTATGAAGTTTTAAATTATTACATATTCTAATTCAAATAATTACAATATTTAAAAACTAATTACAATGTGATAAATTGTTATTTTAAATAAATTTTTAACATTTTGTTAATGCAAGATTAAAACTGTATTGAAGATCTAAAATTTCTAAAAAGTATATATATTTTAATAGGTAGTGACAGAGATCACAGCAATACAAAAAAATTTTCACATGTGTAAACTCAATAACTCATTTGCTTCATCTAATAAACATGAGGAAGGCATTTTTATAAAAAATATGCAGGAGAGTGAAACTCTCAATTATAGTTTAGTGCTTTTGCATGGTCAAGCCCCTATGAGTTGTTCACACATTAAAGCACAAACTGCAAATAAGAATAAAATTTCTGAGTGGCCTATAGTAAATGGAGAATTTCGAATTGTAATGGAACTACAAAGGGGCATCAACAAATTTGAACTTGAAGCTGGAAGTTATAAGCGAAAATTAAGTTTAAAGTACGAACCTAGATCAACCAGGTTGCGTGTTACACCTATTTATATTATTTGTGCTGGTCATGATGGTTATTTTCAGGTAAATTTATTTAAAAATTTAATTTAATATTAAATAACAAAATAAAACAAAATAATTAAAATTTCAGTAGCAAATATTTATAATGATATATTTATTTTAATAGATATAATCTTTGCAGTGTAAACAGATATAATATAAATATAATAAAAAAAAAATACATATTTAGTACAAAAAGAAAGAAAACTTATCAGATTGCAATACAAAAGATTCATCAATAAGTTAGCCTTAAGAAACATCAATATTCACATTGTATTAAAATTAATTAATTGTTAAATATAAAGTTTTAATAAAATATAATGTATAATTTCTGAATTGGGAAGTATCTCAATTTTCAATTAGAGATTCTTTTGTTCCACTTTCTCAAGACAGTAAAAATGATTTGGAAATATTTTGAAATACTTTACAAAATTTTACTAAAACCATAAATTTATTTCAAAAGTGTTATAAAGCACGTTAGTTTCATTAAATAAAATATCTTTGTTTATTTTATGTATAAACTTTATTCTGTTAAATGTATAATTCATGATTTAAAGCTCATGAAACATTATCAGTTACTTAATTATTAAATAATGACTCAATTTTAAGTTTTATTTTATTAAAATTTTTAATCTCTTAATAAAATTATAAGATAATATTTAATTATACGTATATAGAAATAAACTGTAATGCATAATAAAACAATATTTTTACAAATAATATGAAATTATTTTAGGGTCCATATCGTGAGAATAGATCACCAGAAAGCGCAGCAACACGTATAGGACTGGGTGCTCGACTTCTTCAGACTTTAACAGCAGAAAAACTATGTGAAGCTGGACATGGCCGAAAAACTTTCCAACTGGAACGTGACTTAGATGGCCCAGATTGTTTAGTTATGCATAGTGAATTACATGTAGATCGTGCCCGAGAAATGTCACAACGTGAACTCTGGGAATTAATGGGTAGAGAATTGATGACAAGCCCTTTGGCATCAAAAGATCGCAAATATATGGCTTTTTTATCATGTACAAAATATAGAGGGGCACGCAGTCCCAGAACTCATGAAGACATTCTTGCAAGAACTCAAGCACATGCAGCGTTAGGTGGTGGTGGACTCGCTCTATTTGGTTCTGCATGTCTACACACATGGCCGACTTCTGTATCACAGGTGATATTTTTTTAAAATCATTTTTAAATTTAATCTTCAAGTTGATAATATAAAAAGGAATGTAATTTACTCATTTTATAATAAAAAATATTTTACATTTATTTTTTATAATCAATTAAATAACTTTAAAAAAAAATAAAACTTCTATTAGGAAATTTTCTCAATAATATATTATATATTATACATAAATTATTCGATAAACAGAATTGTTTCAAGTTAAAAAAAAAAAATTTTCATTTTGTTTCATTTTCATTTTCAAGAAACTTATTTTTATAATATGAATACTAAGCTGTACATTAGAACTTCCTTCATAAATTTACAAATTAATGCTCATTTTTTCTAATTTCCAATACTTTTTACATTTATTATTGCACTATGAATTAAAAAAATTTAATTTCATAAAATTGCATGCATTTTCTATCTTTAAGTCTCTAAAATTTAATTATTATTTAAATATATTTATAAACAAGTAAAAATTAATATGTTAGTTAGTGTTACATAGTAGACGATACTATATAAATAACTGCTTTTTGTTAAAAAATATTTATATATTTATCTAATATGCTAATAAAATAGTTTTAGTAAAAATGTTAACAATTCCTTTTATAACTCAATGAAATTAATTTGTGAAAACTAAATATCTGAAATTAAAAATATTTTTGGTAAAAAAAAACAAAATTGTTTTTAATTTTTTGTTTTTATGTAAGTTTTTATTAAGTAGTTTAAAAATAAATCTACAATTTAATTTCTTCTAAATAATTCTTTAAAAAATACTATAATATAATATATAGTGTATTCAAATAAGTATATATATATCTTATAGATTTAATGATATTGCTTATATAATTGGTATTGGGCAACATTAATACTAAGCAATGTATTAGATTTATAAGTAATGTAGATTTATTAAATAATAATCTTATACGTAATAATAGTAAATTCAAAATTACCTATATAATAGATATATAATTAAGTTACAACTACTTTTAAATAGGATGAAAATTTATCTTTGTTATAATGTACTTATAAGATAGTGTATTAATTAGTTCGACTTTATTTTTATTATATATATGTCAAATATTTTCATTTGAAGTTTGCTAATAGTTCATTAGAAGCAAAAATATTTGAAAATCTTTTAAAACAACATATTTATATTGAGCTTTCTAAAAATATGGTTACTTATGAATTAATATTTATATTTATACTAATAATCATATAATTATTCATTTAATAGAAGTTTTTAAAACCAAGAAATTTATTTTAACTAATTTTTATTCTTACTAAACCTATGTTATTTATTGAATACCTGCCAATTTGACTGTATTCTTAATTGGCTCAGATGAAATTGTAATCTTATTACAATCAGTTTCTTTTGGTATTTTTCTGTAAATTGTTTTTTAAATTTATTAATTGTATATAGTAAATTAATTTATATATACAGAATCGATTATTATACTATGATTTGTATAATTAACATTATTATGAATTTAACTATCATATAATTTCTACAGAATTGTTTATTAATTTCTATTTTGTAAAATTAAATTTGAAAAAATTTTTTAAATACATCTTATTCTTAACACTAATATAATTAGTTTTAATAAAAAATAAAATTAAAGTATTAAATACTAATATTCTAAATATACTGCAATTTCATAAATGTTCATTCTTCATTCAATAGGCTTTCTTATATCAACTAATATCAAAATAAAACATAAAATTATCTTATACATTCATGTAATAAATCTGGAGCATTTTATACTATAGATTAATACAAAATATATTCATTTTATTGTACATTACTAATAAATTAGCATAAAATAATTATTTTATACCTCTAAAATATTTACAATAATTATTTTACTTCTTTATAATAGTTATCTTATTTATTTTTAATTCAAGATCCAATGCCGTTTTCTTGATACGACAATGATTGATACGGAACAATTAATGGATGATAGTAATTATCGAGGCACACATGGGGGCTGTCTGGCTACAACGCTTGGCTCAGTTCTACATGAGCTTGGACATACGTTTGATTTAGGTCATACACAGGATGGTATAATGGGTCGTGGATTCGATTATATTGATCGTGTATTTATCGGTGCAATGAATATTAACATAAATCAATACGTAGCAACGCAACGCGAACCTCAACATATAACAGTAGATTTATGTCGTTCACTAAACATTACAGTGACTATACAGCAACCACCCAAAACTAATATTAAATGTAATAAATTTCTACCAGAAATATCAAAATTATCACCGATAGTCTTTTATCAATCAAATTTATCGATCTTGAGTCAGTTACCAGCTCCAATAAATCCAGAACTAAACCGACTTCATATTAAATCTATTGACAATAATAAAGAAACAATTTCACAAACAGATATTACGTATTGGGGAAACTCATGTGCTGCTTTGTTAGCCTATCATCGTTGGTTCAATGCAGAACTAGACGTGAGGAACCATAATTATAGTGAATTAAAATATGACAACAAAAGGTTAACTGAACATGTTCTATAATAACTTTATTTTTAAAGATCATAAATATTATGAAATTTTAAAATCAAGAAATGATTAATATGTGTGTACTTATATTTTATTTCGTAAAAGAGAGTTGCTTTTAAATTTTTAACTTATCCAAATTTGTGAACCAAATACAAAAACAAATTTATTACATTGAGTTATGTTCAAAAATATTGGTAACTGTAAACAATTTTTTATTAATACAAAACATCTAAGTGCATTACAAATATCTGATTAATTTACATATAATTATTTCATATTTAAATATAAGTAATGTTCATATACTAAGTATGAATATTATATAGTAATTTTATCAATAATTACATAATAAAATAATTAATTTAATAATTATTATTTAGCACATTATTTCTACACATATTTTTGTATTAAAAATATAAAGTAGATAGATGTAAAATGGTTTTCAAAAATATTAAATTAAATAACGTTTTAATATTTTGTATACAATATAAAATCACCGTACCATTAATTAGTTTGTAATGTATTTAAGTTTATTAAATCTGATTAAATTAAACCTACTGAATAGACCTACTTTAAAAATTTTAAATAAATATCAAATATTTGCTTTTAGAAATGTGGTGAAATCGTGTTTCGGTATACGTGTGATTGAATTAAGGGAATTAAAAGATAATATGGTGATTGCATCTCGACAATTCCTCGGTGACAACTTGATAATCGAAGCGGCAGTACCTTCAGCACCTCCATACTGCAAAACTTCATTAATCCTCTTTGCCGAAGACTCCATTGGCAGAATTCTCAAATGCCCCCACTCAGCATTTTAATAAGAAAGACATTTCATCATTAAAGAAAATAGATTAATTTAATAATTAAAATTATTTTAAAAGTACTATAAAGTATTATTATATTAATTATTATTTATAAAATATATTTAATAACATTAAATAGTAGTAAATCGCTTATAAAGAATACAATTCTATTACGAGAAATTACAGAAAAATTATATTTATTTATATTTTTTAAGTAGAAGTTATTAATTCCATTTTTCCAAAATTAAGAAATAAAGATAAGAAATGTACAAAATATTTTGTACATCTATTACTACCAAACTGTTTAGGAATTTCTATAAGTTTAATGTTTATAACCTGACAATGTTATATATTACGTTTTCTGTGATAACTAATCATTCGCTAATATGATACTAATATAAATTTTATTTATGCTTAATAATATAAATCATCATAATTTAGTAAATTACATAAAAAAAGACTTAAATAGAATAATTTATTTGATAGAATTATACATTTCTCAATAAAAAATAACCGTTATTTGAAAAATCTAAATTCCTATACATTTATTTGTAACATTAGAAATTATTAATTATTATGTATTTACAAAATTTAAATAGATTTATATATAATTGTAAAATTTTTTTAATTGAGAATAATATTACTATTATGTATTTTCATAGGATTCTCAATTAAAAAATAAAAAATTTTATTTGTATTTTACCTACGTATTTTATATTGAACAAATGGAACAATTAATTATATTAAATTTCGACATCCAGACTTTGACATAAAAATTTGTTATAAAGAAATATGTTAACTTGATAGATATTATAAGTAATCAAATATTTAACTATAATTGTAATAAAAAAATATTAAAGCAATTTAATTAAATAGTTATATATATCTTACTTTTGTAGAATAATTAATATATTGAATGTATAAACTATTAAATATATATTTCTACCATATATTTATCAAGAAATTTAAAATGATTTTTTATTAATTTTCTTGCATTGATTTATTGATAGAGAAAAATCGATTTCTTAAATTATATTTAAGGATCTTTTTATTTTTAATATATAAACAAATATTAAAAATTACTTTTTATTCATTTTTTTATTAAAAAAACAACGATTTTATATATAGTATTTTTATATCTTCATATCTCAATAAATATATTATTATAAAAATAAATCTTATTTTAATAACTTATGTAAATAATATTGTAATTTAATTCGAAATTCTTATCGTTAAAAGTATTTACTGCAACTACAAAAAAACACTTGTATTTGAAATACATTTATAAAAATTATCTATTATAAAATGTAAATATTTTGTAATAATTAACATGATTAAACTTTATTATTGTAATTTCATAAACAATTAAATGATTTATTTAACATCAGTTATTTTTTTTTTTTATAAATTTAATATAAAAAAAAAGTTGAAACAGAGTATTTAGAATAGAAGTAAAGGGTACAGAGTAAAGTAAAACAGTATTAGTAATAAAAAAAAAGATTTAAAGAATTTTAATAAAGACTATTCGATCCTATATCTACGTCTAGCATATTCGAATTTTCAGAATACAAACTTATTCAGGCGTTGCCTAAATTATAATTAAAATAATGTAAATAATGTTTGTTTATATATTTGTCATTAAAAGTACCGAAAGTAACATACGTGTTTCAAGTTACCTAATTTATTAATACTAAACATAAACATAAGATGACGCTAATAAACTATGTTTCATTCAAAATAAATAAAAGTTAATTCAAAGACCTAAAAAATGAACATCAATTCAATGAGATTTTTAGAAATTCGTATGTTTTCAGTTGATATTTGCTCTTCATATTGCATTCATCGTTTATAGAGACTTTTATAAATAAAATCAATAAAATAATTTGTTGAATAATTTACTAATTTCAACATCCAACGAAAGAATAACTCATTGGTTTGACACATGCATTGCGTTTACATATTTGAAAAAGAATATAACATTATTACACGTTCGAACAATACTAAAAATTTTAGAAAATTCTCGTCTAATTTTTATATAAAAAAAAAAGAACTATGTAAAGAAAAGTTTAATTTTATAAGTAAGGATTCAATTATAAAATACAATAAATTAACATATGTTGCCAAATCATATGACTAATATCAAAAATAGATGTATATTTCAAAAAATTACATAAATTAATTATTTAATAATTAGCTTTCTTGAATTTTAAGAAAATTGATAGATCCTCAATAGTTTTTAAAAAAACTTTTCAAAATTAAAATTAATTTTGTTAAAATTTCTCAGCAGTAGAATGATATTAATAGTACCGCTTCGTAAATACTAAACTGTGCTCGAGCTATGTGCTAAAAGTGCACCGGGATAGACTACGCTTCGCTAGCATTTTAAACTTTCTAAGAGGATGTGAAAAGTTTATACTAGATATTTATTTATGTATCCTTGAACATTATTTGCATAAGCATACATTTCAGTCGATAGTGATTAATTTGTTGCAAATGAATGAAGCGGATGTCTTAGTAAGCTGCAGAATAATAAGTTATCAACGATGATCAACTAATTTTCTATGAAATATCAAATTTTTTAATCTGTAAATAAATCTGTAAATTAATATGTAAAAAAGAGGAAATCAGAACAAGAACAAATTTCAGCCTTTTATTGTCTTATAGTAGTTATGTGGTTTGCTGAAAAATATACATATCAATCAGGAAAGGGTAAAACAACTGCAATTATAGATGTAGGAATATTAGTAATAATTTGATGTCTTCTTTTGATCCTTCAACATTCATTGGAATTACCATATCGGATATTTACTTTTAATTCTCTGGGACTCTTATATCTGTTTTAATACTACAACATTCCAGCTATGATAATGTTTTTTATTATATGAGTTCTTCGTGTTATAATTTTATGTTTCTCTGGCAATTAATAAATGCAAGTGGAACTGATGTATAGCGACGTTGTTAACAATAGAATAAAAGTTTTAGTGAACAGCGTGATAAACGTTGATGAGAAAAACGTAAGTTTAAATTTTTTTAGTTTTCATCAGAGCTCTTATGACTTGCACTTTGAAATGTGTATTTCCTATATTCTATTTATACTTGACAGATATGCATAGCTTAAATAAGTATCTACATTTTTTAAATAAACGCTAATATATTAAATTATATTCATTTACAACTTGCATCTAAACTCATTATTTATACCATAGATGAATAAACTCTATATATATAAAATATCAAATAAATAAATAGCAATCTCTCTCTTAATTAATTTTAATATCTTGTAAATTATTTTGAGATTACTGAAAAGAAGCAATATAATGACACAATAATAAGATAATGTAAGTATTTCGAAGTGACAAAGAATCAATAGTGGCGAGGGATGTATGAACCTGTCGGTGTTAATTCAGTCAAACCGGTTTGTTCAGAATTAAACAATTATCATAAATAGTAATTTATTTAATATATATATATATTCATATTATTTGATTTTTACTTTGATTACATAAGTAAATTTAAAAAATCGTATGAATATACTTACACAAAATTATGGAAGATTGAATTAGATGTATAATTCTAATAATTTTGTTTCCGTTCTTTTGTTTTTGAAATATACAAAACATGTCAGACATATAGAAAATGTCAAAACTAAAAAATATGAATTTCTATAAGGATAATATATATTTACCAATGTTTCCAGAACCAATAAATAGTGATATATCCACTAAAGAATTTTTGATGGCCTCAAAAGAAGTAGTTAAAATTCTTGGTATATTTTACTTTTGGTTTTTTTTTAATAAAATGTAATTATAAATTTTACAAAATACAAAAAATTATATTTATGAATTTTTTTATTGATATTATCTAATATAAGTATCAAATTATGATTAAAAATTGTTAATAAGTTATATATTTAATACTTTTGTCTGTTTATTAGATTATTTTGGAAAAAACTTCATGCCCATTAAATATAATTTACAAGGAAATATTGATGTAAATAAACATAATTCATAATTTTAAATAAATTTATTAAATTAATAAGTACTAACACATATTTTTATAGGAAGTTTCCAAAATATTTAATATTAATAAAAAATATTATTCAACTTTACGAAAAATAATACTGGAAAAGAAAAATAATGTGGAAACTGGAACTGCAATTGATGCTCTTTTATGGTTAAGAAGGTCAATATTTTATATTTATTATAATTTATTATATTTTTAATACAATGTTAAAATTGCAGATATATTATATTCTTATATATAATCTATTATCTCTAATTCTTAAGTTTTATAAATAATTGGATTGCCAATGTTTTTTGTTATATGTAGTTATATACTACTATACATTTTTTATATTATTCAATAATTTATGTTTTACTATATATATGTATACTTTTATTCTAATTTACGAAAATATTTGATTAAATATTATTTTAGTTAAATAATTATATATATATATTATTGTAGATTATTGTTTCAACCTTACTTTGCCTTGCTTCTTCTACAGTTATTTTTAAAAAATTTAATTTTTATTAATTCTCATATACGAGTATATTACATATTTAGTTATAGTTCTTAATGTTAGAAATGAATACATTTATGTTTAAATGAAAATATTTAGCAGAATAATTAATGTATAAGTTGAGAATTTATTTTACAAGATTTTGAGTACAAAATATTCTATTAATAATTTAAAATAATATTGAAAATTGTAAGAACTATTATATTAAATAAATATTAAAAATATTTTTGGAAACTGTTTAGTATTTTAATTAGATAATACAGTTAGATTCTTATCAAACGTAAACATTAAACAATAATCATTAGTTTTAATAAAAACAGAATTTTATTTATTACCATTTGTGGTTTATTGCTATTTTAATATTCTCATTTGCTTATTATTTTATTACTACTACTTAAAGAATGTAAAAGTATCTTTCGGTTTGAAATTATCTTACCATGTAAATAGATTTTGAAACTATTTAAGTCTTATTACAAATCGAAAAGCTGAAAAGGAAAAACGAATGCATGAGTCGAACGCTAATCATTGACCCTTTCTTAGGCTCGGTCGGATACATAAATTCACATGAACGACACGTTATCGAGATAGAACGAGCAATAAAGAAAAATTGTAATGTGCAGCGTGGTAGAAGATTTAATAATTAGATTTAAAATTATACTCGGACTTCTGTCTATATGTGGTGGAGGGATGATAATTTTAAATTATATTGCATCATCGCGTGTCATGAAATAAGAGTATGTAATTGTTATGTAGATCAACATGTATATCGTTTAAAATATTATCATTACATTCATATTAAAAAATTGTATTAATTTTATTATTCACCTAGATAAAATTTTATTTATACATTTTAATTTTTAATTTAAAAAAAATTGAAAATACTAATTTTAAATGATATGATAATAAATAATAAATTTAATCTTCAATTTATTGCAACTTTTAATCATTATAAATAAAACTAATTCATTAGAAATTTTAAATCTAAGATTTAATTTATTATAAAAAAATTACAGAGGGTTACACATGGTTCAATTATTTTTTGAATGCATAGTTCATGACTTTGAGTCTGGTAAAGATTCAGAAGATCTTGTAGCATGTTTTAAAAAATCTTACGAATTAACTTTGGAACCGTATCATGGATATATAGCACAACAGCTTTATGGGGTATACATGAAAAATATAGATTATAATAATAATTCTTTCAAAAACTGTTTGATTTTTAGCTTTTATCTCATATGGTGCCAAGTCGTTCTCAAATACTACAATCAATTACTAATGGATACGATGAAAAACAAGATATTGTAATAAATATTATGGAAAGATTTTCTGAGAGACTGAAACAAAACATTAGTGTACTCAAAACTTTATATGAAGAACATAATTTAGAAAACAATTTAGTTTGATAATGTTATTACAAATAGACATTTATGAATAAATTCAAAAACCTCTTTTTTGTAAAATATATTTATTATTAATTAAAACATTTAAACATTAATAATTTAAAAGTTGTTCTCGTCCGGTGTGCGGACCGGTCGACTACCGCGGGTATGGGATTCGGGTTTAATGAAATGCTGTCTTGTGAATTATAGGGTTTTATTTATAGATCGCAGAGGCCTTTGTACACGGTTTCTTGTTTATCGGCGAGGGCACAAATTATTGTCCCTTTTTATCTTCTCGCCACGGTCTCGGCGTCGTCGTCGGTCAGAGGCGGCGGGGTAGCTCAAGAGTGGGGTTGGTTGCTCGTCTCCGCGTCGCTGGTGACATCACTTGCTGGAGTCCTCACCGACGAAGCCTGGCGTTGCTGTTGGTGATGTAGACGCTGGAGTGTGCGTCGTCGTGGGGGGGGGGGGCTTCGTGACCGTAGGTGCGTGCAGCTCCGTCCGTGAGTGTCGGACGCGTCGACTTCGCTGCTTGTTGGCGAACGTGCGCACTTATGCGGGTCGCGTCTCAACTCGGCGTGGATGACGCGCACCCTCGGGCAGCAGGGCTCACGTTGCGAGGGTCGTGTGGGGCTTGTCTCGATTCCGTGAGGGTGACGCACGTCTTCTGGTAGCAAGGTCCTCGGGTATCGGGGCTTACGTAATGGGCGTCTGGACGTACACCTTTGGCGCCGGCCTGTCGATGTCTCGTCCCCGTAAATACGCACTCCCCCGATGTAGGCCGTCAAGATCAGGATTCAGCCCTCCTTGCGATATGTATACGTTTGTCCGTCCTTGTTGTCCAACGGTCCAGCCGATGAATCCCGTCGATGGCTTCACCGGTCGGTTCTTGGGGTAAGACGTCGTGAAGCCCTCGACCGTTGTAGATCGCAGTTGTTTCCTTGAACGGTCGTGTCATTTGATGCGCTTCTGATGGCGTTCGTTCGCCCACTGCCCGCGACCTTGTTCCGGCCCTTTTCTCTCCTTTCCTCCTTCTTCCGGGTTTTCCCTTTTCTTTTCTTTGTCTTTCCTAACGCGCGTTGATCCCTTTTCTCGTTCGTCCTTGTTTTTCGTCTTTCGTCGACGGCCGGACGTTAGGATTAGGCGTACCATTTCCGACTTCCCCTTCCCATTCGTTCTCCGCGCGTTCCCGAATTCCCCTTCCTCATATATTAGTGATAGGCGCCAGTGTCTTTGGGCTCTTACCCTACGTCCGTGACGTCGGGCGCAACCGTTGATTCATACCTCGCAGCATTCCCGCGAGGCGCATACGTTGGATCCCACCTCGCGGACTCTCTGCTAGGAGTGACCTTTAATTCACACCCCGCGAGTTTCACGGGGAGTATAATGCAGCCCTGCGACCCCCACTCCTATCGTGCGTGTCGCGGGTCCCGTCGCGCCCTGTCGTCCCGTCGCCGCGTAGTTCGTTGTTGCGGTTTGCAACAAAAATATTATATTATTAGGCCTCTAACTCCATACATTTGCGCATATAGAAACTTGGCATAATAAGCGGCCGAGCGTTTCGAAACAAACGTTTCAGTTACAATCTCTATTACTAGGAATGTTAATACAATGATACTGATTATCTTTTCATTCGATTTATTTTTGATATTTTAATCGAAAACTATAAATATTTTGAATGGGAATTGAAGGAGAATGGAAATCAACTAGAATGTTATTAATTCGGGTATCTAAAAGAAATAAGTATACGTTTTTTATATCATTTAAAATAATTGAAAAATTAAAATTACATTAACTTAATCTTCATTAATTTAATTAACTTTTTTGTTGGTGTATTAAATAAAGGTTTTACAAAATTAAATTAAAATTTATTATATTTATTTATATTATTTAATTAGATAATGATAATTTTTCTATTTTTATATCATTTCTAACTTGCTTTTCAAATAAATTTATTTTTAAACAATCATATAAATATTAAATTGTAACAAGAATATATATATATATATATATAATATAAAAATATTCAGATATATTTTACTTATTAATTTATTACTTAGAAATAAAATATATTTCAAAAATAAATATAAAAATAACATACTATAGTAATACATGCAGCATCTTTTAATTTAAACTTTATTAAATTTTAGAATCCTTTTTATTTTGATATTAATTTTTTATATTATTTATAGGAAAGAATTCATTTTTTTATTCAATTTAAACTTAAATTTTTAAAATCGACTAATAGATTTTATATTTTTTCAATATTAATAATTTAAAAATAGAAATACATCTGCAAATGAAAAAAATAATGTTCATTTTATTTATTATAAATTAATATTATAGATTGATTAGTTGAAAAATATTAATAAAATTTTTAATACCCATAATACATATGCGTAATCTACACTATTATTATTATATTTTGAAATATTTTATAGGAAAAAATGTTTCCTTTTCATCATTTTTGTACATGTTTACTTTAATATTTAAAATTATGAGGAATATTTAAAAATTAATTTTTTAATAATTTAAAATAAAATAAAAAAAAAAAATTTTTAATTATAGAAACTCTATTGTATATATTACTGTATGTATTAAGAAAAATTAAAAAAATTAAATTTATAAAAAAATAATGTGTGTATTAACCAATTTAGACGAAAATTCTTAAATTAAATTAGTTGGCACACATTATATGTACTCTCAGCAAACTTCATTCAGCCACGTTTACTTACATGAAAATAGTCCTAAATCCATAAATTCCTCACTTTTTCGTTTATATTTGCTAAATATTCTAAGTAAAATCTTATACCTACTATAGTGAAAATTATTGTAATTGAGAGAAAATTGACGATAGCTGATAATTTATTATTCTATTAATAAAATTTCAGGTAATAATATTAATATATTTATTTACTAGTATAATTATTACTTAAGCACATATGCATATTTTTTTAATATTATTTAAAATGTATCAAATGAATTTAATAAGATTTTACCTTTGGATTCAAATCATATAAAGCAAATATCCATATAGGAAAATAAAGAATATTAAAATTAAAAGCGATTTGCAAAGTTAAATTTAAATTAATTCTGTTTCCTACATAAATAAAATATACAAGGAGCAAATTATTATAGATATAACTACTGCCATCTGGTAATTTTTCTCTGATACAAATCTCTTCTATATTTATAAGAATTGGAATATCATTCAAGGAAACCTCTTATAAAGATTTGTTATAAATTTAACACAAATTTTTAATTCTTTTTTAAAAATTTTTTATCTTTATTAAATATTTTAATTTAAATATTCGTCTCTTTATGGAATTTTTTTATATTAAAAGGGAGAATAATTTGTTTTTTCCATATGTTTTTTTTATAATTATATATAATTATTTAAATAATATCATGCTATGAATTTTATATTTTATTTATTTATTTTATTCTTCAAATAAATACCAATATCAATATATAATATATAGTATCAAATAATATATATGAATATGTATTATACATATCATTGATATCATCAATGAATGATCTATTCTTATTAATTATTTGGATAAAACTGTATTTACAAATTTCATTTTTAGTAAATCTCTTGCATTATGAATTTTTGGAAAGATTACTTTTAAATACTAATATTAAAAATAAATTTATCTTAAGTTTATCGAATTTGCTTCTAAATATAAATGTTAAGGAAGACTTCTGAAGAATGTAAAATAATGCCCACCTTTTAAAATTAATTATATCTGTACATTGATATAGAAAGTTACTTAACTAAAAGAAAAATTAAAAAATTAAAAAAACATTTTTTTAAGAAATATTATTTCTTTTAATCTCTCAAAAGGTGAAAAAATCTGAATCATAAATGAATTTTTTGATTTTTATGAATTGATCAACTTTTGTAACTGCGGAGTTATTTACTGTACTATTAATTAGTGATAATAGAATATTAATTTTAGTATTAATAAATTATTATAAAGTGGTAAAATACTTTTCGTATTTTATGTCATAAAAATATTAATATATAATATTAATATTTTTTATTATTATTATTAATATAATCGACCAAAGTGTCTTGACGACAATATTAGTATTTCAAAATTATTTAAATAAATTATAAGAAATAAAACACGCATACAAAAATGGCTAAAAAATAAATTAAAAATTTTCTTAAACATGTGCTAATGAAAAAGTGATAAACGATGCATCAAGAATTATTTTGTCAAATTTACCTAGAATATTCGATTTAAAATTTTATAAACATATTAACAAACTAGTTTTAATACATACAAATTATACGATAAATAAATTACAATGACAAATAGTAAAATTTGGTTATTGTATATGATTATAAACAAGATAGGCAAAGATGAATAGTAAAGAGGTAACCGCCTGATGACGAAAATAAGTAATAATAATAAATAATAATATTAATAATAGTATTAATACATAAAATTTGGAAAAAATAAATTAAAATTTTTTTGGAAATATTTATTACAGTCTCGTTTATTCAAGCAATACACATAGTATATTAATATTTTGTTAAATGATATTATTATATTTATGATAATTACTTATTAGTTAAGATAATTATTGGAATGTATAGTGTTATAAAATCTTCATCTGATATTATAAAAATTGTTCTACAATTTTAATTCCAATTATTAAATACTAACTTTGCAAACGATATCGTGAGTAAGAAAATAATGATTGAAGATATATATTTAAAGAAATCAATATATTTGGTAAAACATGCCAATATGACCTTTGTAATAGAATTAATTAAATCTTCTCTTGTATTTGAACTTAAGAAAAAAATCAATTTTTATTCATTTTTTTATATGAAACATTATTTATTGTTGTATTTTGCAAAATTTAATTTTAAAAACACATAAAATAGATATTTAGCATTACATATAATATAATATTAATTCATCATTACACATTAAGTATTATTTAAATTCAGTAAGTTATTTGAATTCAATTTAAATCTATTGTAGATATATAGCTATCTTTGTTGAAAAAATGGATTAATTAATATATTTATTATATTAATTTTTTACTGTTATTTAATGTTAGACAATTAGTTTTAAGTATAACACGTATGTAGAAAGAATCATTCTTCATCGGTTCGATCGTTACATACCAAACGAATGTCGCATTCATCAGAGTTGCCAAACTGCAGTCGATCCATTAGAAGTAAGTGACCTATCTGATCACATCTGTCTACTTTTCTTAATCGTTAATGCATTACAGTTCGATCAGACATTAGTAATTTTCACAGCGTTTTATGAAATTATTTTACACAGTTATTTGCAACTCGAACATTTTTCTTAAAAATAATTTTTAGCTGAATAATAAATAATTGTTAACTTTTTGCATTAATGGATCTTTAAAATTTATTTACATATTAATGGTTACGTAAGTTTAGTGTCAATCGAACGTGTTTATATAATCTACTTTAAATTTTCTGAAGATTGATAATTAGCATTAATAAAGTAAGTATATATTGCATTTTTAAATTACTAAATTAAAAATCTTAGTATAGTATGGTCGAAAATTAAAGTCTTTTATAAAGACTCATAAAACAGTAGGTATTTAACATTTGTGTAAGTAATTAACATATGAATCACATTGTTATTTTTAAATTAGTACAATTACATCATTATTATTTTTTTTTAATTTTGTAGATTGTAGAATAGAACGTGCTAATTACATAATATTTTAAATAAAATATAAAAAATCTAGTAATAATTGTTCATTGCATACAACAAGGTATCATTTATTTTTCTCGCATTAATATTAAATCTATAATATTTATTAACAAATAACTTTTACTTTATATATTACAAAAAAAAGATATTAATCTTCCTGTAGCAATTATATAATTTTCAGTATAAAACAATGTTACATATTGTTACTTATATAAAAAAATATTTAATATTAAATATTCTTCTAATTTGTTAAATTGATAAATAATGAAACATCAATTATAAAATATTAGCAATGTCAACTGTGGCAAAATCTACAGAATTAATGACAAATATATCGACCCCAAATGACACCCAGGTAAACGATTTATTTTTTTTTATAATAACACTCAGTTTAAATCTATAGTTTAATACTATTTGTAAATTTTTTAATAAAAATAATGTTAAAATTTATTTATTATATGCAATTTAAAAAAAATTTATATTTAAAAATCTTAATTTTAAATTTTAAATAAGGACCTTATAAAATTTTATGATCAGAAAAAGTCCTTGAATATTTCAATAAGTTATTTTAGAAAATTTGATGTTATTTATTATTTTAATATGCCTAATAAATATTTATAAAAGTTCTAAAAATAAAAATTATTTCAAAAATATTTTTTTATTCGTAGATAGAACAAATTTTAGATCTTTATAAACGTTTAAGTCAAAATCCAAGCCTTATATCTGCTAGGATAATTTCGATAGCTAGAAATGGTATATCTATTCAAAGCGTTTGGACTCAAAGAAATTTAGAAAGAAATATAAAACAAAAATTTACCCAAGATTTCAGTCTTGATGCAGATTTGCAACCACTTGTTGAAAGTTTTCCTATAGACGTTACTTCTGAGTAAGTATATATTTATAATATTTAGTTTTATTATACTTTTATTATTAAATCAGCAAAATATTAATACTAATAATAATAATAATTTTTTTGTAAAGGAGGGAGGAAATCTAAATTTTAGAGGCCTTCAGGGGCCCGGGCTCTCGGTGTGTGGAATTCCCCGGCACGAAAGTTGCTGGTATACCCACTAAATCCTCGACCCTTCAATGAATTCCCACCTTTTGTACCCTGCGGTTAAAATTATAGACCGGAAACGATTTGAATGAACCGAGTACTCCTTTCCTGGTTCATATATCCTCCTCGTAACCGCCATTAGACACTACTTCGTAGAGGGAACCAGATACTATGCCTTCGAGGCACCCTCTGTGCTATTCCCAGTAGACCTAGAGAAGGGCTGCCTTCTTTTTTCTAAGTATGGCCTAGACGAAAGTAGCAATTCTTCTCCAAGTTTCCTCACTGGTAAGCATTGGAAGTACGATGCCTTTCGGAGTAATCCGTCCGATATTATCCTCCAATTTTTCTCTTCTACGCCCCGAATGCTCACACACGAAGAACGGGTGCAAGGTGTCGTCCTTGACAGATCCGCAGTGCATGCAATAATAATAATAATAATAATAATAATAATAATAATAATGTTGATAACGATGACAATAATGATTAAATATATTTTAAAACATTAATACTTTATGTATTAAAGACTTTTATCAGCTTCTTCAGAAAATGAAAAATTTAAAGCAATATTAAGAGAAGTTAATATTGATGGTCAATCCAGACAATTCCTAGAAATTTGGAATAGGCAACATTTGAACAAAACATATGACTTAGCTGCATACGATGTACACGGAGAAATTTATACAGACAGTAAGATTTATTTATGAATAGTTTAATAATTAAAATAAATATACATGGTTTTAAAATATCTAATCATACAAATTTATAATATTTTTACATATTCAAGTCAATTACAGAAAAACAATATTTTGTATTTACTATTTTGTCTAAACAAAAAATTTTAAATTATTTATATTTTTTATATTTTTATGTCTATATTCCAATTTTATAATTTTATAAAACTTATTTCACTTAATTATATAGTAATTCAAAAATAAAAAATAATTTTTTTAACAAATAGAAATTTTATTAGAACAAAATATTTAATTTCATTAAAATTGTTACAATCATTAGTTACAATTAGTAAAATTCTAATTTTACTAATTATTATGAGCTATGAACATTAATTATGCGCTTTCTATTTTTATGATTTAGATATATTTAGTTCGTTCCAATGGTCACCTGATAATACCAAATTGATGTACATAGCTGAAAAAAAACTACGTAAAAGTGAACCATTTTATAAACAAAAATCAAAATATAAATATTTAGTTCAAGAAAATGAAGAAGAACCGGAACGAGTAAGCAATTTCACCTTTCATGATTCATATTATATTAATAAAAACAAAAAGAACATATTAATAAAATAAATATATGAACAAAAGAAAAGAAAATATTTAAATATATAATTTAACTAATAAGTTTTTTTTTATTGTAATAAGTCTTTATTGTACAATTTAAATTTAACAAGTTTCAACAAAAATGGATAAATTATTTTTTAAAATACTTGGAAAAATACGAAAAAAGTTTCTTTATATGTAAACTACGACATAATAATCAATATTTGTATAAATTTATTATGAATATCCTATAACAATAATAAGTTTATTATAATATGAAATTGTTATAAGTTATGTTTTTTAATTTTATTATAAAATATATAGTAAAATATTAAATTATCAGAATATTATAATATATTTAATTAGTTTTTTATATTTTAATTTAGACAATAAATGTATTGTAAATTGCAGGGTACAGAATACGTTTATAAATCTGATTGGGGTGAACAATTAGAAGGCAAACACCAATCTGTAATTATAATTCTAAATATTGTAAAAGATACGTTCTTTCCGCTACCATTTGTACCTCATGATTATTTTCCTGCTGAAGTTATATGGACTCCAAATGGTGAATGTATTGTAGGTGTTGCTTATAAACTTTACCCACGATATCTTGGACGATTTGGTTGCAGCAACAGAGAATCATACATTTTTTTATTGAAAGGAACAGAATTTCGTAAGAAAAAATTTAATTTTTGTTAATTAATTAATAACAAAATTATTTATTATCAATTAAACAAAAATTTAAAAAAAATAAACAAGAAATATTTAAATCTATAAATTTACTTATATTTTTCAAAAAGAATTTTTTAACAAAAGAATGTCTTCGTATGATCAAATCTGGCTATAATAAAGCGATCAATTACTTTGCCTACGTCAAAGTATTTACAAGAAGTTATTTTAATAAATTATTTATTCAAATATACATTAAATGATATTACATTTAATTTGTATTGACATTTACATATAGATTTGTATTTTCATAAATTATTTTAATTGAAATAGAAATTTTCAAAAATATTTGATTTTTTTTATGCTCATATATTCTATAAAATTCTTAATCTAGTTATTTAAAATAATTTAACTTTTATATCCCAAATATTTTTTATTATTATATTCGAAATGTAAAAAATAAATCCTTCGAAGAGAATATAATATATCTTATTTAATACATCCTATAATTAAATCATGATATTATTAAGAATTGTCTGATTTAAGAAACTATATTTATAATTTATTTTCAATTTTTAATATATTATAAAAATATCGAATTTATAATATAGATATATATATATATATAATATCTATATATATATATATATATATATATATAAATAAAATACTTATACAAAAATTAATTTTACAAATAAAGAATATATAACATTATTTGGAATACGATTGTAGAAACTAATAAATCGAATAAAAATTATGTAAAATCGAATAAAAATGATATTACTTAAATACATAATTTCAAGTTCTTCTAATTTTTACAAAAATACATTACTCTAAGATTCATTTTTATCTACTGTATTTTATAATTTTATTATTTTACTTTAGTTATTAAATAAATGAATACTCAAACATATTCAGAACTATAATTAAAATAATAAATTAAAATTATTTGAAAAGGTAAATTAACTGGCCCGGGTCAAGCCTGCAAAGCACCACAATTTAGTCCTGACGGAAAACATCTTATCTGGCTAGAACGAGATGTTGGTAAACCTCACCATAATGTGCAAAGGCTTATGCATATAAAATGGGATGTTGTTGAAACTGTAAGTTTCTTTAAATTTTTTTGCTATATTTCCTATTGAATGCTAAATTAATATGCCTTTATCAAGGGCATAAATGTATGTGCAGACATAAGAAAACATATAAAATAAGTTAACATTTAAATTTAAACAAATTTTTCTAATTTCGAAAATATTTACAAAACAAAATATAATCGAATCATTAAAATATATTTTTTTAATTTATTATAAATGAGTTTTTAATTTGATTTTATTTATATATACATAATTATAAAAGTTTTAATAATTTTATAATATATATAGTTGCTCATTATAAAATACTTATTTTTATTTTATAACTTTGATTTAAGGAAATTTATGACTTCATTTATTTAATTATATATAGATATTAATATTTTATTTATTATTCATTAGCCTGACATCGTTGTTGACTTAGTTAATACAAATATCTCTATTGCAAATGATAAAAAATTTTATGGATTTTATGGTCAAACTATTCCTAAACGTTGTTGGAGTAATGATTCACAATACTTATTTCTGAGTACACCCCAAAGATCAAATATAAAATCATATGTTGTTAACTTAGGTATATAAATAAAATTATAGAATTCATTATTTTTTCCAATAAACTGATCGATTAGTATTTATTCTGTATATTATAGATACTAAATTAGTGACAGAAATAGAAAATGTTGATGAAAGTAGTTTAAGTATTTTGGATGTCAGAAAAAATCGAATAGTATTCACAAAATTTTCTAATATACAGCCGCCACAACTAGTAGTTGGAAAATTTGATCCTACATCAGAAAATATTGGACATCTAAACTTATACAACTGTACAAGTCCACTTGATATTCCTAATGGACACAATCTTATTTATGAGCATACTGAATTTATTTACAGAACAAATGAATCTGTTAGTAAGTAAATATATTCACAAAATTAGAACATCCAAAATTATTTTTTAAACATTAAAAAAATTAATGAAATGAGAAATTACGATTGCATTAATTTAAAAATTCGCAGGATATTCAGAATTTATAAAATAATAAGCCTTGAATAAATAACAATCTATTAAGCGACGGAAATAAATTTTATTCAACCTACTATATAAATAAATCTAACTTGTATCAATATTTAATATACAGCTCATTATTCTAATGAATATCTTATATAAATTTTAAATGAATAAATTTTTACAGAGGATTTCAATTTTACATATTTCGGGGAAAAAAATGCTCCGGAAAAATCTATGCCCCTTCTTGTAGTACCGCACGGAGGACCTCATTATTCATTTTGCAATCAATTTAATATAGATCATTCAATTTTCGCTCTTTTAGGTACTCTAAAATTTTAATTATTCAAAAAAAAAAAGAAAATTATAAAAAATGTTTATTGAATTTTCAATTTTTATAGGATTTGGAATTTTACAAATAAATTTCCGTGGATCCACTGGTATGGGAGGAGATAATATCGAATTTCTTACTGGTAGGATTGGTGAGACTGATGTACTTGATTGTGTTACGGCAATAGACTTAGCATTAAATAAATATCCTCAAATCAACCCAAATAAAGTAACTTTATACGGGTCGTGTCATGGCGCTTTCTTATGTGCACATCTCAGTGGACAACACGCTGTAAATGATTTTTAATTCAATATTTTAAATCATTGTTAAATAAATTTATAAATTAATATAATTACAGAACATGTTTAAAGCTGTTGTAATGAGGGCTCCTGTTATTGATATACCATCCATGTTTACTCAAACTGATATCCCAGATTGGTAAGTAATTTACAAGATATTTATATTATTTTTTAGTTATTAAATATTATGAAATCATAAATAAAAAATAAAAATATAATGTTATAATATTGTTTATATTAATTTTACACATGCATTCATGTAACGTTACTCTTTAATATTATAATGAGTCAGATTTATAAATGAAAAATAGCAAAGATCTCCAAGATTCATTTTTCTGAATATATTTAGATGAACGTTTTTGTTACTATTTTTTACTATAATTATTTATAAAGTAAATACATTATTCTGAAAAGCCTAGAAATCACGGTGTAAATACGTAAATATGAGTATAATTGGTAAATATTTTATAATTGTAATTCCCTTTTTCCGATAATATAACATTCACTATTTTCTATTTTCAACTTATCTAGGTGTCCTGCTAATACTGGTTGCCAATTTTTAGAATCTTTACCACCAGCGACCTCTGAAACAAGTTATACTGAAATAGTTTTGAAAATGTTTGATCGTTCACCTATTCGTTATGCAGATAAAGTTAAAGCACCTACAATGATTGCTGTTGGTACAAAAGATTTAAGAAGTCCTGCATCTCAAGGTAGATTATGGTATAATCGACTACAAGCAAACAATGTTGTATCAAAGTGAGTTTCTGTGCTTCAATAAAATATACAAAACAATTTAATAAATCTAAAAGAATTTATTTCATTAATAAGAAAATAATTATTTTGATATGAAAATAAAACTGCCTTTATTTAAATATAAAGTAAATTAACGACTATAAGGTTGTATGACAAAAATATATATTTTTCATAGTATCTTCTTTTCATACAATTTATCAAAATAAAATTGAACTGTTCTTAAAACAATATTTGTTTTACTTGATATAATAATTTAATAATAAATTCTTTTAATTATTTAGGCTTTTTATATATGAAGATAATCACATGTTAGCTAAGGATGTAGTTGAAATAGACTTTGTCATTAATGCAGCACTTTGGCTATTAAAATATGTTAGCGACATACAGCAACAAAATCCAAAATCTATTATATATAGAAAACAAAAAGAAATCTAATATTTTTTTTTTTTTCAGTTTAGTTTTTTGTGTTTTTTTCGGGGTTTAGTATTTTTTTTTTAATGTTATTTTTAACTTTTTTTTATTTTAGATTTTTGTAGTTTATTTTTTTATTTTTTCTTTTAGCGTTATGCGGTTCTTTTTTCGTTCCTTGTTCTTTTTCGTTTTTTTTCCTTTTTTTTACTATTTCATTTTGTTTTTCGAGATTTTTTTTTTTTTTCCACATTGTTGCTACGTTTATTTCTTTTTTCGGTTTTTACGATGTTGTTTTCCTCTTTTGCGCCGCCGCCGCCGTTCCCACCGCAGGACTCTCATCTACGACATGCCACTATTGTATTTATCGTCGTTCCCCCTCTTTTTGCCCTATCCATTACCTATTCCAACCGTATATCCGTCTCTCCTCTCGTACTCTTTTCTCCCCCTCTGGACCCACATTTTCTATCCTCTCGCTTTTCCATCCAACTTCTTGTCGTGCCCTTTCCCTCACCTTCTTCCCCTTTACACCACTCGACTTCTCCATTCTTCTTACCTTTCGACCCTTACTCACTGTCCATCCGTCCCTCAATTCCCCCTTTTCTTTGAAATAGTCCATCGCTGTCCTAGCGCATACACTGCCCCAGCGCCGCATCCCTTTTTCTTCCTTCATTTTTTATGCTGTACTTACTTCTACTATATTATGCTAACACGATCTTCTTTCCAGCCCGTTCCACCCTGTTCCCTACGGCCTTTGTGCTGTTGCCATGCTACTTATCATGTTGCATCGGGTTATCGTTATCCTCCCCCCACTTTTTTTTGTCGTGTTGCTTCTCTTGGTACTCTTCCATTGATCTCATTATTTCATTATATTCCTCTTTCGGTAGTTTCCTCCCTTTGTTCCTCTCCCCTCTCTCCTATCGGGCTGCTCTGCGCCTTTCTGTTTCTTTTAGTCCCCAAACCAGTTTTGATCCTTCTTTTGTCTTCACCCTAATCGAATTCCCACTAATTTTTGATCTTTTTTGCCCCCTTTAGCTCCCATCCAGACCTTCCTATTTTTTTCACGCAGTCTAGTCACCCTTGAAATCTTCTTCACTCTCTCTTCCACTCCCCCGGTTCCGCATGTCGTATCTACTTGCACTCGCCCACATTAGTGGGTACCCCTCTCATCTTACTCCACGCTTTTTCTTTGCTCCTACGCCCCCTTATTTCTGTCCCCACTTTCTCCCCGTGATTGTACCGCTCGCCGCGCCGCTCCGTATCATCCTTTCTGATTTCTCCTTTCTCTCCCTCGCCCTACCCTCTCTTCTCCACCTTCCAACTTCCTATTTTGTCCACACCCACTACGTCCACTCTTACCTGACATAAATATATTTAGATGATTACGAATATAATGCCAGAGTCCCATCACTGAAAAAATAACCAGCTTTCTTTAGATTTTTACATTTTAGATAGAAGAACTCATCGCCTCGTGATGTTTCTATTTTCCTCTGCCAGCTTTACCCATAATCTTTCCCCGTCCCTGTTTGTTCTTCGCCTGGCTCCCCTAACGTCCACTTCACTTCATAATTTGACTAGTTTACTTAATCTTTTAATAAATTATAATAAATATTTTCACCTATATATCTAATAATATAATCCGTTCTAATATAAATCGCAACGTCACTCTATTCATTAGTGATTGATGTCTCTCTAATCTTTTATCAATAGCTGACACCCAATGTTTAAATTTGTTCTCTCCCCTTAATTTATGTAACTTCCTTTCCGCCCAACCTTAGCTCTTCAATCGTTAACTCCCTCAATATTCTTAATATCCTTAAGTTTATGTACTAATTATAACATTTATTCTAATTATAATGCGATTTTAAATCGTATTTTTAACATGTATATTTATAAATTAGAATAATTTTGAAAGACATAATTAGCATATTAATAATAAGTTTTTCAAAATTGAAAAAAACATATATCAGTTTTCTTGTATCTTTATTTTATTATTTATACGTTTTTATATAAGGATTCTTTAAAAACTTACAAAATTATTTTTCAATTCAAAAATATAAATGTAGGAAAAATTAAAATACAAATTATATGTATAACTTTTATCAGTTGATATGCAATATCAATATATAATAATTCTAAAATAATCAATATTCTTATTTTATTATAATATTCTTATAATATCCTTATAATATTTTACTAAATGTTCTATAAATTTATAATAGAAAATAATTAAATATTTCAAAATGTAATTTTTCTTTCTTCCTCCCTCTCACTTTGTTTCCTTCTTTCATAAATAAACTTATTTTATTTCTAAAATCATGTAATAACTTTATAATAATACTAATCATAATTAAATTTATTTATAACATAGATGTTTAATAATTTATTATGTTTTAAGATTTAATATCTCGGATATATCAGATTTCTATTAATCTAGTGATATTGTTAACGCATCAAATTGATCGAGGAATTATTAAAAACATAGTTGCTTATCATTTTCGAAGGACTACACAGGTCAATTCATGGAAAAACAGGTAAGGTATCAGAATATTTTGTGCATGAATTTTTCATAATGACATATAACAACACAATATGCTTAATAATCATTATAAAATAACATAACATTAACGCATAGAAATTTTCGTATATTAAAAAACAAAGAACTAATAAAAAAACTAATATGCACAAATACATTTGAATTAAATAACAAGGCAACATTCTTTTTATTATAATATATTAACAATAAATATTTTGTTTACTTATAGGCATTCTAAAATAACTTTTCTCTATTTATACGTATGTAGAACTTTATATCAATCATTCTTCATTTAAGCTAATTTACCTCTAGTTAATACCGAAACGTAAATATTTAATACATGTATTTACGTTTTTCTACTGTTATACTATATTTTTGAAGACGTGAGAATTAAAAACAAAGTAAGATATAGATTTAGCCTATTCTGATGAATATAGTATCATTTTATTCCCTTTTTTTCAAATATTATATACCATAATAAAATAGATGTAAATACTTGTATTAAAATGAAAGTTGTCATGATAATTTTATTACCTAAACATACCATCACTAATTCATATGTGTCCTACTTCCTTTTTTTTAAATGTATCCTATCTCTTATCGTCTCCTCGTTACGCGCATGTAAAATTCGAATATTTTAAATTTTAAATCTCAAAACACAAAATATATCTGTTGTTATTAGTTTTGTTTTGTGGGTATTTAAATTTTCTACGATATTTTCAGTATCAAAACAAGATTCATTTATATTTTAAACAATTAATATCATTGAATATTGATAAACTTCATTTATACACAGTCATTTTATGTATACGAAATTATTTCTCAATAATTATAAATACAATAGTTATTAAGAAAATAGTAATTTTCAATTTAATTTTGAACTTCTAAACACTACAAAATAAATCCATTTTCAGATAGATAAAGTATTAGATACATACAAACCTTTATATACGATTCCAAGCCTTGTATCAGCAAGGATTGTGTCTGAAATTAAAAATAAAATTACAATTCAATGTGTATGGTTTCAAAAAAATCTAGAAAGACTTAAAAAGCAGAAATTTATTCATGAATTTATATTTGATTCCAATTTAGAACTGATCGCACAAAATTTTCCTATTGAAATTACTTCTGAGTAAGTTATATTTATAAAAAACATTTTTATATTTAAATGTATTCAAAATTATAAAAAATACAAAAAGTAAATATAATTTAAATAAAATACTGTTTTATTACTTAAGGCTTATGATATGTATCTCGGAAGACGAAAAATTAAAAGCAATTTTACGAGAAGTTACAATAGATATGAAACCAAAACAATTCATAGAAATTTGGAATAAACAACATCTTCTTAAGTCATATGATTTATCATTATATGATATTCATGAAAACGTTTACGATGATTGTAAGAATTTAAAAGTAAAATACATATATTATAACAATTTCCTATTAATTTTTTAATCTATTATTTGTTTAGTTAATTTTTCTTCATTCAATTTCTCACTTGATAACAAACAATTATTATACATTGCTGAAAAGAAAATACCAAAACAGGAGTCTTATTACGAACAAAAATGTGAATTGAAAATCAAAAATAAAGAATTGAAAAATGAAGTGGAACCAAGTCGAGTAAGATAATTATTCTAATTTTAAAGGATTATGATTCGTATATATAATATTAAAATTACAAAAAATGATACAAATGTAATATAATTTTATTATTGAAAACATTTGAATCAAGTTCTTCTTTCAAGTAATGATACTGTTTAAAGCGTCAATTAATTATAAGAATATTAACTATGCATTATCCACTGTCAGTATCTCAATATTTAAAAAATGGAAATATTCACCATCAAATTAAATAAATTTTAAAAATAAAAAAGTAAATTTTCATAACTACATTAATTTTATTATAAATTTTAATAAAATATAAATGTCTAATAATTTAATCCAATTTTTTATTCATATTTTTATTTCTTATAATTAGGGTACAAAATACATTTATAGGCCTGATTGGGGAGAACAATTAACTGGCAAACATTATTCTACCGTAATTATTTTAACAATTGATGATGACACGATATTGCCAATAAAGTCAATTCCAGATAAATATTTTCCTGTACAAGTAATCTGGACACCGGACAATGATGGCATAGTTGGTGTGGCTTATAAACTAAAATCGAGATATCTCGGATTATATGCTTGCTCCAATAGAGAATCATGTATTTTTCATTTGAAAGGAAATGAATTTCGTATGAATATTTACAATTTTAAAACTTTTTAATAATGGCTTATAATAAAATTCGTTACGTTTAAGTACATAGAGTATGATTTATATAGGTAAATTAACAACGGATGGTGTTTCGTGTTCAACACCACAATTTAGTCCAGATGGAAATAATCTTATATGGCTTGAAAGAGATGTTAGTGCTCCACATCATCATGTACACAGGCTTATGCATCTAAAATGGAATAATGTTGATGATACTGTAAGCTAAATTTGTAGCATAATGTTTTTATTATAGGAACCACCATATAAATATGAAATAAGCATTACTTATTCAATTTATTAAACATATCAATTGAAAATAAAAACTTCAGTAAATTTATAATTAAAATATAATGAATTAAAGTATGATAATTAAGCATGTTCCTTATGTTTTATAAATACTTTAATTATAATTTCATAATTAACACGCTGTCTTTAAACAAATTTAGGATGTAATAAAAATACTATAAATTTTAATTTTATACTTTATACATAAAATAAGAAAATTATTAAATTGATTATTTTAGCCAAAAATTTTAATTGACGTTGTAAAAAAATATACAGTTATTGCTGATGATAAACAATTTTATGGTCTGTATAATCATGGTCTTCCTCAACGCTGTTGGAGTAGCGACTCGAAATATATTTTTCTTAGTACACCTCAAAGATCAAATATAAAATCTTACATTATCCATCTAAGTAAGTTCATTAATTAAATAATTTTGTTCAAAAAACTTTACCTAATAAATATAGTTAAAAAAATATTTTTTTAGAATCTAAAAGCATATTTGAAATAGATAATATCGATCATAGTAGTTTAACCGCAATCGATGTTAAGAATAATTTTGTAATTTTCCAAAAATTTTCATTAATTCAACCATCGCAACTATTAATTGCCAAGTTCAATAGCTCAACACAAAATATAGGGAAACTAGATTTTATTAATGTTACTAATTCATTAAAAATTAAAAATTTTAAGAATATTATATACGAATATACAGAATTTGTCTACAATACTATCGAGCATGTTAGTAAGTATACATAAATTGTTGAAAGTAAGCATTTTTTAAGTATAAGATACTTTAGCACTAATACAAACTCTGTATTTATTCTCTTATATATTATAAAATATATTGCCAATATCTTATAATTTGTATATTATAGTTTATTATCATTTTTATAGTTTATCTTAGTTTAAAATATAGTTGTTATTTCAATATTCATATTAAAATGTATTTAATTTTTTTAAAGAATAATATAATAAATATTTACTGTTTGTATTAATTTTTTTTTTCTTTTTAATGTGTACTATAAACAGAAGATTTCAATTTTACATATTTTGGAACAAAAAATGCAGAAAGTCAATCTATACCTTTAATTGTTGCATTACATGGAGGGCCTCATTCTTCATACTGCAATATGTTTCATACAAATTATGCCTTAATGGTATCTTTAGGTATCTATTATATAGTATATAATGTTATTTATTATGGAAAAATAATATAACAAAATAAAATATTCAATATATAATAATTAATGTTTGTATTACTCCTTTAAGGGTTCGGAGTTTTGCTAATAAATTATCGCGGCTCTATTGGATTAGGTGGAGATAATATTGATTACCTGCTCGGAAAAATTGGAGACGTCGATGTAAAAGATTGTATCAAAGCAATAGATTTAGCCTTGGAGAAGTATCCTTGGATAGATTCAAAGAAAATCAGTTTATACGGTGGATCACATGGTGGATTCTTGAGTGCTCATCTGAGCGCGCAATATCCTGTATGATCAATTTAAATCAAGTAAAATTTAATGAAATTAATTTACATTAAAACCTTTATTTTGCATACTATTTTTTAAATAATATAAAAGCTTGGTTCAATATTGATATAATTAAATATAAGATACAAAATATATAAAAGAAAAGTTTTCTGCGATTGATATATAAAAATGAAAAATGAAATCACATAGCTTATTTGAAATTTATATTTAATAAATTGAGTTATTCTAAAAATGTTTAGATTTTAATATCGTTTTAAACTACATAACCTTGTAAGTGTGGTATTAAGTTTTGTTTTAATAGTAAAATCATTATTCTAGACTTTAATACGATTCAAAAAACGTATTATACATGATCTCTGAATTTATAGTTATCAAATATTATATGCAGAAACGAAATTTTGCCTAACCTGTACAGGAAATTTGTTAAAAACTGATAAAGAAATTCATCTATTTTTTGTTCAAAATAAAACTTGTGCACAACTCATGCTCTATTTCCTCAAAAGTAATGAAATAGCTAAAAGTCAGTATTGTGATGTAAAAATATCCGACTTTAAGTTTTAAAAATTAAAAAATCTATAATTGATTATTTAAGCTTTAACTTTAAAACAAAATATAATTTATAAAATAAAAACTGAATATCAGTATGAGAAATATTACTTTGTTAGATAACATGATATAGTTAATTCGGATTCAAGCAGAGAAAGATTATCGAAATAAATTAGATCGGTTTTTCTCAAAATTACACGAGTATGCAAATTAATAATTAAATTGTAAGATACACAGTGAAAATACTCTTCAGTAAATACTTCTTTATTAGCTTACTAGTTAAAATATCATACGGCTATCGACGTATTTATCTAAGGAAGTAGATTGAACTTTTTTCAAACTTCCTTAAAGCGACTGCATATTAAAGAGACATATATTCAGCTGAATGTATGAGCAACAAAATGAGAAATATTTAAGCTATATATTTTGTCTAAGCCCGAGATACTCAAAACCTAATTCTATCAAAATTTCATATATATATATATGTGCAATAAGTCAAGCATACATGAATTTGAACTTAATACTTTGTAGAATAGATGAATATTCTTTCAATACATACGTAATCAAATAAAAAATCCTATTTATATTAAATAATTTAAAATCTCGTTTATCAATTTCGTACACGAAATAAGCACAACTATCTCATGTGAAAAAATAAATTAAAAATTCAATATATAAAAAAATTAATATACGAATGCATAAATGAAGATTCAAAGCAATAGAGACTTTATTCTAGGATTTATACTTTTAACAATCGGATAATATCTGTAATTAAGAATTCACAGCTAAATATAAAAATATAATTTATTAAAAAATTATTGTTGAAGACTTTTATAAAAAAATATAATAATTATATTATTAATTGCAATGGCGCTTAAAAATACCCTAATACGAAAAATAAGCAGTACTAAAAATGTTCTAAAAATCTACTTCTAAAAATTACTAAAAATCCAGTAAAATTTGATTAAAAAAAAAGTTTTCAATAATGTGATTTAGAATACACTATTTACTTTCACATTAGTCAAAATCATTTATTTATGTTATTCCATAAAAAAATCTAATTGTAATCAATTCCTGTGCAAAATTTGATAAAAAATACTCTTTAGGAAAAAAATTATCTAACATATTATTGATTTTACTTTATATAATTTTAGCTGAAAACTCAAATTAAAATTTAATTCAAGTACAATTCATTTTATTAATTTATAGAATAGCTTTATTGTTAATTAATATGTTTTATTGTCTTGTTTAAAAATTGTTTATCAATACTAAATAGTATAATAAGATAAAATGCAATAGAAAATTACTGTCGTGATATAGTTAATAAGATGAGAATGTTTAAGTATCGGTAAACAAATTAGATAATTCTGAATTGATTTAATTTTAATAAAAAAATACATAATATATTATGTATCTCGATATAATGCATTATAATATGAAGTTGAAAGAGCACCTATTTTCAACTTATTTAATATATTACATATAAATTATATTTTAATTATAATTTATTTTTTAACTAATACGGCAATTTATATTCTTGAAAACGATTAATCATTTATGCAATTGCAGGACAAATTTAGATCTGTGGTGATGATGAATCCAGTAATTGATATTGTAGCTATGTTTACAACAACAGATATTCCAGATTGGTAACAATTATGTTTAATTAATTGATCAAATACAAAACAATTATCTTTATTTTTTTACGAGATTAATATTATTAAAAAAAATTATTTTTATTCATGGCATTAATCGTAACCATAAATGTTATTGTGTTCGTTATTAACCATAATATTGTGTTCGTGAATTGGTTTAATTATTATTAATAAATAATAATATCATGAAGTATTTAAAATAAAAACATAATGAATACACATTTGATTATACTTGAATAAGTGAATAATAAATTGTAAGCATAAATAAAAGAAGATCTTGGCGCTTTACATAAAAAAAAATTTTAATTTGAAAAATAAAATTCGTTCGTGTTTTAGTCGAAAGATTTTCTTATAAAACTGCTTCTTTCCGAATGCCATCTTCATTAGTACCTATAATATTATTGAAAAGGTTTTCTACTATCAAATTATATAAATTTTAATAACCGGCTTGTTCTTGTGGATGCTTGTGGTAGACAAGAACCTTGGTAGCGTAAAAACAAAATAAACTTAGGTAGAGATTGTATGCTACAAACACAACGATTATCTCTTCATATCATTCACATGTACATCCTATGTTACAGAGACTAAAGAAAGTAATTTTTGTCTATTGATGCTAATAAAAAGGTATTTGACCTAAGACCTCGACATTATGCTTTACCGTAAGAATTCGATAGATAAAATATAGGAAGTTAATTTGGACTGTAATTACTGTGTACAGATACAGCTTAAATGCAATTGATGATTTTTTACATTTTGTATATAAAGTTCAATTGTCTCAACCAAGTGATGATACATTTATTACTTAGGAAAATGTAGAGTAGGAAGGAAAAATGTACACTTTGTTAGGAAATTAATAAATATGCAAATAATTTGTAACATCTTTTTATTTGTATGTTACCAATCAGAATGTGCGCCTACCGGTGCTGCGACAGAAGGTTAGTGGAGGTGGCTCGCGGAGTAGGGGGGCTCATCAGCACAACAGCGACAGAGCAGCGAAGTCTCACAGGGACGCCCGCGAACAGAGATGCCACCCCTGCTGTCGGGGAACTGGGGATGCGACCTTTCTATCCAGCGTTGCTCGGGTTCGAAAATGAGCACCATTTGTAGAGAATGGATGCGCGGGACCGAGAGCACGAGTTTCTCGGCCAGAAGCGAGCTGAGGGAAAATAGAGAAATACTGTCAGTACCGAGAGAAGGAGAGAGATGGGGAGGGAAAAGAATGCGAGGGGAGAAGCGAAAGAGAAAGGGAATGGCGAAGGCATAGACTTTGAACGACGCATACGAAGGGAAAAGAGAGAGGATCCGTAGAAAGTACCATCGAAGGCGAAGGAAAAAGCCCAGAAATGCGGAAGTAGAAGCGGGAGGAGTGACCTCACCCAGGGAACAGAAGAAAGAGTATTGGGGGAAAACGGACTTCCCTAAGAGAAATAGAAAAAAGGGGAAGAACAAGACGCTGAGCAAGCGGGGTCAGTCTTGTGACGTTTTCTATGAAGGAAGCATAGTTCGCGAAAACTGCAAAAATCCAAATTGAAAGACGACACAAGAGAGTGAGAGATAGAAATTTCACGGCCGGAGTAGCTACGGGTCCGACTGTTGTGAAAATTCAAGCATCGCACGCACTACCCTACCGTCAACTGCGAACCACGCCCGCATACACGCGAGTGATTAACGGGAGTTTTTCGCCGAACGACTTGCAGTACCGTCAGCGTTGCCGAAAGGCTTGATTGAAACAGCTGAGGAGGGCCAGCGAAGCCTCAAGCAATCGACCGCCAGCGTCGATAAAGAGGACCGGTGAGCGATCAAGAAGCACGGCCACGTTACCAAGGCGAACATGGCACCGCCATCTTCCTCCGCGGGGCTGACGTCGATCACCTACACGCCATCGTCACGAGTGAAGTGACACCACGAAAACGCAAGTATACGTCACGCCATCGCATTGAGGTGAGCGGAAAATTTTAATTCAAAATTCAAACTGGAGCACTGACCTTGCTGAGACACCCAAGAAAAGAGCGGGAAAATTCAAATCGACAAGTGAGCCGGATAGAAGAAGGAGCGTGAAAACAACACGCATATTCATAGTGTTGAGTCGCTGTGTGAGTTTGCGTGCTTGTTGTTACCATTGTTATGCATTATTGTATCGTTGTGTGAATGTGTACCATAGGGTTATTCATTGTAATTGCGCGTTTATACCGTCATCTCTATATTCTTGTGATTGTGGGACCGAGTATCTGTAATAGTGAATTGAATTAAAAAAAAACTACCAGTCATTCAACCCCTTTCTCAACTTCCAAATTTCGAGGCGCCGCTTCCGAATGGGTAAGCAAAGAAGGGAGGGCGATAACCGACATCAAACGACTTAGCGAGTATCTAAAAAAGAATGTGGAATCAGGTGGGGATTCGGAAGCGCTGAGCGTGGAAGCGTGCTACAGGCCAGATCGAGAACACGCGCGAAGAAAAAGGGACATAATAGCGTGTCTAGGCGTGTATCTAGTAGGGAATTAATGGAGGCGGTCACCGGAGAAGAAACCAAGAACGACGAAAGGAGGCGCAAGTTGCGGAGGTGGATGCGGGAACGTGGAAGATTGTAGAGATGTTCTCCGAGCTCCACTAAGAGAGTGATAGAGCAAGGTGAACCTCTGGAACAAAGACTGGAGAAAGGAACCCGCTGGCGTGACAAGAGAGAAGACGCGGTGAGGAAGCTGTGACTAGGGGAAATGGGCATGATGCTGAAGATAGTGCTGGTGGAAGTGTCCGGGAGAAAGGGGACGGTAAAAACCCACGCTTTGCTGGACGAGGGGTCCACCATAACTTTAGTAGATAGGGAATTAACGAGAGAGGCGAGGATGTGAGTATCAATAGTCGTAAAATTGAGGCAGTGTCATTACACTGAGACATGAAACCGGATATAAAGCACAGTAAATACGAGAAGTTCCTTCTCATGATGTATGTCACTTACAAGGGTTAGCTCTGCACCAACGTTCCTTACAGGGAGTTACAGGGAGGAATCGAATTTTTACACACTTTCAAAGGACGTGTGAAATTAACACTTTAAGTCTTATTGTTAAAGGTGAGCTTTGACAGTGTTATATATAATGTAACGAATTTTCGGTGGTGCGCAGTCAGTTGTATGGCCAAGCTCCTATAAAAGCTGAGGTCGGCCTAGATGAGCTGCGTAGCAAGACTTCTTAATAAACCAGATATGTAAGTCCCATAGGCCACGAGTAATTATGCCTAGGTGGATTGAATGGCCATGTTCAAAAATGCCAAGTGCTACGAGCGAATCTGCCATATGGGCTGGATAGTACGGCTCATTACGAAAAGCCTCACATGCTACACTTAATATTCGCAACAAAAGAAACTACAACTCTTCTGACGTCAAATGTATCTTTACTCCTCTATCATATCAGTAAGACTGCTTATTTCTAACCTTATCCACCGTTTCAAGCTACCCTTTCCTGAGACAACTTCCAGTGTTTATATTACCTTTTAGTGCACTAGATAGTAAGAGACCTCTATCTCGAACAGAGATTATTTTTTACTGCCATGTTTAATAAAGTATTTTATTTAAAAGAAATATAATTTTTTATTGTTACTTTAAAATATATAGTTACTTACTTATAAGAAATAAATGAAATTTTATATTCAATGGTAATTAAAATTTAAAAGAAAGTTATTAAAAAAAATAATCATAAATATTAATAAATGTAAAAATGACAAACAAAGAACTTGAAAATATTAAATTTCGGAACGAGATGAGAGAAAGAAGGGAAAACCATGTTCTCCTTCAGATGACGTCTGATTAGGAAGAGCCGATAAAACTACCCAACTTGATACAATTAATAATGAAATGTATTTGATTTTTTCTGTCTGAAAATCGTGCTATTCGATTTTGTTTTTTCGATTAATACAAAAAATTGCTGCTAAACTTTTTCAAATTTCAGAAATATTACGATATAAAAAAAAATTTTTTTAAATTATCTTTAAATATGTTATTTTAAAGCTTATAAATATTTACAAATTTAAACTATTTACAAAATTTAGAAAGCTTGTTTCAAAATAAGAGCAGTTATTTATTATTTATGATAATTGCTTTTACCTTTCCTCCATTGGAATAACACCTAATTATTATTATGTAATTATATTAATTCTACATTTTACGAATAAATACTTTTAAACCTAAAGTTAAAGAAAACACAATTGGTTTCCGAAAGTATTTTTCTCTAATCTCAGTATCTTGAAGTTATCCCATATAGAACTAGAGATGGAACATATTTCTCTTACGGGATTCAAGCGCACAATTTGTACATCCGGGAAAACTCCCTTCTCCCCAACTTTTCATCTAAAATTGATTCCAATGAACGCCATCGTGCTCTAATTCTGGTGTCTCTATCTCTGAGCAACCAACAATTCTGCTGCCACTATCTCTTTTGAGAAGATCATCCCTGCCGCTACTACTGCATCCTTCATATAAATCAACACTGTTAATGCTGACACCTTCTACTGCCAAAAAACATTGTCATTGCTTCTGTTCCTTGGCAAACATCAACGATGATACCACCATAGCCACTTATACCTTCATGCATATTTTCTACTTTGAAACACGATGCGATTACACCAAGGCTATTATTCTCTACAATATAATATTAATGTTAAATAAAGTCTTACTTTCGGTTAAAATCTCATACAAAGCGGCTTACTCATAAATTAAAACTAAAATTTATTGTAATACATTAAAACTTAAATCAATTACAGAATAATAAATTTTTTATTTATCATAGGTGCTATGCTGAAAGTGGTTGCTCTGTTTTTAAAGAGTTCCCAGATTCAGATGAAAATTATAGTGAAATATTACTCAAAATGTTAAAACATTCGCCTATTCTTTATGTGAATAAAGTCAAGGCACCAACATTAATTGCCTTAGGATTAAAAGATTTAAGAGTACCAGCATCACAAGGTAAACTGTGGTATAATCGATTGTTATCAAACAATGTCATAACAAAGTAAGTTTAATTTTAACTTGAGATTTTAGTTTACTAATACATTAATTATAAAATATATTATTTATAAAATCATAAAATAAAATTAACTTTTTTTTTAATTAGCATTTTACTCAAAATTATAATTAAATACAAAAATTAATAATCACAAATAAAAAATACTGTTATTAATTCTTATTTTATATTATTATAACTGTATTAAGATTTTTTTATTTTTAGATTATTTATTTATGATGATAATCACTCATTACGGAAAGATGACGTTGAAATCGATAGTGTTATTAATGCTGCGTTATGGATTCTAGAACACAATGAAAAATAATTAAAAAATATGTAATATTCAAATTAGTAAAATATAATAATTTACTACTATTTTATTAAAGCTTTTAATTTATTTATGAATTTTGAACGATTATTTAAAAAGTGTCATTAATAAAACTTTTAAAATATATTTTATTAGCTCGATTTTCCCCCTTGCGGTTAATGTGAGCACTATTTTCCTTACAAATAACCCAACCAGCAGCACATGCCACGACGATCGAATTATTTATTCGCCAACCTAACCTTTTCAAGCCACGACGCAAAAATTGTTGACGAGCGAAATGTGAGAGTAATTGAGAAAGAGGCGCACACATCTTCTTAGTTTCGCGAACGTGAATCTGCCTAGGTGCTTATCCCCGATAACTGTCTCGAAGATATATCAGTATTTCTTGATTTTACTTGCTTTAAATTCGGGGGAATCTCGACCTAAAGTCTAAGGGAATTCTTAGAATCGTTTAACAAATTATTGCGCTAACTGAATTCGCGTCAACCGAGAATTTTTTACATTTATTTATCATCTTTCATTCTCCCTCTCGCCACGAACGCGTACCCCTCATATTCTTATCCACGACGGCAACACACCTACACTCTCGGATATCGTGCATCAGGACAGGGAAAACGCCCCAGATCCCGGCGCATATAATTTTATGGCACATTAAAAAATAATAGATTTTTAATATAATAATAAAGATTTTATTGTAAAAACGCTAAACATTTTAAAGTAATATTTTGTTTTTATTACATATAATTTCTTATGGCTAAAAATATGTATAAATATAAATATGAAAATATGCAAATTTTTTAATATGCGTATACAAGGAATTACAAGATTTTCTGTTAGAATAAGGAAAGCGTAAATACGATTCAACCTGATTTTCCGAGAAAACTGTTTACGCTTCAGTCATCCCTGTACCATTCTTACACTGGCACGATACACTTTGAAATGAGGATCATCCCGTAATATTCACTTAAAACGTTAGGATACTTGTATAGCACTCGTCATATTTGCAGTGCAATTGTTTTTGTATCTCTATATTACAAATCGTAATTATATTCATACTGCTTATTTATTTATAATAATAATAAATAACAATAATAAAATTAATGTTTTTAGTGAAGAATAGTCAATACTGCAGAAAAAGAAACATTTTTTATAGTTTAAATCTCCTTCACAGCTATCTAAAAAAGAAAAAAGTTGAATATCGAAAATCATTATAATATATAATTGTAACCGACTGCGGGGGGGGGGTACCCAACGGTGCTGGCGGGTGGAGGGAAGTTGAAGATGCTATCCGCACCCGCGGGTCCTCCCGCGTGGGGAGGGAATGCGCCGAGCGGCAAGCACGTTTCCCGACCCAATACCCGGGACCAACGCGAACGATGCGCGTCAAGCACCGGGGAGAGGAGAGCAGGATAAGATAGGAAATGAGTGGGACCCGGAAAAAAGGAAAGAACCCTACGGCGTAAGAAAGCCGGAAGAGGATTATAGGAAACGGAGAAGGTGGAAGAGGTTTTCACAGAGAAAAAAAAAGACGATGCTGATGGAAAAGGGGAGAGAGTACTTTCCTAGCCCTCGCAAGGAAAATATTACGCGTTCTACAATTATACGCGTTATACAATAAGTACAATTACCTACCTCTTCGAATTAAATTAAGTTTAAGAACGGTCGACGAGCAAAAAAGGATTGTAGCGAAAGAGCAGCCCGCGATGAACGCAAAGTCGCGAGCCGTGCCCGCCTATGCGCGAGAGACTCGCGAATTCGCCTTCCGACTCAGTAGTCCGCACCTTAGTCGACGTTGTCATAGTCCGGCAGGGAACCAGATCACAACATAGTTGTAAACTACCGATAGAAGTTGTAAACGAACGCGAGGGGGGATTGAGAACGGAAAGGCCGGCGACGCGGGAGCTAATCGACGGCTAGATAGGGAAGAGGCAGCGGAACAGGAGGGACACCGGGGGGAGGGGAACTACCCAAGAAAGCATCGAGAGAAAGCAACGGAGAAAGGCGCTGGGGGCGCTGGGGCTGCTATCTGCGCCCGCGGTCCGTGACGAAGAGGGCGGCGCGGGGCGGTGTGCACGCGTCCCCACCCAACAGCAAGGAAGCGTCGAGAGGACGCAACGGAGAGGGAGGCGCGGGGTGGTGTGCACGTCGGCCGAGCCAACATTAGAAGGAAGCGGGAAGGAAACGCGCCAATCACCGGGAGGAGGAGAACACCAGCGCGGGAATTAATTAGCGCCACAGGAGGGGAAGGTCGCTCGAGTCGGACAAGAAAAAACCGCGGGAGGATTGGCACAAAGGAAACAAGGGAAGGATATCATCATCGGCGAAAGCAGGTCGTAGGAGAAGGGGCAGTATCGTTTGAACTTTCGCAAGGAAGAGACGACCAGCACTACCAAAAGAGAAGCTGAGAGCAAAAGGGAAAGATCGAGAAAATTCGAGAAGAGTAAGATAACAGGCAAGGAGCGAGAACATCGAAGAACGGAGGGCACGAGCGACAACCAGCAGGTGCACGAACAACCGGCAAGTTTTCAAAGGGTCCGCGCAACAACTTCGCAGCTAACGCCAGCCTGAAGGGAAGGTGGGAGCGCACACGCACACAGCGCAAGGGACCAGGCCTCCGCCACGCCGGCGGAGATTGGCGCCAAGTTTAGTTGCAACGCAAACGAAGAACAAGGGCAAGCGACGCGAGACAAGGCCGTGACCAATAAATATTTAAAGTAACAAAAGGCGTTATTATTTCTTCCTGAACCTCCCACCCCATCCCAGTGTTTAATAGAAGTCGAAAGGCAACACCGCGTCGAAACGAAGCAAGAAGGAGTGAAAAAGAGAAGAGGGAGCAGGGGTCTGATATCAGCAATGACGTCAACATTCAACAGACGCAGCACCACCTAACAAGAGCGACTGACATCACGACACCGACGCACAACCGGCGAGTGAGGCCACTGTGGACTACGACGTACAGCGAGAGGAGAGCCGCCACGGTATCAACAAGAAGCTAGCGCAACCAACGCATCAGCTGGTCTAAGGCGCGCATGCAATTCGAATTGTGCGTAAGTGGCAACGGCTCGTGCAGATTAGATTTAAGAAACTATTTATAAGCTCGTCGGCTTTCGGGTTCCGAGATAGTCATCGGCGGCCCACCCCTGATTAAGAGGTTAAGAAGGTTAACAAAACTTGTACGGCAATCCGACACATCCTCTGTATATTATAATAAGAAAAAGGTGAACAAAGCACAAAAACTAAATAAAGAACTTCATTGAACAAGATACCCCATTGACGTATCCTCCCTCGTCCTACACATCCCTCACATCCCGTCTCAGTGCGTAACAACGTCCGTGACCGACAACGACGTTATGAAGATCCTGGCGGCGCTAAACAGCTTTAGGGATCGGTCAAACGAGGTAACGATTTCGGAACTCAATATTCGAAGAGGTATGGACAATAAATTACCAAATTTGGAGGGAACCCCTCAGAGTGGGCAAGCTTTAAAAAAGCTTCACGACGTCAACGGCGGCTGGGCGGTTCACGGATCAGGATAACATCGGCAGGCTACAAACGGCTCTAAGGGGGGGGGGGCTTAGACTCTCGTGACGCATATATTCTCGCCGGGTTATAAGGCTGGGTACATAATGGGTATGCTAGAGTCTCAATACGGGAAGCTGAGGACGCTAGCGTGCGTAAGCATCGTGATCGCAGATTTAGAAACCATGCCATCGGCGCGGTCCGGGAAATTGACAATGAGGCAACTGGTGGGGAGGTTGAAATTTGGAATCATCACGATTAACAATGTAGATAAGGACTAGACGGACAAGGCGGGTAACTTTTTCGAGAGGATATTAGAGAAAATCCCCGAAACCTTGAAATGTCTGTACAGACTTTAGGCAGATCGACAGGGAAGGGCGGTAGACGACGTGGAGAGACTGAGCGACTTTCTGTGGGAGGATTCGAAACTCCTAGGGAAGTCGGAAGGGTTTAGTAAGGACGTGACGACGGGGAATAGGAAGGAGCGATCGTCGGGAGGAAGCGATAGAGCAGCGCATCGAACAGTGTACGTAGTGAAGGGACGTCGCGAGCTATCCCCGGAAAGACGAGCGACAAAGAAGAGGGGTTGCGCCTGTTATGCGGGAAGGTGCCAGTCGGTGGCGGACTGCGGGGAGTTTCTGTGTGCGACGCTGAGAGAACGCTGGAGCAGGAAAAGGTTAAGGACATAGATCTGTGCTTCCGCTGCCTGGCAGTCGGACACAGCAGGAACGAATGCAGAAGAGAGAAGTGCAGGAAAGGCCATCATCGATTACTGCATGATAGGGAAAGTATTGCGGCGAACAAGAAAAATCGTCGAGATAATAGACACGGTAGCCGAGAGAGAGAGAGAGGAGCGGGCGGGAGATGGCAGGCGTAACTAATAGGCAAGGAAACTTATCTGAAGATCGTGCCGGTGGAAGTCGTAGGAGAGGGTAGTAGGATAAGCACGTATGTACTATTGGACGAGAGGTCCACGGTCACGTTAGTAGACAGGGAATTCGCGTGCGAGGCTGGAATGGAAGGGAGGCCGTTAGAGTTGAGCGTGAAAGGGATAATAGCGGGAACAACACACGAAAAGTGCGTGAAAGTTAGATTCGCTCTAGTAAACGCAGACGGGAACACGAGCAGGGAGACATCAAAGGGACGACACGGAGCGGCGGAGGAATATCTGTACCGAATTGTTCAGGAGTGCTTCGGGACAGAGTTGAGGTGCTTGACAGGTAAGAACGAACTACCACGGGGGACTAGGTTGGCACAGTTAACGCCGTACCTAGACTCGAGGGGGTTAATGCGAGTGGATGGGAGAGTTACGCGGTTCAAGGATGAACACTTCACCAGCAACCCGATAATTCTAGACGCGTCGCATGAAATAACGAAGGGGCTACTACGGCATTATCATTAGAGGTTCTATCACGGGAGTACGGAAACGGTACTGAACAAGGTTAGGCAAAAATATCACGTTTAGGGGCGCGTAACAGCCTGAAGAGAATTTCTAACAGGTGCGTGACGTGTCGAAAAGCAAGGGGCAGGCCAAGGTAACTGATAATGGTCGCATTTCTGGAGGGCCGCACCGCGTATAGGGAGAGACCGTTTACGCATTGCGGGATTATTTCGGGTCTTTAATCGGGAAAATCGGGCGTAGGCAGGAAAAGAGGTGGGGGGTATTATTTATGTCTTACGATCAGGACGGTACATCTCGAGCTAGCAGGTGATCTCAGCTCGAGCACCGTGATCATGACGTTACAGCGGATGGCGGTGAGGTGGGGAACCCCGGCGGTCGTTTATAGCAATAACGGGACCCATTTCAGGGGGCGTCAAAGGAATTGAGCAAAAAACTGAGGGCTATGGATAGCGATAGGGTCGCAGAAGAAACACAAAAACTAAATAAAGAACTTCATTGGACAAAATACCCGATTGACGTACCATCCCTCATCCTACACATTCCTCACATCCCGTCTCAATGCGTAACAATAATCGTATGTTGAAAGTAATAAAGAATTTTAGTACAAATTACTGTATTTAGTATAAAATATTTCCTTAAATAATATATCAGTATACAGTCGAGATTATTTCTTTTATTTATTTATATTCACATTTTAATAAAGGCAAAAACTGATTTTATATGTTGTGTAAAGTATTATTATACAATTTTTTTATGATTTTGTAAATATTAAATTAATTTCATGAACTATTTATTAATTAAAAATTTCTAAGTGTTTTCTTCCCAATAAAAAATTTCTAATTAAACAAAAAATTTTATAATGTCAAAATGATTAACCCCTGCATAACCATGTTTAGATTAAATTACATATATATAGTTTGAATTTCCGAGTAATTAGTTCAATTACATTTACTTTCTAAATGAAAAGTTTTTAAAAAAGCATCTTTATTGGCAACCGTATATCAATAGGATATAATAATTTTTTAGACAAAAGAATAGGGAATTACTGAACCATTTTATTCAAGGATTTAAAAATTGAATTAGGGTCAAAATAATATCGTTGTTACATTTCAAATAAAAATTGATAAGATACGGCTAAAGAAATAACAATAAATCTGAAAGAACTTTTTATCATATAGATAATATGACTGAATAATAGTTTAATTTTTTGTTTTTAGTAATTTTAAATTTAATACAAAAACTATAGTTAAAATAATATATATTTGTAAAATGTAATTAATTGTATTATCTGTTTATATATCCCAATGAATGTATAATACAAATTTATGTTTATTATACATAACTATTACAAAAGAGTTATCAAAACTTTATTTTGTTATATTTTTTGTTTAAATATATTGTATATAACTATTGTTGTACGTGGATTTAATTATTATAAATCAATAAGATTAAAACTTATACAACCATTAAAATTAAATGTAATTGAGGTCATATTAGTTGAAAGCATCACAAATACTTTTATACTGAATTTTCAACAATGTAATTATAATAATTAAATGGTGTTAATAATTATAATAAATATGTTAATAAATAAATTATTATTATTATTAATTTGTTTTTCTTTAAATTATATTTATGAATATAATTGTATTTTAATTCTAAATAAATTTTTTCATTTAGAGAATATAGATACAAAAAAATTTTATATTTTGATTCTCAAAATAATCATAATTTTATACAGTATGTAAATTATAAATAATGTTCATAAAATTAATTATAAATTTGGATACTGGATAAGATTATTTTTCACATCATATATCTAATTAAAACATTAGATAAATTAGTAAAAAAAAATAGATCTATCAATAAAAATTAGTGATGTTAGTTTATGAATTGATTGAACTAGCTTGAGAAGGGAATAGAGAATCATAACTCGGTGGTAAATCTTTATCATGCACAGATAATGGAATAGCTATTTCCAGCATAGAAGATGTAGGTATATATGGTACATAAGGTTCATTGGAATCATTTTGTCTTCCAAGCTCTGTTTGTAATCCAGAAATATTATGATTAATTATGTTTGATGGTCCTGCACAATCAGGTGACCAACAAAGCTTTTTCTGTTTTCGGCAAATCCAAATGCATAAAATAAAGATGATAAAAGACAAGAACATAGTTGTCACAGCACTGACAGTTACTTTAGTTCCAGTTCCATCACTAACTATCTGATTTATAATACTAGAACAATTACTTTCATCAAAGCATATGGAACTAGCACAATTATTAAAACCATCACAAATAAATTTATTATTAATACACACTGAAGATGAACTTGATAATAAATGTGAACAATCTGAAAATAAAAAATATATATAAAATTGAATTTTAATTTATTTTTTGCTATAAAAAAATATTACAAACCTCTATTTTGTTTATAGGGAGTGTATATTACTATTAAATCGAGTGACTGTCCTGAAAGTAATGGCTCCCGAGAAATATATATTTCAGTTGTTATTTTTCCTTGTTCACTATATTCTTCAAATTTTGTTGTTGGATATTCTATTATTTTATGATAATCTATATTTTGCATTTCATATTCCGAAAATTTATTACTTGGTATAAAATGCTTATGACCATTATAATTCTGTAACTTACCACAATATTTTTCAGATTCATTACCATTTTCTTTTGTAAACTAAAATATAAATTACTAAGGATAAAAATTTGTATATATAATTATTTAAAAAATAATCTTGTTTTATAATTCATAATGTAAAAAAAAAATAAGACAAATTATTGATATGAAGCAAAGATACTAAAATAATAATTACTCTGACATAATCCAAACATTCTGATCCATTGCCTCTAAGTGACATTCTCTGTATAACTGCAAATAGTCTTTCTCCTTTATTTGTTTTAACTTTAAACTTACAATGTTTGTTATACATAACTTTCCAACTATCAAATACATGAGAAGGTTTAATCATAATAGCAGAATCTTTATTTTTTCTTAAAATTTCAACAGTTTCAATTTTTTCATTTAAGGGATTACAAATTGCAGTATTATCCAAGCCGACTACATATATAACAAAACATATGTATGTAATTTTTAAATATTTCATAGAAAAAAAAAATGGATCGAAATGTTGTTTAATAGTAATTAAATTAATTTTCTTACTTTCAATATATAATTTTGAGGAGTCTAATTCTGCAATAGTATCTACGAAAAAAACAAAGAGAAAATAAATGAATTTTACTGTTAAATTTTCCGCCATTTTGTATCAACTGTCACAATTAATGCACAAAAGTTAAACAGTCATGTCTAGAACCTATTTTTGTACATATAATAAACGTAATAACTAATAAAAGTTCAAAAAAAAAGTAGTAGGTATAACTATTCAACTGGAATATATTTAAATATAAATTTTTTTAGTTCAATGTGCAATTTTTATTGATCGACATTTCAGAATAACCGATCTTTCTAAAGTCCAGTAAAAATGCATTATCTATTAACAACCATATATGCATTTATTAGCTGTTAACATTTAATGTAGATTTTGGTATACATTTTAACTTTATTGTAACACAGACAAAAAACTGTTAATTTTTTATAATCGCTATTTAAAAACATTTTCATATTAAAACCTAAATAATGTATATACTGCCACCTGTAGGTATAACTAAAAAACTATATTTTCATTTCTATTTGATTTTCTATTATTTTATTTATATTACACCGTGAATACATATTAGTATTAAACAAAAATTATTTACTGAGTATGGTTTTACTTTCAAATTATTGTTAGATATTAACAGCGTTTTATTTTGTATATAAAATAACAAATGCAAATGAAAGTATGCGCTTAAATAATTTATTACTTCAATTTTTAGACATACAACAAAATAACAATTTACAAATTTATGCACTAATTTTAATAATTTTTCCGGGTTGAATTGAAAAAGAGTAAGTATCTGTTATATTTTTTTAATTTAACTTAATGTTATTAATATATGTTTTTGAGAATTGATCTTCCAAATTAGAGAATCTGTGCATTTTTTATAAAAATTTTGTAAAACTTATTAAAAAAATATATTACTTTTTAATTTTATTTAAAAATGTTCATATTCTATTATTTTTATTCTAAAAATATTTATCAATTCTATTTTAAAAAATTGGTATTATATTTATTCAAATATTTTCTCAATTTTGTATTATATACATTTATTCTAATAATAATTTTATATCAATTAATATATGTATATATATTTTATTTTAATTTTTGGCTTAAAATATTTTACATTTTCATTTACTTAATAATGTAATTAATTCTGGCCTATTTTAGCATTATTCACTCGCGTATCTTATTCTACTGGTGAACTCTGATAAAAAAATCAATTAAGAAGAGGAAATTGCAACTCGCACAAAATTGTATTGAAATTAAAATTTATTAATTAGTTGCTGCGAAGCGTTAAACAACCGTCTTTCGCGAGGTGGAAAAAAGCGTTTCAACGCATGCAATTAACATAATTTATGATTATTTTAAGTAAAAAATTATTTTACAATATTATTAAAATATTAATTGATAAAAGGAGAGCTCTTATTACTACCTGATTCTGTAAGCCGGAGTTCTTAATTTCGTACCGTCACATCGATACGCCACGGATTTTACATATTTTAGAATGTACGGGAATACCGAATCTTTTGTGAATGCGAACACCTGGCTATCGAGAACATTTCTTAGACTTAACAGGGTCATAAGAATCTCACTTTACAGCTGGCTCGGCCGCTGAGAAATGTTACACAACTCGCAGGGAAGGACGAATGCTTTTCCCAGGGCTTTCTACGAGAGATCCTTCAAACGTATACAACCTAAGAATTGAATATGCCATTATTATTTTTTAAGAGTTGATCAACTCTTTTTCGTACATTCGTGTATATTTTTCTGATACTAAAATCAACGGATACAATATAATGAACGATCTTTCTCAAATACCTTAATTATGCCCTATGCAAAGAACAAGACTATTGCGCTCAAGCTCGAGAAATCTTTATTCAAGCCTAACTTATAATTTAACATTTTTTTCCTTCATTGAAATCCGCAAACCCTATATTTATGTTGGTATAACTCTGCTCGCTTGCAGAAGTACCCAACATATACTTTCATTCTTTTACTTTTCGATTCCATACCAGTCATCGTCTCATAATATGCAATATAATATAATTTAATTATAAGATAAAAATATTTTTCCTTATATTAATTAATTTACTGTTTTTATGATATCGGATATTCATGTAATATTATGTATATTGTATAATATTAAATTATAGAAATTAATTGCAGCGTTAAAAATTTTTTTAATATGAAATTTTTTCAACTCGATTTTGGTGAAGTGGAAATAGGAGCTACAAAAACCGAATCAATTAGAATAATTAATCAAAGTAATGTAAGTAATATAATCAGTTTATAACTGGAATCTGTCTATTAAATTAATACCTTGAATACCTTAAATACCTTGAACCACTTTTGAATTAGCATTAATTATTTCATATTAATTAATTTCATTTATAATAATTTATTTTGCTAATGAGATTTTGCATATTAAGAATACAAAAATAAAAATTGAAAAATAGAGTAAGAGCTTGGATCTGATTTTCATTAAGTTTCAGCATTGCATTGAAAATTAATTAAATTATAGATTAAATATATGTACAGTTCAAATAAACATTAAATAAAAAAAAATTTTATACATTAAATAAAATAAAAATAAAATTAGATCGTGAAATTTAATATAATATGTATATGTATATTAATTCATTTATATGTATTCATATTTTAAATAAATTACTAAAAACTAAACTGTAAAATAAATATTATTTTTTGTTATTATATAAGGAAAATCAATCATATATTATTCAAAGGGATTCAATAAGTAACCCATTAGATTACGTATTCCACACTCCACAATGTACTTGGACATTATCCCCTCATGAATCCTACGTTTGCAATATCAGTTATAGACCAATTTTACCGAATCGAAAATATATTGATTACTTTTATGTGACAGATACATATCAATGCTGTTGTAAAATTGTGGCTGAAGGTTATTGTATAGGTATTTCGAAATTTTATAAAATATTAAAATAATTTAAAATAAAAAATGAAAAAATAAATTAAAATTATTTCTATGTATTATATTTTTAAATATAATAATATAAATAATAAATAAAATATAAATTTTAATTTTGTCATTTAATAACAGGTCCGAAAATAACAAGTTCTAAAACCCGAATAATAATGATTTGTGAAAATAAATTTTGCAAAACTTTAGAAACTGTTAAATTGATAAATCACTCAAATATTTCTGCTAAATTTATGTTCGATATAGATATTAAACAAGGCCCGTTTAAAGTTAATGAAATTAGTGGAATAATAAAAGCATCATCAATTAAGTACATTACTATTTCATTCCAACCTATGGACATTGGAATATATAAATATCACTTACCTTGTCTTATTTTAAATCAGGTATTTTATAATTAATTAAAATCATAACAATAATATTTGTAGATTAGACATAATATTCAAGTTAAGAATTTTTTATTTAAATATATTGAGTTAATTAATATATATATTAACATTAAATTGATATTTCTACATTTCTACTTACAAAGAGTGCCGACAATTTTATTGAATTTGCATTTTATATGAACCGACGTGGGTGGGTATAACGGTGAGAATGTCGGAGATAGCAGAGGAAAGAGATAATAATCTGATAGGGGGTCGAAGAAAAAATTTTAACGGGGCTTAGCGGTACTCTCGAAAGCGAATCCGTACCCTAACAGGCGAAATCTTTTATCCTGGCGATGAGTGATTTTTTTTTTATCTCGAAGACTGGACAGGCGAGTTTCATGGTAGGAAATCTGCGTCTTACATAAAATCGTTCGCCCTTAACGTCTCTGTGTCTTTATCCAAATTCCGGGAGAAATATGGCTACCGACAGGAACAGTACAGCTTACGCCCTAATGGGAAGAGGTCCTGACATTTGAAGAGCAGGCGCTAGTCCTTGATCATACAGACGATAACGTTAGGTTCGGTGATACTCTAACTTTTCGTTGTAAAGTAACTAAAAAGAGAGATCTAACGGGACCGTGTCTGAAGTATAATGGGGAAGAAAATAAGTATAATAGGTTGCGAGATGCTGTATGCAATGCATAAGATGGAATGCTTTATAAATGAACAAAAGGTACAGTCGATGCAGTTGAGTATTAGCGAGAATATCGGCTACGAAGTCTTCCCGTTATAATTGAGGATCGCGTATTAATTATATTGAAAATGAAAAACGAATTGCCAAATATTTTTTAATTATTTAAAACATTAATAACACTATTTGTATTTATTTCAGAATCCAATTATATTAGAATTATTTGGCTTGTGTCATGATTCAGATAAAAAATATATTGAAGCTTTTTATACAAAAATTGAAAATCTCGATGAATTTGATATCACAAAGAATTTTCAGAATTATATGAGTGATTTCACAGCTGTTGTAAAAAAAAATCCACCAACAATTTCATTATCCTTAAACTTTATAGATTTCGGACAAGTTAACATTGGTTTAGAACATTTAAGAAAAAGAAGTCCTCAAACTGTGTGTATAAGTAATCAAAATAAATTCGATATAATGATTTTATGGGAAAAAGGTATACATTTAATTGTAATTTATAAAAATAAATTATGAATGTATGAATATAAAATAATGATTTAAATATTTTCAATAAATAATTTCAATTTTATTGAAATTATTTTATATATTTAATTTTTTTTATTAATAGATTCGTCGAATATATTTAGTATTAGACCTCAGAAAACAAAAGTATGGAGTAATCAATCGATCATTTTCGAAGTTCGATTTGATCCATTAGCATCGCAAACCGCCTATTCAACAGATTTAATAGCACGTAGTTTTATTGTACCTTGTTCTATAGGAAAAAATGAAACATCCAATCATTTACTTATGAGTGTTATTCCGGAAATCTTTACAATTCGTCTCATTGGTATATACTTATATATAATATAAAATGTATAAGATTTAATTATATTTAATTATATATAAATATAGATACAGATAAATATTATATGTATAAGTTTTGTATTAATCAACTATAAATTTTAGGTCATACTTTCAATGATAATTCATATAAATGTTCTGCTTATTGTGAAATTCCGGAAACAATAATAATGCCTGCTTGTATTCCTAATATACCTGTATATACAACATTTATCATAAAAAATTTTAGACAATCCTTTATGTTTTGTTTTGTTCCTCCTACTACTAGTCATTATATTGTTAAGCCGATGGCTGGTTTTATTAAACAGTAAGATATAAATTAAACATTTACAAACATCAAAATTTTTTTTTTCATTTAATGATTATTATTGTTTGAAATATTTAATATAAGACTATTTAATTCTAATTTTATTGACTATTATTTTAATAATTGATATTAATTTTTATGTTTACAATAAAATACTAGTATATTATAAACCATTTAATTTTAAATTGGATAATTTTTTTTTTTGTAAAAAAATAAAAGATTGAAAAGAATAAAAAATTTAAAATTATCATTTAAAACATTTAAATGTTTTGAACTATAAAATTAAATATACATAAGTTTTTCGAATAAATTTCTAATTAAAATATTCATTACTAATACAATATAATATTAAAAATTATAAATTATAATGCGTTTAATAAATCTCATTAAATGTTTCTTTAATAATTTCAAAAAATTATTTTTTTATATAATATAATAAATTATTGAATTAAAATTGTTATACATATATTGAAATTTTATAATTCATTTCGCAGTGAAGATGAATTCCAATTGATTGTTGTGCAGCTTTTTCCTGAAGCTGAAGGAGATAAAGCATACATTGAACGTTGGGCATTAAGACTAAATGGAAACATGAAGAATGAAATTTATATTGATTTTTATGGTTACGCTGAGGAACCGAGATTTTTTATCGGTGACGATTGTATTGTTCTTTTTAATCCAGTACATGTTGATTGTCACAAAACCGAAGCAGTGTACATACGCAATCCAACAAGACATCTAATAAAGTAAAATTATATATTCACAAATAAGTAAAAGATAAATGAATTGAAATTTATAAATTAGTAATGATCAAAATATAATTGGTTTAAAAAAAGGTTTAGTTACATTACGACTTTAATTTACATATTCAACATGATTGTTTTATTTCGATGTGCACATAAATTATTAGCAAGATACACTCGTAAATAGCGACTAACGTAATTTTTCATTATTTAAAATAAAAATGAAATAGATTAAAAAGAGAAAAATTTAATCTAAATTTTTTGTTATTTAATGAAAATACTTACGTAATTAATATTTAATTTGTGGAGAGTAACAGCTTTTAACACATTATATACAAATATTAAACATCATTATAATATTGAATAGAAATTTTTTGTATTACAGACCTTTTATTTTGAATCATTTGAACACTTTTTTTAAATTTGCAATTTAAATAATGAATATATTAAACTAAATTCAGAGCAACTCAATATATATTTGAATATAAATATATTATTTCGTGTATATTTATTAGTTTTTATTACATTTTAAAACTTCTATGAAAATGCTTATATACGGTACGTCTGATTATAATAATAATAGAATCAAAAAATATTACAAACAAATTTTATGGCTATATATATCATGCTCTTGTCTTATATTCATCTACATTTTTTATTTGATCTTGTAATTTTTTATAGTATAAATTCATGAAATATTAAACTACTTTTATATAGAAGGTCTACATTTCTTGCTAAACTTGATTTTAATTTAAGAATTTAAAAATTATTTGCGTTAACATAAATATACTTTTAACATCATTAGGAATATAATTACATCGACAAACATCATCAATAAATTTTCAAGTATTAACATGATAAAAATACAAAAATTTTCAAATATTAACAATTGTTTTTTACGTATTAAAGACAAATAATTACATATAAAAATCTTCCGTAGAAATCCAGTACATACTAAACTGTTATCGATTACATGGAAACAAATATTTTTCATCGAATGCACATTGAATTATTCACTTGATAATTTATTTAAAAATTGACAAGGTGGTAATAATTTTAATATTGTTAATAGTTTTAAAGACAAAGTTCGGTTCATTTCCATTAAAAAAATCTGTTTTAATGAATATAAAATGTCTTTTTCTTCTATTTTTTTATTTTTTTTACACAGAATTCAATTTCAGTATACTCTTCTAGAAAAATCCATTTCAATTCTTTAAATTAAATAGCTTCTAAATAATGTACATTGAAGGATTTGCATCTAACTTCGACTATTAATATGAAATAATACATAGTTCCATTATAAAATTTTAAGTAAATTGATTTATAATTATTTTTAATATTCATAAAATTACATAAATATAATTTTTACTTATTTTAAATAAGAGCAAAATATTTAAATATATAAAAAATTTAAATTCAATGAATTTAAATAAGAAATTCCATTCAATACATATATTTTTATTTTAATAATGCAATATTCATCAAATATTAGTCTTTTATAACATTTAATAAGAATCACATAAAATTAAATTAATAAATATTACCAATATACATTAAGTATAATAAATTTACATTAATTTTTAATATTTTTAGGTTTGAATATTTACTATACGATTTCGAAAAAGAATTGCAAATCCAACAAATGCACGGACTTTTAAATCCTAATGAAACAGTTTTCCATGACTTTACTTTTAAGCCTAATCAATTAAAGCATTACAGTTTCGATATTTGTTGCCGCTTGAATACTGAAATTAGCAATAATAATTCTCTTATCCAGATTGAAGTTTCTGGAAAAAGCATGGAAGGCTCTCTTATAGTAAATAATATCATAAAACATATACTTAAAAAAATTAATTTTTATTAAGTTTTCGTTAATGTATATTAATAAACATAAAAATTGTGCATTAAACACACGTATTCTAAAAATTAAAATTTATTTAAAAAAAAAATAAGTTAAAAAGTTTTAAAACGAGAATCTTATAAAATTTTACAAAAATTTTCGGTGAAAAAAATGAATTATCACCTAAATCCAGAATTTTAATTGTAAAAAATAAACTTTAAAATTATTTATTTATGTATCTATTAATAGATCAATATATAAATAATAATAAATTATATGTCTATAAATATCCAAAAAAGTTTTAAAATGACCTTGTCACCGTACTGTAAATACTGTATTTACGTACTGTAAATCTACATCTTTTTCTCTAATGCCCCTTTGTACTTTTGGCATTATTATATAATTTTTGTCACTTTCTCGTTCGCACCAGCCTATACCATACTATCACTATGCTACGGAACGGGAGAATTTCTAGTGTACTCGTACGGTTGTGATACTATACTATCCTTTCCATACTAAAAATATTTCGTAGAGTCATAGACGATGAGAATGAAATAAACTTTGCGATGAGAAGAAAAAGAATTTATTATAATTTCATATTGCGTTTTATAAAACAATCTTTTAGAGTATTATATAATTATTTTTTTAATATGAAGTAAATTTTCCTTCATTATTATTATTCTAATTGCTTAAAAATTTATATTTAAAATTATGTATGTATTTTGTAAATCTTTGTCAATTAATAATTTAACGCCAGTAATAGGTAGTAAAAAATTAAGAGGCTATTTTTTATTGCATTTTTCCGAACTGGCTTTCGTTGGTTATTTTTTAAAATAAAATTAATTATAATTTCGTAGATTACATTTAGTTATTAGTAAATTAATTTTTCTTTTATTTTAAAAGGCAATTCCAGAACAGCTGAGTTTAGGTGAAGTAGAGTATTATGAATCTTACGAAATTGAATTCAAAGTGTTTAACTTTAGTTCGGTAACGATACATTTTTTATTGATTTGGGACTTCAAAAATTTGGTCGAAATGTTTCAAAAGTCAATAAACGATCTAAAAATTTCTCCTGAAAAGGGAACAATCTCTCCAGGAAAAGGAAAAAAATTCCTTGTCACTTTAATTCCTAAGCAATCGGGATTTTATGATATAATAATAAGGTATCTAACTAAAACAAATTACTTAGATAACAGTTCAATATCTGTAACGGAACCTAAACCCCTTTGTAATCTAACTTATACATGTCACTTACCTACGTTACAGGTATGTATAATTTTTAATTTACAATCAATAGTTATTTGATATACATTACAGTACTATAAATAATTTTTAAATTAATTTTAGATAAAAGACTTATTATATCAAGCTGAAACAGATAAAGGAGTTAGTAAGAATTTTCTTTGGAAATCGTTATCAATTGATAAGTAGGTTAAACTTTATATTTTACTTATAAATGAATATCTTTTATGATATCGAATAATAATAAAATTTAATAATTTTTTATTGATAAATAAAAATTTGTAATTTATTGTTTAATATTATAATCTATAATTTAATAATTATCCTATAAACTCTATTTATAACATTTTAATTATTAATGAAAAATAAAAATTCAAATAAAAAATTAAATCTATATCCATATTAGTCTAATTTTAGACTAATGGAAAATTTAATTATTATTCTAACATAGCATAATTTTTAATTTTGATTAGTTTGAATATAGCATTACAAAATGTACTACCATTACAAGAAATTACAATTGACATGGTTGTCCCAATAGTTACTTTGAAGGAAAATGAAAAATTTATTATTAAGCTTTTATTGGCAAATCAAAATCCAATTAAAGCTACTTGGTATTTTCAGCAGAAGAAGACCTGTTTGTGTAATAATCAAATCATGAAAAATAAATATACAGTTAAACAAAACTCCGATAAACATTGTTTTTACTGTATTCATGATCAATCATGTACAATTGATCCTAAACAAATAATTTTAATGGTATAATATCTTATAAAAATTATAATATAATTTAATATATTTAGAATATACTTATTATTATAGAAAAATGAAACCAAAATTCTTACAATAATATTAAAAAATAAAACCATAAAATCTGATGGCGTATTATGGGACTTGAATATTGGAAAAGAAAGGCATATTACTTTAAATATAAGGTTCGGGACATCTATAATTTTGTCTGATCCATATTTAAAATTTTATAATATTTATATTGGAAAATTTACTTATATGCATTATAAGGTTAATATTTAATTTTAAGTTTTCAAATATTTATTTGTTTTTATAAATCATTATTTTAAAAGTAATAAATAAAATAATATATTTTTAGGCAATTTGGCTAAGTAATAATACTAAGTACGAAAGCTTATATGTGATCGAAATGAAAAATATAATTCTTTTTAATAAAAAAAATAAGGGTGTAGTATTTACATGCTTAAATCCTCAAGGTCATATCCCTGGATATTCTCGCAAACCTATTCTTTTTGGATTTCGTCCTAATAAATTTGGAAAATTCGAAGTTAGTTAATTATAATAATTGTAATTTATGACTTTATTATGCATTAATTATAAAACTATTCATATGAACATCGAACCAATAATGCAAATAATCCAACTTTATAACTTCCGTAATATATGATTTTTTTTCAATATAATTTATTCTTTATTCACTCTTCTCTCATATCTATCTTTTTTTACTTTAAAAATTTCTAATATAGTTAAATTATATAAAACAACTATAACATATATATAAATATTTATGCATAATATAAATATTTTATTTATATTTTTTCGTTTACACAATGAGGAATGAATTATTAAAAGAAATATTTTAAGAAATATAAGTTTGCTGATTCCATAAGTAATTAGAAGATGAAATAATAAAGTTACAGTTTTATGTTTTTGATTATCTTTATTGGCTTTGTACTTAATATCATATTTTCTTTAATGAACTTGTAGGTAGACTATCGATGTTTTCTTTTATTCGAATTTTTTTATTGTCTACCTCAGCAATAAATGTTACCTCCCACGTATCCACGTTGAGGTGAGGGCTCATTGTTGGCGTTGTACGTTTATTTAAAGTGTTGGTAAGAATTTAAGGTATTCAATCGTAATTAACCCTTATCGAAAACGACGGTAAGAATTTGTGAATTTCGATCGTCTATATGACGCAATCACGTAGGGTAATTTTTATTCATTTACTATGGGGTTTATCGAGAAAATACTAACTCCAAAATCTTCCATTATATTTGAAAGAGACTGTGTAATAGTATAATATATTTTGTATCAAATTAAAATGATAATTATCTCTATATATATATATATATATTTAAATAACTTTAAATAAACTAAGAATATTTTTATTTTTAATAGATAACGATTACAGTTAAAGTAGGTGACATAGAATCAACTCTTACAGTAGAAGCAGAATCTACTTCAACTCATAAACAAATTGATACTTGTGAAACATGTCCATATTCTGATACGTTTAGCAGTCCAGATATCATTATCTATTTTAATAAACATTATGTTATATTACCTCCTTTGCCAACTCATGGAAAATTAGTTAAAATATTTATGGTTCATAATCATCACCAACAAAATACATTTGGCTTTAAATGGAGAAGGTAGAGTAAAAACATTGTGTGTATATTATTTATCATAAAGATTAATTTAATATAATAATAAAATAATGGTAATTATATTATTATGTGAAGATAATGCTTTCTTTGCCTGTATAATTAAAATGAACTAATATTTAAACGAGAATTCTACTTTTAATAAAAAAGAGAAATAGATTTTAAAACAAAATGTGTTACTCAACGTGAGGATCGCGTAGGATTTGTAGGATGAGGGAGTGGTTACTCTCGGATAGTAGCCCAATGAGTCCTTTATTGCGTTCGTTGATGACACGTTTTATTTACAATAACTATCAAGCCCTGACACAGGGGACGAGATAAGTGTAGGATAAGGGAGGAAATTCTCGTCATTGCCGACCAATTAATTAATTTATTTTTATTCAGATTAATACACAATCATGTCGGTTCACTTACAGTTATTAACTTATGCGCCGATAAGTCAGGGATGACCCGTCGGTAACTCTTACGGGGTTCGAAATGTCGGCGAGCTTGCATTAATTCTGCGCCCATTGTCCCGCGAGCCGTCTTCGTCTTCACTTTCGCTTGGTTCTACAGCTCGAACATGTCGACGATAAGTTTCGTCGACCAAGCGCGGTAATTCAGCTCGAATCTCCCGCACTTTCCTCGGACGATGCGCGTAGTGAACGATTCGAAATTCAAATTTCGCGCGGTTCAAGAGGTGTCCCTACGCGTGCGCGCTTTCCGCTGTTCGGTACGAATGGCGCGCGCCTCTTGGCTTAGATGGCGCGCCTCGCGCCTCAGCTGCCGCTCGCCGCTGCAGCCCCACTCATCTCGCTGCTAGTCGTCGTCCTCGGTATCGCCGCGTCAGCTGCGGCGCATGCGTCGTTGCTGCTGCGGCGTCCGCTCCTGTTGGTTGCGGCGTTACGCTAGCTGAGCGATGACGTCGATGATAACGTCAGGCTTCGCCAAGATGGCGGTATACGCGTTTTCAGATAGCGTCGCTAGAACGACCCCCCCCTCCTGCCGCCCTGCGCCCCCGTACCTTTCGATGCGGCGTTGCCTCGAGCTTCCTCGCGCTTACTCGCGATTGCACCTTGCCCCAGATTCCCTGCTGAATACGGCAACGTCGTCCGAGGTGCGGGCTGCCTGGTCGAGACACTTTCTCGACGTCACTCGGGTCTCAATCGCGCGTAAGTGGGCTCGACTCCCGGTCTTGCATTGGATACTCGCTCTTCCACAGTTCGCTTTTTCGTACTCGCCGACTTTCGCACGTTTACTCTATATTCGGAGAGGCATCTGATTATAACAAAATGCGATATGTATGCGTACTATCTTTTCCTTGCGAGGGCCCGGAAAATACTACTCGCCCCCTGCCATCGGCGTCGTCGCCCTCCCCGGGAAAAAACTGCTTCACTTTCTCCCTTTCCTCCAATGCTCTGTCGAGTTTTCCTTCAGGAGCGGGGGAAGCTTGCTTCTTCCTCTACCTACCCCCTCTCCCGGGGCCTACTGGCTTCCTGCTTTAACCTGCTCCCCTCTCCCATGACCTACTGGCTTCCTGCTTTATCCTACTCTCTCCCCCCGATGCTTGGCGTGCTTTGCTTTCACTGTCTCCACGCATTCGGTGCTCCTTGGTTGAGTTAGGAAGTGTGCTCCCACTCCGTGCCGCCCCTCCTACCGGAGGGACCGGGAATTCGGGCAGCATCCACTCCTTCTCTCACCCCGCTGCTCCTTGGTTGGAACGGGAAATGTGCTCCGACCCCGTGCCGCCCCTCTTGCCGGAGGGACCGGGAATTCGGGAGTGTCCTCTCCTTCCCTCCCCCCGCTGCTCCTGCTTTTCCTCCTTCAATATGGCGCGAGACCAACTCCTACGTTGCTCGCCAGCACCGTTCGACACACCCCCTCCCCGCATTCAGTAACAAAATGATTTAATTTAAATCTAATGAGTATTGTCTTTATTCAAATTACTTAAACCAAATTAAAATTTCAATATAATTTATAATACATATTTTGTATTGATTATTAAGCTATTCTCATATAGAATATATATTTATTTATTCAAATTTTACACGTATAAAAAAAAATGATTACTGTAATAAATTCTTTGATTGAACTGTGAATCGTTATTATCTGTAAACATATTTGTAGGCGATAAAAAAGTAGGAGTCCTATTTAACATGTTTAGAAAGCCTATGTAATATGCTTTAAAATATATGATATAAAGATGCGGTAAATGAATGCGTGGAGAAAGGATCGGTGCAGTACGGTCTCAATACAAAAAAAGAGAGTAAAGAGAGCATATCAGGTAGCACACATAAATGACATTTTATTTACATTTATAGTTTGTATATAACATATGGAGAGCGTGATATATGGTGTAGTGGCATAATAGGGATGCCGGTTGCAGTGTTATGGCGGCGGTGACATTGTTGGGAGCAAAGGAGGAGTGGCACAATGATGTGGTGGCAACCGCGTTGACGTACATTGACGTTAGCAGACGACTTACAGCAGTGGTGGAGTCGGTACTTATCATGACGACGTCAGGAGATAGCAGGCCGAACCAGCTGATACAGTCAAGACGACAAAGGCGATGTTGGTTTTTGATGTGGGTATCGGGGTAGTGCCGTAGTCATGACTACGTATGTGCCGATTTCCGGGCAATACGACAATTCAAGACGACAAGCCCCGGGAAAAAATCCACTTTGTGCCAATAGAATTCCACTAACATTGGCATTTGGATCCCGAGCGGCGGTCATGCGATCGAGAGAAGCTTCCAAGCTCCCTTCGACTTCTGAGATGTCAATGCATAGATACGTTTATCGTTCCCTCATATAGCTCATGTGTGCATCTTAGTCTACAGGGATAGAATAACATTGCACCTGTCACCTTTTCTGAAGTCGATAATACTTTTCCTTTGATGCTAGTAAAAAAGATCTAGGGCTTGATTCTTGTAAAAATCCCATAGTTACACGTGAAGCAAAATATAGCATACATTGAAGGGCCTTTTCTATACTTAGTCGAGTTTTCTGTCACTAAAATTGCTGCACTATAATTACGAATTTTGTTTAAAAATATTACTTCTTTCTCTTTATTCTGTACAATAATTTTAAACATATATTACTCCATGTATCATTAACATTAGTATTTTAAGATTAAGGCTATACTTTTCAATTAATCTATTTATAATATATATATACAAAATATAATTGCTTATTCTTCAAATACGATTTGCAAATAATTATGAAATAAATTTTATAGTTATATAATACCAGGATTCTGCGAAATTAATATAGAACCAGCAAGTGGTTTAATACAACCACAAAGTTTAATTACATTTTTTATTAAAATAACGATTGGCTTTTATGAATTTTCATTGGATATTGATTTATTTTGTCATTTTTTGGATGTCAGTGAAAGACGTCTCATAGAAAAAGAAAGATCTTATACTGAAAGTATTGTAAAACAAAAGAAACATGAATTTACCTTTAATGAAGCAGAATTAACTTATATGGTGAATACATATGTGTTTAAAAAAAAAACTTATTATTAAGAATTATTACAAACTTTTAATATAATTTTATATTAAAATATTTAAAAATAGAATATAACTACTGCGGAAAAAACTAAAATACCAACACAATTTTGTAAAATTCTTACATTAAAAATAAATTCGTATCATTCGACAACCACTGATGAAATAACAAATTTAAATCAGCAATTTCAAAATATACCAATAGAAGAAATTATAAAAAACAAAAAAATATGTGAAAATATTTCTTTAGATATAATTAATATGTTATCTCAGATTTTTGAGTGCATAATCTGGTAAATCTCATTTTAGATACAATATATTTAGATAATTTAGATAAATAATATATTATTTAAAAGATGCAATTATTTAAAAAAATTTACTTTAAATGATTGCAGAATTTTTAATTTTTTACAATTTGTTATATATACTTTGGAACAATAGTAAATTAATCTTTAATTTAATTACATTGTAATGATTATAAAAATAATTATATTCTTAACTTGTACTTTATTCAATTTATAGAATCGTATGAACACATGAAATCAAATAGTACAGTATAATAATAAGAAAATATAAATTGCAAAAATAAATCTTACTTAATAAATTATTTTTTAGAATTATTACATAACATATAACATTATTATTTGTATAATTACTATTAATAACAATTATATTTTATAACATCAAATTATATTTTATTAAAATATTTCATCTTCTATATTAAATATTTAGTAATTATTATTTTGAGTGAAAAATAATGTTCGTTTTAATAGGGATATTATTAACAGTACAAGTTTTAACTATATTTTAAAAAAAAATGTGAACACGTATAATCTAAAATATTCTCAGTTACCAGTACGTACCTTAGAAAAAAAACAAGAGATAAAAAGAAGCAATATAATACTACCAAAACAATATCTTGAAGACATATTACACACAGTAAATACATAATTTTTTACTTTTGTATAATACACGTATATATCTATATAACCAAATAATATTTTATGCGATAGATGATTTGTATGATTGTTCATGAGGAATTCAATCTCGAAATCGCTCATTTCTCACATCCTCCCGATATTAGACAAATATCATATGAGAAAATATATACGGAAACTCATGATAAATTAATTTGTTATGATTAAGAAAATAAATATTATTATTTTAATTAAGGCAATCAATTTAAGGAAAAATAAATGTTGTGTTCGATAAAAAATAAGTTAATATATAATTACAATTATTCACATTCTTGATTTATATTCATATTTATTAAGTTCTATTTAATATTTACATTAATTATATTTATATTCATTTGTGTTTTATAGTAATATTTTATAAAATTTATAGTAATAAGTTTTATTTAAACGGCAAACAAGTACATAATTATTATTCAAGTACATAATAATCATTTCTTAATCTGCATCCAAATTTCAGATGTCAATTGAAGATCTGCCACCGTGCTATCAATTCATGAACTGAAATCTAATTTTTCATCAACATTTTTTTATTACTGCCCTTAAAATTAACTATATAAAACACGACTGTGAAAGTATAAAGAAGTTAAATAAATAAATTAAAATTAAATAATTGTGTTTTAAATTTTTATAACAAACTTTTTTTAGTTATCTATAAGAAATTAATCTGGATCCGGTTTTTCCAGCACGTATAACTACTCACAAACGAAAAATATATTTCCTAATAACGACGAAATTGAACAATAATTAAATTTAATAGTAACCTCACTAATTTCTTTATTATTTGAAATGCTTCTATAAACATTTGAAAGATTTATACATTTTTACATAAAAGATATCTATTGGATTATACACTTATAATTGACCATTCATTATAAAAATATTATTTAATATATTTTCATTACTAAGCGACTTGTAAAATTATTAAAAAAAATTTTATAACAAACAATATAATATAATGATTAATATACATTTACAATTTACAACAAGAAAAAATAAAAATTCAAATAATTCGAATATTGAATTTTTTTACGCATGCTTGAGTATGCTTTTGATTTGTAATTTCTGATGATTTTTATTCTGGTTTTAATTCTATTTTTCTAGTTCAGTTATTCCAATTAATTCATTTAATATTAATTTTTATATTTACAATCGTGGGGTCCTTATTATTAACACACATTTAATTTAAATTACGTAATGGTAATGTAAATCAGCATATTTTTATTTCTGAATAATATATTTTATAAATTCTACGTCTAACCTCTATTTACTTTTATTTCTATACAATTAAAAGTAATGATTTTATAATATAAACTTTAGACTTCATCTCGTGAGCGAAAAGGTACATTTAAAGTTGAATATCTTAAAAGAATTGAGAACGAAGTTCAAAAAAAATGGCAGATTGATAATATATTTGAAATAGATGCTCCACAAATACCAAAAAAAAATAACAATGAAAAATTTTTAGCTACTTTCCCCTTTCCCTATATGAATGGTAGGCTTCATTTAGGTCATGCGTTTTCTTTATCTAAATGTGAGGTATGATATTTATTATTAATAAGCTTGAAAAAAAATGTAAATGACTTCCATTTATCAATTTCTATTAGTTTGCAGCAAGATATAATCGATTATTAGGAAAAAATATTCTGTTTCCATTTGGATTTCATTGTACAGGTATGCCAATCAAGTCTTGTGCTGATAAATTAAATCATGAAATGAAAATTTATGGATATCCACCAAAGTATCCTACTTTTGAAGATGAGAAGGTAGAAGAAATGAATGATTTAATTATTGTAGATAAAAGTAAAGGAAAAAAGGTATATTTTTGCAAATTTTAATTATGAATATGGTTTTAATAATAAAAATATATAAATATATAATGTACTGTTACATGCGGTGATCTTGTAGCATAGGATTATCCATGTGCACTAAACTATACATGGTGAGCTAGCTATGAACTTTTAACCTAGCTTATTACCCACGGACCAGCATTTTAATTGGAAATATATTTATTAAGCTGGTCTAGAATCGATAGCTTAGGAAAATAATGCCTAGAAAACAAATAGATTAATGAAGTTTATTTGTTAAATCTCACATGGCAGATGTAAACAAGTTAACAAAATACATTAGCGTGATCTATTTGTAACAGTACATATATTTTTATTTTTATTTAAATATATTTTATTTAAATTGTGCATCAAGTAAAATTTATTAAATTTTTTTAAAAAGTAATTTAATTATCTCCAGAGTAAAACAATTGCAAAAACAGCTATTGGTAAGTATCAGTGGCAAATAATGCAAAGTCTTGGATTAAAAGATTCTGAAATTAAACAATTTGCTGAACCTACGTTTTGGCTTGAATATTTTCCACCTATTGCTATGCAAGATTTAAAAACATTTGGTCTATGTGTATGTTTTATAATTATTAGAAAATTTAGCCATTTTAAAACTTAGGCACTAATGTTATTTTAATAAATATAAACAGGTAGATTGGCGTCGTTCTTTTATAACTACTGATGCTAATCCTTTTTTTGATTCTTTTATTCGATGGCAATTTAATCATTTAAAAAAAAGAAATAAGATTAAATATGGTAAGCGCTACACAATTTTTTCACCTCAAGATAACCAACCATGCATGGATCATGATAGATACTCTGGTGAAGGAGTTGGACCTCAAGAATATACTTTAATTAAAATGGAAATTTTAAAACCTTATCCTGAAAAGCTTCAGTGAGTTTGTTATTTTAACATTAGTAATATTACAATTTAAATTTATATACTTTTTCTTGCATTTTATTTATATAAAATTAATTACTTGCTTTGTATTTTGATTAGAATAGTCATGATTACTACACAAATTTTAATTGATCATATTATCATTTTAGATTTATTACTGATAAAACATCTGTTTTTTTGGTAGCTGCTACTCTTAGACCAGAAACAATGTATGGTCAAACAAATTGCTGGATACATCCAGATATAAATTACATTGGTTTTCCAACTATAAATGGAGAGATTTTTATATGCACTAAAAGAGCAGCAGAAAATATGTCTTGGCAAGGTTTTACAAAAAACGAAGGTTCTCTTGATATAATAATCAACTTAATTGGTTCTGTGAGTAACTTCATGATAATAATTTTTTAAAATTATGTTTAATTATTTCTTAATTATTATATTTTAGGATATTTTAGGTCTCTCATTAAAGTCTCCAAAATGCTCTTATAATATAATATATACCTTGCCAATGTTCACAATTAAAGAAGACAAAGGTACTGGAGTAGTAACTTCAGTTCCTAGTGATTCTCCAGATGATTATGTAGCACTGATGGATTTAAAGAAAAAAAAACTTTTGCGAGATAAATATAACATTAAAGATTATATGGTTTTGCCATTCAAACCTGTATAATACAATTTAAATATATTTATAAAATCAGTAATACAAATATTAGATTTATAATTATTTCTTTCAGATTCCAATAATTGAAATTGCAGAATTCGGAAACTTGGCAGCTGTTACAGTTTGTGAACAACTAAATATACAGTCTCAGAATGATTTCATAAAATTACAACAAGCCAAAGAAATGGTTTATTTAAAGGGTTTTTATGATGGTTCGTTGTTAATTGGAAAATATAAAAACAAAAAAGTACAAGATGTAAAAAAAAATATTAGAGATGAATTAATAAGTAATAAGGAGGCTGTAATTTATTATGAACCTGAAAAAACAATTATTTCTCGATCAGGAGGGAAATGTGTTGTTGCTCTTTGCAATCAATGGTATTTAAATTACGGAGATTTGGAATGGAAAAATGTAACGAAAAAAGCTTTAGAAAATTTAGATACTTATCACGAAGAAGTAAGAAAGAATTTTCAAGCTTGCCTTGATTGGCTTCATGAACATGCATGTTCAAGAACATATGGTCTTGGTAAATAATTATGCATTACCGTTTGAAAACCTTTTTCTTTAACAAAGAGAATACAAAATTATTTAAAATATATACATTACAATAGAAATAAATAATAAAATCTAATATTACATATTTAGGAACTAAATTACCTTGGGATGAACAATGGTTGATTGAATCGTTATCTGATTCAACAATTTACATGGCCTATTATACAGTAGCTCACTTAATTCAAGGAAACAGCTTTAAAGGAGATAAACCAAACAAACTAAATATTAAGTAATTGATTTCACGATATTCTTTTAATGTTCTTCTAATATTCTAAATTTATGTATTTATATAGAGCTCATGACTTAAGCCCTGAAGTTTGGGATTACATTTTTTTTAAAGAAACAAAATTACCTTCATGTTGTACAATTCCGAAAGAATCGTTAGAATTAATGAGACGAGAATTTCAGTATTGGTATCCGGTTGATTTACGAGTTTCTGGTAAAGATCTTGTTCAAAACCATCTTACATATTTTATCTACAATCACACTGCATTGTGGCCTAATGAACCAGAATTATGGCCAAAAGGAATTCGGGCAAATGGTCACTTACTTTTAAATTCATCTAAGGTATTTATAAAAATATATTAAATAATCTATAATAAATAATAAAACTATTTTTTTTTAATATAATTACAGATGTCCAAATCTGATGGAAATTTTTTAACTTTATCTGAGGCTCTTCAAAAGTATTCTTGCGATGGAACTCGTCTTTGTTTAGCTGATTCTGGAGATTCTATAGAAGATGCTAATTTTGAGGAACGTACTGCTGATGCTGGAATTCTTAGACTTTATACATTCATTGAATGGGTTAAAGAAATAATATCTTCGCAAAACTTATTTCGTAAAGGAGATTATACTTTTAATGACAATGTATTTGAAAGGTAATTTCAATGATAATTAGTATATAAATTAAATTTAAATTAAAAATTATCTAATAGTTTAATTTAATATTTTGATTTATGTATTCTTAATTTTATTTTTTAATTTTATTTTTAATATATTTTTGCTTATTCACTGTATAAATAAATATTAAATCAAGTTTTGTTATTGTACTGTTTATAATTTTAAATAATTAAAAAAAAATTTCTTTTTTATTTACTGAGTATTGACCAAATCATTGCGCATAAATAATAACTCTATATTTATCTAAAATATTAGTATTATGTAAAAATTCTTATTACATTTTTTACTTTAAAATGTTTAAAAAAAAAAAAACAATACACATTTATAAAGAATTTATTTTGATAGTTTAATATAAAAACATAGACATACATTACATAGATACGATTACCGAATTATAAAATAAATAATCTTACATATCCAAAAAAATCTAAAATTTTATTTTTATTAGATTTAGTTTTCTATTTTACAATTCAAAATATTTTAAATTGATACTGTTATATTTATAGCGAAATAAATTTAAAAATACAAGAAACTGGCTATAACTATAATAAAATGCTGTATAAAGAAGCTTTAAGAACTGGTTTTTTCGAATTTCAAATGATTAAGGACAAATACTTACAACTTAGTACATTGGAGGGTATGAATTGGAATCTTTTAATGCATTTTATAGAAACCCAAACTATACTTTTATCACCAATATGTCCTCATGTAGCAGAACATGTATGGAATTTACTTGGCAAGGTACTTAATAAATTAATTAAAATATTAAGGAATTATTTTATGTTATGTATGTCACCCAATGTTTAAATACTTTTAATATAAAATAATAATTAAATAATGAATTATATAGACATAACATACTTCATATATAATATAATTTATTTGAATTTAATAATATCTTGCAAGTATAATTTTTGTTTTTTAAACTTGTGAAACTTTTAGAATAGTAGTATTTGGAATGCTAAATGGCCTAAAGTGGGTTCAATTGACAATTCACTAATGAAATCTTCCCAGTATCTTATGGATTGTGCTCATTTATTTAGAGTACGATTAATTAGTTATAAAACGCAAAAAATTAAAAAAACATCAATGGTTATAAAAGAAAAGCCTACTGCAGCTATTATTTATGTAGCAAAAACATGGCCTTCTTGGCAAAGCTTAATTCTTACAATTATGAAAAATGTATATGTAGTAAGTACATTGATTTTTAAATGTATATGAATTCTTACCTTAATTTTTGACTGAATAAAAATGTTGAATAAATATTCAATTTTTACTTAGGAATATGGCAATATTCTGCCAGAAAATAAAGTTATTGCTGCTAAGTTAGGAAATGAAAGTAAACTAAAGAAGTATAAAAAAAAAGTTATGCCTTTTGTACAAACGATAAAAAAAAAAATGGAATTAATTGGTATTGATGCTTTTAATCTGTCGTTAGATTTCAGTGAATTTGATGTATTATCTAATAATATAGAATATTTACGGAATACTCTTGATGTATAAACAAAATTAAACTAATATAAATTTAAATATGTCTTAGAATGTGAACAATTTAATTAATAATTAAAACGTATTCATTGCAGCTGGAAGAAATAAATATTAAATTTGCAAATGAGGCACCAGATAATATTGAAGAATGTTGCCCTGGAGCACCATTTATTATTTTTACTGTTAAACCAAGTATAAATATACATTTTATAAACCCACAAAAGTGTAATGGTCTTTTTGATATAACTGTAAAAGTAAGTCATGGTGACACAGTGAAACAAATAATTTATAAAATTGCAGAAGAAAAAAATATTAAAAGTATAACAAAACTAACATTTATACATTTTATGAATAAGGTTCAATAACAATTTATTATTAAAAAAACTTTATTTCAGATTCTTCTACAATTACTTTATATAGATATAAAAATACAATTTTAGATTTTCGTACGATTCCAATGAATGACAATATATTATTGAATAAATATAAAATATCTAATGATTATATATTTTTAATAAATTCAGATAAAAATATTATTACAATAAAATTTCAAGATGTAATAATTGATATAGGTAAAGAACTTATTTATTATATAGAAACATAATGTATCTATAAATAAAATTACAGATTATTTATAAATTGAAACACATATTTTTAAAGATTGTGGTTTCTTTTATTCCTTTAATAAACATTTTCTTTGTATATTAAAATACATTAGAAATAGAGATTAAGATAAATTTGTTTGGATTAATTTCACTATATATATAATATCTATTTCATTTCAATATAACAAATATAAATATACTTATTTTAACTTATCACATAGTTATATTTTTATATTTTTCTTGTATTACATCATAAAATTTATTATTGGTATTATATATAATTAAAAATTACATCTAAATATTTGTTTTTGATAATTTAATTAATTATTATTTAATTTTAATATAAAATTGTTTTTGATTATTTTTATTAATTATTATTTAATTTTATAGTATGAATAATTTAAATAAAAATGTATTTGTATTGTATAAAATTACAATTTTACTATACTTTCTATATTAAATAGAAATAAATTTGAACAATATTCTTTTATTGTAATATATTCTTTAACTAATTAAAGTTTTAAGTTATTTATATATATTGATACAAAGATATAAAACTGTATTTTTTTTTTTTTATTACTTTAAATTATTAATTTATAATATAAGGATCAGGAATTCTTCGGAATACTGCCAAGAATTTATCACCTTTATTTCTTGTTACCTTTTGACCTTCCTCAGTGCTTTCATATAGTTTTTCAATAATTGGATCAGATTCCTTTAAAAAATAATTATTAATTATAAAACAAAAAGTTTTTATACAAAACTTCACCAATAATCTTACCAATTGTTCTGTTGAAATACGTATAAATAAAGGGTGTTCTGTCAAATGTTGTACTATCCACTCATGTAAATCTTTAACATCTGTCATTGTATATACAATAGCCTAAGTCCAATTTCAAATACAATCTATTTAGAAATCAAAATATTTTGTAAGACATTATACCTCTAATGATACTTACATCTTCTGCTAAAATATAAGCATACTCAGCCAAAAGAGATTTATTAATAATACGCCACTTATGCTTTGCTTTTTTAAAATGCGGATCAGGGTATAAGAAAAACATTTTTTTCAATTGACCTTTGTAAAAATAATTTGGAAGATATTTCATAGCATTAGTTCTAATACAAGCTATATTTTCATATCGTTCTGGGTATTGAGAACGTAATGCTGCAATTTTGTCCATTACATAATCAGATACTTTAACTCTAATTTCCATCCCCACAATTAATGTATGAGGAAACATTGATGAAAGTGTAACTAAATAAATTAATAATTATTTAACTGTAAGAAAATCAAAATGATTTATAATAATAAAAGAGGTTACCAAGTAGTCCACCATAGCCACATCCAATATCTACAAATTCAACAAATTTATTCAATATATTGATATTGTTTTTATCAATCGCCTGAATAATATTTGAATATAATTTAGACCAATTCATAACATCAGGTTTGACAGGACTATTTAAAATTACTTAAATTATTGTTTAATACATAATTATATTATTAAATTCTGTATAATGTTAAAAACTTACTATTTAATACAATGATCTGCTATAGGGTTAGAATGAGCTCGTTGTCTATAATACTTTTTTTGTGGTAAAGATAATGTACGATTTTCCATTATATTCGTTTTTCTTAAATTAATAAGGGTAATATTAATTATATTGTATAATAAATATGTAATAGTAAAATAAATTTGTATTTAAATGATTTTTGAAAAACTCAAAATGTTCAATAAAATTTTAAAATATAATTTTAAATGAACAAAAATAAATTCGATTTTTAAAGAAATTTTTGAAATTATAGTAAAAACTAAATATTTTATACAATGATTATTAAATATATAATCAAAATTCAAACAAATATCTTAATGCAAAGATATTGAAAATTATATGTTGCAGAATCATGCTGTGAACATTTATAAATTACCTTTATTGTATTAAAAATTTATGCCATCTTACGGCTTTATAACAAAGCCAGTGAAAATTTTTTCTTCGTATTGTCGACAATTTAACAAATTGCTTCTTGTTTTATCTTGAAATATGTGTCCGTTATACTAAATTAAAGTTTTAATTCTTGTACGTAATGTATACAAGGCATTATCGGTTCTGTCCTAAATTATTTTATTGCACTTTCGTGCATATATACAATTTTTAATTCCTGAGGTTATATAAAATGCGTGCGTGTACAATTACAGCTTGTAAGAAAATGTGTTACAGAATTGCATCTGAAAGTAGTTAATCAATTTTCAATATGCATGGAAGTGATAATATTCATCGCAGTTTATGTAATTTTTTATCTTTGACGTAATCATTTTATTTAAACGAATTTAATAGAAAGTTACTACCCTTTTTCATTCACTTTGAGAAATAGTAGAGAATTTACAGATACTTATTCTATTGAGAAATTTAATTTAAAATTTATTAATATTTCAATTTTTTTTTGCAGTGTTTAACAAGAAACAGTTATATCAGTCCTGAATTATGCCACAACAATAGTACTCAGTTTAGTGAATCCATAAAAACAAATTTCAGTATTCGGTAAGTGACCTAATATACAAACATCGTAATTACCATACACAAAATTTCCTCACTTATTTTTCACTAATTTGTTTTTTACATATGTAATTATTATTTTTGAACTTTCAAGTTGAATATTTCAAGTTTTCTTGGTGATGAATTGAGATATTTATTGTATACTTTTATATAATCCTTTAAAGAGGAGTGCAATGCACAGTATAGTATTTAACTTCAGTTTTTCATTAACTTTGGAAAAAATATTTTTTATTTCAACATTATTAAAAACGCAATAATTGTTTTTTGAACAAACTTTAAATTTAATAATAAATAATCTTTCTATCCGTATTAATAACCTATAATATTTTTTAAAATAAAATAATTAATGGTAACATTTTCACATAAATGTTAAGATAAATAAATATTTGTAACAATGTTTTTTTAAAAAAAAATTACTAATTTAAATAGATGTTTTCTAAATATTAATATAAATAAATATAATAAATATTAGTGTCAATAAATTTATTGAATTATAATAAATGAATTTAGTAATTTAAACAATTCTCAAGCTCAAAAAAGAACAAGATTTGTAATTTATGTAATAAAATTAATTTCATAAATGCAGACTGTTTAATTTAGAATGTTAAATAAATTTTCCTTGTTTTAATTAAATTTTAATAATATATGTTTTTTGTAAGATCAGTAACTATCATGAATTATAAGCAAATAAGAATTTATTAATTATCAAAAATAATATTAAATTTCTGATATTGACAATATATTCGAGTTTAATATGTTTGTATAAGTTTATTTAGTAGCTCGAATAAATTAATTGCATCAATAGATAAATCACATATATTAATGTGTCTGCTTTGATTATTTACTAATCGATATTTATTCTTATGTTGGTAACGGATAACAGAAGAATATAAAGCTTAGAATTGTTATTACAATTATTATTAGTTATGTTTCAAATTGTAATCGTTTATGAAACTTATATTAATCAATATGAATAACAAACATTTTCATTTATTTAAATATTGAATAATAAATAGTCTAATTATAAGGTAGCTGTGGTTTAAAATTTAGCAGTATTATTAGGATTTACGCATATTTATTAATTAAAAATTCACATCGATATTAAAAATATTTATTTAAGATTCACAATACGTGTTCAATTTTACGAATTTGAAGTTTAAATAAATAAATCCATTTATTTATTTGAATGGATAAACGACGAAGTTGTTTTTTTTTTTCATATAAATTGTCACTTATTTAAAAAAATATTCTATTATCTATGAAATAAGTTACAATTACACAATCAAAATTCTGTACGTTCAAAGCGTGTATTACATTTAAAATAATATGATAGTTACGAAGAAAGACTTTTATATTTTAAAATTATTATTAAATTGATCTATTCGAAAACAAATAGAAAAATATTGTGGAATATACTAAGCATTTTCAACATCAGGTATAACAAACCTAATATAACTCAAAATATAGTTAATATAATTTAAAGATTTTATGGATTCGAATTAAGGTAATAAAACCATGGATCGACATAGAATCCGCCCCGCCCATTAAAGTACGCTCATAAGTAGTTTAAAGCTAACAAATTAATGAATGTTGAAACTGGTAGTATACCACAGGATGAAGTACGTGGAGTCTACGCACGTAAAAACACTTCAACAAGTCTAGATCAGCAGTATATAGTAATACTTGTTTTAACCAAAATACTGCTGATTCAACTTGCAAATATTAATGTTTGATAATGCACGACTTTAACTTTAACCCTAAAATATACTCCGAAACTGACGAACCCTGTAATAAAATTACATATAATAAAATTTACTTTGTAAATTATAAATTTATGAAAATCTATATATATTAGTTTTCAAATTATAGAATATCTTTTACACGTTTAACAGTAATATTTTATAATAACGATAAAAAATAATGATCCACGTTTAATTGAAATACCTTATCTTCTTTTACATACTCACTTAAGTTATCTATTCTGTGATGATAATGTAAATCTAAAATACTTGACTAACTTACGTATAAAATGATTGCTTTAAAATATTAAATTACTTATATATCGATAGTAGATATTCTGGTTATCAGTAAAATAACAGAAGATGTATTTTACAATTGCGTTTCAATTCTATTGCAGTCTTCTTGCAGTTTTTTAGTCTATTTAAATATATTATTGTGACTAATAATATATATGTATATATATTAAACATCTGTAGATTGTTTTCAAAACTAACAACGTATTGTGAAAAAAATGACAAAAATGTTGAGTAAATAAAATAAATGAACAAATTTCTTTGTAAAAAAGTGAAATTTTATTAAATAATTTTGTGAATATATCAATTTCAAAAGAAATTTTATTACCTTTACGTAAAAGTTTAATTTATCTAAAATATAATTATTAGTTATAATTATAATTTTCTATAATTTTTTTAAATAATCACAATTTTTTAACTTTTTTAATCAAATTATATTTATTATAAACCGCGTTTTTAAATTAATCTTATCAAAAACAAGCAAACTAAAAATTTTTGTCTTGTTTTCTTATTATTGAATTTATTTGTTAAAGTAAATATAAAATTAAATAAAAAAATTAATTCATTTAAAATTTCTACCACACACACAGCAATCGTTCTGGGTAAATGTGGCTGGGTACGCGACGCGCGCGCATGGCACGATTAAAACTATAATTATATTTCAAAAAAGATCTTAAGAACAAAATATTTTAAAAACTTCAGATTGTACAAATAATAATGGGAGTTCCATTAACTATAGAAATTCATATGAACAATAGTATTAATGAAAAATCCGGGCTCTTAAATTTGACTAATTTAAATGTGTCATCTTCCACGTTGAGGTGTAATTTAACTAAATCATATGGTTCGCTGGTAAACACTTGTCAGCAAGTCTTAAAATCTTTCTGGAATACAAATAAACAAGTAGGTATTATTAACTATTCAAATTAAATACCTTTAATTAAAAAGATATGTATATTAAATAAAAAAAAATGATAAATGCGTCTTTTATTTATTTTTAAATTAAAATTTTTTAACAAAACTTACAAATAAATATTATCAATTTAGCATCATATTATCATATTATTCACTATCATAATATTTTACCAAAAAAACTAAGAATTTGTAATTGACAATATTATAATGTTAAATTACGTTAAATATACGTTAAATATAAAAACATAAGTCAAATAAATTTTTATATTTAAGTATGTTATTAAAAACGTTTAACATCATTTGCATACTATAAATAATATTAATTTGTTTCTGGAAAATAATAAGATAAATTAAATAAATAATTTATGGTCCTAAGAATATATCATTATAAACAAAAATAATATTATTCTTAAAGGCAAAATAAATAAGAATTAAGCTTTATGAATTAAGTAGCTTTTATTTGTAAACTTGGATTTGTTATAATTTTAAAATTTTTAAACTTTTAAATTTACTTTACATTTACTTTAAATATTTAAATTTTAATAAATATGCGTGTTTTTACTAGTTTATATATTTTTCTAGCGTTGATAGTGTTCCATATAGCCCAGTCACGGTGAGATAAATATAAAAATAAAAATTCCAAAATATTAATTGATAATCGATACGTTCATTAGTATTTTTTTATATAATTTATCTTAAATAATTTAAGTTTTGCATATTTTCGATATTTAATAAGATTTTTTTTAAGTAGTTTTAATATAATGCTCAGCAAATTCTATTATTTTAATAAGATGTTTGAAACAAACACTCTAAAAAATTGACTGTATAAATGTTATGAAAATTTTTATAATAAATGATAATTCTTTCATATTATAAAAACATTTTTAAATAAAAACAACATAACTTAAAATGAAACAACTTAAAATGAAAACAACATCGTTAAGATTTAAAAATAAAATTAAAAGCATAATCAAAAACCTATATGTAAAAGAAATATTTAAAATAATTATGTTTCAAATAATCTTTAAAAAAATAACGTATCAAGAATTTATTTGTAATTACAAAAAAATTGATTACCTGATTTTTTTCTGTGTCAAGATTCTAACTATCGAAATACGGAAAAATTGTAAGGATCCAAAAAATACTTTCTTTAAACTTTAAAATTTCTGTATTCTTACAGTTCGGATGTGATCGATATACAGCTTATTAATAATAATATTCAGTACATACTTATAATGATTATTACCATCAAATTCAGGATCAATATTATAATTTATCACTCGTATATAAATCTATATTATTAATTGTGCGTATACTTATTTGCAACAGCAATACAAAAATCGATAGGACATTTTTCAAATAGATTTATATATATTTAAAAATTTTAAAATAATATGAATATATAATAATAACAATAACAACAACAACAACAACAACAATAATAATAATAATAATTATTATTATTATTATGATAATAATGATAATAATAATAACAGATATTCAGATTGCACTTGTTAGTGTAATATCAGTAATCAACAGTTAAAAACTCATTACGTAAACTACTAACATTTTAAATAAATTATATGCGAATTTCTATTTTTATGATATTACATTTTCTAGAATTTGAAAAATTCTAATTTTTATTATCGTCCCTATATCGTAATTGTATCATCGTATATTAGAAATACTACACATCAATTCTTAAAGAATTATAAATAAATTCAATGTCGAATCTAAATAGAAATAATTGCAATATTTTTAATTTTGTAATTTTATTTTAAATCTTATTAACATGTTTTTATCAAGATGAACCGAAAAGATAGTTCAATTAAAAAATAAAATTTTTTTTTATTTTCCCAATTAAAAGGTATGAAACTTCATACTTTCATGAAATCTTTTTTCTAGTCGCATATATATTTATTTCAAAATTATGTATAATAAAATTTAATTTTTTTTTTTTTATGTATTTTACTATTTTTATGTACATTTCATTTCACTAACTTTAAAATAATGTAAAAAATTTTAAGCAAAAAATATTTTATAATTAAAAAGTATTAAGAAATTATTCGTATCAATGCAATTATTTATCTATAACGATATCACCATATCGTTAGTTAGGTAACGAATATGAATAAAACAAAACAAAATAAGTCCTTGTTTATTTGGAAAATTCTATTATCTAAATAAATAAACAAGAACTCAACTCAACATAAACAAGAATGCAAGAATCGTACGCACAAGAATATTAATTTGCTATCAACCCCATTTTTGTATGCCTCAAAATAAATTTTCATCTTTAATAATGAATACCTACATCAACCATTTAATGATGAAAGAGCATGTATTGAGAAGCTAAATCTGTAGTGATTACATAATTTTCTTCCATTCGTTCAACTCGTTAATTATACTTCTAATCATAATTGTTATAGCATGTAGAGTTTAATCTCTAAATCACTAGGGAACTGTAGTGTTTCGACTACTGAAGTAACATCGCCTTGATTTCTCATGTTATCTTACATCATCAACTATAAATTCATCGATAAAACTATAATATATCAAAATATTTTATTTTTACTGACTATTATATATATATATCAATGAAACGTAACAGTTAGTATTAATATGTTGCAGCAATTCTAAATAAATTGTATTAAATTTAATGAATCTTAATAAAAATAGTTTTTTTGAGGTATAAATATATATAACCTTTTAAATAACAATATGAAAGTAAGAAGAAAAAAATAAAACAAAATGAACTTTAAAGACATGTATAAATAATATTTTTAAAAAATCAAAAGTTTTATTTAGATTTAAATTAATATTTAGTAATGAAAGTTTAATTTAAAAATTAAAAAAAATGATGTGGCCATAGTAGAAATTGATTGAGAAATGAGTTTGCTCTTTCTAATTTTTGTTTACAATTACTTTTGATATTACATAGGCTCGTGAAGCTAACATAGAATTAAAAATCTATAATACTACCTATGTAAACTAATGCGCTTTCGTCATAACAAATATCATGATACTGTTTTTATCTTATCAATTTAATAACATATTATTTTAAATATTTGAATCCTCAACAATTGAACAATAACCTTTTCTGTCTACTATACTTATATTTTTAACTTATATCTGACTATATACATTCATCGAATGTTTAGGCGACTTTTTAATTCTTTTGTATTATTTTTTCTATAGACCTCATATATAACCGATTCGATGGTATCACTTTGCTATCGAACATTGGCGAATTATGTCAGTGATGACAATCTCATTGGATTACAAAACTTCCTGGAAAACAAAACGATTCAGGTCGACGATCGTGATGAGGTATCTTTATTTTTTAAACTATAAATTATACTATTATTTACTATTATGTATTATTCGTATGTATTATTACAATTGATTAAAAAATGGATTAATTTAATGTATAATTTAAAAAATAAATTTTTAAAAATTTTATGATTTAAAAATTCATTATGATTAGCCCTAATATTTAATTAATTCACATTTTATTGATAATAGACCTTTTAAAAATCAAATTATTTATGCGAATCATTTTCAGTAATTCAATTTTGTTGTAAATTAAATCTAATCATTGATAAATTACATTTTTTTTAAATAAATCATTATAAATTTTAAATGGAATTTATTTATAAAATTTACTCTCAATGGTAAACAATTTTATTTTTTTTAGCTAAAATACTTTTGTTTTTACATTTATTTTTCATTGATATTAATTAATTTTTGTATAGAATGGCTGTACAGCTCTAATTCTTTCATCAAGTAGAGGAAAAATTCATTTTGTTCGAGAACTTATCAATCACGGAGCAGATGTTAATGCCGAGGATGCTGTAATTCATTAATTACAAATTTGATCTTTTTATTATAAATTATAATAGTAACGTTTTCTTTTAATCTTAACTTCACGTTTATATAATTATAGGACCATTGGACTGCTTTACTTTTCGCAGCTAAAGAAGGGTTTCATGATATCTGTGTTGAACTTCTTGAACATGGAGCTGTACTTGAACATCATGATGCGGTATTTAAATTCAATTGTATTTAAAAAAATAATATTAAACATAATTTATTTCATATTTTTGTTAAAAAAATATATCAATCAATTTGTTATAATTTTTTTAATCGATTAATTTTTTAGTATATTTATTATTTAGAATTATGTTTGTTATATGATTGAAACATTTATTATTTATTTATTTATTTATAAAAATATAAGTTACTTAATATTTACTTAATATATATGTACATTTCATTCTAAATAATATATTGTTAAAATAAATGTTGTTTATTCCGTAATAAAATTATTATTGAAATAAATAAGTGTATAAAAACAAACTTATAATTATACAAATACAAAATTAACTTCAATTTTAATTCATTTTTTCTATTTAAAAAAAAATCATATATTCTATACAGCAATAATATGCTTATATTAATCTTATTATATTTAATTATATTAAATAATATTAAACATATTAAATAAAAGATTAAAAATTAAAATTACTCTAACAATTATTCTAGGGAGGATGGACAGCTCTTATGTGGGCAGCATATAAATGTAGAACTCCAATAGTAACTTTATTGTTATCACGTGGTGCAGATGTTAATGCTCATGGAAACTATCACATATCTTCATTATTATGGGCATCAGGTAGAGGTTACTCTGAAATAGTTAAGGAATTGCTTACATATGGAGCTAAGGTCAATGTGGGTGATAAAGTAAGAACAATGTATAAAATGTTTTTCTACTTTTCTTAAATATCATTATTATTAGAAATTTATTATTAATAAGCTTTTCAAATTTTATTGTAATAATTATTACAATGTATTTTAAAATCTTTTATTTTTATAAATCTAGTGAAGTACTTTTTTTATTTTTAAATTTATGTAAGTTATAAAAAATAATTAAAAACTATTTTAATATAATTTTTTTAAAACAAAATTTACTGCATTCAGTATGGAACAACTGCAATCATATGGGCTGCTCGGAAAGGTAGTGTTGAAATTGTAGATGCTTTGCTAAAAGCTGGTTCTAACGTGGATACAGCTGGAATGGTAATTCAATTCTAGAAATTTTAACTTGTATAAAAATAAAAACTTGTGTAAAAACTTTAAATAGTTAATAATGATCTTATTAAAACTATAAAGATGTTATATTATTAAAATTTTTTTAAATTTTAGTATTCGTGGACACCACTTTTAGTTGCAACGCTTGGTAATTATTTTGAAGTTGTCTTGTTACTTCTTGATCACAAACCAAATGTGAATGCTGTAGACAAGGACGGGTGCACTGCTCTTTCAATTGCTTGTCGAGACGGCTATCATGAAATTTCAAATGCTTTACTTAATGCTGGAGCTTATATCAACATTCAGGACAAATGTGGTGATACAAATTTAATTCATGCTGTAAAAGGTGGACACAGAGGTGTTATTGAATCTTTATTGAAAAAATATGCAGATGTTGATATTCCTGGAAAGGTTCAAAATATTTAATAATATTATATTCTCAATTTGAATGAGTATAAAAAATAAGTAATTTTTATAAGTTTCTAAATTATAAATTATACCGTTCATTGAATTAAAGGATCGAAAAACAGCAGCTTATATAGCAGTAGAAAAAGGAAATCTACACGTATTAAAGATATTATTGAGTGCTAATCCAGACCTCGAAATCGCAACGAAAGATGGAGATACACCATTATTACGAGCTGTGAGGTCACGTAACGCGGAAATAGTACAGCTACTATTAGATAAAAAAGCAAAAGTATCAGCAATAGATAAGAAAGGTGATACAGTATTACATGTTGCGATGCGCGCCAGATCTAAAGGCATCGTTGAGATTCTTCTAAGAAACCCAAAAAACAGTCAACTTCTTTATAGACCAAATAAACACGGCGAGACTCCCTACAACATTGATATAAATCATTCGAAAACAATATTGGGTCAGATATTCGGTGCTCGTGAGTTTTTTTTTCTTTCTATATATATTTTTATAAATATTGCTTGTAGGAAACAAATTGATACTTTTCTTAACTAAATATTTTGATTTTGCAACTATACTTTATTAATTACATCTTATTAGTTTTAATGTAAAACAAGATTTACGTATTTTCTGATTCCTAAAAGAAAATAAATAAATGTTATTAGAAATATAAGTATTTTTAATTTAAAAGTGAATACAATAATATTTATTTCTATCCGGTCAGCGAAAAACCAGGGTAAAGTAGAATAAAGTATAGTAATAGTAGTGTGACTATCTAAAATATTGATTATTTTGCTTATGAAACAATATTCTCCAAAAATGATCTAATAAAAGTGCATTACTATAAGTAATTTAATTCTTTAATTCGAATTCGATAAACAAGAATCTCTAAATCATAGATTGAAATGGTTATTGAAAGCATTGGTTTGTTAGTCATAATTTTACAGTATATAATAAAATAATTTATAATATAAAGTTAGCAGATTAATAATCCGAAATATACACGAATAAAAAATATAGAAATATAATTTACAATTTTATATTTACTATTTAAAAACATTCAATATTAAATTAAAAACTATAAATTAAACAATTAATTTAAATAATCTTAAATATTCATCATGAACGCTTTACTAAACAATATTATAAACGTGCGTAATATATTATACAGCTCACCTTCGTCCCTCTAATAATTATAAAATAATTTAAAGAATTGTGTTGCTCATAGTGATACTCGTTTAATAACAACAAAATACAATGTTCTTAAAAAACACAAATATTATTTTTAAATTAAAAAGTTCAGAAATAAAATTCATTTATTTCAAAAGGCATGTAGTCACTACTGTAACTGAATTTTAATCTTTAACAACTTTTTTTAGACAAACATTTTATATATTAACTACAAATTTTATTTTATAATTTAATAAAATTAAAGTAGCAGTGATCATTTTATATTAATTTCATATTAAATATGAAAATTGGTACAACATTTATTAAAATGATTGTTAATTATTATAAATACAATAACTATTTAAAATTTTGTTACGATGAAATAAATTTATATTTTTAATTTATTTTCAGGCCGATTAAATACAAACGAAGATAATGAAAACATGCTTGGCTATGATCTTTACAGTAGCGCGTTAGCAGATATATTAAGCGAGCCATCCCTTTCGACGCCTATAACTGTTGGTTTATATGCAAAATGGGGATCAGGAAAATCTTTTTTATTAAATAAACTAAGAGGTTCTAATAGCAGTTTTGTATATTATTATAACTATTAATAGGTAATTTACTAAGTAACCATAATTAATATTTACAGAAGAGATGAAAAATTTTGCTCGTCAATGGTTCGATCCATCATTTCATTTTTCCATATTATTATTTTTAATTGTAACTCATACTTCAGTTTTGATTGGAGTAATCATTGGTCTTATCTGTCAATCCTGGATAACTGGACTTATGGCAGGAGGGAGTTTAGTTATTATAATATATTCCATTCTAGTATTGATATGGTATACTAATAAACGGTAAATTTTAATTTTATTATTACATTATGTACTATGATTCAAGCTAATTATAAATGCAACATAAAATAAAAAAATATTACAATTTTTAAATGACTAAATAGTGTCAATTGTTTTAAAATATAACTGATGTAAATTTATATAAATCTACATTACTTAAAATAATTCATATAATACTAATAATTCAAATAAAACTAATAATTCATTCTTTATTATTTCGATGTTCAATAAAGGTATTTATATTTTTATAACAAATTTATAAACAATAACATAGTATAGTACAAAAAAGTATCTTCATATTTTTTAAAACCTATGATAAAAAGAGAAAGCATTTTTTCACGTTATTTTAAATTTATAAACTTATATATTAATAATAGTATTGATAATAATAGATAAAAAAAAATATCGTATACGAATCAATATTAAATATAAAAACTTTTGCTTTCGGATAATATGTATTGACAAAAGAATTTTACGGAAAATATTCCTAGATGACAACATCAATTTTTTATAAAAAAAACAATACTTCGTTAAGAAGCTGCGTTAATTATAACTATATAAATTTATAATTTTTATAATTATTACAGTCTTAATAAACATCATTATTAACAATATTAATAGAAATAATAAAAATTGCTCGCTACATATAATGTAATATTTTATTTGCAATCAATAAAAGATAATGAAGGAAATTTTCCTGTGTACAGATACGATTGGTATTGGCCATACAATTTTACAATTGCATTGAGCACCAAACTGAAATCCTTAAAATTGTTATTACAAATTACATTCTGCCATCCACCGGGAAATCAAATACATGATGGTATTACTGTACAGCCAATAAAGTTTTTTTTTACTGATCAAACTCGAGTGGGTACAACGACCGCTGGTGAAAATGCCGTTGTACAAATGGTTGGCTCACTCTATGATTCTATTGAGAGTGAATTTGGTTCTCTACCGACACGACTTTATAGAGCTTTTCGACCTAAACCAATTAAAACTACATCGTCTTGGAAATGGAGATACCTTTGTTGTCTTCCGTATGTTGCAATATTCGAATTTTGTTTCTGCAGTTTCGTTGTCGGAATCACTATACTCACTATTTATATTATAGACTCGTCGTCCAATGAGTAAGTATCAATTATTTTTATTTATGAATTTCAATTGCGATCAAGGTTAATGTTTAAAATCAAATTAATTTTTATATTTTAAAATAGAATATTTTGTTAATGTTTATAGTATTTAAACATTACATATAATTTAGAAAAAATTTAATTCTATTAAAATAAAAAATTAATGCATATTTTTAATAACTAATCATTTTTAAGGCCAGTAATTGAACGTGTAACGGCTCACGTTATTATGATTAGTATTGCTCTATTATTGGCTATTAGCGTTATTGCAAATTTGTACACTTGGAGCAGAACTTTACGATCTTTAGTATTTTCACAGCGACGACAACTCAGACGTCGAATTGCTAAACTGGAAACATTGAAAAGCGAAGGCTTTCTACAAACACTAAAAAGCGAAGTTAATCTAATGACTGAAATGGTAAATAATTTAAAGTGTAGAAAACAAAATATTTATATAATAATATTATAATAATTATTAAAACAGGTTAAGTGCTTAGATGGTTTCACTGTTCAAAAAAGTAGACTAGTAGTTATTGTTGATGGCCTTGATAGTTGTGAACAAGATAAAGTACTGTTGGTACTTGATGCTATTCAATCTTTATTTAGTGATAATGGGTGCCCATTTGTTGTGATTTTAGCAATAGATCCTCATATTATATCTAAGGTAAAAATGTTATTGATAATCCTTATAAATAATATTTTTAATAAAAATATTCGTGTGTTACATATGTTTCTACATACATTGTTTAAAAATAAAATCCATATTAACGATATTTATATATAATTCTTTGAAAATACTACATAAACCGTTATAAATTTACTATGAACAAGAGATAAATTGTTATAATAAAATTGATTTTTATTTTGAAGGCTGTGGAAGTAAATAGTCGGAAACTTTTTACTGAATCAAATATTGGTGGACATGATTATCTACGCAATATGGTACACTTGCCATTTTATTTGCAAAATAGTGGTCTCAGAAAGGTTAAGATAGCTCAACAAACGGCTCTACACAGTAATAAAAAGACAACATGGAATGAAACTGAAGAAAAAATAAATTACACAACAACAAATGCATTGCATCGATCGGTATCAAATAGACGTTTAAGTACAGAATCTGGAGTTATGAATAGCAACGAAAAACTTAAGCCACCGAGTCGTAAAGGAAGTAGAAAATTAAGATTAAGTGAGTCTATTGCAAGTAGCATAGGCAGCAATTTGAATCGCTTTGGAGGGGCTCAGGATCTCAATAAGATGCTTTTGACAGATGATTATTTTAGCGACGTCAATCCACGCAGCATGCGACGACTAATGAATGTTGTTTATGTCACAGGTTATTTACTTTTTAAATATATAACTTTCATATTCCTTTTGTTTTTTTTCCTTGAACAATTGATAACAAACTAATTATTAAATATAAATTACAGGTCGATTATTGAAAGCATTCCAAGTTGATTTTAATTGGTATCATTTAGCAAGTTGGATCAATATTACTGAACAGTGGCCATTTCGAACATCGTGGATGATTTTTTATTACGATATAAGTGAAGACAGTTTTGATGATACAATGTCATTAAAAACACTTTATGATAAGTAAGATTTTTACAGTTTTATTAAAATAAAAACAAGGGTTTAATAAAATTTATAAGTTTATAAATGTATAAATGGTATTCAATTTTATATTAAACGAACGTATATTGTGATATGTTTATTTATATTCACTTAAATAATATAGTTATACATTAAAATATATTTAATATTATCTAATATAGTATGATTTTAATACTTATCAAATTTGATATAATATCATGTTTTCTTATTTATAAAAAAAAATTATAAATGTAATTTCAATTGAAGTCTATAGTAATTAGATGGAATAAATAATTATAATAAATGTAACTACGTTATCAAATAACATAATATGTTAACAAATGGATTTGATTTAACAAACGAAAAATAAAATTTTAGAGTTCGCCCACAAATTCCAATTTTTAAAGATGTTCAACCATTGCTAGAAATGGATAGAGATGAACGTAAACTCGATGTATTTCTAACCTTTCATCGCTCTAGTCTTCTTGTCAGCGATATGAAGATTTTTCTACCTTTCACAATAAATCTTGACCCATATATTAAGAAAAAAATAAAAGAGGAGCAGCAAAATATAGATGAGGAATCGAATCATTATGATAAATACAAGTGGAACAATTCTGTATCAATTAGCAATGCTACTGGAATTTTAGATTCAAATTATCCTATAAGTAATCGTGCAGCGAATTTTACTAAGCAATCTCGAATATCAAGGTCAAGCTCCAGGCAAGTATCATCTGAAATGGCAGTACTTCCGCAATTTTTATCCTTACAAACACCTGCAGCTGTTTGGTCAAATAGGAAACCAGATTACGAATGGCAGATACCACAATGGTCATATTTATCGTCTTCAACGGATGCTATACAGAAACCTTTTTCTGTAGTTCCTAATTTACCGGTAAGAATTCTTAATTTAATAAAGAATACATTAATAATTAAATCAAAGGATGTTGAGAGATGATTTAAATAAGATAATAAATAATAGAAATAAGAATGCTGATTATGGTAGTGGCTAATGCTAAGTTTAAATATGAATTTCAATAATTGCATGTAATTATAAATCATTAATTATGTAATTGATTTCATTTGTATTTTTTTCTGCAGGAAGAATAAGTAAATATCTATATTAATTGTTTTTTATAAAACTTATAAAGAATTAATACTAAATTACAAACTTATAATAAAAACTTTTATTAAAAATATTTAAATATTTATTTATTTGTTTTGTTAAAATAAATAGTTTTGAGGAACTTTTATGACTGTATTATTATAATGGAATAACTAATTATTTATTATTACAGTCAGATATATTGGATATGAAGCTTTCAAAACTTACAGTTGATGACTTATGTGACTTACTTGATAAAATTGAAGATTTAAATTCAAATCAATTACCATACTATAAAGAAGCTATCAAAGAAAATAATATTAGTGGTAGAGTCTTATTACATTGTAACTTATTAGAATTAAAAAATGTAATTGTAAAATGTAACTTATTTAAAAAATAAATATTGAACTATATGTAATATTTATCATATATTAATTTTAATAAAAGGTACTTAAAATGTGCTTTGGCGATTGGGAATTATTTCGTATGATAATTGTTTCCTTAAGAGAACAAGAACAGACTATATTAATGACTCAAGAAGAAAGCCCTCGAAATGTTAGATTTATTGTTGATTCAGATGAACGAGTGCATAAAGGTAATATTGCTACTGTTTTGAATGATATATTTATAATTAAAATACAAGAATACTAATTATATTTTTTATAGAATATATAAATCAAAATAATACTACAAGAATTCCTATAATTATAGAAAAGGAAAAGAATTCATCAAAAATAGATGGCACTTCAAGAAGAGATCAAAATAAGCAATCTATTATGGAAAAACAGGTTTGTCCTAAAATTGAAATAAACATTTTACTTAAAAATCGTAATGGACATATTGTTTTAAAGTTAAATTAGTGATAGTAAATAATATCTATTTATATATTTAATATCACTAAGGTAAAAAATAAAGTTGATATTTATTGACAGAGGATTAAGTATTTATTTACATAATTATATCTGTTTCTTTTACACGATATATAAATTTTACTTACCTTATATTCTCATAATATGGGAAAAATAATTTTTCAGGTAAAAATTCATATGAAAATTATATTCTAATTATTTATAAACATGTTCGTTTATTTAGATACATTTAATTAGATTTTTGTTAAATATAATGTTTTAATGAATTCGTGAAAATAGTAGAAAATACATTTATATTTAACTACAAATATTTTATAGGTTACATTGGAAGAGCAGATGATATGTGGTGCATTACAAACTCTAAATGAAGAAGCTTGTGAAGACGTATTGGATGTACCAGTCACGTCAGCGATGGTCCCTGCGGACTCGCTGCCAGGTGAGCCCAGTTCTCTACCCATTACACTACCTGTGGTCATAGTCCAAGAACCGTCGATATCTGATCAATGTCCTGACTCTGTTACTGAATATACTTCACTTAAAGCTTTAGAATTTCAAAATAATAAGTAGATAAATAAAAAAAAAATATTAAGAGTTTTGAGGGACTTAAATAATACATCCAAGTACACTTCCTTTGTTAATTATTAATTTTTCTTTCGTTTACGAATTTGGATTATATCATTATAAAATTTATTAATTATGAAATTGCAATAATTTTTTATGTCTACTTCAATTGAAAATCACATGCAAATTTTTTTACTTTAAAAATAAATTATATTAAGTAAATTATAATTTTTGTTTATTATCTGTATGCCTTATATTAATATAATAATGAGATTATAAAAATATTTTTCATTTTATAAATTCTCCTATACGAACATTTTTATGAGAATAAGATAATGAACATGTTAATTTTTAAGAAAAATAGATGTATATGTAGGAATATCGTTAAAATTTACAAATACATGTGCTGTAATACACGCATAGTATACGTATACAGAAATAATTATTATAATATTTAATGTTATATACAAAAAAGTGTAAATTAAAAAATTTTAAATAATTAATATATTATTGATCATTTCTGATGAATTTTATATATAATTAGTTCAATAATTTGAAGCTAAAACAACTTGTAATTCTTATGCTATATGTTAATTACTGTGAATGAAAATTGATATTTTTTAAATTATTAAATATTCATTAACTTTTTATTAATAGTATAAAAAAAAACTAATAATTTTATTACAATATAGTAGTTGTGATTATATATTGAAATTCATTTATATTTTTATGAATTTATTATAAATTAAATCTTTACGTATTAAAGCTTATTATTTTTTTATATGCAATGTTAAATAACTAATTATAATTAAAATATTTTTTAAAAAAGGTCAGTTATATGTTCTATATTGTATATGTAAGAATATCTATATAAATTATATATGAAATCCTAAAATGCTGTATATTAAATGTAATTGTATTATTACAAATTTTTAAATATAATCTCTAAAATAGAGTTATGAATGTACTAATTAATATAAGTTTTTTAAAGCACACCTTGTTTATTTAAAGCTCATGTAGAGGAATGAAGAGATACTGAATTGCCTACATTCTATCTATAATAAGCAGATGAATTTTTTGCTTTTAAGTATTTTCATATATCTATATTATAATATTAATATTTTTTAATTATTTGTTATTAAGCACAAAATAATTATTTTTTTATTAAAATAATATATTTTGTAATATAATTATGCAAGTATTAAATATTATAAATATTAATATAAGTTGCAATAAAGCATTATTTAAAAACAAAAACAAATTTAAATTTTTTAAATATTTTATTGAAATAAGAACCACATTCTGTACTACATAAAATTCATTTCGTTTAAATCAAGAGACAACAGATGTCAGGGCTGATTGAAAGACAATAAATGGACTTTTTATGTAATTAAAATAATATGTATTTTAAATTTTTTAAAGTTTGTAATAATTACTGTTAACAAAAAAATTAGATATTTCGAATCATAGATATAAAAAAGTCAAAATTTTGATAAATTCAAAATGTCACTGAAAATTAATTTTTTTTATAGTTTTTTCTTTCATTTAATTTGTAAATCAGTTTATACTGATTTACAAAATGAAACCTAAAATTTATTTTTTATATAGTTATTATTTTGTAAAAAATTAATCAATAATTAAAAGTACGAATTAAAATATGATCAATGTAAAAATTTCATTGACAATTATATACCGTTAATAACCCCTGACCATATATGAATTTTTTTGTATATTAGTGGCTATTAATTTTCAGATGGCCTTACCAGGTCCAGGACATCAAGTATGTCTCAGGATACAGACTTTCTAATTTTGCAGTCAAGCCCATTACTACACTGGATACCAGCATCCGGCGAAACTGAAGATAGCGAATCTAGTTCCGAAAGTTTCCTCGACTCTGAAACTTTACCTCCTATCCATCGTACCTATTCCCAACGTAGTATAAATTCATGCTGCAGTGTTCTTTCAAATATTTCAATTAATCAATATAAAACGCCACCGACAAGTACATTGCATCAAAGAAATTCTGGAGAGCAATTATTAACAGGACGATCATCTGTATTATTACCTGCCTTAAAATCTAACTCAATCGGTGATCATGCTGTCGGAGATTTTGTACTTGCAAATTCTTCGAAATGTCCGAACTTTATGCAACATTCATTTTCCACCATTGGACAAGAATTCATAATTTCTAATCCTGTTCCTGATACTAATACATTCATTAGTAGTTCTAACAATGGTAGATCAAATAAGTTTATTCGATTGAAAGAAAAATTATTGAATTCTGGAAAATCATATAATAAAGAAGTTTCGATTGAATGTACAGAAACTGCTCGAAACATCGACGGGGAATCGACTCCGTTGGTATCAAAATTTTCATATCCTACACATTCTACTACTGATATTGTTCTAAAATGTACGAATCCAAATATCCAAAATAATGAATTATTATCACCTGTTTCAATAATCGATAATCCACTTAAAGATATTAAACCTGCTAATTTGGAGAGTTTAGATTATTACAAAATGCAAATACATACAGTACTACAGGGATCGAATTTATCGACTACAAATCATCCCTTATCGCGACAAAATGCTGAAGATCAGGAAAATCCAGAGACACCTGTTTAAAAATGTAACCGAAAAACATTAATTTCATTTAATAGAAATATAAACGTATACTTTACCTTTAGGCTTTTTCAATTTTAAATCTATTTCTATAATTATATAAAATTTTAAAAAATTAAATAAATAAATATTATAATTATTGATACATTTACTTTAAAGTATTTTTTATAATTATATTATTGTATATAACAATTATATAACGGTATTTGAATTATACAAATTGACTATTTGAATTACAAATTGATTATATTTTAAAAATATATTGTTGTAACTTTATAATATTCTTTACATTTCAATTTATACATTAAAAAACCATATTATTCTCATAAAATTTTAATTACTGTTTACTATTCTGTATTTTCAATTTTAGCATACTTAATATAAAAATGATGCGTGTATAATTTAATTGGTAGCAATATATCTATATAAATAAATCTGATTAATTTTTATTATTAAAATTAATACTAAGAAAATTAATAGAATTTTACAAAGGCTTATATTTCTGTATTCATTGATTGTAGTAAATAAATCTTCTACAATAAAAATAAATATCTAGTACTATATACTAATTAATAAAATCGAAGATATTACAACGAGTACAAAACATTCGTTTTTCTTTAAAATTTATTTGTAAATGTATAAAAAATCTTAAAATCCATAAATATACGTAATATTTATTGTTCATATAATAACTTAAAAATTACATATGAAATGTGCCTTAATAAATATTTTAACTTCATAACATTCTTAGTTTTTATTTAATAAAAACTAGAAAGATTATTCAATTACAATATTTTATATTTGTTTAATTATTCCTTATAAAAATATTTTTTGAAATTTATTAAATTTATTAATAAGTTTCCGTTTGAAACTGATACCAAGTATTGATAAATTGTTTGACTTGATTAATAAATTATTTTTATTAATTGTATTTATATTTTTTATTATATAATACTTGTATACAAATTATTTTTACGTAATATATACCAGAACGTAAAAAAAGGTAATTTGCTTTTTATAAACTTATGGCGCTGCCATCGTTCGAAAAATAATTAAAAATAACGTCTATTGCATAAATTATTTTTAATTTTTTTTTTTTTTTTGTAAAGTAGTTCATTCAATTAATTCTCTTTTATTATAAACTTCAATAATATAATTTTTATAAATTTCTAAAGTGTTACAAAAATGGCAAATATTTATCAACAACCGATTTGTTCACTTCAGCCACAAATGCATAATACAGTAATTATAGGTATTATAATTGGAAGTCAAAATTCAAAAATAATTGATACAACAAAAACAAGATGTATGTCTCACATAATAATTTTTTTCAAATCATTTTTATTATTCGTAAACAAAAAATTATTATTTCAAAAACAAAAATCTTTTCATCGTTTGTAGCAAATAAATTTAATATAAAATAATTTTTTTAAATTCTGAAAATTATATTTAAAATTTAAGCATATTTTTGTTCTTTAAAATATATTATAAGTACATATTTTGTTTTCGATAGCTAACGAATATTCTACAAATAAAATTAATGTTATATTTAATCATAACATTAAACATATTTTAGATAATATAGGATCACAGGCTGTTTGGAATTTTACTCTTAGAGATTCAATAAATGATTTTATTAATGTAACTGTTTGGGGTTCTGTTGATTATATTAATAAATTGTTTACTACTTTCAATATTGGAAGTATTGGTATGACCAAATTTTTTATTAAACTTTATTGAAAATTATAATAGGATTATGTATTTTTCAAAATAGTTTAATTTATTGTTACTAATTTTTAGTTGAAGTAATTAATGCTAAGATATTAGAACGAAAAGAAAATAATTCAAACGAAATTTATGTTCCGTCTGTCACAAGCCCATTTACTTTAAATTTAAATCAAAAATCATCATTAATCCAAATACATCATAGTCCAGATGTTTCACGTTATCAAATGTTACTTAAAATACCAACCAAAAATTCCACAGAAATTTCTAACTTAGCGTACATTATAGAGAATTCTGAATCCCTTAAAAATAAATTTATTGATGTTATTGTTGTAGTAACTTTTGTAAGTATTTTTTATTTTGACAATATAAATTCATATTAAAGCTGTAATTATCACTATACCTAAGTTTGTAGCGAAATAGGGCACATTATAATATTTTTTCTGCTTTAAAAGCATTATTTTGTAATTATAATTTATTATAAAAAATTATTAATTTTTTATTTTTTTAAAATAGTTTATATATTTGCTGAATATTTAAAAAATTTTCTTTAACATATAATATTAATTTAAAATTGTTCTATATGAAAATTGATTGAAAAAGATCTTATTTTAGATAAGTCAAGTTCGTGAAATAGTTACTCGTTTAGGAGAACTTACAAAAATTCGTGAATTTGAAGTTGGTGATGTATCAACTGCTCAAACAGTATCATTGACACTTTGGGATAGCAAATGGATTACAATAGCTGATAAATGGAAACCAAAATATACAATTTTATTTTTAGCAGATGCTCAAATTATGTATAATGAAAGAGAGAAAAAATCAATTTTAACCATTGGCATGTAAAACACAATAATTAAAAGAACTTATTTCATTAAACTTTTTACATATACTAAAAAAACTATTATATAATACTATTTATATAATAATATAATTTGTTAAATGTTTAATATCATAAGAAAACGAGTATTAATATAAAGAAATTAAATTAATTTTCAGCAAGAAAAACAATTATTACAGAAAATCCAAATATTTCAGAAACTAAAAATATCAGAATTCTGTTTCAGAATAAAACAGAGATAGCATCAATATCACCATTTGCGATTCCAAATCGTAATTAATTTTTTTAATGTTCCATATTAATGCATAATTTTATTATATTATATATTATATTATATTATATTATAAAAATAGAAAATATACTTTGAAGAGAAGAAATGATAAAGGAAATAATATTTAAGTCAGTTATGTTCTTGATATATAATATGTATACAGAAATTGTAAACTCTTTAAAAACATGATATTGTAGATTTTTCATAAAATTTATAATTTCAAATTCTTGACATTAACATGAGTAATTTTATAGAATATAATACTTACAAAAATTTATCTGTAAAAAATGAATTTCTTTATATTCTTTTATTGTATAGACACATGAGAAATATTTTATCACATTTTGATTTTCTTATTAATTAAATATTCTTATAAGATAAAATTAAACATATTAAAATATATAAGATCTTTATATTTATTTTAGCAAATTCTATAACAAAAAAGATGACTATACGAGAAATAACAAACAAATTAAATTTTGAAATTACAAGACACTGTCATGATAGATTACAACTTCTAGTAGTCGTTAATGCAATAGTTGATAATATAAATCTTGAAACTGATGATTTACCTCTAGTAAATACTAAATGGCAAGTTTAAGTATATTTAAATTAAAATATTACATTTAAATTCATTACAAATTTAAATAAATTTTTTAAATAAAATAGACCGTTACTAAATTAAGTATTTTTCTTCTGATTACTATTATCACTATAGTTATTAGAAAGTAACAGTTGTAAATTATAATAAATGTTTACTTAACAAGACTATACAAAATATTTTTACAGTGAAATAAAGAAAATCTTCAATAAACGCAACAGCATAATACAAATATTTATAAAACTAATATACGCTGAATACGTTAATCTCGTAAAAATACGAGAAAGTTTTTACTGTTTTTTTTGGTACTTAACCTTTGTTTTACCACGTTTCATATTTATTATTAAATTTATTCTAAAACTCACGCACCATAATTTTAGTCAGGAATAATTTTTAGCGGTTTTTACTTATATGCGGCAGCGCATTATAAAATGCCCTGTTTAAAAAAAAACAATTGCACTGCTTCTAAATATTCTTTTATTTAAAGCTATTGACACCCCCCTCTCTCTCTCTCTCTCTTACATCGACCATTCTTTCAATTAAAAACATTAGATGCTCAACCATATACTATATTAATATAAAAACAGCTGCACTGTTTATTTTAAATTAAGATAAATTTTTCATAAAAAAATATGTTACGATCTTTGTTACCGACTATAAATACTATTGTAATACTATAGTAATAATAATTACTATAGGAATACAAAAACTATATTTAAAAAAAAAATTGCATAATCTATAAAATTTCATCAAAATATAAACATACATGAGCTTATGGTAGTTTGAAATTATTTTAGATATTTTAGAAAGTAAGAATATATTTTTATCAACCCACCATATAAATTTAAAACATTTTTTTATATATATAAAATTTTTAATTTATATAATTATAATTTATATTATATATAATATAATATTAAAATGATTTTAAATTCAAAATAAATTCAATAAATATTGTTTTAAATAATTTTGTATATTAAATTATTATTGATTATTAGTGCAAAATGTAAAAGAATAATTTTAAATGGAAATGATTCTTGTATGAATTTGGAATGTCCATTTGGTAGTGGAATTAAGCGACCACTTAACTTTATTAGTTTAAACATTTTAATAAATTTAAAAGATGATACAGGATATTTAATTGGATGTCGATTACGAGATACAGTTGCAGAAAAAGCTATAGGATTTTCTATAGATATTCAAAAGGTAATATTTATAATATAAAAATAGTGGACTTTTGATCTTTTTATATAGTATAGTTTTTTTTTAATAGGAAATAACAAAAGAACAACGTCTAATAATCAAACAAAAGTACTATAAAAAGCTTTGTAATGTGCGAATGCAAATTCTTGGTCCAAGTAAAGCATTTGATAAACCTATATATAATATTTTTGAACTAACTAAAATAAATTATGATGGTGACAAATTCGAACCATTAGACATTAGTGAATTAAACATGAGTTATGGATAAATTATAATTAAAAATTGTAATAATGCAACATATATAATAGATGCTATAATTTTTATAAAATTTTTTTCAAAATTATTTTTATTTCGAAATGTATTCATTTACATATTATTGTTAATAGACAATGAAATAGTATTAGGATATACAAATATTAAATATGTACTAATTGGTAATATTTAATACAGTAAATTTGTTCTATTTTTATATTATTAAAAAAATTACATTTAACTAACTTATAATCTAGATAATCATTATAAAATTGTATTATATGCGCCACTATCTAGACCATCATCACTACAGTGGCTCCTTGAGTCTGAAAGACCTGATTTAGGAATCCCCTCTTTCGAACGAAAGGAGTAAAGGTACTTAATGGCAATTAAGCCTGAAAAAAAGCAGTTTAGGCTATTTTTCCTGCCCTTTATGTAAGCAAGTTACGTTAATCGCTGGAAAATATACCCTATTTTTCTATCTTAACTATTGCCGACAGATGTTTTCATCCTCAACCAGATTATTCGGTGTTCCAACTGGTCATAAAGTTGTACCCCTCCCAATTCGAAACACGCATCTGCGCTCACATTTTTACGCACGCGGCACCATTTAATATATACGTAATTTGTAACAGTTTGCATTAGTTTAAGACAACGAACAAGTAATGTGCTTTGCAAGCGTACAAGTAAACGTTTAGGATTCCATGGAAGGAGTGGTTAAAGCAGCAATATCTCAATATTATACAATTTATAAAATATAGAAATTATCAACACGAAATTATTAATTAATATTGTATTAATATTTTTAACTTAATAACAGAAAAAGAATATTTCTAATAAATTATATTATTAGTATTACAATTTTTTATTTTAAAAACTTCAAATAAAAAACTATTATCACGTAAATAATTTGTTCAGAACAACATTATAAAACCACTGAAAAAGCATTAATTATATACAAATATGTACTTTAAGACATATCTATAAGATTATCTCTTATTATTTCTATATTTATTAAATTGTATAATGTTTTTTTTATAAGTATTTAAAATAAATAAAATTTTATGTAACACAAATTTTCAAATTTTGGTTTAGAATAATTTATATATAACTATACATAGCAATATTTAATACTTAAAGTGTTGAAAGAAATTTTTTCATTCATGAATATCAATTTTTACGGCCTGTAATTTCGATGTATCTAATTGAGAATGTAACACTAGAAAAAGTTCATCCAACATTAAAACCACTGTTATGATTTTGTGATTATATAATTTTTTTCAGGCTAGTCATTTTAATTTAGATAATCCACGTAATAATACAATTATACATGAACATGTCGTATACGTAATAATAAAATTTTATAATAAATGTTAGTTAAATTTATTTTCAGTTATCTTCTACAGAGAGATTTTCTAGTAGGGCAAATAATATTTCTCCTTTAAAATGTTAAGCAGCAATAATGTTATTGATTAAATGTTATTTTGAGCTTATATGTAAAGTGATCCCGATAGCATTTAATTATGAATATTTCCACAGAAACTATTCAAGTTAATAAATTAAATGTATTTTTAATGTATCAAATATTATTTTTGAATAGTGTTACAATTGCATAAAGACTTATAATTGTCAAATTGATAGTTGACTAAATTGACATATAATTCAGAATTTTGAGCTATCTTAGCCCGTAATAATAATATTGAATATGTTACTTTATTGTAATAATTATATAAAATCTTATAAAATTATATAAAAATGGTTATCATACGTAATATTTTAAAATACGAAATTTTATTTATTATATCAATTAAAAAAGAATAACAATAAGTGTTGGAGTCTATTAGCTTAGGTAGGGAAATAACATCTGGGATAATTCTGCTCGCCAGTAGCGTTGGTCTCATAAAAAACTCAGGTATTGTAGATCTCAATAAGGAAATCTTCAGTAGAAAATTGTAAGAGCAAAAACTAGTTTCATCTAGAAAATGAGAAAGAAAACAGCCTTCCTGAACTTTAGCGTGGTAAAGTTTTAGTTTAATTAAGACATAGTTGAAGTATCCAGATCAATTTTGCAATAAAAATCCGATAGTTAAATAACCGCAAATTAAAGGGCTGCAATGTGTAACCCAGGTGTTAATAATCATGAAAAGTATTATTGGCCAGTTATTGAGCCGTCGTGATATATTCGGGTGGTTGATTTCAGTGCGTGTAATTCTGTGTTCGCATCGATCCCAGGAAATCCTCGAGGCAAGATCTAATTCTCAGGACGTTATAAATAACATGATCTTCGTATCCAGACGAAGATCGGTTTCCCAGTACGTTCAAATTGCTTGGAATCTGCGACGCGTGGATGCTACGAAGATAGATAGGAAAAACCTAGCCAGTATTTAATTCAAAGGTATTTACGAGAGCTCTCCCACACGCGTCACATAAACAAATAGATTACAATAATATTTCTGCACCTTAAATGCATGCGCAACAAGGCTTTTTCCTCCTACGCGACATAGGTTAATAATTAACCTTCAATAGTTTATTAATAGTTAATAAACAGATAATAATTTTAAAAATAAAAATAAAATAAAGACAATTTTGTCCTCTATATCTTGTATATTTAAAAATTCGCGTATGAAGTGAGATAGCGCATATAAGCTACAATAAGCGTATTCGATTTTCTTAAAGATTTTTTAATAATCGATTTTTTAATGGTATTATGACAAAATGGGTTTTGAAATTGTTATAAAGGTATCAAAAAATAAAAACAGATACTTCAGAAGAGCGGTTCTTTAGGGATAAAATAATTATTTACATGGTCTAACAAAATCCTTATCTAATAAAACAAGCAAGGATTTGATTAGAAACATTTTACAAATTTAAAAACTATTTATTTACTTGTTTTGATAAATAATTTAATTTTATATTTAATTAAATTTGACTTTTTCATAAAAGTAAAAAAAAAAAAGGAAACTTAAAATTAAAAAACCTGACAATGATTAAGATATGTACCACGATAACCGTAATCAAAAATTCCATTTGCTCTATTTACTAAAATTTTGAATACTGATGGAACGATTTAATCTGGAGGTACTTCGTTCGATTACATTTGTTCAGTATAAGCGGTAATCTCAAGTCTGGACGAATATATTTCCAGAAAGAAGCTTTCATACTAGGGAAAATTGTACGATTGTCCATGTAATGGCAATGATTATCTTACTTTTCCATTTAATATACATCACCTTATGTCCGTTAATTCTTCATTCTGTTTGAGAGAATGTCATCGGAAAACTAATTTCATTTCTAGGATTATCCTTCTATGGTTTCAATAAATTTATAAGCGGGGTTATTTTCTGAACGTTTATATCGTTTAACATCACCATGTGCTCTCAGGATAACTAAAGATTGTTAAATAAATTCATTGATAATATATAAATATATATAATATTAATCTAAGTCTATTAAATCAGGAATAGAAACTAGATATAAAATGAGTTTAAATTATATCATAGAATTCTTTATAATGATGGCATGACAAGCAACCTATTTCCACGTCGATGGAGAAAAAAGCCTTTACTGCATAAATGTGTATGCTTGCCCAATTTTGTAATATTATTTATTGTACAGTCAAGTTCAAATATGACATCTCGCTTTTACTATTTATAATAAAATATGGACAGCGTAAGTCACGCAATAGTTAAAAAATATATGAATGTCAGTGGATACAAATATAATATTGACTTGTCTGATAATTGTATGTAATAATCATAATTTGGAATAATTCCAGATTAATATTAAAATAAAAAACTACTTTACACCCCAGAAAATATGAATAAAAATAAATCATGAACTTGAACATAGGTAACATAATGAAAAACTAGTTCTTAAATGAATGACTGTATAAAAAAATTAATTACGAAATGATATGATATAGTTTAGAATATTAGCAAGTACAAATAAATTCATTGCTATAAGTATTGTTAATTACATATTATAAGTGAATATTATACATTAAAGGTGGATAGCTAATTAATTATGTAAGATATTTTCATTGTCTTTCAATTTAACCTAAATGTGATACTATTTTCTAAGATAGCATTATCTTTTCTCATTTAACACGATCTATCTCTAATAAAAATTAATTACTTTTATATAAAAACCTTTATATAAACTCAATTAATCAGTTATTAATTTCTTCTATATTTTCATGGAAATAATGGTTATTTCCATGTATTCTGCAGTAGCATAAATTTAAGATTACTAGAATAAATCTACTCTCGTTCATCTAACAATAAAATTAGCATAACAATATGTTATTATTTTATATAAGATTATATTAATCACAATTAAATGTATTAATACATTTAAAAATTATTGTATATGATTATTCATTAAAATTTGTAATACTTTATTTCATAGTTATTTAATATTATTTATTTCATTATAATAACAAATGCATGCAAGTGTTAGTGATTGCTACTGAATCTTATTTACTAGCAATATGTGCAAATACACTTTGTATAATTTTCATTTTATTAATTAATATTTAGCTAAAGTATTAAAGACTACTATTCAGTTTTCTAACAAGCATAAAATAAAATACATAAGATATGAATTGCAATAATTACATGCAATTATAAATTTATTGACTTCAAACTTAATTTTTACAAATTTTAAAACATACTTTATAGGTACAGAAATTACAAAGTAATAGAAAATGGCTGGTGCATTGACTTGTATAGAATTTTCTCTCTTGTTATTTTTGCAAATTCTTATTAATATCGTACACCTAATCTCATTTCAAATGTATATTGATAACATAAGTTAGAGGTTAGAGTACTACTACTCATTAACGTTGCAAAGCTTTTAGAGTTATAACAAGGTGTAATTGATTTCGTAGAGATAACTAGATCAGTACTTTCCGTTTTATGTTAAAAAAGAAATGCTTGTATATGTATATATTATATATTAGTTATGTATATGTATATATTATGTATATATGTTACGCATGAAAGTATGTAATGACTTAACCAAGAAATTCCTTATTAAATATTTAAATTCATGATTTACCTTACTTTGTCCTTTTCTTCCTTTGAAATCCATTAGGTTGCTAAAAAGGAAACTTAAATTATAGACAATGTTATAGGTCTAAGAAAAATAGTGTAATAAAAAATTCTTACAAATTATAAATTCAAGTATTTTTACCTTATCTTACGATTCAATTTATTTCAAGAATGAAGAATGGAATGGAGTTTAAAAAATCGAGTCAATATAACTTTACAAAATATATTGTTATTTCCGCTTACGACTTTGATTTTTATCAAATCTATTTTACGATATTTGAACTTATTTACATGGAGGCATTGGTTTTAATATTTGTTTTAAACTCATTGTATGGTTGATGTGATGGCCCGATAAAATCCCAAATTTAAACTTTAGTTTTATTTTTTGATTATCTAATTGAAGAATCGCAAACTTAGGAAGCTAAATTACAGATACTGTATCCATTTATAGCCAAAGTCGATGTTTAAAATTACAATATAAGAGTTTACATTATTTTAATATTACATTATAACGTTCTTTAAAAGGATAAAAAGTATCAATTTTTAATATGTAAGTATGTATACCTAGGATCAATTTGAGACATACTTCACAATAATCGAATGAACATCTAAAAATAAAGAAACTATTAAAATTTAAATAAATAGTTGCAAACATCCTTTTTATTCAGAATTCGTGTTTTAAATTATCACAAATATAAACAACTCATCTAAACTTAAAAATAAACAATGTATCTCCTAATATTGCAAGTACGAATTTAAAAAAAAAGGTAATTTACTCAATAGATTGTCACTCTGGTTGGAAAAAAACCTTTGCAGAGTTAAAGTTGTAATTATAATAAAATTCTAAAACCTTTTAAGAATCATGTAATAGAATTCGTTGTGAAACACATAATTTATACCAAATTTAACAAATAAAAAGTTTTTAAAGTCAAATGCCGATCTTCATTCAAATTATTTCCTTTTATTTTTCTAAAAAATGTTCAGAATCATTAAATGACCCCTTGCGACTAATTTAATTAAATGATTCCTATCTAAAAAATCATAAAGTAGTAATAACGATTTACTGAAATGTTAAACGAGAAATTACAAGTTTGCCTGCAGCGACCATTTATATCGATGAGGTAAATAAAATTTTAATTTAATATTAAGACGGTATATTTATAACGGGCATATGGACAGTATAGATGGTTTGCATTTTGAAATAAGAAAAGAAGATAAAATAAAGCTAGATTAATTCATTAATTAAAATTTTTTCATTTAAACTTTTAAACTAAGTCATCACACAAAAACTTTAAATACATAAATATATTTTTAAACCAAACCAGTGTCTTTTTACTGAAATGACTATATATGTAATTTCATTAAAAACTCCTAGTACAAAAGAAATCATACAGTGATAATACGTACGCAAGGATATAACTGCGATGTGATAAACCCCTGCAGCGACCGCTCATACCAACCATACAGAATAAAACGTGAGATGTTACAAGTATACATGTATGCATTTCATATTTTTTTCTAATTGCTAATAGAGTCAATAACAATTATTTATTTAATATATAAATATTTTGAGTGTAATATATTTTAATACTTCAATTTTTAGTTTTTAAAATATTATTTTGTATAAGTAATTGAAATTAAAAAGTAAAAAAAATAAAAATTTAAAAATTATCGTTGCAAAAATGGAGGGAAAATATCAGTGATATTATACTTCAACTAAATTAGACAAGCGAATTCGAAAAAATCTTATTAAACGATATTTGTTTCATTTAATATATAATTACGTTTATCCTGAAATTTAAAGAAAATATTTATTTGTAATTTCTTATTTTAATCAAATATATTCTTTTAGAATTATTAATATATTTAACAATTAAGTTATTTAAAATTATACAAATTACAATTATTGGAAACTTTGAAAATTTTATTTTATATTAAATTTTGGAAAATTGAAAATTTTATTTTATATAAAATATATACAAAATCTTACATAATAATTCAAATTACGTTTTTTTATTTAAAAAAAACGGTGTTTAGATGGAGCTAAAATTATTTCAAAAGGGTTATGAGGCAAAATTTGAGAATAATTTTTTTACAACGCCTCATCGAATTAAAAAAAGTCTTTTTATTCCATATAATAATTCCACGAAAAGAAGTTTATTTCGAGAAGAAAAAGAAAGTGAAAATATATCAGATCCAGAGTCAGATATAGGTCCAATGTCTCCTTTGGCTGTCACAGACCATAGTAGTTGTGGTAGTTCTCCTGAAAGACAATTTATATCTTCTCTTGCTACTCCTGAAAAATTACCAGTTTCAGTAAACAATTATAAGAATTTAAAAAATATATCTACACGGAATGAATATTTAGAACATATATCTCCATCAAATTCATTAAAACGTATTAAATCTGATAACTTTTATAAAAAATTAATAAATTTTTCTCCTAAATCGAGATTACATCAGTTTGATAAAAATAAAAAATTAGAAACTACTATAAAATTAAATTTAATTGATGAAACTATTGTGCAAAATGATATAGTTCCAGAAACACCAAAAAAAGAGTTTAAGACTATTGGTAAAAACTTTGATTCTGAAATACTACAAAATGAAAAAGTATCAGAATTCAAATTAACTACACCATTAGGATCAGTAAGTAAGAATATTCCTATCCCTAAAATATACAAAAGAAAATCATTAGTCTCTTCTGAATTTGATATAAGTACATCACCAGAAATTAAAAAATGTGTACTTAAAAAATATTCTGAAAATTCATTTTTTATTTTGAATAATAAATATCAAAAAGTTAATGACTTAACTTCAGTACCTAAGGCTAGAGCTGCATTATTTCAAGACAATAAATTTTTAGTTGATAATGAAAAACAATTTACATTAAATCCAACATCATTTTATGGATCTAATGAGAAATCATTTGAGTTTTCTGGAATAGAATGGAGAGAACCTCAATCTGATTTGAGAAAAAGATGTAATTTACCATTATATGGCATTATTCAGAGACGTTCATTAAAAAAACATAAAAATGGTGAAATTAATTGTGGAGTGGGACATGGAATTAAAAGACCTAAAGCTAAACGACAACGTTACTTAAGTAAAAAACTAAAAGTAGAAAAGCAAAATGTTTATTCTAATAATCAAAATATATCTAATGAGAATTTAAATTCACAAAATATAATTATACAGAATCCTAATGGTAAAAAAATACCTCTAAATGAAATTGATCATAATAAAAAAATTTTCAAACATAAACATAGCAATAAAACAGTTTTTCAAATTAATAATAATGTAAAACTAAAAGCTTGTATTGGTGATATAAAAACAACACATGTTCATAAAAAATCTAGGTTAAACAAGAAACTGCTTGATGCTACTGATATATCTAATACCATTGATAAACCATTATTAGATGAGAATAAAGTAGTTAATATTTTAAAAATTTTAGAAAATGATTGGACAGATGATAATACAATGCAATCTATAAAAACAGATTCTTTAGAAATAAATAATATATCCCCAAAATCATCACATGCTTTGTTAAAAAATATGACGTCTCCAGCGAGTGAGCTAAGCAATATGGCTTCTATAATGAATATTGAAGATGTTTCAATTTGTAAAGATGATTTTAGAGAAGTAAATGCAGAAACCATTAAATTGACTGAAATATCTAATTCAAAATTTTATCCACTATTTTCTAAAGGGTTTACATCAAATATTATTAAGTATGCAAAATTATAATATTTTATTTCATTTATCTTAAAATAAAATTTTAAATTGGTTTTAGTAAAAATAATTCTAAAAAACGCAAAAGAACTACTAGCTGGCAATTATCATCAAAAAATAATATTCCAAATCAATATCAAATAGATGTTGGACAAAAATCATTTGGTACAAATCAATGTCGTGACTGTGGAATAATTTATTATATTGGTGATCCAGATGATGAAAACGCTCATTTAAATTATCACAACAGTTTCAAAATCTTGAAATTCTCAGTAAATTTTGTTATAAATTTATTTAATTCAGTATTACACAATAAATGTTTCAAATTTTGTATTTTAGGGATGGAAAAATGAACGTATAATTTATGAAGACACACTTAATTCAAGTCATATAACTTTAGTGGAACCCAAAGATTCAAGTTTGCATTGGAAGAAAGTGAATCAAATATTAGAAATTGTTGATAATGATTTAGGACTTTCTGATATGAAACTTTCATTTTATAGGGATAAAAAGGTATGAAAATTTTTATATGCTTTAATATTGACTTTTTATTTCATTTTTATAAATTTATAGGTATATTTGTATGTTCAAAATAAGACTATTCTTGGTGTCTTAGTAGCTGAATATATACAACAAGCTTTTCAAATGATTCCAGAACTGATAGAATTAAATTGTTGTACATCTGAAACCACCAAAGTTAAATGTGGTATAAATGTTGTTTGGACAGCATTAAGCCATCGAAGACAAGGCATTGCCACTAAACTTGTTGATGTGTTAAGGTAATATATTATGATAAGTTTTAAGAGTTATGCTTAAATAACAAAGCATATAATATTATAAAAAATATTTTAAATAAGTAAATGTTTAATTGCGGAAGCTTAATGAACATTTGCATTATTAATAAAAATGCATTTTTATTTCTTATTTTAGATCAAATTATTATTATGGGTATATTATGTCTATAGAAGATATTGCTTTTTCTACCCCAACACTAAGTGGTAAATACTTTGCTGAAAAATATACCAAAACTTGTAATTTTAAAGTTTATTAATTTCAATAGATGTCAATATTTTGATTCATCATGGTGGATATGACTATATTTTTATAATTTATAGTTATATTTTGAATTCCTAGTAAAATATTTGTATCTATTTTATTTATACATATTTTTGTAAGATATTCATACTTTTAGCAAATTATATTAAATTTTTTTTATTTTGAATAGAAATACTAGTTTTCATTACATTAAAATATTACATTAAAAAATTTACTGATTGAAGAATAAATTTGTAATTTTATAAGTCTATTAAATTATATTTCATTAGTCTAATATATATGCTGATTGTAAATATAATAATAAATAAATAAATAATATGTATATAATATGTAAATAAGGTTAAAAATATATTTTTACAATTGTATAAATTATATCTACCTGTAGTAACCTAATTTATATAGGTACTATATATTTAATAAAATACAATAATTGACATAAAAAAAGATATTTCTACATTTATGAGAAAAATTTCATAATTATATTTATAATGATAATTCGATAGTATTCAAATAAAGCAAATTTTTATAATTTTTTTCTTTTAAATAATATATATTTACGCGTGGAAGGAGTTACAGATACAGGAATAACATAATTTAAGTTTAAATAAAATTCCGATTTATCATACTATCCTTAACACTGTTTTCACTCAATTCGATTTTTCTGATTGTACGAAGATTCGTATCCTCTATACCTGGTTGAATGCACGAAATTAACGGTTTCGTTAGCTGTTAATCAATAATTAAGTCATTACAATATCTTTTTAAATTGTATTTAAAAAATTGTGTATCTAATAAATGTACCAAATTAAAATAAAAATTACATTGCGGTATCGTGAAATGTATGAATCAGGGCGAATGAAATACCCATTTTGAATATTTCCTGTAACAATCGCTTATTTAAAATATAAGCGAAAAATGATCACTATTAAGTAATTGTAGTTGTTCGAGACCATCGTCATCGCCCTTGGTCTGCGTTGTAAATAATTTTAGTTTAGTTTAGAGAGTAGTAAAATTCTTAGCGGCGTGTAACCCAAGAGTCCACTATATACAATGGAGTCTTTCTTTAAGCCTCCTAGATAATGTAAAGCGCGCAGTTTTTAGTTTTTCTCTAGCTTTAGAAGAGTGAGCGTGGTACTTCATTGGAATGATCGAGTAATTAGTAATCGGTATGATTAAAAGGGTGAATTGAGTCTGAAGTGAAGCCCAGTGAGTGGAGATACGGGAACGCCTCTACCCGATCACGTATCGGACTGCGCCCGAGAGGAACCGATTGGGTCTGTATGGGACTGTGTCATCTGGCCAGCCCCCTCCTTGGACGTACTGGGTTGGCCGACCAAGTCTAACTGGGGCAGTTCCTATTTGGTCAACCTTCGTCTCGGCGGTACTGGGTCTGACGACCAAGTCTGACTGGGATTGTCTCAGCGGGTCACCCATCTCCTTGGACTGCCTGGGCTGTCGGTCAGGTCTGATTGGGCCGGTCCCTACCCTGTTGATAATCCTCGTTGCGAAACTCATAAGTATAATAGTAAGCGAGCAGTAGAATAAGTATTAATTTAGTGAGCGTAAGCGCCTGGCCAGTAGCGCAAATTAGTTCGATATCTGCTTTTTCCTCCTTTAGATAAGGAGGTTTTTTATGCAATTAGGCTAAATTAGAGGTAAAGGGCTTTTTCCTCCTCGAAAGAAGTAGGTTTTTTTTAATGTTCTATTTAGGTGTAAATTATATAAATAATATTTGTTCTGATTAATCCAAGGTGTCATTTATTAGCGGCAACTTTATCCCCCACCCCTTCCTGAACCTGTAGATAAAGTTACAATTAAATTTACGGCCTCAACAGTAGTCAAAACGTAATTTTACTACTTATAAATCATTGCTTTAATAAATCATCGAATATTATAAGAATTCTAAAATACCACTGCTTGTATGAAAGAACTTGTCTATAATTAATTGGTATAATATAGTTAGAATTACCTAATATGTATAGTGATTCGTTATTTAATATTAAGATATATAAGACTAATGTTTTAGCTTTTAGATATTAATTAGAGTATAAGATTATAGTCTAATATATAATGAACATATTAATATGAATGAATATTAATATTACTAAACTAAATTCCGCAATTTTTTAAATAAGTACGTCTTTAAAAGAAATTGATATTTGCAGTTATAACTTAAATGAGTCTACTCTATATAAATTTTTTACATTTATTTATATAATTATTTTTTAGTTAAGTATGAATAAGTAATTAAGTATATATATGAAGTATGTATGAATATGAAGGCATTTATTCAATAGTTTATTAAAAAATTGGTTGTGAATCTGTTGTGTTGACTCATATGAGTGTAAATTTTTCTTATTGAAATGTAAATAGTTAATTTATATTAATAGCCTTGAATTATATTTTAATATTTATATCTTGATAGAAAATAAAGGTAAGACAATTGCTAATTAACTATTCTCACCACCTTACATTACTGAGTGTATATGAATATTTATTACAACCTCAGAGGTAATTATATGTAGTTGATTTAATTTCAATAGTTTATTAAGAATGTTAATAATATTTTATAAAATACAATTGTAATAATGATTAAACGCAATATTTATTTATAAATTTGTTTAAGTTTTATATTTTTAAGACATTAAATTTCAATAAAAAATATAAATATATATTTTTATTTATTTTATATTTATATAGAATAGGTAGTCTTAATATATTTAATACAATTTCTGTGTAAATAATAATTATCTAAAATTATGATATTAAAAACAATTATTATTTCCATATCTTTGAGCTTTAAATCTTCTTTTATCCATATGTTCTTTGTATTTTTTATTGTTCATAACTTCATATCTTTTGCACATATTATAAAGTTGATTCGGTATTTCCTATAATAAATTAAATTAAATTTTATTATGTTTAAATAGTATAGTGAGCACAAAATATTTTAATTATATTTTTACTTTTTTCTCAGACTAAGTTAATGTATTTTCAAAAATAAATTTATGTGAATATTGAAAATCATTCTTCATTCATAGATTTATTTTCATTGTTAAAAAAAACTACTTATTGCAGATAAATTTAAACTGTATAAATCGGAATTAATATGTTTAAATGTTTAAGTAAAATATTGAAAATGTTTCAATATTAGAATTTCCTAATTTCATGAAATGAATTTATACTACAATTTAAAAAATTAAATACATAACCTAAATATAAAGAAAAAAAGAAAATTTTTGTAAAGATTTTCTAAGAGTAAAAAAGATATAAAAAAAAATACGATACTTATGAGAAAAATTATTTTACAATAATTTATATGCAATAATTATACTTGTAAATGGTCCATAAGATTCTTATAAGTTTCATTAAAATAATTTAATTTCTAAATTTATATTTTAGTTTGAAACATTTAATTTTTAGTAGAAAATTAATAATCTGAAATTTTAATGAAAAGCAAGAGTTAAAAATTAATAAAAAAGTTAATGAATTCTTACTGGAAAATATAGTTTGCCATTGATATTTTATATAAAATAATGTAAAGACTCATATAAGTTTATTTACATTTTTCTTCATTGTTTTGGCCTTAATAAGTTTTTGAATTTGTCTTTTTTTAATTACTTTAATACATTATTCTTTATCTCAAGAAGCCTACCTGGGTAAATTAAAACACAATATAACTGTCTGGTATTATAAATCAATTAAATCCAATTGAGAAATAAATATAATTTAAAATTATACAATATACATTTACAAATTTTCAAATTTGTAATAAATATATTAATAGATTTATTTTCTATTTCAAATATATTTGTTATATGTTAATATTTTAATATCTATTATATAGAAATGTTTTTTCAATATTAGTATTACATAAAAAAATATATTTTAATTTTATATAAATTTATAGATTTGTTATATTATGTATCCAATTTATAAATTATCTATGTTTAGAGTTAATGAATAGCTTAATAAGTAAATGTTTATATTTAAAATAAATTAATGTATCAACAATTAATTTAACATCGTGTCAATTATAAATTATAGAATGCATTAAAATATATTATTAATTTATTCAAAATAAATTTAAGTTAAACCTCATAGAAATAAAAGTATTTACTTGGTTAGCTTTTTGTAAAAGTTTTATAAGATCTGCAGCTTGGGCTGAGTCTGCACAAGTCATGAAGCTAATACTTTCACCAGTACGACCTGCTCTTCCGGTACGACCAACTCTGTGAACGTATTCTTCAATGTCTCGAGGAAAATCAAAATTTATAACATGGCTGAAAATTATAATTATTTATAAAATATTTATTTATTATATTCAGTAATTTAAAATACTAATTACGTGATATCTTCTATATCAATTCCTCGACTAGCTATATCAGTAGCAAGAAGTATGCGCACAGTTCCAATTTTTATATCTGCCAGAGCTTTCTCTCGATCTTTTTGATCTCGACCTCCATGTATACTTTGACATTTTACTCCATTTAAAGCTAAATTACTACTAATATCATCTACTTTAGTTTTTTTTCCAAAAAACACAATTATTTTATCTTTACATCTCATATTTTGAAATATTTCTAGAAGCTATTTAAAAATTAAAGCATAGTATTTATAAATATTTGAATGATAGAATTTAGAATAAATTGAAATTATATACATAAAGGATTTTATCTTCTTCATTAATAATGTATATTTTTTGTGTAACAGAATGCACAGCTGTAAGATCAAGAGAGCCAACAGAAACTGTAATAGGATTTTTCATATATGATTCAGCCAATCTTCTTATACTAGGTGGCCAAGTTGCACTGTATTTATATAAATATTCAAAAGTTATATATAATTATGTAAAAAGACCAATTAAAAAAAATAAAAAAAAATAAAAAAAAATAGAGCGAACCTCGTCATAATTGTCTGTCGATCAGGTCTAATATCTAGCATAACTTTTCGTATTTGTGGCTCAAATCCCATATCAAGCATTCGATCAGCTTCATCTAAAATTAAGTATGATACACATCTTACATTTAAAATATTTGTTTGTACAAGATCATTAAGTCTTCCTGGAGTAGCAATTACAATTTCAACTCCTCTAGAAATTTTATTTATTTGTTCATTGCGGTTCCCTCCACCATAAACACATACGCTAAAATATAGTAAAGCAGCTATTTTAAAAATCATTAATATTTCATACAAATATTAAATTTTAGCTTACGCTTCAATATTATGATAGTTATATGAATTAACTTCTTTTTCAATTTGTAAAGCCAATTCTCTTGTTGGGGCCATTATTAATACTGTTGGGCCACATCGATTATGACGAGGCGTTTCTTGTCCATCAATGTGAATTAAAGCAGGTAAAAGAAAAGCTAGAGTTTTTCCTGTAATTAGTCATTCGTTTAGTATTTAATATTAATAGTAAAATACTAGATTTCATCATAAATTATGAAAAAAAAATATATAAATAAATTTTAATTTACCTGTTCCAGTTTGAGCTATTCCAATCATATCCTTGCCACTAAGAAGAATTGGCCAAGCCTGACATTGTATAGGAGTTGGTTTTTTAAATCCTTTTTTAACAATTTCTGTTAATACATCTGGATAATTCTAAATGAATACAAATGTTTCTTATTAAATGTATTAAGCACGTATTTTTCAGTTAAAAAAAGAATAATTGTTACTCTGAAAGCCTGCTCAAAAGTTTCAATTGGATTTTGAATATAAATTTCTGTTGAATTGGCTTCTAAATCTGTTTTAAAAGAATACTGAACATTAATATTATTATTTTTTTCTCTTGTTTGTTTTAATTCTGCTTCAGTCATATTTGCAATAACAAAATCTTCAATATAAAAGTTTTTTTTTATTAATGGATATTTAGCCCATTTTTGTTTTTGGAATTCATTCTAAACCAATTAAAATTATTATATTATTGCAAGGATATAAATAAATTTTCAATAATTACATGATCTTTTGAAGCTTGTATCCAATCAATTTCCATATCATTTATATGCTTGAAAATTTGAAGTTCAGATTTTTGAAGAGGTATATTATCATGTAATAAATTATTAATTAGAATTTTTGCTTCATTTTGTGCATTTGCAGAACCATTTATAATTATACGGGTACTTTTTCCACTTATATAATCTTTATTTATCTAAAATAATTTATATTATAATAAATTTATACTCAAATTTTTTATGAATTCAATTTTCCTAATCAATTAATTTTGTAGTAATAGCAATACATTAAATAAATAATAATAATGGTTTAATCAATAATATTAAGTTATGTTTAAAAACCTTTTAATGTATTTATTTATATATATATATAAGCCGACTTACTAATTATATATACAAATCATTACTAATTTATATTTTTGTAAAAATTTCTATTCACAAAATTATAATTGTTATAAACTCTTTTATATAATGTATAAAAAAATTAATGTAATTATTAATATATTAAAAATATGTACAATTTCTTTTAATGAATTAAATTTCTATCAATTTAATTCAATTTAAGCATTTAACTCTCCTTTAATTTATTTTATAATTACATATATACCATTCAAGATTTATTAAAATAGTTTCAAAATATTTATTTAATTTAAAAACAGAATACTATAATTAAGTATCAAATATATTTTAAATAGATTTATATATAATTAAAAAATAATGTTATATTTTTTTTACAAGTAATTGTATTTTATATTTTATAAATTAAAGTATATTTTACTAACAATAATTTGTGTTCCACTTTTTTTCTGTAGTTCTCTAATTTGAAATCCACCTTTTCCAATTAATTTACCTAATTTTTTTGTTTCAATAAAAAAGACATATTTTTCTGCATTTATATTAGTATTGTTTTTATATTTTTTTCTTTCTTTGTTATTATTTTGATAATATCTTTCATTTGAATCTTGATAAGGTATTAAATAGTTATGTAATGGTTTAAAGAACATTGTAGAATCATCCTCCCAATTTTCTTCCATTTCAATGGAATTTAACTAAATGATTACAATTGCATTAATATTTTAGTAAATTTATTAAATTATCGCCTTTCAATTCTTATAAATTATAATTTAGTCTAAGAATACTTTTATATAGATAAGCAACAATCATATGGCTTACAGTTTATTCAATTTATACAAATTAATAATATCATTAAGAAAGTAGGCTATAATTTTTTCATATTTAAGTATTTTTAATAACATGTTCTAAAGATTTTATATTTAAATTATATTTAAAATTCAAATACAAAAAAAATTTATTTTGAATTATAAATTTACTTTTTAAATATTTCTAATAATCTTTGAAGATAGAAAAAAATTAATGAATACATTTTAAAGCTTATTGTTTATATTCAATAACTTTAGTGATTTAAAGTTATAAAATAATAATATTATTTCTGTTAAAAAAAGCCAAAAAATATATGTTATTGATTAAAAATAAAAATTTCTATAAGGCTATGAGCTTCTAATTCTAAGAGGTACGGGTCACGGTGGCCAACAAAGGCCATAAACTGCTGACCATCGTGACCATTACAGAGGAGGCGAGTAAAAAGCTATTGGAGGTGGGAAAAGTCCCAGTAGGGCGCGTCTAGTGCGGTATTAAGCCACGGGTCCAAATCGAGCGCTGTTTAAGTATCTCAACTATGGACACCGGAGTGTGAGCTGCAGGGGCCCAGATAGGAGCACGACCTGTTTCCGGTGTAGAGAATAGGGTCACAATGCTTCCTGTGTCCGGGGATCCCCTCGCGGTAGTAGACCATGTCGCAGGGTTCGGTACTTGTGAGATTTTCCGCGAGGCCGTAGCTACGTGCTGCCGAAGTGGCTAATGTCCTGCATGTCCTTTGTCGGTGGATGAACGAGATCACGTAAGTGAGATGCCAGTACCTTCCATTACGACGCGTAATTTAAAGAGCCCGATACCTCAATCGTGACACCTCTTTAGTCATCGTCAAGCATCTGGTGTCGTGAAACATTCTAAAAAGCGCCATTAAGGTAAGTAAGAACCGATGCTGGAAAGAGATGAGAAAATATCTCAATAGAGATTCATAGGGATCAAAGTATAATCGCGGTGATATTTAGTGCTGAAGCTCCTCCGTTTTCAATGACAGAGTTAGAGAGCGCGGTCGGATCAATGAGGAGCCGTAAGGCACTGGGGCCCGATGCTCTTCCAGCGGATATAATGAAAGGAGTGGCTAGAAGTCACTCGTAACTCTTGCTCGCCATGTACAAATCATGCCTTCACGTGGGAGTTTTTTATTCTCGTTGGAAGGAGACGAGACTTATGCTGGTGAGCAGGGGCAAGGGATCGTGGGACGCTCCGTCATCATATAAACCCTTGTATATTCTAGAAACCACCGGGAAGCTCCCGGAAAAGCTGGTCAGATTCCGCCTTCAGGCAGTGCTTTTAACATCTGGCGGCCTCTTCGAGAGACAATACGGCTTCCGAAGAGGTAGGTCAACCATCGACGCTATTCAGAGAGTAGTGGAGGCGGCCAGGAGTACGGAAAGGGGAAATCATTTCTCCCGACCGATATGTCTCCTGGTGACACTGAATGTCCGAAACGCCTTAAACTCGGTAAGGTGGACAGACATGCTTGGGGCAATGGATCGGGACTTCGAAGTACCCCAGTATCTCTTGCAGATTATTTGGGATTACCTGCGGTACCGATTCATTGTATACGAGACGGCGGATGGCTCAAAACGGAGGGCACTGACGTGTGGTGCGGCCCAAGGCTCCATCTTAGGACCCGATCTATGGAATATTTCCTACGACGGGATCAGGATAAAGCAGCCGTGAAGTACCTGGGGGTGACGCTAGATACGAAGCTCACTTTCGGGGAATATATTCGGAGGGTGGCGGGTAAGGCGTCACGGGTAGTGACTTCCCTGTGCAGGATCATGGCACGTATGACAGCTGTGCAACGGAGATGCGCACTTCATGTAGCGTGTTTGTATCGCACGGCCTCGGAGGCGGCCTCTCTAGTGGTCGCTGGGGTAATTCCCATCGACCTCCTGGCCCAGGAGGGGAAGCTTGTCCACCAGGCAAGGGGGACACTCGACCATGTTGAGGCCAAGATGCGAGCTAGGGAAATATCCTTGGCTTTGTTAAAAAATTTGTTAAAATTGTTGGGTTAAAGGATTTGTTAAAAAAATTATTGCATACAATATATATATTACGAACTGTATCAGCATGGTAGGTGATATCAGGTATGTTAACACGAGAACGTAAATAAAGAAAATAATTATAATAAGTCGTATCATTACATGTCACATATTCACATAAAAGAATAGTCTACAAAAATGGTCTACAAAAAAAATTGTCTACAAGAATTGTTACCGACGGGTACGGTAACACCAAAAGGGCAAGAGAAAAACGCGCCAGGCATCGGGGGGAGGTGAGTGGAGAGTATAGGAAGTAATTAGGACCGCGAGAGGGGAGGTTCGCTCGCGTCGGAAGAAGAGTAAAAAACCGCGGGAGGAGCGAAGAAAGAGAAAAAAAAACAAATGAAGAAATTATCAGGAGAGGTAGGAGGTCGATGGTGGGTGAGTGTCGTTCGAACCATGAGACAGAACGGTCAGCGAACTTGAGCTGAGTAAGAAAAGACATATCATCGAATCAAAGAGAACCGGACGGAGATAGACGAGATGGTGACAGAGAACCGAATCAGGAAAGAAGAGCACCCGGATTGTGAGACAACCGGCAGCAGCGGCACGAACACGAATGGACAGGTTTGTCGTTCAAACCAGCCACCCACACACAAGCGACACTGCGACGATCCGGCAGGCGACCAGGTGAGAGCGTAGCCGAACGTAGCCGCGAGGAGCCACGAGGCAACGTCGCAGTCAGCGACAGCCAAGCGCCTGAAGGGAAGGTGGGAGCGCAGCATAGCGCAATGGATCATGCCTCCGCCAAGTTGGCGGAGATTGGCGCCAACTGGGGTTAGAATTCAAGACACGTGGCGAGGTCGATAAGAGCGGGAGCCTTCGTATTAACAGAGAAAGTAGGAAATTTAAACGCTTGAATAGTGAACTGCGGCCAGTGGCAACACACGGAAAGGGTAGACATCGAGGAAAGGGACGACGACACGGGAACTCCGATAATAAAGATTTAATCGAACGAATGCAGAGTGTATTTCTTCATCCTACCCATTCCCACCTCCCACACCCGTGCGTAACAAGAATAGTCTACAGGAATATTTTCGGTGCGAGAATGGGACGCGATCCACACATCGGATATTGAAGGGGAAGGTAAACGAAGCCTACGAATCGAAAGGGCCTTAGAGAAAAGATAAACGCGAGAGTAACGGTGTTAAAAAACATACGATCCACCGATTGATAGAAAGGTCAGCCGTAGAACGCAACAAAAGAAATAAAGAGAAAAGACACCGCATTCTAGAAGCAATAGAAATAAAGCTTATATATATTGTATAATCCACATTAGCTGCAAAATAAACGTTGCGTCACCGAATACTATACAGCGGCCTACTTAATAAATAACAATAACAATTCGGGGAACGTTTCGACCTCTTGTATACGAAAAACAATAAAGATTATCTTGCCCCTTTTGATATTTAGCTAATTAAAATATGATTATGAAAAAAAGTCAAGTTACAACGAAAGAATAAGAGAGGCGGAATCACCACCACGGTAGTTAGTTTTTAAATATATTAGTGTATAACAAGTGTTTCGACAAACAATTAGTACGATAAGAAATTTATTAAAGATTAATTTAATAGACGTGCTTATATACGATTGTGCTACTATCATTGTTAAGGTAAATGTAACAGAGCTATATTAAAATACAGATTATATTATAAGGATTGTTAAAATTAATAAAATAAATACATTGAATAATAAACAGTATAAGAATATAATGGAAAATATAGTTGTAAATAGAAGGGGGAGTGCTGAACGGTGCTGGCGGGCGGCGCGAAAGCCGGTCTCGCGTTCGTCGGACGAAGGAGGAACAGCGAGGGAGGCGAGCATGCTCTCGAATTCCCGGCCCTTCGGAAGGGGGAGGGGTAGCGCGGGGGGAGAGTATGCCTCGCGACTCAACAAACGTACGGCGCGGGGAGGAGAGGACGCTCCCGAATTCCCGGCCCCTCCCACAGGCGAGGGGGGGGGCACACTCCCTGGCTCGACAAAGAAGCAGCGGAGGATGGAGGGATAGCTGCTCCCGAATTCTCAGCTCCTTCCCCACGGGGGGGGGGGTACACTCCCAACGGAAAAAAGAAAACGGAGACGGCGAAAGCGCAGCGCGTCATCACCGGGGGGGCGACCTCCCCCGTCCCGGAAGGAAGACGCGACGAGGGATTGGCGGAAAAGGGAAAGTAAGGAGTTTTCCGGGGGGGGAAAGCGACGCCGAGAAGAAAAACTGTTCAGTTCCTTCCGAGCCTCAGCCAGGAAGAAGTATCGCGTTTGCAACACTCTGCGCACAGAGAAAAGCCTCTCCGAATATAGTAGACGCGCGAAAGGTCGGCGAGCAAGAGTAAGGTGAAAAGGACGAGCGTCCAGGGCAGAATCGCGAGCCGAGACGGTCCGCGGACGAGTGAGGCACGAGGGACTCGCGAGAGAGTGCCAACCGGGCAATGTACACCCGAGGCGACGCTGCCGCGCACTGGGAAAAACGCGGAACATAGCGCGGACGCGAATAGGCGCGAGAAACCGCGAGGCAACGCCGCATCGAGGGAGCGGGGCGCAGCGCGAGTGGCAAGGAGGGAGTGGTAGTGACGCCACTCGAATACACGTCGTCCGCCATCTTGGCGACGCCGAGCAATACCGCTGACGTCACGACAGACTCGCCAGCCGCCAGAGCGGCAATACGTGACGTCACCAGTGGCGTCACTATCCAGCTGACACGGCGTCGCAGCCCAGGAGAGCAAGCGCCGCAGCGATCACGAGGTGCACCCCGCAGCTGACGCCGCGAAACTAAAGGCGACGGCGAGCTGCGAGAGAAGGGAGGCGGCGGCGCGTGACAGCTGACGCGCAAGCCACGCCATCTTGCCCGAAGAACGCGCGCAGCGACTACGGCGCATTAGAAAACGCGCATGCGCAGTCGCGTTCCCTGATCGGCGCGAAATTCAAATTCCGAAATTCTCCAGTGCGCGCGCATCGCCCGTCGGGGCGCGGGTAATTCAAATCGATTTAAAGTGCCGAAGCAAAAAAAACATTAACGCGACGTGCTCGGCCCGTGGGACAAAGCGAAAGTGAAGACGGCCCGTGGAAACGTCCTGTGCGAAAATAGTGTGAGCCCGCTGACCTTTCGACATCAGGATCGTTACCGACGAGTCATCCCTGACTTACCGGCGCGCGAAAATACTTTAACAAAATCAACTGTTTTGCGTGAATGTGACACTTGTATAATAAACTAAGTTCGTAAGTGGTCGGATTGTGACGCGGCGCTACCAATAATTGTAAGCGACGGTACCGAAAGTGTACCTGTTCAACAACTCTATTATAATAAATATTATAAATAAAACGAGTGACAGCCAATCAAGGCAAAGAACCACCCTCCCTATTCCTTGACCGTTCCACCCCTGTGTTGTTTATTTACAATAGTGTAAAAACAGCGTACAAAAATAAGAGAGCTATTAGAGAAAATAAACAAATCAGTCATTAAAACCAATACTTTCTATTATATTTACATTACTGCCTATTCATCACTACTCTATTCACAAGAATAAGATCTATTGCAACACACGTATAGGGTGTTTACAATATATATATATATATATATATATATATATATATATTATATAAATAAAATTAAAAATCGCGCGTTTGCTAGCAGCATGCGAATTATCATACATGTAACACTTATTAGGTGTTACATTTCACTTTTTGTATAATTTATGTTGAATTCGTAATATTAGTTTAATTAAAAACATACACATAGGAACAATTTGTTAAAATTTTCTTTAATAGAATAAAGAATTATTGCTTAGAATTTTCTGTAATTATTTTTATAAAAAATACAATTTACATAATAAATTAAAGTAATTTTAATAACATTTTATTATAATCATTAGTATTAATTTTTGTAATATTAATTTTATTTATTAATGGTTTAATTAATCTCAATTTTAAATAGAAATGTTTTCTTTTGAGGAGCAATTTTGTTATTATACAACTCAGTTACATCAAAAGAAAAAATACAATAAATATATTCCAGATATAAGGTTTGTTATAAAACAAAATTACTACAAATATAAATGAAATAAAAATTGTTTTATCTTTTACAGCAATAGATATAATTATTTTACATCATCACTACCATTAAAATTACCGAAATATAATATTCCTAAAGATTTAATACAGGCAGTTATGAAAAATTCTAAATCATTTACAAATATAACTCTGGGCGGTAAAAATTTTTTGAATATATTAGAAGAAATGAAAGAATGTAATAAATTTCAGATGGATGAAAATAATTATCTTAAAATTTTTCACCTTTTGCTTTACATAGAAGAAATACAAAATCAATTAAATTTTAAAAAATATGATCAACTCCAAAGAATTCAAAAATTAGAAGATAGTATAAGAATTAATATAAATATAAATAAGCTAATTCAAAAAGGATTACCAATTAAAATTTTTGATAGACTAATTCTTTATGATTTTGAAACAAAACATTTATTTTATACAAAAATTCAAACTATTCTGGACGATCATATTATTGTAACTTGTAAAAAACAGTAATGATAAATAATTTTAATTTTAATTTACTTCTCTCTCCCTCTTTCTCTCTCTGTCTACATATATATATATATATGAATATACTATATTGTAATATATATTACAAATATTTTTAATTAATTAAATATTAATTTTTATTTTAGAGTTTGGAATAATCTTATATCAAAAAAGTTATATAAAATTAGATTTCAGTTTCATAATTATTCATTGAAGTGCTGCCATTATGCTTTAACTTTGATAAAATCATATGAATTAATTCCATATTTTTTCCCTAATATCAGAGGCACATGTAATAAACAAATGAACACGTGAGTTTATTTAATATTATTTATAATTTTTTTAAATGCTTGTATAAATGTTTTAAAACAAATTAACTTTGAAGTCAGCATTGGTTTAATAAACACATAGAAAATAATCCAGAACAAAAACAAGCAGTAATCAAAATAGTATGTAAATCATCATTTCCTGCACCGTATATATTATATGGACCACCTGGTACAGGAAAAACTTCCACATTAGTAGAAGCTATTTGTCAGGTAATAGACTTAATATTTTATTTTTTAAAATTATTTTTATTATTATCCAAGAATTTTTGATTCAGCATTATTAAAATAATATATTAATCTTGTGCAGATTTGGTATAATAATCCATCAGAACATATTTTAATATGTACTTCTTCTAATATAGCAGGTGATGTAATAACAAAACAGTTACTACGTTATATTCCTAAACATAATATGTGCCGGATGTATAGTTCATCAAAAAATAGGTTGGTAAATAATTGCTGCTATTAAATATAATATAGTATTTATTTTTTATTTTTAAAATTTTTATTGTTCAGATTTGATAATGATTTAGATATTTTAGAATGTTCAAATTATTTTGATGGACATGTAATAATGCTACCAAAAGAAATTATATTATTAAAGAAGATTATTATTTGCACTTTATGTGCAAGCTTAAGGTGGTTATTTTTAAAATTAAATTGATAAATTAATATAATTTAAATGTGAATACTAAGCTGTAATACTGATACATTTATTTACTGCTAAAAATAAATACACTAATATATGTAAAATATACATTTTCTAGATTGTTATTTTTAAATTTTCGTGAAACGCATTTTTCTTATGTATTTATTGATGAAGCAGGACAAGTAACTGAACCAAATTCAATGATACCATTTAGTTTGTTAAGTAGTACTAAAAAAGGTCGGATCGGTCAATTACATGGACAAGTTATTATTGCTGGAGATCCTCAACAATTAGGACCTTTTGTCAGTTCAAAGCTTGCTGAACCTATACTTGGTATAAAAAGTTAAACCATGCCGATTGCAAAACAATTTTTAATAATATTTATTTACTCAATTTATCATAATAGGAAAATCCATTCTAGTAAGACTTATGAATTGTGAGCCGTATAAAAAGAATGAACAAAATAAATACAATCCAAACTATATTACAAAATTATGCAGAAATTATCGAAGCCATCCAATTATTATCCATGTATCAAATAAACTTTTTTATGATAATGAATTATTAGCTTATGGAGATGAAAGTATTAGAATAGCTGAAGAATGGAAACATCTTGCACAATCGAAATTTCCTATGATATTTCATGGTGTTAATGGCAATGAAATTAAAAATATTGAAACATTCAGGTAAATATTTTATTTAAAGTATAAGTTAATTTTATTAAAAATATGAAATATATAAGTTAAGGATTTTTAGCTCTTACAATATGGAAGAAATAAAAATTGTCATGCACTATGTAAAGATTTTAATAGGACAACCTTTAAAGGAAAGAAATGTAACAGAAAATGATATTGGAATTATTACACCATTTTCTGAGCAAAAACGAAAAATTGACTGTACTCTTGAGAAAGAAAGGTTTACTAAAATTGATGTAGGTACAGTTGAATTCTTCCAAGGACAAGAAAAAAACATTATTATTCTTTCATCAGTTAGAAGTAAAGTATTTACTCATAATGATCAAAGTCATATTGGATTTTTATCTAATCCAAAACGTTTGAATGTTGCCTTAACAAGAGCAAAAGCTCTTTTAATTATTATAGGAAATCCAATACCTCTTTTAATGGAAAAACATTGGTGTTATCTTCTTAACTTTTGTAAACGCAATAATGCATGTCGTGGAATGGATTTCAGTATAAAAAATTATGAAACTATTGAAATATAACATATCTATTTCTCAAAAATCTACAAGTACTAGTCTAAGTTTATCATGTACCTCGCATATCGATTAATATTATTTCACATTCATTAAGATACAATTAGAACAGTATAAATAAATTTTGAATTTTTTAATATTATATTTAAAAAAAATATTTTATTTTTTATATCGAATCCATAAAATATATAAATAATAAATATGCTTTAAATATAAATATTTATTCTGTTGATAAGAATTATATTTAATTTATTTTCATAAATATTTTAATATAAATTAATTTTGATATATTCATAGTTATAGATTAAGTTAAAAATTTTTTCTTAGTCTCATTATAGCAGTATTATAATTCAATACATCACACATAACTGTCATTGATGTATTATGTTTGTCGATGATTTTGAAAATACTATTCAGCTAGTAGGAAATATTTAACTTGTATTTACCTCCTGTATTGTAATTTCCTTGTCCAAATTTTTGATATCGGTAAAATTCATTCGTTCTATTTCCGTTAATTTATTTCCAATGTTTTACGTTAAGTATTTCAGTAAACCAAATGTGAAATACTTAAAAAAAGGCAGTCTAGTTTTTACAACTTGTATGACTATTTTTCCTTCAAATTTATGACTTCGATTCCTACTTTTCATTACGTTTCTATATTTTGACAAATTATCATAAATGCTACCATAAGTATACCTTAATGATTTTATTTAAATAAATAGTTATAATTTATAATTATCTTAAGCTACTTTTCTAGTAGGAGATAACATACTTGTACTTAATACGACAATTAAATTAATAAATTTACTTATTTAACTTGTTCAGTAACAGCTTTATTATTTAAGAAGTATAGGTACCGTGGCATCCGTAATGTATAATCATAAACCTTTTATAAATATAATGCAATTTTAAATACAAGTGTAAATTTGTTTAATTACAATCGTAAAATTTAACTGTATGTAACTAAAACAAGTAATTTTTTTTTTATTATAATTCATAAGCAAATAAAATAAATGCATAATTAGATATAAAGTTGTGGATTTACGTATACAAAAAATTGCAGAATCAACTGTTATAGCTATATTTTTATTTCTTTAATATATTGTTAAATTTATATTTATTTTTTAATAATTCTTGAAATAGTACATTTGTGATTTCAATAATATATGAATTGAAACTAAATTAATTATTATATAACTAATGAAAGTATCCAATAATAAATTAATAATTATATAAGTATCAATATATATTATAAATTTACATCTAATTATAAAAATTGTTTTAGATGTTAAAACAAGTTAATTTTCAAAAAATTTAAAACTATATATATATTGAATATATTTAAATTATTCGTAATTAAATTATTTATATATTTAAATACATTTGAATATAATAAATTAAATTGATTTTTAATTAATATTATAAAATAAGTTTTATATTATATACCGATGTGATTAAAAACCACACATTATATATGTGTGTATATGGTATCTGAAAATAATGATAAAATTTTTAAATGAAAAAATGATTTGTATATTTTTTAGTACTGTACATTAATAGGTTTATTAAAAAATGTTTTATTAAATGCCTAACTATAAACAGTAATATATTTACGTGTAATTAAATTAAACATTTAATGTAATTTAAAACTTTTCACTCCAGTAATAATTTGACTTTATCTTCATTTACTTGATTTATTACGCCATTTTGCACAGCGAATTCTCTTTTAACATTAGCAAAAAGAATATCTGTTAATAAAAAAATTTGTGCTATAGCAAAAGCCAATGAGACCCCAAAATAAAAATTTGCGTTTGCTGATCTTGAATATATCCATTGATGCCAGACAGTTGGTGCAAATATTGTACAAAATAAAATGAAACAACCAACAAAAAATCCCTGCTGCATATCTGTAATAAATTTTTTTATATTTTTACCAGTTTCTACCAATAACTTAGATAATAATATTCAAATAATAATTTCCATTAATGATGTAATTTAGTAATAATTAAATATAAAACACATTATTTTAAATTAATTTATAATTTTTCAAAGTAAATATTTTTTAGATTTAAAGAACGTAAAATTGTTAGGATATAAAATAAGTCTTTATTTAGTACTTACGTCTAAATAAATGTCTCCAAAAAGGTAATAAAGACAAATAAAATCCAACATCCCCAATGCATGGATAAGATTTAAAAATAGTACCTAAAGCTAGATAAGAAAAAGCTAGTAGCATTGGATTTTTACGAATTCGTAATCCTAATGGTACAATAAATAAAACACTAACATTAATTTGAAAAGAAGCAATAAATAGTGACCTAAAATGCTCAAACATTTCTGTAAAAAAATACCAATATAGTCCAACATTAGGTCGTAAATCAGGTACCAACAAAATGAAGCCAATTGTATTGGATAAGAAAGACCATCTACCCATTGTCATATATGAAATATAAATTAATACAGCCAATATAGTACAAAATAAAATTAAAAGTTTTAAAATCTGACTCAACATTATTTTTGGTTTTGAATTTTTGATTATATAAATACTAGCAGGTACAATTAAACATATAGGATAAAATCCTTGTAATGTTAAAAATGCTATACTCAAGCTAGTAAATATCATGGAATGTTTTACCATTGCCAACAATGTTAATGATAATAAAAAATTTGTAAATACTGTCGTCGTAAATCCAACACAATTAAAAACAATATACGGATTGAATAAATATGCTGTTGAGACATAAAAAGTTGATCTATCATTTGGAGTAGTTATAGAAAAAAATTCTTGATCTATTTTTTCTTTCTCTTTATATTTAACACTATCATTGTCGCATGAGATCTGTAAATAAAAAACTCTTATATTATTTAAATATAAAATATATACTTACATATAATCATTATACAATATTATTTTGTATTTTTTTGATTAATTTATATTTAGATTTCTTTACACAAATTTTATAATATTAATATAAGCATCTCTATTACTTTTATTATAAAAAAAAAATTTTCTTTTGAAGTAAATACAAGATAGTTACTTAAGATTATTCTTCAATATTAATAGCAAATATTTAATATCATCTATAATTTAATTACCAATTCTTTAATATAATATCTACCAGTGATACAAAGAAAATATGCAGTGGTAAGATCAGTTATAATAAATAATAACCATACACCATAAAGTGAAAAATATTTTTGAATAAAATCAAATATAATTAGTGCTAATGGTGTTTCATGGTACAAATCTCCTACATAAGGATCCAATCCCATATTATAAAGATATACACCTTCTGTAACTAAATAATATATTTTTAATTAAATTTAAGGGAAATTGATATAATTAACTTACTTTTTTTCCAAGAGTTTAAGGCAGTTGATATTTCTACTCGATCACTAATAATACTTTGAAAATTTGAATTCATTAATAGTATTCTCAAAATACCAGCCAAAGCAAAGTAAATCATTTGATTTGTCATTACTAGAAAGTACAAATTTAACTATATCGAAAAAGGATATAGAAACTGTTTAATATTTTAAAAAGAATGTAGATATTGAATTTACATTTTCAATAAACATTTTTCTAAAAAGTAATATAAATTTTATAGATTAGCGCTACCGCACTAGCCTCATTGCCGAAAGTAGATGTACATTATCTTTTTATACAATTACAATGGCTAGTTGTACTACTTGCAAAGGACTATATTAAATGCAAATTACATAACTATACACATGCATACATATATATACCTATACACATGGATAATTGTATTAAAAGCTTATCTTGTTATTTTTAAAAATTTTTGATGTTACAATTATTATATTTAATTAGTCGTATTTAATCTATTGTTGATTTAGGTTTAAACGAAATAAAATAAATTTAAACAAAAGAAAAATTTGAACCATATTTTCTAATATTTTTATTTGTAATACTATAATATAGTCACTATAATTCTTATATATATTTAAAATTAAATGTAATATATATTAGTATATATTATCTATATATATATATATATATATATATATTTTTGAGTTTATACGCTGAAAATTATTCCCGGAAAGCTATCTTGGCATGCTAATTTAAATATGAGAAGAACTTGACACAATTTTAATTTCTTTTTAAACCCATTTTATTTCAAAAGTCCGTTTTGTTTATATAAATCACAGGATCAATTATTTGATGACAAACGTACTAATTCCACTATTCGACCTACTGGGTAATAATATTAAGATAAATTATAATTTGCGAGTTAGAATCGAGTCATTGAGAAATAGTTCACAGGTTGAAACCAAATTTTAGATAAAGATTTATAGCAACATTTATAAAAAAGGCCGTTAGTTAAAATTAAAATTCTTAAAAAGAGTGCCTAAAAACCACATTTAATGGTGTTGATAATTTCATGTTGATAATTCCGGATTTTACTCTGATCACCTATTATGCATAATTGGTAATGTAGAAAAAAAACTTACGATTGTAAGAAAGTTAATCTGTTTTTCATCAATTGGAAATATTTGACTAGTTTTTATAGTTAGACAATCGAATAAGAGATTTTATATTTCCAAGAACCATAAGCGTTTAAAGAGAATAAAAATAAATACAGCTGAGAACTATTTCTTTGATGATCTGTCAATAATGTTTTTTTGAAAATTTTCCTTTATTTAAATATTTAAACATGCACATTAAGCTAGATATATACTTATACATAATTTTCGCAACTAAGCTAGTAAGCGCTTATTTTAGTTTAGCCTATCATTATCTGCCTGCTCAATTCTCGTGCTACCTTTAAGACTAGTGTCATATTTCTTTAATTCCGATGCATTTCTACAAAAGTTCACTGTACTTACATACAAAACATTGCATATTAATTATGTACCACGTATTCTATTTCTATTCTTTTAGTTTAGTATATATTAATTAAAATTCATTTCAATATAATCGGATTCTTCAATGAAGAATATGTATAAATTGACATTCATTAATGATTTTTTAATTTAAGTAAATGATAAGTTTTGTAGCAGACAGTGGATGACAACATATTGGGTGCTTTCGAAGCCCCTGCGATACATTCTTGTGAACTTGGAAAAATACTCATGCTTATAGACACAGATGTAAAGCGATTAAATAAACATGAGATCAAATATATTGAAATTGTTGAAAGGAATCATTATGGGATTAACAAGTTACCGAAACTATTATACAATGATCTATGAAACCCACTGAGATCAAGAACAGAAATATGTATTACATGCTTTATAGATTTCAGTTATTGTGGGCTATTTAATTCAATTATATAATAGTAAAAATATGAAGATACAGGAAGAAGAGATAGAACATTAATATTTTATTAATGCAATTATATATTAATGCAAGTGCTAATTTTATTTATTATTGAGTTCTCTAATAAGATGTGGGGGATAAATAAAAGGCATTGAACACTATTCGATTAATCTTATTCGATTAATACTGTTGGCTTTTGGCTTTTAGCTCTCTTAAGCTTTTACTTTGTAGGCGTCCCCGGGGAGTGAAATTCATGGGCAATTGCGTGACTTTTACAAAATTTTTTTTTTACTTTTTCTTGAATTGCTCACACTGGGGGGTATTTCTTTGCGATCACTTATTATATAGAGAGATTATCCAATCGATCAGATATACACACATACACAACTTAACACATGCTTGAATTAAAATGTAGAACGTACCATATAGAATTCAATAAATCTGTTGCTAATGGAAGAATTTTTTCCTATTTTAATATTTTTAATTTTTAAAATTTTTTTTTAATTTAATTTTAATATTTCCTATAAGAATTTTTTATCTTGGAAGACTTTTTTGCTTATATACCACCTAGTTCCTTCATACAGAATTCATTTGATTTTACTTATCTCCCGCTCTATCCACGTCTTCTTTAGGCCTAGGCTTCCTTAGAGGAACTGCATTTCTTATGAATTATCTTGTCCTATTTATTCCTCGTGCCTTGCCTAAATTTCGAATAGAGTGATTAAGTCGGATGAACCGCGCAGGCGACTGAACCTTATATAATTACGACGTAATCAGAGAATCTATATGTTATTTCATACTTAGATCGTTATGTCTTTGAATGGCAGATACAATTTTCGACTATCATAACTTTGGGTCTCTGACTGAATTAATCATTTGTATATGTATTTATTAGGTAATACCTCTTGTGATACACCTACTGTGTCTTATATATACTTATATATGGCATTCTACGTATCTTTCTACTTCTTGAACATTTTATTGTATGTTAGTCAGCTGACTCGGGTCTCTACTTTATTTTATGAAATTTTTATAACATTTATGCACAAAACAAAATACTATTATTACTTACTAAATAACGGTGACTTCTTGTTTTTAAAATACAATATTATACACGACGATTAGATTAGCGACGATACATGCTATTCTTTCACAAGTTGAGAATGATTTTATTATAGCTATTATATTATATATCGATTAATTATACACTCTTATTAAATATCTTAACAAGAAATAATGAGATTTTAATATCAAAAATAGAATTATGTAAAAGGTTAGTGAATACAAAAACAAATTTAAGCTTCTTATTTAGTAAATATCACATCGTTATGATTTTAAAGAAAATTAATATTAAATGGATGAATATGTAAAATCTTTTATTTCTCGTTTTCAACTAGTGTAAGGATAAAAAATTAAATTAGATTTAAACAAATACATAAATTATATTATAGTGACATTCGTTTGTCCACCTCATGATAAAACAATTAATATTTTTACTTATTACAAATATTAATTTTAATTATAAATTTAATAAAATTAATTTTTTTTTAAATGAAATTTTAGTTTATATTCTTACAGTCTATGTAATATTTTATAAATATATTTTATCTATTAAATATTTTTATTGTATTAAAATTAAATTATTAGCATATATATCATTAAATGTTGTTTGATTTAATTTTAAAAATATATTTTATTTTTTATTTGATAAAAATATAAAAGCTCATTTGTGTATACTCTTCTTTTATTTAAATTATGAACATTAATGCGCAGATTCCATGAAGTTATTTGATCTATGCCAAATTAGTGATGGCGCCGGTCGATGATATTAAGATTGATATACTCAGTTCTGATATCGAATTGCAATTATTAATATTTGTTATCAGTTGTATCATAATTTTTTATATTAATTTTAATGTCCCAAGTGGAACAAGTAATATTTCAGTAGATTTAGTTAAATTTTAGTTTTTTTTATAAGGCGTGTTGTGTTAGCCTAACTAGCTAAATACATACCTTAATTCTTAAAAATGGCTTCGTCAGATTCAAAGGCAACACTGAGAACGGTGAAAAGAGTTCAATTTGGTATTCTTTCACCTGATGAGATTGTAAGTTTGAAAAGGTTTATTTATTTTAAGTAATCAATTTTATTTAGTTTTCAAACTATAAGCGAGATGCAAATTTTTTAATCTGATTCATGTTGTTTTAATTTTTTTAAATGACTTTTTCGTTTTATTTTATTTATAAAATTATAAAATTAGTGTGGCCGTTTTATACTTACATAAATAATTCTGTATTACAATTAATATTAAATGTTAATTTCAAAAATTATTTTCTAAAACTTCTAAATATATATTAGTGTTTAATCAGTTATATAATATATAAATAAAGAAAATGTTTAATTGATTTTTTGATTTTCATTAAATTTTCGAATGAAATGTAAAAATGTATTGGTAATGTCCTTTTCACAAAAATAATAAACCTTTTAGTTTAATATTAATCAGATTTATTTTAAATATTCAAATTTTTAATTTCTTGATTTTATTTTAATAAGGTTGCTGATTAATACGTATTAAAATTTTTGTTTATTATTTTATTAAGTTATGTCTATCTTAATAGTTTATATTATATATATATGTAAATAATATTTCAATAGAATTTATAAGAAAGGTAATTAGTTTTTAAAAAAATTTATAAAAATATTATAACAATTTTATTTATATCAGCTATAATTTTTATATCATTTTTAGCGACGAATGTCGGTTACTGAAGGTGGCATACGCTTTGCAGAAACAATGGAAGGTGGTCGTCCAAAACTTGGTGGTCTTATGGATCCAAGACAAGGAGTTATTGATAGAAATTCTAGATGTCAAACTTGTGCTGGTAATATGACAGAATGTCCTGGCCATTTTGGGCACATTGATTTAGCAAAGCCAGTTTTTCATTGTGGTTTTATTACAAAAACAATAAAAATTCTTAGATGTGTTTGTTTCTTTTGTTCAAAGATGTTAGTTAGTCCTGTAAGTAAATTTATATTTAGTAATCTGAGAATATATTAAAATAAATGAAATTAAAATAAAATCTTTAAAAATCACTTAAATTAGTTATAATTATATTATTGTTAATTTTTTTTGTAAGATGTATAAGATAAAGGAATAGTATAAATAAATTATATTTCATATTTAATGATTTTGGTATTAATAAAAATAAGTTTTAATGAATAGTTTGAATTATTTGAATGCTATTTACTAACAAGATTATAATAAGCCATTATAAAATTAAAATATAAATTAAATATTTTAAGCTAATACATGTTAATTTTTTCAAATCTTTTTCAAATTGACTAAATAGTAAAATAAATTTCTGAAATATTAAAATTTTGAAATAAAATAAAATAAATAAATTCAAAAAGTTTCTAAGTTTATTTGCTATTGTTACTATTCATGTATTTTATTACTATATAAATTTTAATGTTTTACAAATCAAAAATGTTTGCAGCACAATCCAAAAATTAAAGAAATAGTAATGAAAACAAAAGGTCAACCACGTAAGCGCTTAACATTTGTTTATGATCTTTGTAAAAGTAAGAATATTTGTGAAGGTGGTGATGAAATGGACATAACTAAAGATGGTCAAGAGCTTGATCCTAATAAAAAACCAGGTCATGGAGGTTGTGGCCGTTATCAACCGAATTTAAGAAGATCAGGACTTGATGTTACTGCTGAATGGAAACATGTTAATGAAGACTCTCAAGAGAAAAAAATTGCTTTAACTGCAGAAAGAGCATGGGAAATCTTAAAACATATAACTGATGAAGAGTCTTTTATCCTTGGAATGGATCCTAAATTTGCTCGACCTGATTGGATGATTGTAACTGTATTGCCAGTTCCACCCTTGGCAGTAAGACCAGCTGTGGTTATGTATGGATCAGCAAAAAATCAGGACGATTTAACTCATAAGCTATCTGATATAATAAAATCTAATAATGAACTGTTAAGAAATGAACAAGCTGGAGCAGCAACACATGTTATATCTGAAAACATTAAGATGTTACAGTTTCATGTAGCAACACTTGTTGATAATGATATGCCAGGTATGCCAAAAGCGATGCAAAAATCTGGGAAACCATTGAAAGCTATTAAAGCTCGACTGAAGGGTAAGGAAGGTCGTATTCGAGGTAACCTTATGGGAAAGCGTGTTGATTTTTCTGCACGTACTGTCATTACACCTGATCCTAATTTGCGAATTGATCAAGTTGGTGTACCTCGTAGCATTGCACAAAATTTGACTTTTCCTGAGATTGTTACTCCTTTTAATATTGACAAAATGCAGGAACTTGTTCGAAGAGGAAATACCAGATACCCTGGTGCAAAATACATTGTTCGTGACAATGGTGACCGTATTGATTTAAGATTTCATCCGAAACCTTCAGATCTTCATTTACAATGTGGTTATAAGGTTGAGCGACATATTAGAGATGGAGATTTAGTTATTTTTAATCGTCAACCGACTCTTCATAAAATGAGTATGATGGGTCATAGAGTGAAAGTTTTACCTTGGAGTACATTCCGTATGAATTTAAGCTGTACATCACCTTATAATGCTGACTTTGATGGTGATGAGATGAATTTACATGTTCCTCAGTCAATGGAAACCCGTGCCGAAGTTGAAAATATTCATGTTACACCAAGGCAAATTATTACCCCACAGGCAAATAAGCCAGTTATGGGTAGGTTCACTTATTAAATTTATTAAATTATATATAATTATGTATATACTATATTTATTAAACACATAAAATATTTATATTGTAATTTATCCATAATACTTAATGTTAACACTTTTACTTGTAGAAAGTACTACTTTTTAAGTTTCACTATAAACAATAATATTAATTATTAAAAGATTAATCATTTTAAACTAAAATTATTTTATTTTAATCTTAATTAACTTTAAAAATGTATTTTGTGATTTTTTAATGAATTTCAGACTATTAAATAAAGATTTTAAATAAAAAAATATAATTATATTGATTATTTTAATTAAATAGAATAAATATTTATTAAAAATTAAATGATTGTGTATTTAATTTTTATAGGCATTGTCCAGGATACATTAACAGCTGTTAGAAAAATGACAAAAAGAGATGTTTTTATTGAAAAAGAGCAAATGATGAATATACTTATGTTTTTGCCAAGTTGGGATGGAAAAATGCCACAACCATGTATTTTGAAACCCAAACCTCTATGGACTGGTAAACAAATATTTTCACTTATTATTCCTGGAAATGTAAATATGATACGTACACATAGTACACATCCTGATGATGAGGATGAAGGTCCTTATAAATGGATTTCTCCTGGAGATACAAAAGTCATGGTTGAACATGGAGAACTGATTATGGGAATTTTGTGTAAGAAAACTCTTGGTACATCTGCTGGCTCTTTGTTACACATTTGTATGCTGGAATTAGGTCATGAAGTTTGTGGAAGATTCTATGGTAATATTCAAACAGTGATTAATAATTGGTTACTATTAGAAGGTCATTCTATTGGCATTGGAGATACTATAGCTGATCCTCAGACTTACATGGAAATTCAGAAGGCCATTAAAAAAGCAAAAGAAGACGTAATAGAAGTTATTCAGAAAGCACATAATATGGAGCTAGAACCAACACCTGGCAATACTTTAAGGCAGACTTTTGAAAATCAAGTTAATAGGATTCTTAATGATGCTCGTGATAAAACTGGAGGGTCTGCTAAAAAATCACTAACAGAATATAATAATTTAAAAGCTATGGTAGTCTCAGGTTTGTAACTAAAAATATTTATCAATTTAATTTTCTAATTTGTTTTTTACAATATAGTTATTAATTTTTATATAATTTATTTTTATGACCTTAATTGTTCTGATTTATGAGGTAAAGCTCAGATTTTTAATAAACTAACATAATAAGATGTATCATAAAGTAATAACTAACAAAATACTTATAAATTAATTAATTCTTTAAAAATGAAATTATATATAAGAAGCAAGTTTTGAAGAAATAAAACTAGTATTTAGAATTATATAATTAATATATTGAAACGTTGAACAAATAAATAAAATCATTATGTCAAATAATATAAAATTAAATTATTCTATTTAATAAAAATTCTAAATTCTAAAAGTAAATTCCAGAATAATGATTTAGTTTATAATTATCTACAGGTTCTAAAGGATCCAATATTAATATATCTCAAGTTATTGCTTGTGTAGGACAACAAAATGTAGAAGGTAAACGTATACCTTTCGGTTTTCGAAAACGAACTTTGCCACATTTTATTAAAGATGATTATGGTCCTGAATCCAGAGGTTTTGTTGAAAATTCATACCTTGCTGGTTTAACTCCTTCTGAATTTTATTTTCATGCTATGGGGGGTCGTGAAGGTCTTATCGATACTGCTGTAAAGACAGCCGAAACTGGGTATATTCAACGTCGTCTAATAAAAGCTATGGAATCTGTTATGGTACATTATGACGGCACTGTAAGAAATTCAGTGGGTCAACTTATTCAATTACGTTATGGCGAGGATGGTCTTTGTGGCGAAACCGTTGAATTTCAGAATTTACCAACTATTAAACTTAGTAATAAAGCATTTGAAAAAAAATTTAAATTTGATCCAAGCAATGAAAGATATCTCAGAAGAATTTTTAGTGAAGATATTGTGCGTGAAATGATGGGATCCGGTGAGGTCATATCTGAATTAGGTATAATAATTTTTTAAATGTTTTCATAAAAAAATAATATAATATAAATATTTTGTAAACAAAATTTTGAAATAATATATATTTGGAAAATATTTGACTTCAAATACATTGAAATCTTTTTTATGTAATGATTATAAAAGTATAATTGCATTAAAATATAGTTTAATAGAATTTAAGTAGAATTTAAAAAATATTACAAAGCAATTGAATAAATAAATAATTAAATAAGAAAATTTGTATGTCCTATTTAGAACGTGAATGGGAACAACTAAACAAGGATAGAGCTGCTTTAAGAGAAATATTTCCAAGTGGTGAATCAAAAGTTGTGTTACCATGTAACCTACAACGAATGATTTGGAACGTTCAAAAGATCTTTCATATTAATAAACGAGCTCCAACTGATTTAAGTCCAATGCGGGTTATTCAAGGAGTTAAGGATCTCTTAGAAAAATGTATAATTGTAGCAGGTGAGGATCGTTTAAGTAAACAGGCCAACGAAAATGCGACACTACTATTTCAATGTCTTGTACGCTCTACTCTTTGCACTAAGTGTGTCTCAGAAGAATTTCGATTATCAAGTGAAGCTTTTGAGTGGCTTATAGGAGAAATTGAGACTAGATTTCAGCAAGCACAATGTGCTCCAGGAGAAATGGTAGGTGCTTTAGCAGCCCAATCTCTTGGAGAGCCTGCTACTCAAATGACACTAAATACTTTTCATTTTGCTGGTGTATCTTCCAAAAATGTGACACTTGGAGTACCAAGACTTAAAGAAATAATTAATATTAGTAAAAAACCAAAGGCTCCTTCTTTAACAGTTTTTTTGACTGGTGCTGCAGCAAGAGATGCAGAAAAGGCCAAGAACGTTTTATGTCGGCTTGAGCACACAACTCTAAAAAAAGTAACAGCAAACACTGCAATATATTATGATCCTGATCCCCAAAATACTGTTATTTCAGAAGACCAGGAATTTGTTAACGTTTATTACGAAATGCCAGATTTTGACCCAACTAAGATCTCACCTTGGCTTCTTCGTATTGAACTGGATCGTAAGAGAATGACTGATAAGAAACTAACCATGGAACAAATTGCTGAAAAGATTAATGCAGGTTTCGGAGATGATTTGAATTGTATTTTTAATGATGATAATGCTGAAAAACTTGTGCTTAGAATTCGAATAATGAACAGTGAAGATAATAAATTTACTGACACAACTGATATAGAAGAAAGTGTTGATAAAATGGAAGATGATATGTTTTTACGATGTATTGAATCTAATATGTTGAGTGATATGACTCTACAAGGTATTGAAGCTATTGGTAAGGTGTACATGCATTTACCCCAAACAGATTCGAAAAAGAGAATAGTTATTACAGAAACAGGAGAATTTAAAGCTATTGCTGAATGGCTTTTAGAAACTGATGGTACAAGTTTAATGAAAGTATTAAGTGAACGAGATGTGGATCCTGTGAGAACATTTTCTAATGACATCTGTGAAATATTTCAAGTATTGGGTATTGAAGCTGTGCGAAAATCTGTTGAGAAAGAAATGAATGCTGTTTTACAATTTTATGGTCTTTATGTTAACTATCGACATTTAGCCTTATTATGTGACGTTATGACAGCCAAAGGTCATCTTATGGCCATTACACGTCATGGTATTAATAGACAAGATACAGGGGCACTTATGAGATGCTCTTTTGAAGAAACAGTAGATGTATTACTAGATGCGGCCTCTCATGCTGAAGTTGATCCAATGAGAGGTGTTTCTGAGAATATTATTATGGGACAACTACCACGTATTGGAACTGGTTGTTTTGATCTTCTCCTTGATGCCGAAAAATGCAAACAAGGTATTGAGATACCAATGGCTGTAGGAGCAAATATAATTGGTGGTACAGGTATGTTCTTTGGAAATGTTACTACTCCAAGTATGAGTCCTCAAATGACACCTTGGCTTGGTGCAACACCAAATTACGGAGCAGCGGGTATGTCACCAAGTATTGGTAGTGGTATGACACCAGGGGGAGCTTGTTTTTCACCCTCTGGTCAGTCTGATGCTTCGGGATTGTCACCAGCGTATTCCGCTTATTCTCCACAACCCGGAAGTCCTGGAAGTCCAGGACCAAGTATGAGTCCATATCCAATGTCGCCAGCTGGTGGAGTATCACCGAGCTATTCACCAACTTCTCCAGCTTATTTACCGACGTCTCCTAGTATGACACCATCAAGCCCAAATTATTCACCGACTAGCCCTAATTATTCACCGACTAGTCCTAATTATTCACCAACAAGCCCGAGCTATTCACCGACCAGTCCAAGTTATTCGCCAACAAGTCCAAGTTATTCGCCAACCAGTCCGAGTTACTCACCAACAAGTCCAAGTTATTCACCGACCAGTCCGAGTTATTCACCAACAAGTCCAAGTTACTCACCAACAAGTCCGAGTTACTCACCAACAAGTCCGAGTTATTCACCGACCAGTCCGAGTTATTCACCAACAAGTCCAAGTTACTCACCAACAAGTCCGAGTTACTCACCAACAAGTCCGAGTTACTCTCCAACCAGTCCGAGTTATTCTCCGACGAGTCCGAGTTATTCTCCGACGAGTCCTAGTTATTCCCCTACAAGTCCAAGTTTTACCCCAGCTTCGCCATCTTATTCACCAACTTCACCTTCTTATTCGCCGTCATCACCTCAGTATTCACCAGCATCTCCCAGTTATTCTCCATCGTCGCCTAAGTATTCACCAACAAGTCCTAGTTATTCTCCTACCTCTCCATCATTTGCAGGTACATCGCCTCAGTACACTCCGGCAAGTCCAACGTATTCGCCTACAAGTCCTACTTATTCACCTACTAGCCCAAGTTATTCACCTAGTTCACCTCAACACAGCAGTGGCAGTACTAAATATTCTCCTAGTAGTCCAAATTATTCGCCAACAAGTCCAACTTATTCACCAACTAGTACCAAATATTCACCTACTAGTCCAACATATTCACCAACAAGTCACAGTTATTCACCAACGAGTCCAAGTTATTCACCGACGAGCCCAGCTTATTCTCCGCAAGTGCCTGGATATTCTCCAACAAGTCCAACATATTCAGCGGCTTCCCCAAATTATGAAACCGATGACAATTGAAATAATAGACATTGCACAACTAAAAGAAGCAAATTTACAGATTGATATTGAAAATTTGCTTTTTTGTAAATATGTTTCATTCACAAACCTGTTTCTAATACTTAATGAATTTAGTTCGTTTGTTTATACTATTATCATTAATTATTGAACTTGTAATTTTATATATAAAATAGAAAATTAAACAAATACTTCAATTCTTTTTACATTTCTAGCTTTATTCAATTATTTCAAAATAGAAAAAAATAGCTTAATGTTTAATAAATTATTTAATATATTTTAATATTTATGATTAAAATGAAAATACTATATTAACAATATTTTCTTTTCTTTACCATTTACAAATATTTATATAAATATCTACAATAAATTTATTTTAAAATAAAGATATAGTAAAATAATTGTTTTGGATAGATTATCCGCTTCATTTTGTACTTATATTTTATAAATAACATTACAATGTTATTTTTTTCTAAATAGGTATAAAGTAAAAGTAATTTTAAAATTAATGTTATATTACTTATTAATTTATGAGTTTACTATAATTGGAAATTTGTTTGAAAATTATGTTTACGCTTTCTTTATATTATTACAATTTCATTTTTGTTCAAGGAATCAATTTGGTATTCATACATTATTACAATTTTGCCAATTATTTTATTATTAAATTTTAACAAACATATTAATTGAATATCACAAAAAAGTAATTTTGTAACTAAATTGTAATTAAATGTATAACATTGCGTAGCAATTCGTAATGCCTCTTGACATGCGTAATAGTTTGATAGTTTCACACGTCTCAGGAATACGTAGAATTGTCAAACCACACGCCGAATGTTAAATTCAAAGCTTGGAGAGGCTAAGCTTAAACAAATGTTTCGCAGCTGACTTCAATATTTACTAATATAAATTTATACATATATTAAAATGTATCTATTTAAAATTAAAAAAAAATTGACATTAATAGCAAGTGAAATTATAGAAACACTTCTCGACATTCATTTTTCTTATATCCTCTATTAAGACATTTTACCACCTCATTAAAATAAATAAAAATGCTGCTTTACCTTTGTTAAAAACAGTTTCATAAATAACTATGCAATTTGTTGCTACTGATTTTATTGAGATCCCAGATAAAGACTTCAAATATGTCATACAGATGCTTCACGAAAATTTAAGTCTATACTTAAACATTTCATAAACTCTGTTATACATTTTTTTATATGTTATATTTTGCTTTTTACTATTGATTCGTTTCTTTTTTAATACAGTATTCTTTATTTAGTATTTGATAATTATATTACATTTAAGAAAGTATATAAGATTAAAGTAACAGAAGTGAATTATCCTATCTGTCTAGCTTGGAAGCTATAACTGCACGTCTATAAAGCGTCATTACCTTTTGAAAATATATGAAAGAATACTAAAAACAAATCATATTCTCAACCTATTTTAATCGCAACATAATATTAATTGTGTTAAACGTAAAAAATTTAAACAAATCATATTTTGTATATATTTTGCGTATTAAAATTTCAAAATATTTCAACCATCCTTTGTTAAGTATAAATAGTGAATATTTTTAATTAAACTTATACTGTATAGTTATTCATCTTGATATATAAAGATTACGCAAGTTACATATATTCAATCATAGTACATTTTATATATACTATTGATTTTCTGATCGAAAATAAATCGGCGCTTTAAAAATGAAAACTAAAATTCTAATTATTAGATTGACGACAAATTTCTACAAAACTGATATGTAAAAAATATTACTAAAATTTGATTATATATATAATTGATTATAGGTAATTGATTATATTTATCAAAATAATTATTTACATTAAAATATAAGAGCATTATAAATAAAACAATTTATTAATATAAAAAAAATCTGCTTTTAAAAATTTTGATTTAATAAAATATTAAATATTATAGAGAATGAAATACTGAAACTGTCTATTAATAAAAAAAATTAATTATAGAATCATATTCTTAATTTAACTAAGAATTTTATTTATATAGATTTCTATGTAATTAAAAATTGTTTATTGTCTTTTTTAATACATGTATTTGATATTTTATTTTTATCTAATAATTTAAATAAAAAAAATAATTCTGTAAAATTGTATTTTTTAAATGTAAAATACTATTAAAAATTTATTTAATATTAAAAAGTTGATTTAAATATATTAAAATTTTTTTTAAATATTAAATAATTATAAATAAATATTGTATATAATACTATCGTTTATAGAATATATATATATAAAAAACTATATATTAGTGAGAAATCAATTGCACATAACATATTTTTGTAGTATTACTTTACATTGTGATTAAACTGAAAAAATTACATTTCTTATTTAAAAAATTGTATATTTATTCACATTTTAATGATTGGGTGAAACTTAAGTAATAAAACGAATTTTCTAAAAAAATTTGTGTGAAAAATTTCATAGAATGATCGTTTTATTTTAAAGCTAATTTCCGTTAAAATAAAAGCAAATTTTTATTTGTGTAACACTGCATTTTTATGTTTTCAAACTGGAATTCTTTACCATAGCCTTTTCATTGATTTCAGTGACACATTATCCGAAACTATCATATTACCTACAAGTAACGTACAAGTTACAGAAATATGGTTTCATGGCTATATTAATTTCTTGTATTTATCTTTCAATTTCTGTCATGAATCAAAGCAATATTTTATTATTGCAAAAAAATCACCAATCAGGTCTTTCATTATTATTTGCAGTTTTATGTATTGTTGATATTTTTGGTGTATTCCCCATCATTGCTTTACCTAAAAGTATTGTTCAGTGTGGTAAGTAAGTTCTAAAAATAAATTATATTTGAATTGATATTATTATATTATAATATAATTTTAATTTAGTGAATAAATTCAAAAAATATATCAAATGTATAGAAATATATAAACTATATAAAATATAATACTAGATATTTTATGTATTTTATAGCTTGTCTATAATTCAATTTAATATTTGATAGTTATAACAAATTACATTGATGTATTTATGTAAATTATTAATATTTCATAAATCTTTTAATGAAATTTTAATACTTAATATTCTTTCCATGATTAGGCTGGTTGGGAATACCGTTAATCGGTCTAGTTTTCGGATTTCAAATTTATACTGCAGTATTATTAGGACAATCCTGGAATTTAGCAGTATCTATAGATCCACAAATCATAAATAAAAGTCGGCAAGTTTTATTAATTATTGACATAAAATTTTATTTGTGTACATACGTAAGAAAAAATGTATAAAAAAATATTTTAAAAATAAATCAAATTTTAATTATTATTAAAAATATTTAATTAAAATAAAATAAAAAATTCGTTTAGTACATAAATTTTGTTTTGTATAATAAGTCATTTATTATTAAAAATTTAGTATTAAAGGATAAAATTTATTATAAATTAATCTTTACTACTTTATATAATTATTAAATATTCATAATTGAAAGATTTTGAAATTACTACACAAAAAAAGCAATATATAAAAATGCATTCTTCCATTGCACCATAAATTATACATATAATCGTATCATGTTTTCACATTAACTTTGAAATATTTGATAGAAATATATTTATTGAAATATATTCTTTTACATAACATATACTTTAGTTAATAATTGAATTAATTCTTTATAATTATATTTTTTTAACGTAAATTAAACGCAATAATATTCGAATATTAAAATTGCAAGTACTATTGTCAATGGCAAAAAAGAAGCGTCCAATGAGTGCAGGTAATTCATATAAAAAAAAAAAAAAAAAAAAAAAAAAAAAAAAAATGGAAGACGCATGATTGCGCAGTGTCGTTTTTCCTTGAGGCAATGCCTATGGGGTAAGAGTTCAAGAAGGCTAAAGCCAAGAACGGATGGTAGACTCACATACGTGACCCCTTTACTCGATAAAGTACGTATTCGAAAATGGAATTTGCCATTGGAAGGGATAAGGACGGACATCCGAACTACATCAAGCTTACAAGATGTATGCGCAGAGTTTGCAAAAACAAGGCTAGAATTTTGAAGCAGAAAGAGGAAGAGACAAAGATAGAAATTGTTCAAGTCTCGGAAGGGGAAAGAGCCTTGAGAATAACATTAGAGAAAATACGCGACATTTTAAAAACAACTGCAACTCCACTCTTAACTATGCTATACTTACTACGCATGTACTTAGGGAGAGAGAGAGAGGCCCAATGTTTCGAAGAAAATGTGGGACAAAAACCCGAAAATGGATTGACCGAAGTGAGGTTTTCTCCCAAGTCCGGCCTCGGGTATACTCGGGTATATGAGATATACTATTAAAAAAAATGAAGTCTGTGAGAGATTCGTATGAATTACGAATAAAAAAAAGTCGATGGAAAAGCTCCGGAAACCAAAAAAAAGAAATCGTCACATTTTTCGCGATAGAAAGTAAGCAAGTCCCGAACAATGTGACATCGCGATGAATCAAGTCAGCAGTATCAAGTGTAATAGCCCAATCTACAATACAGAAGTGGATCCTGAAGCATCACTGCGTCCGCTAATATCGAATCATGATGCGTTGTCACGACAACGATGATAAACACGTGTCGATCTAACCCAAGAAGACAGCATCTCCGGCCACCAGGGTGCGGGAGCCGATAATGTCGCTGCACCAAGTCTGTTACTTTAAACGCCGCCGTTGTCACAGTGCACCTTTACAGAGTGCGTGTTGAGTCCGTGCAGTGAGGCCGGGGAAAAACAGCGCCTCCAACCACCAGTACGCGTCAGGTGACAACACCGCAGTATAGCCACAACTGAACAATAGTGTAGGACAACAACTGAATGGGATATCCCGGACACAGCAGACGACAATGTGTTACTGTTCGCGCCATTCACGTGTAGAAATAGGAAACAATAAAAATAATTTGAAAAGAAAACCATTAACAAATTTAAATAAACACCACTCGTTCCTGTCTCACTACCTCTTATTATAGAGTGAGTCGACGTAACACGAAAAATCAAATTATAATAAGAGTGTGTAATCATTGCACTTTTTCTTCCTCACATAAAGTTTTTTTAAGACAAGGAAATAAAGTTAATTATTAAATATCTAACCAGAATTTGTCAATCATTCTCTGACTCTAATTCTATTTACTAAACTAAATATGTTTTCTTTAATTTAATTTAATTTAATGGATTAAATTATTAAATTGGATATAATTTAATTGCGATGGAAATCAAATTTCTATGTTTATCATAAATACAGTAAGAACTATATGTTAAAAACTGTTGGGATAATTGAGAAAAAGGTGGCTACTCGGTCAGAAAAATTAAAACAATAAAATCAGTTTATTTAATAAAATACAAGTCAAGTCTGTTTATTCACAAATACAAAGTAAACGCAATCGCTTTATTGCGAAATTACACATGTACGATTGTTTTATTCACAAATAAATATAGTCCGCTTATAATAAACAATCGAGAGTACCATCAGCTTTAAGGTACGACACTAGTAGGGTCGTGAAAGTCGCGATGCGGATTAAGAATTGCGGCAGCCTATTCGAGAAATTGTATGCGCAAACATTATTGTTCTCTTGCCGCGTTCGCTGATTTTTCAAGGTTCTCCCTTCCTATATTTCTCTTTCCTGTATTTCTCCGCAACCTATCTCCGACAAAGGGACTTTCTTCCTAGTACGCGTAGTTTCTTTATTTCACGACTCTACACCTACCGATTCATAGAAAGGTGCGTTTGCCCTTTCTTTTACGATTTTCTATTCTTCATATTTCCAGATAATCTTTCGCAAAGGCCATGATGTTTAAATGTTTTGGTTTCCTTTCTTTTTTATTTTTTTTTGAAATTCCACAAGACGAGATCATATATATTTTTTTGTTTTTTATTTCATTTTCACATTTTTATTTTTTATTTACTTAATTTTATTATTTAAAGTAGTGGCGGTAATAACAACGGTATCGACGAGCTTCCGAAAGCAACGAAGAGGAGTGGTAAGGGGTAATATTTTTATTTTTATTTTTATTTTTATCTTTAACGCTCTTGTCCGTACAATTATATATATCACAAATTGGAAAGAGAAAAGATACGTACAAGAGATCACAGTACTAGCAAATATCAATGCATTGATATTTGTTTGTTTCTTTTGCCGATACAGATTGTTTCAAATTTTTGATATCGAAATATATTTACAAATATATTTTGTCCCTTCAAGACAATTAGCGGGATAGCGCCCGCGGTCAATCGGTGCGCAGAGACGAGGCCGTGACGGTTATGTTAAGTGCGCGAGTTTTTTATTGAATGAAAAATAGAGTAAGTTCCTCGCGACTAGGTTTGGTCTACAAAACATTGGAGACAACCTGGTGTCTGCAGGAACACACTGATCCGTACATAGAACGTGCTAACTGTATGGAGTTCGAAACGTATCGGTGCCACGAGGAGTCTAGCTAGCAGTAAGTTTAAATTTAAAAGATATTTGTGAGAGCTCTTTCGCGCGCGTAATTATTTTATTTAGACATTATCAATTTGCGCGAGTACCAGGTTTTTTTATCTTTCCCGACGAAGGATGTTTTCTTACGCCTCGCGGCAATTAGTGATTGATAAATAAATAGAAATATTTTAAATACAGACAAACAACAATGACTTGTAATTTCCTTCCCTCTATCCCGTATACCATTAAAAACTCATGCATATGTTAAGTAGCGTATAAAGTACTACAGTAATTATTTAAAATATAAAAAATTATATTTTTACAAAGTATATGCTTTAAAATCTATAAACTGATTATGAAATATTTATGGTTATGAATAAATTATCTATACAAGTTTATTGGTTTTTCAACTATTAAAATCATTATAACAAGAAAGCTTGATTGTCAGCCAAAATTTTTCTCTGTTCGTCAACTCATCAATGTAACAATATCTTAGTATCAGTAATAAGAAAACGTTGATGAAACTAGAGTAAGATTGATAGTTTGTAAATAATTGGAGAATCGGCCATCCTTAAATTTATAGAAATGCAAAATATACGTGAAAGCTCTTTCCTATCGAACTTGATTTTAGTGAATATTATTTACGTAGTACGCGTTAGATTTATATGTTTAATATAAAGCAAAATAAATTTTAATTACGTATAATTAACTTAATCTTCTTTAAATTCAATGTTTTGATTACACTACTACAGGTTTAGAGAATGCATTTATGAGTATAAAATTATTTTTTAATATATTCGTTATATTTTATAATTAATAAAAAAATATTTACTGTAACAGTTTAATATTTTCATGTAGATATCCACTAGTTGCTGTAGTTGAATTAACTTTTGGGCGATGGACAAGTTTACTTGTTTCTATATTGTTAGATTTAACTCTTTTTGGAGGTGGTATTCCTAATTTATTAGTAGGTATGTGAGGTAATATATTTAAAAATATATTGTATTTATTACATAAGAAAATAATTTACTTAATTTTTTTTATATTACTTTTTATCTATCACATTGATGTAATTAACAAAAAACATAAGCTGAAACCCTTGAGTTAGCATTTCTGATTCTATAATCATTACTGGTTATTCAGAAGTTTTTGGTCTGTACCGGAAATGAAATCTTCCAGTATTACATATCAAACGAATATTTTACACCTTTAATCAACTCTGTTTATAATTTTAGTATTAAGATTTTTCTAATTCTTCTTATTTTAACTGATATGTATTTGTACTATTAATTAGCTTTCTTAAGATATAAAGATAAAGTTTTACAATATGACGAACTCAAATATTCTGATGCTATTTTTTAAGAACTTTTTAATTAAATTTGTATTTTCTATAAAAAATGAAAAACGAAACGATTTTAAAATAATAATATAATAATTAGAATCTATAACTGCTTAGTAAATATATACTTATTTTATTTTTATTATTTTAAATAAAATTTCTAATATTTTATAAATATTTATAAACTAAGTACACCTGTATGTTTTGAGATTGGTTATTTTTGCATAAGCTACAATTATGATTATTATTAGGATTTTTTTATTTGTTCTTTCCAGTTAAACGTAATATTAATAAGTTAATAAATTAATTATTGGTTAGAAATGTCTTCTATACATTTTTTAACTTTAAACTTTATACTTTAAAAGATTGATGTTCCTGTTTTTTTAGCATCTCAAAATTTACAACTTTTTGGATTAAAAGTGACACATAATGAATTCAATTTAAGTTTTTGTTACTGGCTCCTTATTGTTGGATTATTACTGTGTCCAGTAATGTGGCTTGGAAGTCCACGAGACATGAAGTAAGTGAACTATTATATTGTTAAATTAAAAAATTATTATTAATACTTAGCTATGTTTAATAATATTTTGAAATATTATAATTTTTTATTAAATTGTTAATAAAGTTTGTAGTTATGAAATTCCGGTCAAAGGATTCCCGGGTTTCGGCACCAATTGTTAGGATCCGTGCATGCGATTGTGGTGGAACGGTAGTCACAGTGGCGAAATAAATTCGAATAACACTTTGCTGATTCATTTCGTTTATTTTATTCACACTTGATCTTTCTTTGCTTCGTATACCGCCAGCTTCACACTCTGTCTTTTCGGCTGGAAGGGTTAATCGCGATGACACATATATGTATCTTATAATTGTTTGGAGACTTAAATATACGCGTTTAAAGTTGGCTTCTCCTCCCGTCCCGCCGTACATTGTCAACAGTGCTAGAAGACAGTACCGCAGGGGTAGATCCGGTGGGAGGTTGGGGGTCCTCTGGCTCCCTACTCTCGTCCCTTGTGTGTCGTCGCTGGGAATTAGGTTGCGCGCTTGACGTCGTCACTACGCTCCTATCTGTAGGGGGTTCCCTCTCTCCACCGCACTGCGTTTGGTGATGGCAGTCTTCTTCGTTGCGTCTTCCGTCGACGCTGAATGCGTTCCTCCTCCCTGTTGACTAGGGTGATTGACGCACTTTCACTTTCTAGTTGGTGGGTGCTGTGCGGGGTGGTAAGCGGGTACAGCTGCGTCTGTGTCCCCCTTGTAGCCGGCTCTTTCTCGCTCCTAGTGTCTTGCGTTCGGTTGGGATGGGTCCGTATCTTGGCTCCGATTTAGTGTATAGCGAAGGTGGTGAAGTCGCCGTACGTCCGTCATTCCGTCTGCTTGCTCCCTCCTCTTGCCTCCCTTTCCTTGGATTTTCTCGCTTTCTCCATAAGTTCGTGGGTCTGGTAAAGTGAGACAGGCGGGTGTTCGCTGTCTACGCTGTCTATCTTCCACGCCGAAATAGAATATTGTATGTCAACGAGCGTCGTGTTCGATTATTATTTAGTGGCCGAGAAAATCAATGTATGAGGTAAGGGTCCTCACGCATTTAAGACCTTTGGCCGTGTCGACTTGCGTTTAATGTGAGTCCGGAACCAACAATCTCGCGAGACTTGTTGGACACTACACTGTGTGGGAAAGACGTTCGTGGGTTATAATGCACTTCCGCAGTGCGACTGACTGCCCTTGCCGTGCATGGAGTTTTTGCCCCCACGGTTGGACTTAGAGAGGAATGCGCATTCCTTTCCGCATTCCCTCGCCTCTCTTCGGTGTTGTCCTTTTCAGCTGTTCTTTTGCTTACCTCTCGCGGAGACATCCGCGAGATCAATTAGCCTCCTACCTCTCGCGGTTTCCCAGTTTCGAATCCCAACGATTCGATATTACCTCACGGACGCTTCCGCGAGTCCAAACAATTCAGTGTCACCTTACGAACGTCTCCGCTAGGTCCAATAATTCTTACTACTCCATGAGGTCCCGCGAGTTCAACTGCCCGTCTCGTAGGTCCGTCCCGGTTGCCCATTCAAGCGAAAGAGTCGCAATCGATAACAAAAGTACAAGTGATATCCGAAGCACTATGAAAAAATAACCTACTATTGCGTTTCTTCATTACATTCCTGGTATTCCCTAATTTCATCCTAAACGTTAGATATTGTACGTTATTTTTTACTTCTCTGATACTTAGCTATTCAATTTCTGATAGAAGCATATCATTAATTTAAGATTTTATCACTGAATATGCAATTGGATTTTTTATACTTGGGATCCATCTGAGAATCTGTACAAATCGTAGATTTTTCATATGCATATGGGAAGGCTTTATAGTAATTCATTTTAATCCCTTTTACCTTCTTGCAAAATAATTAAATTAACTGTAAGACGACCATACGCTTTTTACTTTCAAGACGGTAATTATATTTCTTATTTTTCTTTCTAATTTCAGGTTAATATAAGTTTATATTAGAATAGACTTTTAATTCGTATATTTAAGTAAAATAACAATATGGTTTAATTATAATATTGTAACTTCTATACTAGAGATACTACTACTTATTGTCAATGGATGGGAGATAAATAAAGAGTAGGTGAAGTAAATGCCGTCAAGATCTTGATTATTTTTTTTTATAATTAATGATGAAAGAAGAGTCAGATCGGGAACGCACGCAAAAATGGAATCATCTACTCCGCTCGGGTTAGGGAAATCTTCAACGCATACCCGTCTGCCGTGATGGCACAACGGTATGACTTCTCTCTCTATTTATTTATTGGGAAAGTTTTTTCCAAGTCTTTCATCCCGCTAATCGCTCCGGTCCATCGCCCCAGAAATATTTTGATTACAAATATTATTGCTATTATTACTACTACTATGTGAGATTTTATGTGTAAGATATATTTTGAATTTATGATTCAAAAATGAGAAATTCCATAAATATATTAAAAAAGCTTGATTGTTAAGTATATGATTTTTAATAATTATTGACAATTCAACTTTTTTATTTATTTTTTATTAGGTTAGTAGTTATATTTTCTGCATTAGGAGTTTTGTGTACGGCTTTGCTTGTTTGGTGGTCCATTATAACTGATCAAAGAGATATTAATATTTTACCAATACCAACAACCCCATCATGGGAAACATTTATGTCTGGGTAATTTATTAATATATATAGTAAACTGTAATTTCTTATTACGCATATTAGAATCTAATTTTGTTATAAATGAAGTAAAATACTTTTATATTAATAATATTTATTACAACTGTTACCCTCATAATTTTAAAAACAATTATTATGGTAAATTTATATCCCAATATTCAATTATATTATTTATTTTATAATAATATAAATTATACTACGGATTTCTTGTTAATTGTTTAAGGTACGGTATGTTAGCTTTTCAATTTGATGTTCATCCAACACTTATGACAGTTCAAGTGGACATGATAAAATCTACAGATATTAATACAGCAATCATACTTTCATTCATTAGTACGTTATAATTTTATATTAAATAAATTATTTTATTTTATCAGTTTAATTTTTAATTTATTAAAAATTATTATTATTTTTTATTTCAAGTTAGCAGTTCATTATTTCTGGTAACAGCAAGCTTAGGTATTTGGCGATATGGTGATAATATTACTGCTAATTTGTTTCAAATATTGAGTCCAGGATCAATAGTGTTTACAGCTATTTTAATATCTTCCATTCAACTTTTTTTATCAAGCGCTATTGGTCATTCTGCACTATTTCAACAACTTGAGGATCAACTACAAGTTCAAAGATGTATGTAAATAATTTTAAATAACAATACAACTTTTTAAAAACATTATTTAGTATAAAAAACTATATATACAGATTTAACTTCTATCCTATTCGTTATCTTCATATAAACGGAAGTTGTACATTACGTTTTCCTGTTAGCTGAAGCATTTTCAAAATAAAAGAAAAATACATATTACTATGCAAAATATTTTTTCTATGCTAAATTTAAAAATTATACATATTTTTATTTATTTCAAATATATAGTTTATATTATATTAATATTATATATATGTAATTTTCTAACAAATAAATACAATTAAATGTAATAAAATATTATTATTTAATATATATCTATTTAAATTGTTATCGCGCGTCTGACGATAAAACTGGACGCGATTACGCTTGCTAACGCAATCCTTGATTTTTATTAAATTAATGTTTTTGGATAAAATCATAAAAGAAGAAACACTGATTGGTAGTGAAAGCGTATTTTATTGCGAATTGTGAATTACACTTGATTTATTTGAACACGTGTCATTGGACTCGTTAGATTTAGCGTAATTGTGGATGAAGGAGGGGGAGTGTACTGGTTAACTTTTTTTGCATTAGTTTGTAATTAGGCAATTAGATGGCATGCCAATCGCCATATATTGGCGGCTAATTGCGCAGATATAAAACAGTAGGTCAAGTCACGTGTGTATGATTCAATAGTTCCGGTACAGATTTAAATTTGAAGAAGTACGAAAAGATGTCGCCTTGACCAATCGACTTAAGAGCAGTTCGTGCTTTAACATAAATATTATTTACAATTATACATATATAATACGTGGATAGTGTAAAGTAAGTCCTATTGTAAGGGATTATAATTTAATAACGAATGAGACAGATGATATCGTTTGTTACACATCCGATTACGGTGAATTGACGTAATTGATAACAAAGTTTGAAAGGAATAAGATAAAGAAAAGAAAAGAGAAAAGAAAGGAGGAAAATGCTAATGATGGCATGAAGGATTGGAACGAGATAGGCGAATGACAAAGCAAATTATGATTGCATTAGCTAAGCGGGGACGCCTGCTTAGCAAAAGCCTTAGATGGCACTGCACTATTGAGAATACTGAAATTATCTCAAAACATAAAGAGGTGCATTCGTGATGTTTTTCTTTCCGGAAAACACGCTATTCGAAGGCATTCTTTCCGATGTAGAAAAAAATAAGGTTAGAGCATCGATTTATGATTTGATGAACAGGTGATTGCTCCCCATTCGTTCCGAAGGAGATAAGAGGGTATAATGGTTTTAATTTGTTATGTTAATAATAGATTTGAAGCATAAAATGTATGGAAAATTCCTTTCAAATAATTTATCACATATATGTACGATAAGTAAGAATGTATTTATATAAGGCTTAGAAAGAACTTCTGAAGAAAGCGATTACGGGGATTAGCCTAGGAACAGCGAGGACGATGATATCATGAATGCATGACGTCTGATGTGTTTTTATTCGTTCCCACAACTTTAAGCCTACATGTAAGAGTCGAAATTGTTTGTACCGAAAACTCGGCTCATTGCAAATTATTCGATTCATTATTCATTATTTGACGAGACCTTTGGAGAGAAATACGCTTATAAATACAACTGTACAAGAAAAAGTAATATTTATTTAATGACCTCTTTTACCGATATACTTATTCAAAACAACGACTATACCTATATAATCAATTATTATTATTTTCAATACTTAAAAAAAAAAAATCAATTTATTCTAAAATTATTGAAGGGATAATTTCTTATTAAATAAATTTTTTCACAATTTAAACATAAATTTAAACATAAGATATTTTGCTTATTAAACATTTTAATTTACGATAATTTTTATACCTTAGTTAATATTATGACTAATTTACCTACGATTAATTAAAACATATTTTTATAGCTTTGTAGTTTATAATAATATTTCGGATTTTTTCTTTATGCGAATTAAAATGTTTCATAATTATTATTTATATCTGGTATAATTGTTTATGTGTATGTGGAAGCAGGATAAGGTATAAATGATGCGATCTTATTTTGTTGCGATACCTTTATTAATATCCAAGTTAATCTTTATTTTATAATTCTAATTTTTCCTTGACGTTAGTATTCGGTCACGTAGTCGATGACGTCGGTTGCGATCTCTAGTGATCAGCTGTCCGCCAGTTCAGGGCGCCTTGACTGCTCCAGATGGTTGTCGGTATTGTTACCTCATCTCTGTAATCCAATTCCGTCGCGTCACGATATCCCATTGCCCGATCACTCGCGTATCAACCGCCTACCTCTTTCGCGTCTTTAGCTTGTTCCTCTCTTTATCGCTGAAATTCGGTTAGCTTGTAAGATACAGCGTCTGCCTAGATTTCCGAAATCAATGTGATTCCATCACCTCGTTTCTCCGGTACGCGCGACTTTACCTCGTGCGCGAGACTCGATTTATTTTGTCTTCCGCCCTATTCATATTAGCGCCTTCTTTTCATTTTCGCGAATTCTTGCAACGTTATGACGGCTTCGCTTATCATCCCTTTTCTCCCTTCGCCCGCTTCGGTCCACCTTCATACTTTTCCTCCTCGCTTCTATCTGCGGCCTTTAGTTTTTTTCTACTCCTCCTTGGCGCTCTTCTGTTCTTTCTTGGGCCTCAAACCTTCGGAGAGAGTATCAGGTATTACCATAACCTGTTTGTGCTTCTTCCCTTAACAAGACCCACTTTCGAACGCATGTCTTACCGGATAGAGCAGGTCACGGTCCTACGTCATACGGGGACCTCCCCGTCTGTCCTTAGCTGCAGTTTAGCAGCTCTTGCCTCGTGGGCGTTTCTGTGAGACGTAATTAGCTCCACAGCGCAATCAAATTTTTTTTCCTCCAATCCGTAACAATAACACGAAAATTGTTTCAATCGTATATAAACTTGTTAATGTTTTTTTTCGTCAATTCAAATGAAATTCAATATTTTTTATTAAATATTATCAGTAAATATCATTGAATATTATTCGTCTAATTATATGGATTAATGACTTATAACAAGAGCTAATGCAAATGGATGAGCAAATTAGAATAGTGAAGAAAAAGCGTGTGTGTATACTTATGTACTATTATAAAGCATATACCACTGTGTAGTGCTGATAAAATTTGAATTATTTTTATGCAATAATTTGCAGTACCAAGAATAAAAAGATAATTTTATTAAAATTCTTATTATTTTAAAATAGTTTTTACTTTTTAAGAATTGCTTAAGTACTTTTATAGAAGTTCGAATAAATTTTATTTACAGTTTTATATTACATTTATATGATCGTCCAATTTTTTATTAATACTATTTTAAGAACACTCTTTTCTAATAAAAGTTATTTGTATATTTATGTAGCATTTAGTTGGAAACGATGTGCAATACGTTCTGCGATAGTCTTTCTGAGTATAGTATTAGGGGAATCAGTTCCACGTTTCGATATTGTCATGTCACTTATTGGAGGATCTCTTACTGGTCCTCTTATCTTCATTTTACCACCACTTATATATTCAAAACTTAAAGCAATGTATAGAAGAAATTTACTATGTATATATAGACACGTGAACAATACCGAAATTTACTGTGAATCAGCACAAAATTATGGGTAATATATTTTTATTTTCTAAATTAGATAAAAAATTATTTGGTATAAATTTAATTTTGTTGATCATAATAAATGAAAATAAATAAATACGTATTCTTAATATAATTAAAACAAAATTTAAATATTTGCTTATTTAATTTATTTAATATATTTAATAATATTTATTTGATGTTCTTTTTATGTGTACAATTTATCTTCTTTTTTATAACGTCATTATATATATGAATGTTAAAGTTCATTTTATGTTTGTTCATTTAAAAAATAATATGAAACTTAAATATTTTTGTTGTTGTTAAGGTCTGTAGATCTTATTTATAATAAGGAAAACATTGCCTATGAGAATTTATTGATTTGTAATGATCATTCTAATAAAATTAATACGAATTTATGTACCGATCAAAGTCTGTTAAATAAAGGATATAAATTCAATAGAAATCAATGTATATCACAAACATTAGATAAAAGTGAATTTTTAGTTCGTAGATCAAGGTATTTATACTTTAATTTAATATAAAACAAAAAAAACTGCATTATTAATAAGTTTTATTTATTATTTCTTTAAAAAATGTATAAAATATTTTAATTTACAGGAAACAAAAAAAAATTTATAACAATAAATTGGACAAATATTTAACTTTTGATAATTTCACCGATTGCTTCGGTTATATGATAATAGTTTTGGGAATTATTATTACCATTTCATCAACTTACATTAATGTGAAAAATACCGTACGATATGTTAAATTCATACCACCTTGCATAATTAATTCCAGTTCATGTATTCTAATTTCGGATTAAAATTTGATTTAGTAATGTTAGTGATAACTAACGTTATTTTTATATCAACATATTATTATTTAATATCATAAATTTAAAATATCATATTCTAGTATTCATTTAAAATCCTACAAACCATGCTCTAGCTCTAAATTTTTGTACTTGGTATATATCTGTCACAAGTACTAAATAATTTATAATAAAAAATACTTTTTTTAAATAAATATTTTCATATTGTGAAATCGTATGAAAATTTTGGATAGTATGTAATGAGGATATACATTTGTAAAAGAATCAAAGTATTAAAGATGTGGGTCAGAAACTATTGAAACGTCTTAAAAATAAAATAGTAATAGAATTTTTCATATATTTTTCTATATCTTAGACATTAAAAGTTAAGATTCATACTCGTTTACAATCAGCAGTATGTAATTTAATAAATTAAACATATAAAAGAGATTTATTTCTTTTAGAAATTTTAACCAAAATAAATTTAATATAACAGTTAAAGGCAAAGGATGCAAAATAAGATAATTTCGTGATACAGAAAATTTGGAAATTTAAAGTAAGAACAAATTATAAAAATAAAAGATTAGACTAAATATAAAGAACATAACAAACAAATATTTTAGCTTTATAAGAGTGAGAAAATAACGAAATTGCGAAAAAATAAATCTATTAAATATTTTATAACATAAATTTAAATTTAATAATTAGCAGAGTATAATGAATGAAGCAATTAAATAAATAAATTATGAGATAATTTAATATTAATTTTTGTGTAATGTAAATAATTAATTAAAAAAATGTTATCGAATATAAGATGGTGTTTAAATATAAATAAAACTACAACGTGTCTGCCTTTTATGTAGACAGTGCACGTTGGAGAAATAGCAAATATCGTGCGAAGTAATGGGTAAATTATATCGTGAAGAAGAAACAGGTATTTTTTATTTTGTCCTTTATATTTATTATTAAATAGACGGCAATGTTGCTGCTTTTTCTATTGCACTTGAATACCGGCGTTCTGAGCCCAGTTAGTGCGTAGCTATGTATGTATCATATGCGTCGTTGTTTTTGGATATGTGAATTGTATGAGAAGCAGAATGATGATCTAGACGTCCACTGGTAAGAAACTTGTTGGGTAGATGGAAATTTCTGCCGTCATACAAACCAGGTATATTGGTTTAAATGAAGACAACTGTAATCATCACAACTTCGTGCTCCGGTTTCTTTTTATTCTATATATACTCGAGGCGGCTGAGTCTTCCTAGGTTTTTGTTTGAGTGTTTTGTCTTCACCATATAGTCAAATCATATGGGTTCGGTGTGCGTGGTTTCCACGATGAATTTACTGGAAAGAAAGGGTTTATTGTTTAGTCCTATATGCAATGGTAACGTGTCGTCGAAAACTTAAAAATACTGTAAAATGTATTAAGGGATCTCTTAATATATTATTCATATCTTTTATTCATTGTTCTTTTAATCATCAATAAAATCTAAACAAATTTATGAAGATCTGACCAAGCAAATAATATGATAGAAATCAGTCGACATAATAAAAAAAAATCAACTGCTTGAAGTCTTTGAAAATGCAAAAGTTTTTGAGTATTATATAATTTTCAATATGGAATAAATTTTATATTTTTACAATATTATTATATTATACTTATAAACTAGTCTTAAATGAAATTTGTTATTTATCGAAAAAGGCTGAATTGTATTTGCTTTTTAATCTTAATTAATTTTTGAAGCCCGTAAGACTTTGAATTTCTGAATACTATCTGTGAAAATTAATACGAGTTAATAAATAAATAAAATTAATCATTTATTAATGGCAATCAATTTAATATAAAGAAGGTTGTATTTGGTAAATGATACTTCTTAATTTTACTTCATAATTTATATTGTAACGTACTATTTCGTATTTGACATATTCTAATATCAACAAAAAGTGATATATTATCGATATCGAGACTGACTGATTCTTGGAATTCAAATGCCTGCAAAATTAAATTTTTCTTCTTTTTTTTTAATCAAATAATTTTCTTATATGAACATATTTGTGAAATTTTTAATTACAAAATTTTATTTATTATTTATATATTACAATAAAAATTTATATAATTATATTTTTAAATATTAATAAATATTAAATATAATAAATATTTATAAAGAATAATTAATAGTTTTTGTTTATTTAATTGAATTAACTTTTTCAATTATTTTATAACCGTATTTTTCAAAATTATAATATTATAGATGATATATTATAGAAAATGAACATAATTTTACTAAAAATATTTAATTATTTATATTATGCTTCATTTTATTCAATAATTTTTATATAAATCTACTTTATTTTATAAATCAAGAGTAGAAATATTTTTTTATTATTCTATTAATAAAATCAAAAGTACAAAATGTATACTTAATATTTCATTTAACAAATTAATTTATTAACAAATTAGATAAATATAAATACCGATAAAATATTAAGAATATGTCTTAGTTAGTACGATTGCATAAAATAAACTATTTTTTCTTATTTAGCTATTAGGTATAAATTAGGTATTTGAATATTAATTTATAATGATATTTCAAAAATAGAAAAAATGTAAGAATAGTTTGATTATATTTGTTCATACGTATACGTTTCATTATACATTGTAATTAATAAAAAAAGCAGCAATATTTTGCTTTAATAATCATCTGCTCTAATACATAGACATAACAAATTATTGGGAAGCATAATTGATGATAAATTAAATTTATAAGCTAGTAGTAATTTTTTTAACAAATATTATTAATTTAAAACATTGATTATAATCATGAGATTGTAAATTCAATATTACATTAGTTTGAATTAAAACTAAAAATATAGTTTTCAACAAAACAAATATATCTTCATAGATGAAAGTTGGTTCTTAAAGTATCGAATATTTTTGGCTGTAATTTTAATCTAGAACTGAAAAATATGTTGTATAATCGAAAAAATTGAAGTATTCAGTACAATTATTTACAAGTCATATTGAATTTCAATATTCTTATATTTACTGTAATATACCATATTGTGAAAATAGAAAATTATTTATTGAAAATACTTCTTCGTTTATTATATAATTATTTAAAGATTAAAATTAATTATATATGAATAAATTTGTAAATATTTGTAAATAAAATGTAAATTTTTAATTATAAAAATTAATATAATTAAGTTACACTTATAAAATATTTTACATAAAATTAACTGTTATACTAAAATTGTATATGTTATATTAATATAGCACTTATAGAAATTTTTGTTATTTTAAAAAATATAAGTATAAAATACCATTCATGCAGGTAAAGGAATAGTGATTTATTTACTTTGAATAAAATTTCCTAATATTTTAATATTAGTAAATTTATCATTTTTAAATTTACACAGTACATTTATCATTTACGCGTACGAAATAATTTAAATATAAATATTTCTGTTAATAAATGATTTCACTTTTCAAATATTATTATAATTTAAAAAAGTGCATCAAATATTTACTTACCACAATATCAATAGAATTGATTATGACGTTATATGCATATATTGTTATTCTACTTCGGGATGCTGAATTAACCTGGACAATAATTGTTATATTTTCTATAAATAGTACACAATTTATAATAGATTCATTTGCACTAGGAAATATTATTATGAAAAAAGTATTTTGTTTTTTGTAAATATTTTTTGATAAGTTCTGTGAATTATAGTTACTCCAGTCATGCAAATTAAAAAAATTAAAAATATTCCCAATACACGTTTTTAATAATAAAGTATTTTGTCTAACATATTCAAATTTATTCCAATATTTCCATAAATCTAAGTAATAGATTAAGTATTAGATTAATATTAATCGTATATAAATATAAATAATACTAATAATAAATTCTTACGTGTAATACAATTTTCGAATTCAGAGACAAAAAATTGTAGACAAGCCATTATTTTCAAAGCAGTATTAAATTCATCATTTGTTATATTATTTTGTAATGATTTTACATATAGAAAATCTGTGATCGAAAGATATCCTTCAATTTTTAAATGTTTTTCGAATATTATATTTGATTCTATTTTTTTAATCTGCATATGTTTTTGTAAATTGCAACGAGCAAATAATTTTAAATTAATATAATTTAATGATTTTTTAACATTTAATATTGAAATGTGTACAGAACTATGCAAACATTTGTTTATGGTTAATTTTTGATTTTCGGTTTTTAAAAGACAGTTATTTATTGCCATTCCGATGATTGTGCTAAAGATACTATTAAATAAAATTTGTATTGAATATGAATGAATACATAATATACATAAATACATTAAAAATAGATTAGATATAATTATTAATGTTATTCAAATTAATATTTTAAATAAAAATACAAATTATTATATTGTATAAATTTCTTATATAAGAATTCTTAGTAAAAAATATTATATAAATGAAAACATACTTTAATCTTCTGCTATTCAATTTATTATTGAAAATTTTAGCACCTTTAATCACTGATAATTTTTGTATTTTAGACTGCTTTAATATATTTTTATTCCATTCTTTATAATGCAAACCTTCTAAATTTCTTACTGTTAACTCATTTATAATTATGAAACCAGTAATAGAATTAATTATTATATCAAATCGTACCATATCAATTTTCAAATTTAAATAATTTATATTTCCATGAAGACTTAAATTATCTGAATAAATTCAAATATAACACATTAGAAAAAAAATTTAATCTTAGATTTAACATTTTAAAATTCTATAAGTTAAAATATTTTATTAACTTATATTTAATAAATAATATTATAATGAAATATCATATTACTTTATATAAATATTTCTATTTTACAAACCTTTAATAATAAGTTTATTGCAAAGCCAAGTATCTAGTATAATTTGATCCTTGTTTTTTTTTATAGTTATAAATATTAAGTCATTTAGAAACGAAGTAGAGGAATGCAAGGATAAATTTTTCTCTGTTACTATATTTGAAGTTTTTGTAATTTTAACGTAAGATGAAAATTTAATTTTTTGTGGACTATTTTTACTTAATAAGTGACTGTTTAAGTATGTCCATGTACCAAAATATTGTAATTTCTGGTATATTTAAGTTTGATTAAGTATTTCAATATAAATAAAATAATTTAAAACTTAATGTATGAAATCTTACACAACAATTTATATTAGATTGCGTTAAACTAATATTTTTTGACATAAAATTTCCCCTTAAGATAGTAACATATTTATGCATCCAAATTTTTTTTATTAGATGGTAGCTATTCTTTCCATTTAAATATTCAATATCTGCTTCTTTGTCAAATTTAACGAATCCTACTTATTTTAACAGGGAAATAATAAATAAAATTGATATTTTCCTTAAAATTTTAGGCTAAGTATTTTTATGTATAAGAATATATTTTAAATAGAATAATACAGACCTAAAATAGCATATCTAGTGATTTTAGAAGGATAACAAAGTATATTTGGAATTACAAAATTGCTTTCAATTTGTAAATTTCCAAAAATATTTTTTATTTCTAAAATTAAATTTAGTTTCATACTTTGAATAATAATATTAGTATTGTCTATTTCGATTGTACTAACATGTAGATTTTGAACTACTAAAATTATGTTAAAAATCGGAAAAATTGAATAGACTTATTAAATATATATATAGACAATATATATATGTACACAAATAAATATTTACCAAGTAAAAATAATTTGAATAATATAATATTATTACAGGTAATAATTTTATTTATATAGTCATCATAAATTATAGAGTCTATCATATTTATTTGAAAATTTCCTTTAATACTAATCTTTTGGATTTCGATAGGAAATGAAATTACAATTTTCTGTGAAGCACTGAGTTGTATTACTTTTAGAAACTTTTCTTTAATTGAGTTTTTAATTAAATTCAGACCATTCCACTTAAATATTGAATGTTGAAAGTCTTTAAACAAAATGTAGTGTAATTATATTATAAAATTTTAAAGGAATACTCAACAGTTACTAATAATAAAAAAAATTATTAAAATAATAAAATATCATTTTTGCATCTTTTAAATTTACTAAAACTTATAAAAATATATAATAATATTAATAATCGACTTACTGTCCCAAAGCCTATTATTAGAATTTAAAATTTTTACATGTTTTGCAAATATGTTTTTAAAAAAATTTGTATTGAATAAATTCATTTTATATAAAGCAACTACTACATTATATTTGAAGGTATTTATTTCTTTAGCACCGTGGATATTTTTATTTAAAATAATTTTTGACGTTCCTTGACTAATTTCAATAGTTGAAGTAATTACGTTTGATGCTATCAAAATTGTACTGCACACATAAATTTGCAATCTAAATATAAAATTTTTTTAATTATTTACAACACTATATAAAATATATAAAAATATTATGAAAAAAATTTCTGTACTTTGATATTGGTAAATTAAAATACAATGGATTCGGAAAAGTCAAATTTTTTAATACGATTTTTTTTCCAGATACTTTGATAATTTCCATGTTTCTTCTAATTAACCAATTAGGTAAATTTTGTACTGTAATGTTAATCCAGAGCTGTTTAAAACATACGAGTATTTTTGTTATTAATTAAAAAATAGATATGAATGTGTTAACAAACACCTACTACTATGTTTAAGTTGTGGGAATTGAAAAATTAATAAAAATCTCATAATAAATAAATAAATAAATTGTATATAGTATTAATAAATGTAACTGAAAACTAAAATTACGGTAACCGATTTTTAATTATTTTGAATCTCATAAAATTAACTAATATATATACTTACTGTACGGTTATTGAATAAATGTAGACGAAATGGAACATTTGAATTTAAAAAGATTTTCTTTTCACAAATATCCTTAATCGATTTTTTTTTACATTTGATAATATCAGTAGTTAATAATGATAACATCAGCTTTATATTTCCAGTTGTATAACCTCCGTTAAATTTATAGGTATTAGACAAAAATATAATGGGAAAAATTGTTTGGATTCCTTTTCCTTTTATACTACCAGTTAATTGAATTAGTTCAATCATTTTCATTTTAGAAATTACCAACCAATCATTTATTATATTTACTGTACTATCGAATGAAAGAAAAAGACTCTGTTCTAGACAATATAATTTTCTAGTATGTATGTTTGCCGACATGATTTTTTGATTAATTTGAGTTACAGCTAAATCAAGATTGTGTAAATTGAGACTACTAACGTGTAATCGCTGAATTATATTCTCTCCTAATTAATACAACGTTTTATAATATAAAATATTTTAGTATAACAATATATCATAAGTTGTAATGCAACGTATAACTTTATTACAAATACATATTATTTTTGTTCAGAGCATTTTTTTTAAAGAATGTCTTACCAATTATAATTTGATTTCCTGAAGTCCGAAGAATATTATTTTGCATATACTTAAAAAATATGCTATTTATTAAATTTTTTATGATTACTTTATTAAATATAATACTAATTGTTGGGCATGGAAGTTGATTTATTTTTTCGATTTTGATTTGCTCCAATGTTTGTTTATAAATGTGACTATGAATTGTTATTGTGTTTGATAAAGCACTAAATTTCATATTTGTTTTCAAATATTTTATATTAGTTTGTTTTTTGTAATGTATTTTAACTAATTTAGCCTTCAGATTAACCAAATACAAATTGTTTGTTTGTTTAAACCAGTTTAATAATTTAGTATTCATCATTACATAGATTATTAATTTACGGTATTGTTTTGACAAATACTGCAATATTTGCTTATGTAGACAATTTACCTAATAATTCAATTTTATCTACTAAATTAAATGCATATATAAAAATCAGCAGCTTCAAATTTAAAACTTTTAAGCTTAAATATAACCATTTAAGTATTAAACATAAACAATTAATAGTATTAAAGATTAAAGTTTATATTAAATATTATATTAATATAATTATTTCTGCCAATAATTAAATTTATAGTAAATGTTGTTTCAGTCTTTAGATTTATTTTTTATGCATTTAAGGTTTTTAATAAAATAATAATTATTTTATTGATTTCTTATTACGAAAACATAAAAATTTCTAATTCAAATTATTTTATTTTCTATTTAAAATTTATTTAATGTAATTTAATTATAAATATAGTGAAATACATATTGAATATATTTATGGTTACTTAATGTGTGTGTGCTATTAGAATTACATTATATACTATAAAAATGAGCAGTAATTGGTTTTAATAAGTAATTAATGTAAAGGTTTAACGATTATAAATAAAAAACGGTTAACGTAATATTTTTTTGAACAGAATAGGTAAAAGAATAAAAAGCACTCATTTAAGAATATTTAGAATAAAAATCTTAACATTTTAGATTTAGATAGCAAGTAAAATTACCAGTCTGTTATTAAAATGGAAGTAGTATAGATGTTGTAAATACAAATAAATTTACAATCATTAAATGTATTAAAGATTAATATGTCTTAATATATTAATAATGTGAAATTATTACTATTAATAATAACAATAATGTACAGAAAACAGAAAATTATCAATATCGTTATACCCTTAGTACAATTAGAGTAGTTGAGATCATCTTGGCTATGAATACCGAATGGATTTCTACGATCCCACATAATTACTCAATAAAAATAAGGATTTCTTATCATTTATATATCAGTTTAGTAATATATTCTTGTAGAATTAAAATAGAAATTTTCATTCGGCTTAAATTTAACTACTATTCTTAATATGTCAGAATTGAACAAATGAATGAGTAAATGAAAATTAAAAAATTTTTAATAATATATTTTTAATAAACTAAAAATATTGTATTAGAGTAGTAATATATTATTATTTAAACGGAATAATTTATTTACAAATTATTTACAAGTTCTAAAACTTAATGTGTGATTAAAATTTATGTTTAATAATTAAATTTTCATAAAGAATATTATAAATTTATTATATATTTATATGAGAAAAATAAAGGTACTTACATTTTTAACTTTTAATTTTCGGATACGTTTTTTAGATAATGGAAATGTAATGCTCATATTTGTTTTACTTTTATAAATGTGTACTACTTTCTTTTTAGAATACGAGCACCAATGTTTAGCTTTACTTTTTGAATTCATGGATTTACTCAGCTCTATCCAATTGATTCTTCAAAAAATAAATAAATTTAGTTTTTTATAAAAAATTATTTTTTGATTAATCCTAGATTTATATAAAAAAATTATTTTTTTTTATGCATTGAAATGCTCTAAATATGTATAGAAATATAAAAAGTTTATAATACTTAAAGTTCAAATATTTATAATTGTCAAACCTATTCAAACTCCATATATTGTTAATTTTATGAATCAATAGCTCTTCTTCGCCATTAAAAATTACTGATTTTATACTTCTGACACCAAGAAGATGAAAATTTAATTTACTAAATTTCCAACCATCGAATTGATAAATTTTCATAATTGTTTTTTTAATAACTATGAATATTGCTAAATTTTTCTTTGATATTGAAATTATCTGATTTACTGAACCAATTAGTTGAAATGGTATAAAGTTTTCCCTTTGAGTATATTTATATAAAATCGTTCTTTTATTATTCGACAAAGCAAAAAAATATTCATCTGAGTACTTATTTTTAAATTGAGTGATTGCTATATTACGAAAAGATTTATGAATAGATTGAATACTAATAAATTTTTGTGATTCAGGTCGATATTTAAGAATTAAAGTTTCTTGACGAAAAAAAATAAAAAGATATATTGATTTATTCAGTATAAATTGCTTTATATATTTTGATCCATAGGGGAATATTTGAATAAGATTTAAATTACGGTTCATATAAATATATATATAAATTTTGAACGATGTTGATATACCTATAAAAACATTATTTCATAGAATATATATAAAATAATTATTAATACATGATATTATTAAAAATTTATTTTATTATGTAATTTTACAATTTTTTGATAATTATATTGTATTTAAGTATAAAATTTATTTTTATTTTAAATAAAATAAAAAGTATAAATTTCAATAAGAAATTTAAAACGTGTGCATAAAATTTTTTAGCTATAGATTTTAATAAATTTTATTATTATTTAATTTATCAGCCTGTATATAATTAATATAATTAGAAATTATTTTTTATATTTTTCATTCTGTATTTGGAATATATATAATTATAAATTCTATTTATATAATAATATAAATTAAGATTACCGAAAAATAATTGATTTTTCAAATTTCGTGCAAACACATCTTTAACATCAGTAATATTAAAGTCTTGTATGTTTAGAATAATACATTTTTTATTTTGTAAAAAACAAAAGGACATTTTTATACTTTGCAATTTCAGCAAAATTAAAAAAATTCTTCGATGTACGTTCAAGACATGTATTTGAGACGCGTTCACTACACGATTACGGGTAATTTGTATAAATCTATTATCCTAAAAATAATAAAATAAAATTAAAACAGAATGATACTATTTTCTATAACTCTATTTTTTATTGATAATAGTTAAATTGTATAGGGTAAAAAAAATTAACTGCATATATAAAAATATAAAAGATTTATATTTCTTATTTAGAATCAATATCAAAATGACATTTTTAATGTAATTTAAAATAATTTCAATATATTTATATTATTTATTATATAATTATAGAATAAACTATATAATTATATAATAAACTACATAGTAATTAATTATGTGCTTTTTAAACGTTTTTCAATAATATTGCAAACTAAAATTTATAAAACTTGAAATTTGTTACATTTTTTTTTTTTTTAAATATATAATTTTATTTTTTTTCTGATGGTAGTACAAGTAATTGTATAAATATTTGAATTATACTTACCACATATCTATACATATTTATACAGTGTGATCTTAAAATTATTCCAATCTTAGAGCTATATTTAGTAGATGTCCTTATTAAATATAGATCTTTTAATTCTGATACGTTGAATCGCATAATTTCTTGTAAACCATTAAAAACTCTTATTCCTATAAATTAAAATATACGTATTAATTAGAAAGTAATTAGATTTTTTAATTATACAATAAAATATTATTTTAAGCGATTTGGAATATTTTTACTAATAATAATATTACATTCTTTTATAAATTTTAAATTTATTTTATTGATTATAATAAACATGAACCTAAAATTTAATGAAATCATAAAATGATATTAAGATATAAAACAATAAATATACATTAATATTTAATTAAAAATAAATCTCGTTTTACTTTTATTCCTATAGAATTTTATAAATAACCACTACTATACTCATGTGACCAAATAAAAGATTATTCTACCTGTAAATAATAATTAAAACAAAAAAATAAATTTAAACAAAAATTTATTAAATTTCTATTGAATCTTAAAAAGATGCGGAACCAAATATTTATTAATTAATTTCATGCATTTAACATAATATACAAAATTTTATTAAACAAATTATAAATTAATATATAATGGATAATCGGAAAATGCTAACAATAAGATAGTTGTAATTTTGTTCAAAATGAATACGAAAAATACTGCTTGAATATAAATATAATTTGTTTAAATAAAATACATTTTAATTGAGTTAAATATATTTCATAAATTATATATCTTTTTATTAATAGTGTGATTGATAATTGCGAATATTTTTAGTAATAAATTACTCGTATAATTTGATTCTGCATTTTTATAAAATGTAAAAAAAAATTTTTTAATTTTCAAGAATGTTTTTTTAAAATCAGAATAACTATATTATTTTTTAATTAATTATTAACGTTCATATTCAAAGAAATTTTATTATACATTCAAAAAACTCTGATATTGACAATAAATATACATTAATATTTAATTAACAAAATATTTTTCTAATTTATTAATTTATTATTACAATAACATTATTACCCATTTTTTCAATGTAATTTGTATAGAATTCTTTCTTCAAATTAAGTTTAGAATATTTATCAATTTTTTTATCAATTAATAAATTTATTTCATTAGTTAATTTAAATTTTTCTGAAATACGAAATTTTATAAATGTTATAAACTGATAATGTAGTTATTTTATATTTAAAAAAATGTATGACTAGAGAAAATTGTTTTAATACCAAATTCGTTTGTTAAATTATTGAAAAATGTATCAGTCTTTTTGATAATTTTGTTTAAATTTTGCGTACTAGAAATTTGTAATGAGAAATACCATATTAAAGTATATATTATCAACTTTCTAATATTCATAATGTTATCACTCATAATATTAAATCTAAACTAAAAATCATAATTTAGAAAATGTAAATATTATGAATCATATAATCCCTTGTTTACATTATTTCATATTAGACAGAAAATTATTTATTTTACAAATATATATTAGCTTTTAAATTTTAAATATGTTTATAATTATTTATTTTATATGTTTTAATTAATATATTACAATTATTTTTCAATTTATCTAATAATGGCATATCTTTGAAATTCATTTGTAAGAAAATGTCCAGGAACTAATTGAGAATATGGTCCTAGAATATCTTCAGATGGACTATGTACTTTTATTTGTCTCATGTGGGTATCTCTTCCATTTTGATGATTACTAATAACAGCAACTTGAACCATAAATGTTCTAATTGGTCTTTCATTGTCATCTCTTATAGGTATAACAACCCAACCACTTGGTTCATTAAGGTCTGTAACTTCCACTTCTTGTAAATCATTAAAATTTGTTCCAGCTCTAACACTTATTCTGAGAAGATTTTTTAATATAATTATCAATATATAAGAAAAAATAATTATATATATTTATGCAAGTAATTAATTTAATTAAATTTGAATCTAATCACCTGCTAGGAGTGTAGCTTTCATCAAGCTTATAATCTGTATATATACATATATCACGAATTGTTGTTTTTCTGCGAAATTGAATATTTACAAGATGAGGCAATTGCCCATCTGATTGCCAATAAGTTTCTGTAATATCATCTCTCAGTTGATCAACACCAAAACCTGGTTTACAACTTGATAAGCTCCAAATTGCTTGATTTCCTACTTCTCGAACTCTGCCTGCAAGTTCTTCTTGTACTGGATCAACAACACCTTAAAAGTTTTAAATTTTATTTAGACTATTGACTAAATATTGCAATTACTATCTTATACCTGATGTATTAATTTTCCCACTCATATTGTAAGTATATTTTCAATTTTTTAATTATGGTTATGTCATAATTTTAAATAAATAATAGTTATTAAATTTGATAAATATAAATAAGTTTTATAAGCATTGTTATGTAAAATTTGTGAATAACTTTTAATTTTATATCGATTTATTCATTATTTATTTTATTGGTAAATGTTTTAATTAAATTTTTATTCAAGACTAATACAATATTTATTAAGTAGACACAATATATAAAAATAAGAATATTTAAAATTTTCCATATAATAAAATAAAAAAACGTCACGACTTTTCATTCATTTAATATCATTCTCATTCTTACATAAAAAATATCTATTTAAATAATTCTAAAGTGCAAATAAGAAATATTTTTTTATGCATCCGTATGAAACAATAGCAAATAAATAAATTTTTCGAAAGCAAAATAAAGATTGATTCATAATAACTTAGAAGTTTTTACATGAAATGTAATATTTTCTTTAAGAATATTCTGTTACAGACGTATAAATTTGCATGCAAATGTGGACGTAAAAGTATTGTACATAAGCATAAACTATAAACATCACAGTTGGAAAAAATTAAAGTATTATGCTGTCCTAAATTTCGTTTTTTAAATGTGGATTTTATGTACAGATGCATATATTATTTATTAAAATTATTGATAGAATTACACCTACTTTAATATTTTTGGTCTGGTAAATGGTAGTCCGAAAGAACTTTCTTCGAATGGATATGTTCGTCTTTAATTATTATTATTTATAATTTTGTTTGTTTGTTACTTTTCAAATTAGTATTGGTATATATGCACATATATATATATATATATATATATATATATATATTCATTATTTACTTATGATTTATATTAGCAAATGTAAAAGATAAAATAGTTTTGTTGTGTCATTAAAACAGATCCATTTTGTATATGTTACATATGATTCTCCCAACTTTCGTTTAGGGTATGTTACCATTCTGCATTTCAATTTTCTATTGAATGCAGAGAACTTCTAAATTTATGTTTGCATGTTAAAAAGTACTTGCAAAGGATAATACGAAGTGTTTATGTTTTGAATTTTTGTAAAATCTGCATTCATATAAACTTAGCTTGAATAAGTATATAAGAGCGCGATTTTGTTATGAGTCAGAGTTGGTGCGACCCCCCTGCGTAAATACAATGTTTGATTCATATTATCGAAGAATGCTAGCTTTAGATGTTCTTTCAATAATTCTTCTTAAAAAATTTTCATTGATACATAAGTGGAGTTTGGAAACTGTTAATTGCATTTTCTTCTTTTCTTCTAGATTTATTCCCTTTGATAATCTGCTTGTTAGTTTCGAATAGAGTAGTTGGGTACGGAGCTTGAAAATATTTATCACGAGTTCTTTCTCTATAGTATTCTGTACTTCGCATTTTATTTCGCATATAATATTTATATTTTTAAATTTACTCTTCAAATACTTTATGTAAATTTTATAATTTTTTACTTTAAATATTTGTATTTTCTAATAATTTTTTGTATTAATCAAATTATATGTATATATAATTGTTTTGAACAGTAGTGAGGATATTTAGGGTTTTAGACAAAAACATGTTTTTAATCCACTGTTTCGAAAATTGTTTTTATTTTAGGGTCGGATTATCTACTTTAATATTAATTGAATACAAGAGTTTAAGGGTTTGAAATTGCACACAAAATGTATGTAGTAAGCAAGGCTTGCATAGAAAAATTATTACTTTTTTCTTCTTCAATAGGGTTTTTAAAGTTTAGAAGGATTTTCTCCTTTCAAGCGTTTTTTTTTTGTAACTGATTATATCGATTGATTATATTGATTATGAAATAAAATATCTTTTTAAGATATTAAAGACAAAGCGAAGAAAAAATAAGATTACAAGATTCACACGTGAGTTGTCCTAGGTCTTTAAAGTTGGTGTGACGTTAGATACGGTGTGAAGGTAGTTAATATGGAAGTCCTCGATTCTCATGATGAGGTAGGCAAAGATTTTTCCACTATAGGAAAATAGATCTATACATTAATTTTTTCGATGCATCTAGAACACTAATTCATGTCTCTTTAACTCCTAATAACAATTACGCATACTAAGTGGAAGGAGAAAATCTCAAATGAAGAAAGCGAGGATCTATCCTCTTATATCTTCAAACGTAATTTTCAACTTTTTTTCCAAATTTTGATTTTAACCTGCATACTTCGTCTCAAAAGTTAGACTGCATCTTACGGAATAAACTTAATAATATTTCCTCCTAGTAATGCATTTGTAAAGTCGCTATTTAGTTGTTTTAACGAAAATTATAATACTCTGTGAACTTTGAAATAAAATAGATTTAAAAGTCAAATTACAAGTACCTATATTTTATTTTTTCTATCAAATTCACAGGATTTACCTTTGAGAGTTATTTCTAACATACTAACTTGAATACAGAAGTTCTCTCCATTTACAGGGAAATTAAAACAGCAGGGTTGTGTCACCCTGAACGGAAGTTCGAGAAATGAAAAGACACATATTAAATGGATTTGCTTTGACTACCAAGGTAAGTTATATTATGTATTAAATAAATTATGTAAATTATAAATATACTTGATTAAGACATAATAATCTCCAATTTAACATTATTATTTTTAAAAACTCAATAAGCATTCGTATATTTTTGTTTATAATTTGTAGTGCTTGTTCTGATCTGATTTTGATCATTTTATTAAAATGTAGCTGAGAGACAATCTCATATATTTATAATTTATGGACATTTTTGCTTGGTCAAATCTGTTTATATATATATTCATTTTTTGTTGTTAATTTGACTAATAATGAAAATTATAGATTAAATAATTTTATATTGGTTCTTCTATTCTATATGTAGTTATTATATATTAATTTTTTTGTTTGAAGAAGATAAGTTTTATACTATTTTTTAATTAATGGTTTAAACACATTAATTTCTATTTGATTTTAGTTAACAAAATATTAAGTGGCCTAAGTATAGTGTAATAATGATAAAGACTTATTATACCTTATCTATTTTGTAATGATGCAGCAATTATCTTTCATAATCACTTTAAGATTAAAATAAATATTATTCAAATAATAATTTCATGTTTAATAAAATGACAACAATAAAATTTCAAGAAGGTATTGATATTTTACGCCTTCCTGTTTGTGAACAAGAGTATATTTATCAACATTGGTATATGAAATATACACAATCCCATATACTTCATTCAAAATGTTCAAATGTTGGTCCGAATGATAATTGCACAGAGGATAGAAATGCTTGCCAATTTTGCTTGTAAGTTATTAATTACTTTGTAATAGTAATTGCAGTGCAATATTAATATAAATAATTTTAGATATAATCGAACACTTGCAATGCCACACATGCCAGATATGGTTTTTCCTAATAATGTTCTTTGCTTAAAACATAAATATGGAGCCATTCTGGAATTTCATGCTTTGGATGCTCTAAAAAGAGTATCAAATGGTAAAATTAATGTGCAATTAGCTTGTGCTGAAGCTTGGCGTGAATCCAGGTAATAATTACATTTATATAATTGAAAGGATCGTCAAATATTTAAATTTAAACTTTTTGAAAATTACAAATAAATTTTTAAACATAATTGTATTCTAATTCTAAAGATCAGAAAATAAGCAGTACATGAAAACAACGATGAAACCCTTTGATTGGACATTCACTACAGATTATATGGGTACAATTTCAGGATTTTCAATTGAGGATACGACTGAATGTATTGATTTAGAAAAATTAAAACGCAAAGACAAAATTTTATTTTATGTTGATCTTACACTTTTTGAAGATGAGTTACATGATAATGGCATAGCATCATTATCAGTAAAAATGGTTAAATATTTCATTATTTTAATGCAACATTCATATTATTTAATTAATTAAAAAATCTTAAATATATATTCAGAGAGTGATGCCTGGAAATTACTTCATTTTACTTAGATACTTTTTAAGAATCGATAAAGTATTGTTAAGAATAAATGATACTCGTATCTATCATGAGTTTGACAAAGACTATTTATTACGGGAATATACATCAAGGGAAGCTAAAGTTAATGACATTAATGTAAGTTATGTTTTTCATCAATATTTTAATATGTCAATATTTTATGTATAATAACCATAAGACTAATTATAACAAATAATTAATTAATTTATCATTATCTTTAATAACTTTAATCTAAAAATCGAACAAAAAATCGTAAATATATATTTTGATATATTTATTTAAGGCAGTTTCCAATATCATAATATTCTTATAGTAACTCATATTTATATATTATAGATACAAAAAATTTACTTATTTAACCATATTTTTGTTTAACAAAAGATTCATAACTTTTATTAATGTTATTTGTTTATTAAAATATATTTCTTTATAAACAAAATTTATTTAAATTATGCTTTAATAAATTAATGTATGTTGAAGAAATTCAACTCCTTTTTTTTAAATTTATAATTGATGCTTAAATAATTCAATTACTTGTATTTGCTCAATAAAAATTTTCTTAAATTTGTTTTTATACTGCTTAAATCTACTTATAATTATAATAAAATACATAATTTTTGAATAAACTAAATAAGATCAAATAAAAACTTATATTCTTAATATTGTAATCTGATTGATATCAGATTGTATTATTACAAAAAATTATAATTAAATAAATTCTTAATATTGTTCTTAAATCAATTTACAATGTATAGAAAATAATATGTATAAAATTATTTAATATATTGTGAATTTATAATTTGAATAGTTATTTCATATAATTTATAAAAAACATGTACATTTGTATAAAATTAATATTGAATTTAATTGAATCTTTTAATTAAAGCTGACTTGATATTTTCGGAAACTATATAATATTTGGCGGTTGATTAATTAATTTTTAAAAATTTATGAAAATTTTTTTTAGGCTTCACCATCACTTTTTGTACAACCAAATGAGATTGCACCTTATTTACCATTAATTTGTAAATGTAATCAGAAATTAATTATATCACATAATACAGATCACTCGTCAAATAATATGAATCTACTAACTTCAGCAATTGAAAGTGATTCAACTTCTATAATAAAGGAAAGTAATAAATGCTAATATACATTCTTTAGCAAAAATATGAAATATATTTTAATATTGTATTGAAATTTACTATTATGTATATTTTTATTTTTAAATCCACCAATGAATTTGATTTATTTAAATAAAATTATAAGAAATGATTAATTGCTTTTAAAATTTATATAAATTATAACCTAATAGATAGAGTAAAAAAGATTTAATAACTTGTGTTTCTTGAAAATGAGAAAAATGAAAAGGAAAAGTATATGAATCATAAAATAAATAAAAAATTCACTAATTTATTAGAACAATGAAGATGCTGGGTGATTGTAAAGTTTTTTACAAAATATAAATTCATTTAACAAATGTAAATGATTATGTAAACGATGATGTAAAATGATGACTGCATTTTGAAATAATTTGAAATGTGAAACTTTTATTCAAATAGGAATTTAATTTTAAAAAACATATTGTTATTTTCAAAGTGAACCAACATTTCTATTTATTTTTAAAAACTATGTGCTTAACGCAAAACTAGTAGATTACTAAGACCTTTCTAACTTTATGTAAGTATTTATTATTTCCAATCTTAAAATCGAATTATAATTAAATTTTGAATGTTTTGATATTTAAAGCAATGTTCACTTAACTCGTTTTTAGGTATTTTTCATAAAGTTTATGCCATAATTTTAAATCAACAATGTTGTATGTTTGAATAAATCAGATCCATACAATATTAAAAGGTTTGGAAACTTCAGAAATAAAAGTACATCAAAAGTAATAATAAAAGCAAAACATTTTAAAAATTAAACCAAAATTTAAAATCAAGATTAGTTTATTGATAGATTGTATTGCTTTTAAATAATTTTAACTTAAGCAATACATTTACTAATCAAAGATATAGTTCATGTTACAGTTGTGAAAAAATCGTTAAATATTTCTAAAAATAAAATAATTTAAAAATAAAGAAATTAAATATACATTAATAACAAAAAAAATGGTAAAATTGAAAATATTTAGTAATACATATTTAAATTAAAAAGTAGCTTGTATATTAAATAAATTGCTTTTTGAAAGTTACTTACTATTTACATTTTCATTAAAATATTTTACGATATAAGAAAATACTTTACTTTTTTCTATATAAATGTATAGTAACATTATATTTGATTTTTATTGTAGGTGTTGTGACAATGTGAAGTGCAATATTTTTGTACGTTCTTACAATGAAAATAATTACCTTCCCTATTTTTTTTATCATGTTTCATATTTTTAAAATTTCTTTTGAACTTAAAATCACACCTGGATTTTTCATTATATTTGTTTTCATTAAATTTACTTCGGATATATTTGTGATGAGACTTTACATAATTACAATTTTTATTCACACAATCGGTTTTGTTTTTATTATAGTATTGAGTTTCAAATTGATAACTTCGTATGTCATTATAATGAAACTTATCATGATTATTATCATAATAATCATAATTTAATAAAGAATTTTGTGAGCCTTTATCTTTCAATGAATTTTGATAATCAGAAGTTTTGTGATTTAAATTTTTATAATTTGTAATATTATCTTGTGCAAACATAACGTTATGTTTTAATTCTTTAGTCGAATTGAAACCGTTAATATGTTTTTCTTTATAATTTTTATCTTGTCTACTCGCAATTAAATCTTTTTTATTACATTTAGGAACAGTTTCTTTAAAATCTTTTTCTGTTTCCTTTTTTTTTTTTTGATTTTTAATTACATTTATATCAGGGTAGCAGATACTTTCTTCATTAGTATCAGATAGAGAAGTACCAACCTTTTCAGAAATACTTTCTTTCAACATTTCCATTTGTTGTTGTACAAGTTCCCTTAAAATTTCAGTATGCGATTTTTTATTAGTGTGTACTCCTCTATGTTTAGCTCTGCGACGCTTCAAATTTCTTTCTTGTGCTAATAATTCTATAACAGGTGTAATTTTTTCACTTGTTTTTCTGAAATAAATTATGAAAAATTTTTAATTTGATGTTGTAATTTAGGATATTCATAAAAATATTAAGGCTTACTCTTGTTCATATATATTTGTAATATCTTGCCCAATGGTAGGGGCAACAGTATTAGAAATTACATACTCATACATATCCTTGCGTTCTGCACTTGTAAAGACACTAATGAACCTATCTGATGTTTGCGGGGTTAATTTTTCATCCGTCCCTTTGTATATTAAAAGAAATAATATTATACTACTAAGTAACATTAGAATTTTAATTCAGAATATAATAATCAATGTTCGATTATTTAAAAAAATTAATATATTATTATTATGTACAGTATTAAAAGTATCAGTTTAGAAATCAATAGTAAATCCAATAAAAATTTAATAGACTAATCTACATTAAATTTTGGATTTGCTTTTTTAGCCATTTTTAATATTTTATGTTGTAAATGAATATCTGTAATATATTAATGAAAAAAAAAAAAAATTAAAAACTAATATAAATTCTAATAGAATAAATTTTATTTTATAATTATACAGTAAATATTATATTTTTTGAATATTTTTACTAATACCAAATTTAATTGATGAGGGATTGTTTAACAATAATGTAGGTTCTGAAAGTGCAATGCAATGTTTAGTATATCCAAGCATTTTCCATTCACATTTCTTAAGATGATTTTCAATAGTTTTCTTTGGAACTCTATGAGCTTTATTGAAAGGGCATGTAATATATGAATATACCTAAATATTTGAAAATACCATTTATTAAAATAAACCATGCAATTGAAAATAATTATTATTTTAGGTTATGAGATGATTTACATTTTGTTTTATAATATCGAAGTCAAAATTTAAATATGCGCAAGTTTCTCTTACATATTTTTCTGTATTGTCTATAAATTCATTTACTTCTTCACAATATATTTTTTTCTCATTCAATGAGAGTATATCCATTTTTTATAACAGAATTTAATCATCACATTACAACGTAGAATTCATAAGTATATTTCTAAGAGGTTCTTCGCAACTTGTGTAGGATGATACCTTTCTGATATATGTATAGTTTGGGTTTGAGTATTTCAATATTTTACTTAGTAGGAAATTCGAATTAAGTAAATTTATAAATCGATTATAATCTGATAATACTATAAATACACACAATATTATTATATTCATCATATTTTATATAAATAAAATTTATATTTGAATTAATTTTTTTTACATTAAATACGTATAATTAACTATTTCATTACGGCTTAGTTTTACCATTGCTTATTTTTATAAACGTGTAATCATGCATAATACTGAATTAGGATTAAATCGTATTTCAACATATGAAGATACAGAAAAATTGAATAACTTTAAGATAATAAAATCATCAATTAGCTACAGCCGATATTTCATGCAGATGTACTTGAGATACTTGGGCATAAATATTGCATTTATCTACAACAGAACGTAATATAGAACATTTACATATATAAATTAATTGTATGCGCTTAATATATAAATACATCACATTATTATACAATGATTATTATAAATATGTAATAAATGTATAAACAAATATTATCCGTTATATAATAAAATATTAAAAATATAAATAGATTTGTATGAATTAAAAATTAAAAAATTTTAACCAATCATTTTTTAAATTTATTTTTAAATACTAGTACTTTATAATATTTCTTTAATTGAATAATTAATTTTTCCAGAATTGAAAAATTTGAATTCAATTTGAATATTTTTTACAGATATAATGAGAAATAATGTAATAGTTTTGAAATTTGAAAAAAATAATTTTTTGCTTGATAGGTAAAATTTATATGAATAATATATTTTAGCTATTTTTTAAATCATGATATTATTTATATTCTTAAAACTTAAAATGTTATATTATTCAGTTTTTTAAAATCGGAATTAGCTGAATGTTTTTAAGACAAATATTAAGAAATATTTGTCTAAATATTCAATTGACAGTTTGTTGTATAAATTTAGAACAAGAAAAATTTGAAATTTTCTTTACAGTTTGGGCAGCATAGAAAAACTCAGCATTATAAAAAAATAGAATATGTAAATGTTTTTCAATTATTGATTTATTATTTTGATTAGAATGCCAATGTAATTTTGAGATAGTTGAGATTTTGTGAAATTCTCTACGATACAATTTAATTTAGCTCCATTATAAAACGAAACTCGCCCTGTGGTCTTACAATGAATATGAATATAAATCTTACAATGAATGAATTGTACAATGAATTGTTTAGATTTGAAATTTCTTTTGTTGCATTATCTAACAAGTTATTTTCACACAGATTAGTTTTTACATCATTGGTACGAAAGTGTAATAACATATTGTATTTTTTGTTATTTTTTTATATTTAGACTATCGATGATCTTGTCTGGCGTAACCTGCAAAAAATTCAATTTTTTCATACATCTATTTTGATTTACAAAAACGTGAATTTTCCAATGTAGGAAAATTTGGGTTCGAAATTTTTTTATATTTTAGTGGACTACTTAATAACACATCAACTATTGAATAACTTAAACGACTTCAATGCTCGTAAGAGAATATTAACATTATCAATGAATGAACATAATTTGGAGTTATCTTTCTAGAAATAAAAGATAAATAAAAGTACTGAAATAAAAAATATATCAAACTTTGTGATTGGTGTATTGTTTTTCAGATAAATTATTTAACTTTTCTTGTTATATTTATAACTATCGCAATTCGTTATAAAGATCTTCTTTCATTAACAGGGAAAGTAGAATTTGTTAGATTCTTATATTCTAATTAAGTTTTCTTTCTGTAAATTAGTTCATTATATATATATATATATATATATTTTCAAGTAATTGTAGAATCTAGTATATAAAATTATGTAATATTAAATCTTTTTAGATCTCTTATAAATATATCTCGATTTATAGATATTATATCTCGTTCCAAGCTTCATATTAAATACTTTTTTAAATTAAAATATTAGAAAATTAATGAATAAATAGTAATAGTAAAATTTATTAATATTTAATAGAGTGATAGGTTTTTTAAAATTTTTTTACCTTAAATTTTTATTTAGTCTTGGATTGGATTTAATTTGCTAGCAAAGCAAATAAGTGCTCACAAATATGTCTTTTAAATACTTCTTCTTATTACTTCTTTAAATAATTCTTTTTAATTATGTCTATTAAATTTTGTAAACAATTAATTTTATAATTTTTCATCCTATATTAATAAAGATTTAATTTATAATAACACGATTGTAATGGACTGACTATCCTTGATACTGTGTACGGTCGCAGCATTTGAGTTAGAATTATTAATATTGGTTATTGATATTATTAGTAAAATAAGAGATTTATTTTTCTTTGAATATTAAAATTATTTTAAAGAAAATCTTTATTAGCCACATATGGCTCGTGTGCGTAAATATTTCATTTAAAAAGATGATAATTTTTCATTCCCTTTTACCGTACGTAATATTATAAGAAAATATTTACATGCAGTGATTATTTATAACATACATTTATTTTATCGATATTCTTTAGTGTTTTAAAAATCGACTAGGCATATTTCCTTAATAATTAAATAATAAGAAGTTATTAAAACTTTAATCACAACCTTATAATTATAATTTATTATATTAATATCTTTAAAATTATCACTATTATAACTATTTAATTACAGCAGTAAATCTAACTTTTTTTGCATTTGTTAGTTACATATAAATACTTAATTAATTAATTTTGTTATCGGATCAATTATTTAATACCTTATAGACAAGGGGCTGCTTTTTTTCTAATTACCATGTTTTTCTTTCAGAGAATTTATGATTTATAAATGACATTAATAATATGTCATACATATTAATTTTACATAAAAATTACATAAAAATTAATACATATTAATTTTTAATTATAGTCAAGTTTAATTCTTTATTTATAGTATTATTTATGTAAATAATTTATTTAATATTATTATAATGTAATTCAATAGTACATATATATTTACCAAAGAAATTAAAATAAAAGTTGTTGGTTTGATTTTTTGTAAGGTGTTATTGTTTATATTAAATTATTTATTTGATTCAGGGGGATATTAAATAATCAATGCCTAAATGTTGTTCTTGGAGTTTTATTTTAGACGCTCTTTTTTCAAGAAGCCAAGGTTAACAAAGATTCGAAGCCATTACAAGCGTCTTGCGAACGTGAGACGAGTTGAGGCCCCGGCGCCTAAGAGCCACGACATTTTGTCGACGGATCATTTAATTTTCGATTTAATGCAGAGTCCCGGCTCGAGAATGTTTTGTTTTTCACGGCTTATTCATTACTAATTATATTCAAGGAAAATTGCTCGTTCACACGTCTTACATCGATACGTTTAGTTATTTCACGTGATCATTTATTCATATACATATATTTTTTGTTTGAAAAAACGTCTTCGGAATGGATGATGAGCAATCATTTTTTCATCAGATTATAAGTCAATGTACCGTCCTTATTTTTTTTTTACATCGGAAAGAACGCCTTCGAAAAGGGTGTTTTCAGAAGAAAAAAAAACATCACGGATGAATTTTATTATATTTGAGATCATTTCTTTATTTTCAAGATACATAGCCGTAAAGGCTCTTGATAAGCGGGTATCCCCGCAAAGTGAATGCTTAATCCTTTTTTTTTTGTCATTCGCCCATCTCATTCCGAACTTTTGCAATCATCATTACTCTCTTATAATTTTTTCTATTTTTCTTTGTTTTCCTATTTCCTTTAAAATTTTTTATATCAATCACATTAATTTACATTAATCAAATGTATAACAAACTTTATCATTTATTATTATTTTTTATTGAATTGAATCATCAGTTACATAAGGAATAAAAAATAGCTGCAGATAGATAAATATTCATATATATTTTTTATTTATATAAGAAAATAAAGAACCATATTTAGAAACAATTCATTTTATCGATATCTTCAACAATTTTTTATAATTTGGTTCGTATCTAATATTTATATTATTGTCTTTTAATTTAATACTTTTTCATCTTATGTTAATAAAGATTTATATTATAATAACTGCGCACGGTAGCAGCATTCAAATTAGAATTATAAACATTGACTATTGATATTATTAGTAAAATAAGAGTTTTCATTTTTTGGAATATTAAAATTATTTATGAATGTGAATTCTTACATCTATAACCCGAGACCTATACAATGTTACAAAGCATGTACTGTTAGAGAAAACAGAATAGGTATCCATCGTCGCAGGACATTATTATAATAAGCACGATCACTTTATTTTATAGTGTATAAGGTGGGCGGACTTTAACTAGTATATGAATTAATTTTTTTGTAAGCGTTAGGTAGTGATAGCTCATGTACCTGGTCGCCTTATTCATGAATACACGGAAAGTATTTGAAAGGTACGATGATTTTAAAAAACTAGATACTAAAACTGTTTATTAGCAGTATTAAATTTATTTATATTCTTAATTAACCGTATATTAATTAATTAATATATTAAGAAAACTTTTACAAGAAACTCAATTACATACTTATATATTTATAAATATTAATTCAATATGTTCAATGAATAATATTTATTAAAATTTTTTTATTTTGTTGAGATTTCTTATGATTTACAATGAAATAATTTAAGATTGACTGTATTAAGATATTGCAGATATCTATATTATGAACAAATAAAAACAATTATAAGATACATTAGAGTTGTTATTGGATTCATGAATAATGAATAAGTTTATTTTAAATTTTGTTATCGTTGGAATTTTTAAGAAAATGAAAAAGTTAAGCAAAATGATATTTAAAGAGTTTGATAGATCGGGGTGACAATCTATGAAATTAGATTTTTTCGTTAAAAAAAATTTATTAGTGACATATCATTTGGAGTAAGTAACACTTATATAACTATTACTTGTTGCAATAATTCTAATTAAACTTTTTCTTAAACATTTTAATTTATATATATATATTGATTTAAAATACAAATCTAATTTTTGCTTTATAAAATAAGAATTAAAATAAATTTCTTATGTGAAATCAGTTTTTTTATTTTTTAATATAATTGATATTATATTACAGTACAATCTTTATTGTCATAAACTCATCTTTCAATTCTTGCATTTAATCTTTATGTAAGCACTGATTTTATAATTTCATGGAGAATAGAAGAAATGATAGTCAGTTATTTGTATTTTAATATTTAATGTAAAAAACAGATAAGAAATTCTAACTCTGAAATTTAATATTTGAATTGATGGGTCAATTTAACGTTTTTCTGACAAATTTTCGATGCTAATGGATGTATTTTTCGAATGTTCCAACAATTTATACTCTTTATTGAGCAAATAAATTTTATAGATAACGCATTTTTAATATAACAGAATTAATATTTCAAATATTTACATTCTATGGGATTTAATAGTATATAATATCAAGATATTCTCTTCTTCTAAATGTCAATGCGAGAAAAACACATTGATGAATATATGTAATAATGTTGCTTCTCGGTTCATAAATTTGCTAAAATATTTTTTAAACCTTTATGGTGTATCTTTTTTGCCTGTTATTAAAGAATAAACTTATGTTATATATTTGGTACATAATGTATTTTTAAAATTATTCATACAAATACTCCATATTCTCATTGATGAAGAAATAATGTCGATATATAGTAAAGTAGGGTCACATATTGCAGTTCTTTTTATGGACAATAAATATGGCAAATCAGGTTCCCTTCTCTACAGATGAATGCCTCTGTCCAACTTTCTGTTTGTCAAACAATTCGTTTAGCGGTAGGTACTCCTTTCAATTGCCGAAGCATCTCTGTCGTCGTCTTGTGCTTCACGCGATTTTGACGGCGATAAGATTCGGTTGTTGGTAGAAGCATCTCGTCCTGCGTCCTTCCGTCCGCCGCGGTCTGATTCTTGATCATGAAGAGGAGGACGGAAGGACTTCTTACCAGCAAAGTCGACACAGCTGCTGCGGCTTCCTGCAGCTGATCATATCTGGCTCTGACGCTTCCCTTTGAGCAACGTCGAGTGATGCCGACGTCACCTACGCCGCGGTTTCGCCTACTTTCAGAACTGTACTAAGTGCAAAGCATATCGATAATACCTTTCTTGAGTGCTGACGAACTTTCTATCTGGGTTTGCCCACCTCAAATTTGTTTAATACAAAATCTATGTAAGTTTGCGTTAGCTTAAAAATAATTATATTTTCTTTAATATGTTATTTTACAACTTTGATGCTTAAATAAATACTATCTAATTTTAAAATACAAAAAACTGAACTGTTATAAAACCGAACGAGTATTATTTATGTTACTATGTATGTATAGATATTAATATATGTGATACCGTAGATCGAAGGTATATGATATCTTTAAAAGAAGTTGACCGTCAAAAAAATTGGTTGACATAATTTGAAACATAAATAATTGTATTAATTAAAAGATCATAAAATTAATGATTCTAACCTTATTACATTATTAATTAAAATTTATGAAATTTATGAACAAAGCACAACTAATCTAAATATAAACGATTGTATGCATGTGCGTAGATACAACTAGAAAGGTTAGATATATTTTGCTAAATTTATTTGAAATTTATTTATTCAAAACATATTTTTTTTTAATTTCAACAAGCTTACGTAAGCGTAATACATTGATATAATACATTCGTTTTTTTGTACTAAGGAAGCATAGTCAAGTATAGCGCAAAGTATTATAGTTAAAAAAGAAGTAGTTAATAATTTGAAAAGCTTAGTAGATGTTTACGAATTGTTCGCGACACTGAAGTTAAGTGGCCTGTATAGGGTTGGATATATTGAAAATGTATGGATGATTCGTAGTAATCTGTACGTGACATGCGGTTAGTATAGTCTATTGAACTTTGTTATGTATTTACGTAAAAACCAATGAAATATAATCATATGTAAGATACGTAAATATTATTTTTTCTTTTGCATAGAGAAGACAAAATAAATATATTGTTTTCTCTATAAAATAGGAATTATATTTTATATTTAAATAATTATTTAAAATATATTTCATACGTATAATGATTTATAATTTTTAAATGAAAATTTTTTTCTTCAAATTTGTCGATTCTATAAAAATAATGTTATAAAAAGAATAAAAATACTTCCACTATTAAATATAAGTTTTATATCTTTCACTAATGATGTCAATGAAACTTATAAAAATCTGTAAATAAACATTTAATAGTATAATAATAAAATCAGTGTATCTGAAAATGTAGTCTATAATTGTAATGTAATGTAAAATGTAGTGTAGAGATTATATCAAGAAGCACTGACAATAATAAAAAAGATGTAATGAAGTAATGAACTTTTAGATAAAAGAATTTTGATATTGAATGTTGGGTTCATTAGCATAAATTATCGATCTTAATGCTAATGTTACATGAACAATGCTAATGATCAATGAAATAATTGTTACATTAAGCATGAGACAATTTATATAAATATATATATATATATAGAGAGCGAGAGAGAGAGAAAGTAGGTGAACAAAATCAAAATAAAATGCATTGTGTCAACAATAATTTGATCTTATATGTACATATATTTTGGCGAGTAATTTGAATAATATTTTAAAAATTATATAGCAAAGACTTCTATTTTTTAAGATTTAAAAATGTTTATTAATTAAGCTTTTTAAAGATATTTTTAATTTAGAAATATTATAGGATTATCTATTCATATTATATTCTGCAGAATTAGGTAATTATTATTGATCAATTAAATTTATTTTTTGAAAAGTGCATATTTACGGAAATTGGTTTATTTTATTCTAAATATAAATAAAATAATAGTGTTATAATTTCTTCATTTTTAGACAATATTCGATACTTTATTATTTCTCTTCAAAATAAATTGCAATAAAAATTCAATGCAGAATTACTTACAAAAATAAGTAAAATTGTTTTTATAGATAAAAGTTTCAAGATTCTCGCCCTATTATTTTTTATTTTGTTCTCTGCTAAATTCACGTGTTTAATATAATTTTAATTTTTATATATTAAACTATAATTTTAATTTAATATAAAGTTTAATTTGAGCAATCAATAACTTATTTTAAATAAATATCTTGACAATTATTCGAATCAATATGTACAGAGCATTTTGGTTTATTTAGGTATTGTCCAAATTTAGTACGACATAGAATATTAAATCTATCATAAATTACTGTATAAACAAGAGTAATGAAATAGTATAAAATTAAAAGTTTCATTTGTTGAATTTTCAAAGTTTTACTGAGTGCTTATATGAAAAAAAAACATGAAAATTTTTGTATTGAATTTAATATATATTTGTATTTTATTTATGATTATTTATCTGAAACAAATGGATAGAAATTCTCATGATATATTTTTAAATATTATATATTATTCGTGATATTTTTATATCTTATATAAAAACATATTTTTGTATGTTATATGTTATGATAAGTTGATAGATAAATTATAGGAACAAGAAAATATATTTTTATAATAACAATTTTATTTGAAATATAGAAGCAAAACTTTTAATAAATATTATAATTTATTTAAAATATTTATTATATGCTTTTCACATTTTGAAAATAATTAAATATAGATAAACTATTTGTATAACCAAAGAAAACTAATAAAATGTTTATATTAAAAGTTAGTTAATAATTGATATATTACATGTATTTATTTATAAGAATTAAATAAAAAATATTATTTTATGAATTACACAATGAAAATAATTGAATAGAAAATAAAGTGTATGGTATTTTAATCTCTTCATTATTTTTTATCTTAACAACTAAATTTTATATATTAATTTAAAGTGAATATAAATTTTGTTTGTGTAAATATTTTTTAATGAAATTTTTATTGAATTTAATACTGAGTTTTATATTTCAGTATATAATAATTGATTAGATTTTCAAAAAGTTCTAAACTAGAATATGATCGGTTATATTGAAGTAACGAGGCTCAAACATAAATGAATATTAAATATTATGTTTCCAAATATTATTCTATAATTGCCAATAACCCATTGTTGTGTCATTATTTTTTATTATGTGTATTAATTAAAAATATGGACTCATAATTATAACTTACATAATTGCGTTACGTATATAATTTATAAAAATACGTATTTTATAAACTTTACTTTTGAATATAAAATACATAAAATATAGTTCTATTAGTTCATATCACAGATTATGTATACATAAATTATCACGAAAAAATGTTCATTTTATATTTAAAATATTTCAATTAAAACATTTCTATATTTTTTAACATTTATATATGTACGTATAAATATATTTAAAAAATATTTACAAATAATAGGTTTTAATAAATATGCTTTAAATATATAATAAAGAAATAAGGTTGTTTTTGTCAATTTAAATGTTATCAAATTATCCATAAAAAAGGTTCGTACATGAAATAAAACGATAACAATATATACGTATATACATACGTATAATAATATATATATATTAATATATACGTAATGAAATACACAACATTGAATCTCATTATTATTAATATTATTAAGTATAAATGTAACTGATAATTTACATCCATCGATTAAAAATATATTAAAAATGTAAATATTATGAAAATATTTACGTATAACATTTTGAAAATGATAGTAAGTAATCATAAATAAATTGCATATTTTTAAAAATCAACATAAAAGGTTTTGTTCATATAAAGAATTTTTTTGTATTATTTTGTACATAATTAATCAATTAACAAAATTGTGTATTCTTATATTATATTATTTTTTTCTCTTATCGTTAGTATTAGTTATTCATTCATAATATATTTTTTTTAACTTAAATATATATTCGTTTTTATATGATTGCATGATTTCATATATTAATAAATATTATATTATTATGAATTTATTTTATGAGAAATATATATTTATTATTAAATTATTTTCTAATTTCGAATATTTTAGTGTAAAATATACGTATATAAATAATTTAATGTAAATAAAATGTAATGCAAGGTTATATTTTCTTATTATTATATACAATTAAATTGTAAGACCTCTATGTTACATGTAATGTAATGTTACATGTAATGTAATGTTAATGTTTACACTCTAAAATGTTGGATTATTTTTTTTATATATTAGCATTTTATTTTTTTATAAATTATATCTTTATTTCATAATATATTTATTTCAAAATATATATTTATTTTGTCATAAAATATACATAAATATTTTTTGTAATTATTAATTTTAAGAAGAAATATATTATTTGGTAATAAATTGTTTAATAATAAATATAGATATAAGATGTAAGAAAAATAATAAAAAACTTTTTAAATTAAAAATTTTTTAGTTACATATGTAATTTATGAATAGTCTACTAGAATCATTATATAGTAGAAATATTTTAAAATTGATAATTTTATATAAATTATAATTTTGATACAATGTATATTTTTTATTTAGGTATTTATTGAGAGTTTTAATTGAACCTTTAGTCAATAACTATGCTATGTTTTAATTAAAACATAAAAAATAATTTCAGCGTTTTTCTATTGCAGCAGGTTTAATATTTCATAAAAAGTAATTTTAATCTCTTTGTGACAGATAATTTTGTAATTTTCATTTAATGATAAATATACAAATTATGATATAATTTATTCTATATTTATTTATTTCTATTTAGTTCAATTCTGTAAAAAATTTGGAATTTTATAAATATTGTTAACTTTACATGGATTATGACTTGCATAATACTTAAATAATTAATTAATTATGTGAACAGTAGTTAATCTTATATCTTTTATGAATGGTTGAGATGAAATAGGGATGGTTTTATCTTTATCTTTTGGCGTAATGGAGGATACACAATATTTGTAGTAATTTATTAATCTTAAAATGTCGATAAATAAGTGGGATGCTTAGTGTCTGAAAACGATTCGGTAACGTAAACAGCTGTAATTATTTTTACATTAGGAGTTGACAATGGGTCAATCAGAGAATTTCGCGCATGGATATTACAGTTCATTGGACTGGCGCCATTTTGTTTCTCAGGCATATGGCGCTTGCTCTATATTTCTATGTGCGCTGAAAGTTCCCGCGTTTTTCTGAGCAAAATAATAAATTATTGAGATCTTTTTATAAACTAAAAATGTTTTAATTATAATTGACTATTAATTTATGATTAAAATAAAATATTAAATAAAATACATTTGGATTACTAAACTATCATGTTTATAGTACGTAAAAGATGACTATCTACGTTATAAACTATTATAATAAACATATAAAATATTATCGAGAATTTTAAATTTATTAGATTAATTTTTTTTCAATTTTATATAGAAAGAATTAAAACTTTTTTAAATTCTCATTTTTAATACATTTATTACAGTTTTTAATTTGAAAAAAATTAGAAATATAATTACAAAGAATTATTTTTTATTTTTCTAATATCTATTATTTATTACACAAAATTTGAAACTCCTTTATTTTGTATTCTTTATCTAAATATTGTATAAAAGTTGATATGTACTATGTTTTATTTTTAAATTATTTACTTCCACAAAAATTAATTAATTATATTATTATCCTAGCTGCCCGGATAATTTTATTATATTTTTTTCATAATTTTTTATATAAAAATTTTATATATATAAATTGAATAATCTCAAACATTCTTTAGCAAACGTAGTTTGCAAGAAATAATCCATCTTAAGTCTATTTTATTATAATATATTATGTATATGATTTTTAAAAATAATGATTTTTAAAAATTTAAATTGTAGTATGAAAATAATATTTAATATTCATTTTTATTTTAAACTTTATATATTAATTTATATTAACGTTAAATATCATTACATGTATGATTTTTTTACTTTAATTCCCATTTAGAATCTTAATAATGCCAATAATTTCAATTCCTGAATAATTTTAAAGTCTATATTATAGCTAACTTAATAACATTGAAAAGGTTTTGATATCAAGGAAAAAATATTGTTTATGAAATAAATCAGTATATTAGTGTGACTCTCAAGCAGAAATGGAATTCTTCAATAAATTATTTGGATAGTATCTACAATTTGTACATTCCAGTTTTATACGTCCAAAAATCTTGGATTTGTAAATATTAGGACAATATCAAAAATTACTAAATAAATATCCCTTCTATGACTTTATTCAAATATTTTTTAATTTAGAAATTTTTTTATATTTATGTACAAATAAATATTATGTATGCAATTTAAATTATGTTACATAAAAACGAGCGATTTAAATATTATATTTGAATTTTTTATACAGTCATCTATTGATATAAATACAAATTTTGTTATCATAACATAAAATAATATGATATACATAAATATTCACCTATCAATTAATAAGTATCTTTTTATAGTTTGAGAATTTCAAAAAATATAATAAAATTATATTTTATGCAAGTGAATTCAAAGTTAATTTTATATACAATTTAAATGATTCTTTTTAAAAAATTTCTATATAACTGAAAACAGAAAACCACAATGCTTTCTTTAAACTAGATAGTTATATTTAATAAAAAAAAATACAATTCACAATCTTGTTATAATTTATATAGTTTGCTATGATTTATAGATTTTTTCAATAATAAAAAAAATTATAAATACATGCAATTTTATAATTTAGTATAAGTTGTATTACATTATACATAAAATTGTATGTATTTTTGCATGAATTAAAAAAGTTATAGAAATTAATTTACTTGAATGTATATTCTAAATAATTTTGATTTTTACTCTAATTTTTTGTAGATATTATAGAGACATATTAGTTTATATAAGCATTATTGATATATTATATGTAATCTCTTATTTATAAAAAGAAAAATAGAACTCTGTAAATATTTTTTATCCTCATTTATAATAACTTTAGATTCTTAGTCATTTTAATATATATAATATATTTTTTATAAAGCAATTCGAAATCGTATTAGTAAAACGTGGAATTTTTTCGGACTCTAAACTAGTAACATGAAATTACTATCACAAATTAACACGAACAAACTAGTGAAAGAATGGTACGAATGTAAGTGGTTTAGGAAAAGACAGAAGAAAAACAGATTACTGATGAATATAATTATGTGGGCAAGTAAATAGTTGGCATAGTGGGTATAAGATATTGAAGAAAACGGTTTTTTATAATAAATGATATTAATTGACCACTACTTCGTCTCTTCAGTCTGTCAGAATAGGTTCTCATTTTGCAATCTTCTTTCGAAGTTAGTCGATAGAAGCAAATATACGGTGAATTTTCGCGGGAATACAAAGTAGTATAGAGTTAAGTCTATGTATTAGGCCCATTGAAGGCGAGATATTCGGTTTCACAATTAATATTGAAATGTAAAGAGAGAAATTTGACGACGGTGATGTTAAAAAAATGAAAAGATTTTTATCGTTAATGGGAGATACTATAAATGATAACATTTATAGAAATAAAAATAAATATAACAACATATGTATTTATAGTCTATTATATTATTTTAAGAAATATATTATGAATATGCCAGAAATTATTGATTTATAAAGCAACTTCTTTATTTTAAAAGATAAATTACTTTATTAAAAAAAATATTACAAGAAATTTTTATATTTTTATATTTTTATATTTTTATATTTTTATATTTTTATATTTTTATTTTTTTTTTTTATATTTTTATTTTTTATATTTTTATATTTTTATTTTTTTTTTTTATATTTTTATATTTTTATATTTTTATATTTTTATATTTTTTATTTTTTTTTTTATTTTTATTTTTATATTTTTTTTTTTATTTTTTATTTTTTTTTTTTTTTTTTATATTTTTATATTTTTATTTTTATTTTTTTTTTTTTTTTATTTTTATTTTTTATATTTTTTATTTTTATATTTTTTTTTTATTTTTTATTTTTTTTTTTTTTTTTTTTTTTTTATATTTTTATATTTTTATATTTTTATATTTTTATATTTTTTATAGATTTTATAGATTTATTTATTTGGTAATATTAATTTTTAATTTTCATTCATAAAAGTAAGTAACAAATCATATATGCTTGGCATGATTAAGTGAGCCAAGGATATAAATATCAGTATCAATGCTATGTACACGTACATGATTAATAGTAGTTTTAAATTTTTTACAGTTTTCATTAATCTTTAATTTTTTACTTGTTCAATCTGAATTTATTAATTTTAGTTATTCTTCTTTTATAAATGTTTGTTAATTAAATAAAAATATATTTTTATTTTTTCATATAAAATTGATTTACAGTAGTTTATATTACAATGTATAAAATAGTTTTTTATTTACAGTTAAATGACTATTCATAATTATAGTAGAAATATACATTAATATATTTATATATATTTATATATATTGTTAAATTAATTAAAATATTATTAAATTGAAAATACTAAATTAAATTACTTAAATAATTATAATTGTGAGTCTTATAAAACAAAAATAAATGTGATACCAAATAGTGTAGTTTATTATTGTGCAATTAAAATAAAAACAGATTGATCTATAGAATTCATATATTATTTAAATATAAATAAATAGACTTTCGTACATAAGTATTATTGAAAATTGATTTGATTAAATACACAGTGTTATTAAAATTCATATTAATTAAATTATCGAGCTTAACTTCATTAAAGTTTATCTAATTTTTCAAATTTTTTAGTTACATATTTTTATATTTAAAGTTAAATTTTAATATTTGTAATTTTAGTATTACTATCTATAAAGAAAGTATTTATATTTTTTAGTAATATTGTTCGTTATTTTATCGTGTTTATTAATCGGCATGAATCGTAAGTTGATAATAATAATTTTTTAAATTTATGTATACATAGCCATTTTATAAAATCAGTTTGGTTTTAGTTTTAGGTCTAACATTTCATAGATTAATCTGATCTTCTTTATTTCATTTTTTCTTGAAATACTATATTCAAAATTTTAGTTATATATATATATATATATATATATATATAAATTTCAAAATTGATGCTCTGTATAACAAATTTTTTTTTCGTTTTTTTGCTAAATATTAGATGAATGATGTTTAAAATCTGAGAATGTCTTTTATCAAAAAACAAGTGAGTTTATAATTATATAAATCATAGTCTGATATTTAAGTAAAATCAGTTAAAATTTAATATTTGTAATTAATAATTAACAATTACTAATTAATAATTAATAAATTAATATTTCATAAATTATAATTATAATTGATTTAAATATTGTATTCATGATATTTTAATTGAAAAATCAATGCAAAGAAATTCTTATAATTGTAAAATTATTTTCTCTATTCAAATAACCATTCAATGAGACTAGAATCTATTGTTTCTTCTTCAGTAAATCTAGTCAAAAGAAGGGGTTATAGAACAGGGGCGTGAGCCGCTATAAACGCAAATTGTTCGAACGGACCCTTTATAGACAAGATCATAAACACCCGTGCCGATGGCGACTAACAGAAGCTCAAATCATTAAAGAGGGAATAAGAGGAAATAAGAGGATAAGATAGAGGAACAAGAGAATCTTTTTGAGATATTTGTGGTGATTTGAATCTAAACAAATATTGTTTAATTTTACTATTAAACCTAAAATTTTTGAAAATTATTTATTCTTTTAACTTAAACAACCATATAGAGATTTGTTATAGTTGTATAGTTTTAAGATTAATTTTAAAATAACAAATATTATAATTGATTTCAAGAAAATAAATGATTTTGATATTTTGAAACACAATACAATTGTAATACATAATAATAATGTGTGTATATTTTTAATAATGAAATATTAATTATAATATTTTAAAATACTTATTTTTTAATTATATTATATTAAATGAAATACAATACATTTTAGTTATTAGAAAATATTGTGATTTCAAAATAAAATTCTATTTTATTAATACATAAAATCTGACTTCTAAAATATGAAAATAATTATTAATAACAAGAAAAATTAATTAAAGATGATATAATCTTATATTTATTAATTCATTTTTAATTTAAAAATATTTATAAATTATGAAGTAAATAATTATCCTATATTATATATTGTATATTATATTTTCTTTGAATGAGTTTTTAAAAAATTCTATAACAGCTTATATAAAACTATAGTTAAGCTGGTTAATTAAGCGTATTATATTTATAATTTATAATTGTTATACATTAAACTATAAAATAATGAAATCGTAAGAGATAAAAATAAATATCAATCTACATAAATTGAAAACGAAAATCTTTCTCTTTATTAATTTTATTTGGTTTAAATATTAAAATTAGAAAATAATATTTTAAAGATTGGGTCAATATAGATCAATTCAAAATATTTTTTTTTTATTATAATAATATTAGTGATAATAGATTTGTTTAATGAGGCAGTGTTTAGATCAAGAGCTAACTACAACTATGATATATTTTAAGCGATTGGTTAACAGATTGAGAATTGTCAATATATAACCAGAATAGCTTTTTATGATGTTTTGCAAGCATTAAATTAAAGTACATAATTTTACTTACTAACATATAATACTTTTTATAAAATTATGCTATGATATTTTTTTAGATTTATTCTGCCTGACATTAAATTTTTTAAGGTAAGAATCATAGAGAAGAGTTTTCAATGAGCATTAAATAACAATTCTTTAATTTAAGAACTCATTTTGATGAGTATTAAAAACTTCATTTCATTTTATTACCATTTCTTTTCTCTTTTTTAGAATTAATTTTCTATTTTTTCAATTACAGAATACTAATTGATAATATACTGATAAAATATATACTGATACTGAGATATACTGACTAAAATATATACTGATATATTTATTATTTCCTTTTTCTACGTATTCACTACATATTTAATTTATGTATTGTATTGTAGTATAGATATTGCATATTAAAGTATCGGATAATTTAGATTTAATATATTATAAGATAATACAGAATATAATTTACTTTTTTATATCAAAATTTAATCTAGTGATTTTATTAAAAGACTTTATTTTTTAGAACTAATTAATCCTTATTTTAATCTTATGTATATTTCTATTATTATTTCACTGAATATTTTATTCGTTTTTCGTCAAGAGAATGGTAAGGTAAAGAAAACGATATTTTATCTTCTTGAAAGAACATGTGTAGAAATTTGAATTTATAGAAATTTAGAGTATTTTAAAAGAAAATAAAGAGATTATTTTGTAACAAAGAGCAATTTTTTAGATTAATATATAATTAATATATATTAATTATGAGAAAGAAAGTGAGGGTGCCAGAGAGAGAGATAGAGAGAGAGAGAGAGAGAGAGAGAGAGAGAGAGAGAGAGGAGAGAGAGAGTTATATAGAACGCAAATAACAATGAAATAAAAAAATATTTGATATGTTTAAGTGAAGCAAAATATCCTATCTTTCTTTTTGAATCCCACGGGTTCATACAAAAGCCTAATTAGCCATAAATTTGCTGATTTACGACCGTTTCAGAAATGTAAATATGAAATATGAAAATGAGAAGGCTGTGTAATAAAAGTGATGTACGAGGCTCCGTAGGGTCGTTCGTGAAAGCGTCCATCATTGGGGTGACGGGTTTCCTCTTTGTCTAGTGTCGACGCGGTAGCGACCGAGATATATTTTGTCTCCCAGACTTCCCCTGTACAAGACTCTTACGCATTACGCACATCCGCGTTCACATTCCCCATTGTCAAGTCCATGTATTCCTCCGATGCCAGTATTTTTGATGGCCCCATGAGAGATTCATTTGTTAGTATCTGTTGCAAAAATTTTTTAGTTTTTAGTTTTTAAATTTTAGTTTATATATTGAACGGTTTGTTATTATCAATATAATATAAAAATGAATAAATTAAGACAAGTTGAAAGACTTATATGTACAGAAATAAAATTTTTTTGTTTTAAATATGCAGTAATAAAATGAAAGAATTAAGACTCAATAGAATAGAAATTATGTTAATATTATAATTAATTTCAGAATAAAATAAATAGAACATAATGTTATTAAGAATATTATTTACGATAAATATTTTTAATAATTTAATATTGATATGACGTATTTTTATGTCTGATATTTAAAAAATATAAAAAATTGCATATATTAACATTTATAATATAAATGTAAAATACTAAATTTTAAGTGTTTCAAGATAATTTTTTTATTATTATTTAGACTTGTAAAATGTTAAAAGTTTAAGAGACTACTTAAACTATTTTGAATTAATATTACATATGTTATAAATTAATTGTATAATAATCATACAATTTATTAGTTTTTTAATTTCTATTATATAAGAGTAAATTTTTTAGTTTATCTACTTAATACAATTTTTAAAATAAGTGAAAATTTATGACCTTAAAATTTAATTTAATTTAGTTCCATATTGAAATTAAAATTCGACTATTTTATTGAAAATTATTAGTTTTAAATTGAAAGCAAGAATATCATTAGTATGGGTTATTGAATTTAGTTTATTCTGATAAATAGAAAATCACGTTTTTTTAATTTAATTATTGTCACAGAATATTTATATAACTGAAAAATTATTTTAAAATATTGTAAAAGTCAAAATGTAGTTGGATACATAATATTTTATTTTAAAAAATGCTTTCAATATTATATTTCAAAATTTCTTGATTTACTAAAATTTTTAGGTAATTATATGTATATATATATAATATGTACATATATGTACATATGTAATATATGTATATATATGTTATATACATTTTTTGAAATGAGAAATACTGTACTTGAAAATATAATGAAGGTAATCGTTATAGTAAATATTTAAGTTTCCAAGATAAATTTAGTTCATGAATAATCCAGTCAAGTTAATGCTGTATGCGAATTTGTAAATTAATGGAGAATTTACATTGATTAAATTTAGAAACTTGTTTTAAGGAAAATAATTATTTTTTTCAGATATTTTAATAATATTCGATTTTTATTTTTTTAATTATAAATAATTTCTATGCGTGACATTGATTTTACAAAAATATATTTATTGATTTCTTTATTTATTCAATATGCACAGAGATGTATAATTATGATTAAAGTTAATAAAATAAATATATTTTTATTTGTGGAATGATTCATCATTATCTATTAATCATTTAAAATTTATTATTTATACTTGTTATATTGAAATGAAACTATTAATTTATAAATAAAAATAATATTTAAAAAAATATATATTTAATATTTATACAAAATGTTTAGTATTTATATTGTATTACGTAAATCTTTATATTATCAAATCATATTTTAAAACAATTAAATATCTAATCTAATATGAATAAACATATTTTTCATATTAAATTATATATTACATCATATATTAAAAAATATATAATATCTATTTTGTAGAAGAATTATTGGTTGAAATAATTAGTAAATTATGAAAAAATATTACGCAATCAATTAATACATACCATATATTTTATATATCTTAGTAGTAATTAATTTTAAACCCATGAATTCTATTGCAAAAATTCTAAATTATTTATATATGTAAAACAACGGTTTTAAAAATAGTAGAACATTAAGTAAAATGTGCTAAGTATATAATTTAAAATCTATTCAAATATAGTGTCGTTACTGTTTTTAGAAATAAAAAATAAGTTGTAGATTTAATCATTATAATTATATTAAAGATATTAATAATTATATAAATTTGTTTAAATTAGAAATATTATTTTAATTTATTTTAGTCTTTATAATAAGTAGTATTATAAAGATTAGAGACTGATGTGCACCAGAGGGGCTTCGCTTTCCTTTTCAACACCATTATAAGTGCATAGGCTTTTTCGAGCATCCTTACGGAGACGTCGAAACTGAGCTCGAGATGCACGGACCCTAATTTCACTCTCGCTTACTTTTCATCGACAAACCGATATCACGAATTAGCCTAACTACCTGCAGGATGGAAGGCTACCACCTGTTATTACCGTCAAGTCTTTAGTAACTGATGTGGTAATGAATCTTTTTAAAGGTTATAAAGGTGCGATAATACCTAGAAAGATCTTTTTTGATAAAATAATTTCGATGAGTCTCCATCTTCGCAACTCTAACTATGCTTAAGTGTAAGCGTATCAAAATGGAAAGACTTTTCGAGAGTTGTTTCATCGAGATAACTGAGGGATCTATAAATACCAAACATGTAAATTGCATATCTGTATAGTTATAATAAAGCTTCATTAGCCTTAGATAAGTTAAAACATTATTGTATTAGAAATTCCAATAGAATTATAAATCCAGTTCCATACCTCGAAGCATTAATGAGAGGTATAACACTCGTTTCAAAGAATTTGAACATTCCATTGCTATCTTAATAAATCATAAATCTTTTCATTAGTATTATTCTAAAAAGGTTAATTTTCTAAAATACTTGTTACTTTCATAGAAATTTACACTGTAACGATTGCAAAAGAAATTCTAACATGCGCTCAACTATTACAAATTGAAAGCAACATTTATACTATACAATCTGAAACAGTGTTTTGTCTTATTTTATTTTATTATCTTATTAAATTTTAATACAAAGTATATTACATGTTACGTCTAATAATTACCTGTTTACATTAACTCCTAAAACAATATTAATAATATTAAGTTTGCAGGATTAAAAATTTAATTTTATTAGCTAATATTAATTTTGCAGAGAAGTGACAATATAATGTCAATCGGACAAGTATATTTCGAAGACGTATAGTAATGGATTTCACAATTGGTGAATTTAAAATGATTTTTAAAAATAAATTCTTACATAAATAATCCGATTTTTGAACTTTTATAGCCTAGACATGCGTTGTTGTATCATTTGAGCGTATTACGTCAATCATCGTAGTATCCAGTAATTAGGATAATCAAATTAGGAAATAAAAATTTATATAATTGATCGTAATCAGCATGATATTTATCTAGTGTTTATATTTATGTAGTGATATGTAGTGATGTAATGATATTTATATAGTGGCATGCTGGGCCGGTACTATGTACTGCTCCAACGGTCCTTCGCTATTAAGAATTTAGATTTGTTGCAGCGCTTGGCTGCTAACTGAATTGCGTGTGTTTGATCCATTTGCGTATGCTTGAATGTCCTCACATAGTGTCGATATTTTCGTTGTGTGTACTGCTATTGTCACTTGAGTCGTTGAGAAATTGAACTTGTACGTGTCGAGACGTACGTGAGCTGCAGTGTATCTAGGTAGCAGATTAGAATCTTTCAGCACATCATTCTTTCACGGTGGTTAATTCATACATGTTTTTAGATTTAATCCATTTATTTGAGAGTTTATGCAAAATCTTGAGTTAATAAATAGAGTGTCTCTTGATTATCTATTGAATATATTGGGTTAGTTTTATAGGCTATATTTGAACTTTCATGCACATAATGAAGTTGGAATTCTAAATAGTAAACTAGTATAAAGAGAACATTGAGTATTCAAGAAACTCATTTTCAGGTAATTTTTTCAGCGATGTGGTTGAAATCCAGAAAGTGACAGAATTGCAGGCTATTCTCAATTTGATTAACATGATGTGATGCGGGGACAGATTAGTGAAGGTAAGATTGATTAAGTGATTCTCAAGTTGAGTACAAAAAAACCGTATTTCGCTAATAATGTATTTGAAGATTACTGAAAGAAGTATTCAGAAATTCGTAATAAATTAAAAATATTAATAAGTGGTCATTGGGATGAGTGAATAATATTTATAGCAAGAGGTCTGAAACTCATAAGATGTAGAAAAATTTCTAAAATTAAAGCTGTCAAACTTTTAGGGCGAATACAAGGATTGGCACATATTTACAGATTTCTTCTTGGATCTCTTATATAATAATCATGACTTGACGGACGTGTCTAATTTGACGGTACGTTTTATCGGAAATCTAGAGAAAATAGTGGAGTATATAGAGAAAGCTTCGCAAATTAAATGTGAATGTGACTACAAATTTATTTTCGAAAGAGGAACTAATAATAATTATCGATATTTTCAAAGTCTTATCTAGTCTGCTATGTTTCAAATTCCTATACTTTAAAGGGTAGCGTAAGTAAATAGAAATAATAATCCTACCTGCTATTTTAATTTTTAGAAATTCTTTAGATAAAGGATCCCTATGTACATGTGTATAATTATTATGCAGTTTTAAATAATAAAATTTACACAATAAAATTCAATTTTACGACCATAATAGTAAGAGTTTTTATAATTATATTAGTTTTGATTTAAAAGTAAACTTATGTATTATAATTTTAGAAAGTTAAAATATGAAATAGACAAGGAAAATTAATAACGTCTTGTAAACTCCGAAAAAATAATTTTATGTTATTAAATCTATAAAATTTGTAACATTTGTATTAGGAGATAGGTTTTATAAGTAATATCGAATATACTGTTTTGAGAATTTGAGAATTTTTGTCATGAGTAACTTCAATCTAGTTATTTCTTTTGATAACGTACTAGTAGAGTGGTGATTAACTCTAAATAAAAATATAATGCAGTCTATTAATGTAACACATTACTTGCATATTAGATTAGCTATTATGAAACTAGGAAGAAGTAAGTTCTAAAAAAAGAATTTCTAGATAAGAGCTACCTTTATATATTAGAGTTCGTATAAAAGACGAAGACGGGCTAAACGATTATAAACTTATATGCTAATAACTATGATGCGAAGAGCTATATGATATATTAAAACAAGAGTAGCTAGGAGAAGTGTATGCAAGACGTTATATATTTACGAACAAGAAAAATAAATACATAGCAACGTCAATTAACTATTGAGGACATATGAGAATGAAAGTCGAGGACACGGTTAACGGTTGCATTATTCTGGTAAAAGAAGAGAGAGTTCGAATTACATGAAGAGCTTTTTTATGCTTCAGTGAACAAAGGTTCATTGAATGTACTTTGTTAGGAAATATACATCAGTAATTAATTATTTAGATAAATCGTGAATTTATTATTTCTGTTATATCTCTTTTTATTGATTATATTAATTTCTACTTTTCTTATTTTGTGAAATATATTTTATAGCTTACGATGGTTTTATTCATTGAAATCGAATAGTATATTGCGCATCACGTATTGCGAATTAATATTGCGATGTACAAGCATTTTGGTGAATGGTAGGACTTTCGAGCTTTTTGTTTGCCACGAAATGTGTCAATTACTTTCACCTTAATCTTCGGTAATACTGTTTACATATTTCTGATTATATGAGGATATATTATATATAATAAAAAGATCTGTTTAATTAATTAATTTATTCCTTAATCTATATTTTTCTCTTTTGTACCAAAGATAATTTAAATTTAAATATAAATATTAAATGAATTTTCAACTGTTGTTATACGATGTTAATAAAAATTTTTTGTTCACTCTTAATTTTTGTTTTAATTCGCAAATTCATTAATTTTTTGAATTTTATTTATTTATTAAATATTTATTTTTTTTATTGAATTAGTTTCTGCTCTCAATTGTTTTAATTAAAAAAATAAATAAAATGTGATTCAACTATGCAAAATGATCTTTACTGCAATTATTCATCATGAGTGCGGTATATTATTATTTATAAATAACAATTGGGTAAAAGATTTATTGATGGTACAAATGAATTACACAAATGATTACACAAATGAATTGAAATCATGCAAAAAGGAAAAGCACTTTTATATACGAATTCGATAATATACATAACGAACCGATCGTGTACAAATTAGGTATTATTCGCATCAGTTATTATTATTATTAAATAGCTCTCCAATCTTAAGTTACAAATCTTGAGATGCCATATTGGTTTATTTTGATGCTCTTTATCAACATGAGCTTGAGTTGTACCATGAACAAGGGAACTTACCAGCAGGAGCTACGGATAAAAAGTAATCATGTGCGAGTCAGTCTTGTCGGAGTCGTAATGAGACTGCCCAAATTGAGTAATACTTTACCTTTGATGCTAATAAATTAATATAATTAAATTGAAATTGATTTATTCTAATTATTATTGTTTCAATAATAACAGCATTGAATTCGTTATAAAGATATTCGTTCGTTCGTTATAAATTATGATATTAATTAATTAATAAAAAGTTCTGCATAATAATGATGTAATGTAAATTATACAGTTGAATTTGAAAACAATACTTTCATTTGTATTAATAAATATAATTATTTTAGAATTCGATAGCTATTTTTGATTATTTTGTTTTTTGTCATATTCTTATCAATTAATTTTCATCTGATTTATAGAAATATTATTACGTATTAATTAATTTTAGTTTATTTTAGGAGATATGTATTACACTTTGTTAGATTATGTTTATCATTAAATTTAAATATAAAATATGACAAAAACAAATTTTTTTATATATTAAATTATGAAATTAATTTAATATTTAATGAAATGAAATTCAACATCTTTTTATAAGAATTATTTAATACTTAAAATTTGTATTTACATTATATTTATAATAAAATTTTTATTTAAGTTGATTGCTTTTTAAATAATATCAATTAATTAAACTTTATTTATTGATAAATGATTAATTTATTAAAGGATTCAATTTTTATTAGAAATAGAGTTATTTTTCTTCAATTTTTTAGTATATAAAATATTAACATTAAAATTTAATTTTGTAGTTTTATAAAATTATTTTGTTCATGTAAAATAAATGACATATGTTTTGAGGATATTCTTCATGAATAAAACAAAAATGAAATAACATAAAAATTAATTAAATTAATTTCAATTTGTATTTTAAAATATTTTTTATGATCAAGTAAAAAAAAAAGACATAACGAATGAAAGTATGAGATAATAAATAAACGTTGAGGTTGAAGAAGAAGAAAGATAAAAAGAGATAAAAATAAAGAAAAGTACGGGAATGAAGAGTCAGAACGATAAGGGATCTAGTGTAGAGCTTGATAGAATTCCATAGATCTATGTCGGGCTACTGCCGTCGAGACAGAGTTAGATAAGCAGCCATTTAAATGCAACCAATGTGTCTCGGGGAGCTATTACATCTGATGGACGGTTATTGACGCGCGCATTCTAGCTTATAGCGTTCCGTGCTACGAGAAAACTCACACCGGCTATTGCTTCTATGCTAGCGGCAACTCACGAACCCCTCAGGGGCTGAGCTCAGCCTTTTATGCAATGAACGAAAACTAAAATGAAGATAGAGGATTGTGGTGGGCCGATAGGGGTTAAAAACAACGATCACTGCTTACATCGAAGCAGTAGCTAACCGAAAATTTTAGTCTTGGAGAAGCTGCACTGAAGCATAAAGTTATATAATTCTTTAAAAGTCCGGAAAAATTAACCTTTTGAATTTTTATATAAAAATATTTTAGAATAAATAGTTATAAAAAATAATTTAGTTACATAATTAAAATTTTCTAATTTTAAAATTTTTAATTAGCATTTATGATATTAAAATTTCGAAAAAAAATTTATATGTTAAATTCTTTAGGTTATAATTTAAAATCTAATTTTCTATTGAAAATTAATATAATTTATGAGTTTTTAGGAGTAGATAGATGTTCTAGTAATTTAAAAATCCATAATTTTGTACGTTGAATTTATTTTATACTTCTTTCATAAATATAAGTAGCTTAGGAAAATTTTTTTAAAAAACATGAATAAAATAATTTTTTATCTTTCGTTCTCAACATAAGAATCGAAATATATACATAGTAAGTACAGAAATTGTACAAAATTCGAAAACTATCTACGGCACATTGTAGCCTTTAAATACGTCTAGTGATGAATACAAATGATCAAATTACATTGTCGGTTTAGTTGTGCTATCTCATAGTATTACTGAAGTGAAGCAACGAAACTTGAGAGCCTATGAAATTGTGATCTACGGTATTTTTTATGTTTAAAATCCTAATCAATATTTTAATATGAAAAATATTATAATCAAATATAAATTTATTATTTAAAATGAATAAATTTATAAATAAACTAGTGTTTTAATAATATAACATGAACTGTGTGTATAATTTAATAGCAATATCTATAATGTAAAATTCTTCTAAAATTCCCATTTTAAGTAAATTTTAAATTTCAGTAAGCAAATTTAATTTAGATATTGAAACAATTTCTTTTTCAAATAATTAATTTCATATTACTATGTACTTTTATTATTATTATTGACTCGAATCTGTAAGATTCAACGCAATGAAAAAGAAATTTATTTATGATAAATAAAAATTAAAAAATAATTACAATAGTAACTATTTAATTCTTAATTAACAATTAATTATATTACTTTTATTGTAACATATACATTAAGAGTATGTGTTAAAAAAGTTTGATTATTATTGATATCATTATATCGATCGATTTTTCAATAAAATTTATAATAATGGAAGAAAATGTAGTTAAAATAACTAAAACTTGAGATATTACTTATATTCTGTTTACTTCTCATAAGTTGGAATTCTTATATTGTACGTAAATATAATTTATCTAGTTGAAATGATAACTTATAGATAGTACTGATAGATAGTATCATTATTTATTCAAAAGTTTTTTAAAAATAACATTTTTATGCATTTATTAAGTACATAAGTCATTTATTTATTTATTAGTTATTATTATAATAATGATATATTATTATTATGAGTATCCGAACAAAAATATTATAAACTTATTAAAATTTAAATATAACTTAAATCCAATAAAACTATTGGTGTTTATAATTTAAAATAAATTGTCTTTATATATTTTGTTTTATATATTATATATACATTAGCATGTTTATATAAATATGATTAAATTAATGTCATCTAAATTTTTAAATAAGGAATTTCAAACAAGACATTAAAATTAATATATTATATAAAATATATAAAATTAAAAAAATGTATTTTGTTCATTTGTTCAAGTACGGTATCTATTTATTGATATGTATTTTTTTAAATAGGTTAGAAGGATATGTAAAGATGAGTCATAGTAAGAGATTATATGAAAATGACAGAGAATGATAGTGTATGTGGGTGTGTGTAAGAGAGAAAAAGAGAGAGGGGAAGCGGGTGGTAAGGAATTACCACATAGAAGCGTGCACTAGTTAAATATCACTATTGCCAGAAATGTATTTATCTACTTGCATAGCAGAGAAGGTCGCACGTATCTGATATCATTATACATACGCGTATAATGAAATGTCATAACCGCGAGAGATTGTGCGAGAGTGGGAAGTAGAGATTCAGCTACGCAAACTTGTTTAGACCTAAGAGCATGGTTGCGGTAGCAACTCACTTACCACAAATCACTAGCAATCTTGATTTACTTTTGTTGTCCATTGGCTTAATATCATTTATACGGCAGTATAGTGTAACGTAGTTAGGAAGAGGTACAATCGCGGGAGTGATATTAGGAGAAAAAGATAAAAGTATAAAAAAAGGGGAAGGAGAAATAAGAAAGAAGGAGAGAGAGAGACAGAGATAGAGAAAGAGAGAGAAGATGACGTTGAGACATAGAGAATACATGTAATAAAAAGAAAAGAAAATATTTGTATTTGTTTATGCAGAATAGACTTTACTATATTTTATTCTACGTAATTGATCATGTTTTATTTTTATAACATAAACATTAAAATAAAAAGTGTAAATTAGATTAAAGGGAAGAGATTTTAATAGAATTAAATAAAATTATTAAGAAAATTATAACTTTTAATATCATATCATTAATACTGTTTATTTTTATGGTATTGAGTTGTTAAGATATATTTCAGTTATTAAGATACATTATAGTATCAATAAAAGTATTATTAAAATAGTTTTTTTTATAAAAACTAAATTTATATCTTATAAATTATATCTTATACTTATCTTACATGTACAAGTAAACATTATAGAAAATTATAGAAAATGTTAAATGTTTAATAGTAATTACAATAAAATAGGGAAAATATTTCTTGTAGTATAGATTTATTAATGAAATAATAAATTATAAACTTTACAACTTCTACATCACTACTGTCAATAAAATTTGAAATTAATAAAAAATAAATATATTGTAAGAGTTAATATAAATTAAATTAAATATGCATTATTAAATTAAAAAGAATTATTCTTGAATTAAATTTTTTTTATTAAAATTAAATATCTATAATTTATTAAAGTTTTTGAATAATTTTAATAAGTTATTTCTGTTATTCATATCGAAAATTTGACAAATTTTTTAAAATACGGACTTTCTGTATGTACGTAATTTCACACGGTAACATGCATGTATATATAAGTGCATACCAAGTGGCTGAGACAGACACGGTTCACGTCAAACGTATATGCAACAGGTGGTCTATAAAGACCATGCACTCCCGTTTATCTAGAATGAACAAGTGTATTTCCGATTGACTGATGGCTGGGAAGGTAGCCGGTGCTCATTCTGTTTCCGCACTTTCGCAAACCAACGCATCTAATCACAGAGTTGTCGACTATGAATTACTCTACACCATTTGCTTGAAACCATAACTTTAAAATTGTTATTCGAAATCAGATCATTTTAAGTTCAAATAATATTTTAAATTTAATTACTTAATTATAATCAGTTATTATTTAAAAACAATTTTTTAATTTTTCTAAAAAATTATTAAACTTGTATAAATTTTCAAAAACACTATATAATATTATTATATATTATATTTCATTATTAAGATAATTATTTTAATAATAATAATAATTTTCTGTAATTACTACAAAGAAATAAAAATAAGTCTGATGACTGAAAAATTGATAAAAAAATGCTCTCAAAGCACAATATGAAATGATCGTTTTTAAGTATATACGAATAAATATTGTTTTAATCGACATCTTATTATTGATTACGTTCCTTCATTTTTTTCTTAAATTAAATGCATTTTTATCATTGCAAATGAAATTCTAAATACATTCACGTTCAATCTTGGATGAGTAATTGATTAGATATCGATTGAATATTACTCTTTTTCAGAAAATAAAATCTTTGTACTCCTTTAAAATTATAGTTGAACTCAAAAATGGGCAGATTTAGAAAATAATTAAGTGCATCTTGGATAAAATATTCTTGCAATGTTTGACAAACTATGCTACAATTTACATGTAAAAAAATGTCAAAACCATTTTTTGAAATAAAACCGTAAGTATGTATTTTTAAATAATTGTACAATATTAAATCTTCTAGTAGAACTTTATCATACATTCACTAAAATTTACCAAGCATAAATATCTGAATGGCTTATCATACGTTTATGACTACCCATGTCGTAAAAATTAAGAATTCGGGAGGAATATAGAAGCGACAATCCTGTCTACGAGATCAGGTAGGGTGCTTTAACCAAATTGCCTGAGCAAGCCTTTTTGTCAAATGTAAATACGCTTGGCTTGATGCACAATGCGGAGGGGTAAAAGTTCTGGTAGTTGAGACGGATACTTCATGGCTTACCAAGAAACATGCTGTTGTCGACATCAGCGACTATTCTGGTATACCGTTTCAGAATTTTGTTATTTTGGTTATTTTGGCTGTTTTTGCTGCTACTGACATATTTCTTGATTCTTGGAGAAGAATGTATGTCAAAAAGTTGCGTTATATATTTCAACTATGCACTTGTTAAATTGTCTGTATATTTCATAAAATATTTACAGTGTTTTTATATATTTTTTCGCTCATAAAGTTCAATGATGGTATCTTTTATAGTAACCGTTTATAATTATATTTTAATTATATATTTTCTTAAAAACATATTATACATGTTATTTTAATCTACAAAATTTAAATTAAAAATGTAAATTTTTATGATATTATGTATATTATTTTTAATATATCATTTAACATATCATTTTAATGATATTATTTTGTAAATTAAAATATTATGCGATAAGAAATATTGTTAACTTATTGGCAATAGCTTTAATTTCAACTACAGATAAATCGTATTATGAAAAGACAAGTTGATAAATTCTCAATTTGATAATAGATAAGAATTTTCGTTTCTACATATACTGCCTAATTAATTTTGAGATTCGTATATTTAGAATCAATAAATGATCTAAAAGAAGTATATAATTCTCATCTAATTCAGGAACGATATACTAATAACTTAAAGTAAATTATATTTCGTAAATAATTTTTAGAAAAGATTTTGTACACAAATACGTAGATATAAACATGTATTAAGGGATATATAAAAATGTAATTATATTCTACGTTGCTCTTATAATAATTTTACTCCTATAATATTTTTCATATAAAATCGAGATAATAAAGAAATACTTATTTATTTTAATTACTAAGAATTAAGATAAAAGAGAAGACTTGCTTGCATCGAAAAAAATAATTTTACAAGTTTTAGAATGTTATTTTACGTATAATTGATGTAGTATTAGAGTTCTATTATTACTATGAATTACTTATAAAATATAAGCAGCAAAAAATAGGATTAGCAAGAAATGTTTATATTAGACATGTAAACCAATTTATCCGTAAATGAACTGTTTTATGATAAAGAAGAAAATTTTATAATTTGATTCTATCTAAACGTAAAAAAGAGAAAACGAGAGAAAATAATGAATTTTTAGCAATTAGTTTAAGCTAAGAAAACTTTAAAAATTAATTAAATACACTAATAAAATAAAAAATTATGTATGTAATAGAAAAATAACCAAAATGTGTTTTTTATTTTGCGTTGCCTTGTTTCTATATTGTTTATAACTACAAATATTATAATCAATAATTATTTAAAAAGTTATCAGGTAAAAATACTTAGTTTTAATAAAAAAATATTTTTTTATTTATTATTTAATGATCCGAAATTTTAAATATTTATTTCTATTTTCCATTTTTTAATAAAATTTATAATCTATATTAAAGGAGTAATTCAAAACATTACTTAGTAATTTTTATTTCCTTAAATTTATTTTATAAATTTTATTAGAAAGTGGAAGTTAGAAATAAATAATGAAAAAGTTAAAAGTTTGAATATTAAAAATTTTGAAAATATAAATTAGGACATCGAAGTGGATGAAAGACAGCATCAAAGGCTTAACATCCGATTCTATTTAGTGGTGGGTAAGGTTTGACGGATTTTATTGGGTAAGCAAGTGCAACAGGTTTTGGATAGACTGGAGTTTGCTCTTTCACCAGTATCATTAGTCAAAGTCACCGTTTGACTGAGTAACGTACTATATATGTTCGATTACTGAATGTTAGGTAAGTCTTTGATTTTCTGTCACTTATTTTCTCCGGTTCTTAACTGAACACTTTTCATTGCTTCTGTATTATTTACCTTGTCTATCAGCAATTCATAAAAGTTATAAAATTAAGAAAATTTTCTTTACTTATTTTTCGAATGATGTTGAAAGTATATTAATAATATATATTTCAATAAGATATCAATAAAAATGAATCATATACATTTTTCAATAATTTACATAGAAATAAATACAGCTTAATTCTTATAATTCGAAATTAGATTGTAGGTACTTACAATTGATATTTTTTTTTTAAATTCCATTTAACCAATTTATGGTTATTTTATATTTTCTACTATTTATTTAAGTGATTATATTTAAAAGAAGACTACGTGATAATATATTTCTTTCAGTATACAGATCGACAGATAATTTAAAATATTTTAATTTTAGTAAATTTAATTTTTTTATTTATAATTTATACTACTAAATATTAATACATCTTCTATAAGATTTTTATAATATTATAAAATAAATAAAAATAAATCTTTACAATGAAAATGATACGTTTATTTCTTTTATTTATTTATTCAATAAGTGCCAATGTGAATGATATAATCTATCTAGCAACTTTAAAAAACAAAACGAACACTGAGTAAAAAACTTTCGTGCTTTACGGTGTAAATTTGTAATTTTTGAAATTATTATTTTAACAACTCAATATGATTATTTTTTTAATAGTATTTGATATGCTTTTAACAACTTTTTTCTTTTATCTATAGCGCTCTTATGATTCTAGTAAATCGATTCATTAAAAGTTCTCAACTAAGAATAAATGAAACATTTTATTATAAATGCAAAATATTATTTTAATAAAAATAATTTATATAATAAAATTTGTTAAACAATTCCAAAAAGTAAAAATTGTAAAATATTTTGTGGATATACCATGATTTTACTTGATATTAATTTATTATATTTATTTACCACTTTGATTATTTTGAAAAAATATTTATAACGTGGTATTCATGTTTATCATTAAATTAATACCATGTTTCATCTTTTCAGATAAAAGTTCACTATTCGGTTTACATTTAAATGCAATTAGATCTTATTTCTAACGTATTATTATTATTACTTAATAATAATTTATTACAATATATATTCTTAACTTTGATTTAATTATAAAAAAGCTATAAAAAATAAACAAATAAGTTTTATATATGTTCATAAAAATTTGTAAAACAAAATTTTAGGAAAGAAATAACAATCGGTATAATTAAAATTCTCGTACATAATATAGACTAATTTTTTTAATTAAAATATCGGTTGAGATAAAACGTGTATAAAGGTTATAATGGATATTAAATTTATGTAACATCTACGCAAACAAAAGATGTAGTGATTATTTACTTTATATATTTCTTTAAAAAGAAAGGTTGTTATTTAGGATAATTTTTTATTAAGTATTATTGCAAATATTTATGTGAGAGTATTTTTTAAAGACATTTGAGCTCGTAACCATAATTCTATAGAGAAATATATTTTGACTCTGTCTCAGTTTTGAATTTAGTAAAATATCTTCCCATTTTCTTCCGTCTATCTCTTCCACCACCCACCCTTTTTCTCTCTTCTTTCAGTACGTTAATCTGAAGTGTTTTCCAACAATTCCACTATCTTATTTAACTCGCTAGTATTTACAATGCCGGATTAGTTTGGAAGAAAGAATGAGTACTTCTAGAGCTTGTCTAGTCACTTAAGCATATATGGTAATTTTTTCTATTGTTGGATATTAGTAAAGTGATAACTTACATTTATTCTCTTTTGTTAATATTATACAAACATAAGTAAGCGTTATTACTTAAATGCTTAATAGTTCATAAAATACTAACAAAAGTTTAATTAAAAGAAATTAGTGGTACATATTACTAAAGACTATTTCTGAACAATGAATATTTACTAAACTAAACGATGAATGTTTACTAAAGTAAACAATTACTAAAGTAATTGTGTATAAATAATTGTATACTTAAGATATCAAATATATAATTAGAATCGAGTTATAAAATTCCAATTGCAGTTTTTAAGATTAAATAAATACAATATATAATTTTGATTTATTAACTAGTTAATTATTTTTAAACGAAGTTACGAAACAATTAAATTTTTATTTTGTTACAAAATTAAAAAAAAATATAAAGAATATGAACGAAAAATGTCAATACTATAAACATAAATTTTTTCCAATTACAGTAAATAACTAATTTATGATATTAATGTTAATATGTGTTTTATATTAAATTATAGCTTATATTATTTTTTTAATTGAAAATTGTTATAAAACTCGTTAATTCGTGTTTTTAAATATTTATCTATATATAATATAAATGAACATGTAAAAAATCTATATATAATTTAAAATAACAGCTATTGAAAAGTAACTTATTTGATTAATATTTTTCATCTCCTCGTATCGTGAAAATTCAGGAAGGCAGAATATTGTATATAATTACGCGCACGCGCATAAACATGCAGTCGGAAGCTTGAAAGCTACTGTCAACATCTCTCAGCAAGTCACGCTATTGTGCTGTAGATGCTGCGTCTGGACATCGAGGGGTCTCTCAGGGTCCGTACCTCATGCGCTGTATGTGTAAACCTTGTTATCAACCACCGACCATTAGGGGGCCCAAGGCGACAAAGCATAGAGGGTCGTACGCTTCACTAAAGTGCCATCTTTCCTGAATGATTATGTACCACCGTGTCGATGCCACCGCAGTTACTTGCATACTTTTCTTGTACTTGTCGTCCGTTGCTTCATTGTAAACCATTGACCTACGGCTTAGAGAAAGTGGGGTCGGACATATAGAAGGGAGTAGTGATAATTCTATTGCCGGGTACAATAATTCTTTTTGATGCTCCCAAACGACTTGCCTATATACTACTCTATCTCCCATGAGAGCGGTTTTTCCTCGAACTGCATCTCAATACGTTCTTTAGTGGTATAATACTTTCTGACATTCCATTGTGATATATATTTTTCTAGTGTAATTACTTTTTTAGATACACTTTTGTAGTAACAATATGTTTTTCTAACATTTTCTATTCATTATATAATTTTTTATTCTTAAAATAGAATTAGAGTTCTTAAACTTTTTATGCTATAATTATATTTTAGAATTTTACTAATATTAATATATTCAACATTTAAAAATATCGAATAAATCAATATGATCAAGATATATTATAAAAATATTAAAATTTTAAATATATATTTGTGATAGATAAGATTATAATTAACACAAAGACTTGGTTTTTTAATTAAATTATATTATATAAACTCTATAATTTATCAATATTTAAATATATTATTATATCTACGTATTCTTTTGACAATAATTGTTCAGAAATGATTAATAACTAAAAAAATTACTTATGCACATGATTTTAACAATCTTCATTACTATTTGATATATATATATACACATACATACATACATATAATTATAATAATATTTAGATGAACTAAAAATTATGATATTAAAAATAACAAAATTTATATCATTAGTTAAAAAATGATAAAACTAAGTATAAATAAATAAAACATGGTTCATATTTTTATATATTATTTAGAAAGACAATGTGTATAAAATAAGTTTTTCAGTATTTATTACTTTCAAGAAATTAATTTTTATATTTTCATTAATGATTTCTTAATACATATATATAATGCATTTGCATAAATAAAGTAAAAAAATGTGATATGTTACGGATTTCAATAATCTGTCTATCAAAATAATCAACAAATTAGTTCAATGTGATTTACCATATATACTACAAGTAGATAAATAACTATCTACGCATTCACTGGTTTGTTAGTAAGGTGTGAAAAATTGCTTGTGCTTTCTATATAATCGATTAATCAAAATTAAATAGTATTTTTAAGTTTTGTCAAACTCATGTTTAAAAAAAAGTATCAAATAAAGCTAACAATAATAGAAATAAAATTTGGCACAGTTGGTAGAAGATTGTGAAACTCATTATTGTATATGCGATGTTTTATTTCATAAAACATTTAAAATGTAATTTAAAATGTAAATTTAAAATGTATATTTTTGTTAATATTTATATTCTTCTACATATTTATTTGCTATAATAATTTCATGATTTTATGAAAATTTTGTATAAAAATTATACTTTATTTACATTATCAAAAAAGTGATTTATATTAATTATTATAATTTATATTATTATATTTTAAAATATAGATTTTCTGCTATTAACATAAAGTTATAATATTTTTATACATATAAAATTATTGAATATGATATAATTGTTAAAATAATAGAATAAAATAAATAATTTGATATAAAAATTTTTTAAATATTGATAATTGGATATAAAAAATATACTATATTCATGATACTAATTACAAAAATAAATGCTATTTGTAAAGTTATATTTATTTAATTGTAGTATCTGCATACTACGGAAGCAATTATGTGAGAAAATAAGCATCATTGGTTTAATATGAAGACATAAATATATAAATGGACAAGAATTAGTGTAAAAAACTTAAAACGTTTACGTGTTTTAGAAAATCTTACTGCTCATAGTAGTTATATGGCAGATTTCTTACAACTGATGGTGCGTTAGAATTCCTGAAGGATATCGTTTCAGAGTTCGGGGTAGCTGGAGGCTTTATAAACTATTCCGGCTGTCTTCTTGCGTATTATTCGAACTGTTGATTTATCGACTGCCATTAATTACTAAGCTGCGCCTTTATTTGTGCCATCAAAAGGACGAAGCTATTGCTAACCAGTTAGTCATTACCTAGATACCCATTCAATACCATTGTTTTTGCGTCGTTCACATATATTCTCAAAACGATGGAAATCATAATTTTTTCCACTTTTATAAATATATTTAAACCATTGACGTAATATACGATTTCAATTATTCATTTTCACAATTTTTTTCTTTTTTATTCTATTAAAGAAGTAGAACTAAATAAAAAGAGAAAATAAAATTACAAATATGAAAATAGAACATAATATTCGATAAAATTTTGAAAAATATAATAAAGAAGAACAATTTATTTATTATTTAATGAATTTTTAGGTAGTGATACAAATGAATTTGTGAATGTATTTGGAGATAGTAATTTGAGTAACTATTCTGTAGTTATTATTGAATAAAAAAGCAATTTTAATTTAAAGCAAACTGTCTTTTAATACGTACTTACGAGGATATTATTTAATCAAGTTCCTTGTTTTTTTTTTACCTATTTTATTTTATTTCATTATAATAAAACGCGAAATAAAAAAAATTTCTATTTTTTATGTACCATTTATTTATAAATTAATAATGCATTAATCTTCATTCCAATAAATTTTTTAAATTATGGACAGTGATGTATAATATTATTTTTTAAAGCCAATTTACTCCGATTACTGAATTACAAGCATTTTAAATTATGTATTTATTCAATCATACATTTTATTTAAGTGCAGATTATATCTATACCAATTAAATTATTATTAAATATACTAAATTTTAAGCAGCTTTTTCACATTTGTTTATTAGAATTTGAAGAGTTGGATATTAACTTAGAACATAAACGATTAAAAAAATCTTATTAAATTGATTATATATTCGATTAATTTATAAACAAAAAAGAAGCAGATTAAATTGCATAAATATTTTTTATTTTCAATACAATAATACAAAGATTTTTAGCTTAACCTAATATTTAAATCAAATATACTTCTTTAGATTCAGCACTAAATTAAAATAATTTTTTTCTTAAAGTTCTACATGAAATATTACAATTATACTACTGTTATAACTAATTAAATATGAAAAACGAATTCCGTAAAGACGTTTTGAAATAAAGATGCATTGTATTAACATTACATTTAATAGTAAATTCATCTCAAAGATTAGGTTTTTATTTTTTATTTTTTTATTTTTTATAATATAAGATAAGATAAGATAATATAAGATAATCAATTACTCACAATATATTCGAAGTGAAATATATATAGCAATGGAAAAGTTGTAACCTATTATTATTAATTTAAAATTAATAATTGTTTCTGTAGAAGTAATGTATAAATAAAAATTTATATGTAAATTAAATAATAATCGAAATTATTAACTTGATATTTATACTATTTAATTTATTATTCTAATAATTCTCAAAAAAATCTGTATAATTTAATTTGAAAAATTTTTTAAATAAGTAAGCATAAGTTATTTAGATTCTTGGACCAAATAAACTTTTATGAGATAACATTAAATATAAAATTAATAAACGAAATTAATTTATCTATAAAATTAATTTTTATAGATGAATGACGTAAGAAATAGAAAATCTTATAAAATTAATTATAAAAATATCATAAGTTTTCACAGAATGTTATTAGGACTTGGATAGTAAACTGGAATATTTTAAGCTAAAGCCAAAGCTAGGACTCAGCATTTTAAGGTGAATTCTCATTTTCCACTTATTCTATTAACTGTTTATCATCCACACAAACACTTTTATTTCATTTTTTTTATCTATTTCGATTGTGTTTTGCTGTAGTTTATAATTCTATTTATACATTATTATTATTATTATTATTATTATTAATTATATTGTAAAGTCTAATATGTGAAACTATTGTTGAACTTGTCTAAATATATATATATATATATATATGTTATGTATTCGTGCATAAATGAATACATATACATATGCACAAGAAGATAAGGTATCTACATTTAGGGAAAAGGTGGTTGCGTTGGTGATAGAAAGGAGAGAAGTAGAGAGAGAGAGAGAGTCGAAAAGAGGAGGTACTGGGAGCGATTCTCTTCTAGCGGGTAGTCACAAATCACTTTAACTGCGAAGTAGAAGCAGTTTCAAGCCGCTAATGGCGTCAAGTACCTTGGGTACTGTAGGACTCTGATTCTGTTGGTGTTTCATCTTCAGAAGGTTGACTTTCTATTTTCAAGAGAACAGTCATAACTAGGTAGATGTAAATCAAAAAACTGTATAATACTGAGGTTTAATACTTTTCATAATAATATATCAATAATCTACGAATTATAAATTACGTATTATTTTTTTATGACTATCTATAACTAATAAATCCCTTATTTGAATAATTTATCGTGAATAGAAAATGAATCAATTTCAATGAATCAATCAATGAATGAATTTCAGAAAATGAAATTTTAAAGTCCTGATAATTTAATATTTATTGTAAATTAGATGGATTTGTCTTTCAAATTTTTTATACAATGTATATATTATTTTTTAGTATATTTATAATTATTAAAGAAGTATTATAAGTATAAAATGAAAACCTATAATAGTATAAAACTACTTAGAAATGCCAATGTATTAGTATAATATAATGAAGAGTTTTCTTTTAGTCTTTATTTTACTAACTCTATACATTTTTACTGACTTCTTGATACTATTTCTTTTCCATGATCATATGATACATTTAATGTTCGAAAGTAAGGCTTTACAGTCAATAATAATAATAAAGAATGAAACAAAAAGGGATAAAAGAGAGAAATGAGAGTAGAGAGGGGGAACGAGGCTCAGAAAAAGAGAGGAATTATGGTAGAACACGAATGCGAGCACAGCGGTGTCCGCCATCCGTTACATCTATAAATCTAAGATAACAATATTGCCAAGCGTCTCGCGCTCGCGCAGGGACCAGTAATGAATGTTTGTATGGCAACCATTAACGACGTCCTGGCTAAAGCTTTTGCTACTATCGCTCTCTCTCTCTCTCTCTCTCTCTCTCTCCTTTCTCTTATCTATTTGTCTTTCTCCTTTATTCTCTCTCTCTCTCTCTCTCTCTCTCTCGATGTCTCTTCTTCTATCTCTTGTTGTTTGTAGAAACATCTGGAAGCTTTGTTAAAGAGAGAAATAGAGATAGAAGCTGTCTATAATGGAAAGAGAGAAAAATATGTATAGTGATAGTGTTAATAAAAACAAAGATAAAGGAGAGAATACAAACCTATTTAGTCCACATACCGTTTTGTCTAAATCGTTATGTCAAATTAGAGTACATTTGTCTATTATGTTATCAAGAAATTCACTTATTATTTCTAGGTATATACATAATATTTACTATTATTTTGTTTTATTTTGTAGCGAAAAGAAAGATTAAATTTATAACTATTATAATTATGCATCGACAAAACTTATCGTATACACCTACTTAATAATATTTCAGTACACTTTATCTTTTACCAAGAAAATGTCAAATTGAAGAGTTTTCACTTTTATGCTTATATTCGGATAAGTTAATAAGCGTTTTATAATACTAATTATTATTAGAATATAAGAAATTTATTGTATTGTAATTTTTTCAGTTAATGTAGTTTTATATATGATCATATTCATACATAATTTAATTCAATTTATAATTTAATTAAGTATTATCAAAATATTTTAACATTTAATTTTGACTTTTTTATATTACACTAATTTATGTTATACATCATTTTAAATGTAAAAAAATTGACATTTACAGTTTTGTACAGTAAAAATTAAGGGAATACTATTTTTTACTATCAAATTTAATATTTGACGTTTAGTTAACATTAGAAATTAGATTATTATAATTAATATAAGTATTTATATCATATGAATATATATATACACATGATAATAATGAAATTTTAAATAAAACGTTGAATAGACCTGAATTCTAATTTACTAACTTAATGTGGAAAAATTAATATTTTATATTTTATTACATTCGTTCGTTTACGATTTAATAAAATATTTTTTGCGTTTTTAATTTACATTTGCGTTAATACCTAGATTTTTATTAATATTATATATTGCAAAAAGGATATTTTCTTTCACTATTTATTAGAAAAACCTTTATAGAATATATTTTAAATTTTATATAACTTACGTCGTTTATTGTATATTAAATATTATTCCATTTATTTTATTCTAATTTGAAAATTTCAACACTTTCTCTTTTTGTAATATTTTCACGTATGCTATAGTTTAAGATATACTTTTTATTATAAACTATAGACTTATAATAGATTTCATACGTTTAATATATTTTTATTTATGTTTTTAATTAAAGTATTTTTCTTTAAAAAGAGCTGTTTTCTGCGTATCATAAATTATTTATTTAGAGAAAAAAAAGTCAAACAAATTATAGAAGAAAAGTTTCAAAACAAAAAGAGAATGATTGTTTAGAAAAAAATTTTGAAATAATAAATGATAGCTTAATGAATAAATAATAGCTTAATAAAAATAATGATAGTTACACCTACTTAGCCAGAAATCACAAAAAGCTTATAATTTTTTCAACCTAAAATAGGACGTGGAATTTTCTTAAATAGAACATACGTTGTTTGATAATTGAATTTTTGATGGAAGAATAAAGATGGAGTAGTATTCGGGTGACACATTGTATGGGATGCATATAATCAATAAGAACTTGAATTTTGATTTATATTTTTTCTCAAGGCGATAGAAAAATTTTAAATGAAAATCAGTTTCTTAGCTCATTGCGTGTCAGTAATGCATGTTTAAAAACGTATTAAGTTTAAATAAATATTACGAAAAAGAATTTAAAAAATAATAAAGAGTGGAGAAATCATAAAAACTTCCAAAACTATTCTAAACGAACTTCCATTACTTTTTAATTAGTCTCGATATACATTGAAAATTGTTAAGTTTAATCATGAAATACTTTATAAACTCCAATAAATTTATTATTAGAAAAATATTTATTTCATCATATATATATTTTATGTTTATTTATATATATGTATATTATTTATTAATATTATTTGTAAATATTACTATAATTATTTATGTTAATTTATTTAAGCCTCTTTTTTGTAAAGCATGAAAAATTAATTGAATTTTTTAAAGTTCTCTGAAGCTTTTATAAATTTTTAAATAGAGTATTAACATTTATACATACCAAAAATGGTATCTGAACTTGATACAACAAATTTTTTTTCCAAAAATATTTATGTGTGCCTGTACAAAATAGTAGATCTCTATTTTATTCTTTTTTATTATTCCTATATTGATAGTGTAATAGTATATAAAATAGAAATGTTAATTTTTAAAATTTGATGTTACCTTCTTTTTGCGTTATTTACTGAGTAAATAAAAAGAATAATTTAATTACATAGAAACATTGATATTTCAATGTGTAGAAATCATAAAAAGAATAAAAATATTATCAAAATTTCCAGATATCAAAATTTTTAATTTTGATTTCATTTTTGTATACTATTTATCTTCTTATGTATTCTACTTCTTATGTATTATATTATATATATTATAAGTAAACGTATTCTTATATACGTTTGAACGCAAATGGATTCGAACGCAGTTCATTGCAATATGTAGAGCTTTAATTTTAATATTGAATATATAAATTTTTTATTATTTAATCTTTCTCGATTGTAATTTTTTTACATACTCATAATTTACACACATACAGTATTTAATGTAATAATAATTAGACTTATAATTATAATACTTTTGTATTAATTATATTTATAAATAATTATTCTATTTCAATTTATTTTTTAGAAAATATTTTATTGTAACATAATATATATTTACTAAATTTAAACTTCTATCCTATTTGAGTAAAACTAAATCCTAGTATTTAATACTGATTTTCTTTTTATATTAATTTGCAAATAAATTTTATTTAAAAGATTTAAATTTTAAACACATCAATATTAGAATAATATTAATGTAAAGAAATTTCCGAAGCTAAAAGAAATGATTTTCACTATTTAATTATTAACTATCATTTAAAAATGTTATATTAACTGACATTAATTTAACTGATTTATTTTGGAGTCGATATTATAGTTAGAAAGAGACAAGAGTAGAGTTTGTATAAAAAAAAATTAACCAAGCCCATGTGTGTGTTATCTATGTATATATGTATATATATGTATATATGTGTATTATTAATCTATTATCTACTTATTATCTAATTTATTAATATTAGAATATATTAAAATTACAGGTTTATTAACAATATTAAAAAATTATTGCATTTTTTACTTTATTACAATTAAGATTGATAATAATAATTTATGGGACTAAGCAATTTGATTTAGTTTTTTTTCATTTAATTATTCATGCTATTGTATATGTTCTAGGACTATTATACATGTTATAAATTATAATTAAGATATTCGAATAATGGGTAATGTAAGTAAAAGAATATCATTAATTTTAATAATTATAATAATTTTTACTTTTTCATTATGTAATTAGTGAAAATTTTTCGTTTATTAATAACAACAATAAGAATAAGAAACAAGAACTAACCCCAGTTTATTTGCTACTGAGATTGCACAATTGATATATTCACCTAACATTTCGTAATAACAATGATTTCATGTAAATTATATTGATATCGCTGTTCTTTTATCAGTATATCTTTATGTTAATATTAGCAATTTGTAATACTGTATAGTTACAGCATATAAGAAAAATGTGCTTCTTATAAATAAATAAAAGAAACAAAAATAAAAGTAAAATTATAGATGAGCGATAAGGAGAAATGGTTAGCATATGGATGCCCAGTAATTCACAATGAATTATTTTTAATAAACTTTATTATGAGATGGATAAATGGTATAATTTACTTCGTTTTTAATGATTTTGTTTGTAATGATGTATCACATTTCATTTCTTACTCTTTTTTAAATTATAAGTTATTTTCACTGTCACCGCACCTCTTCTATTGTAAGATAAAATTGTAACATCTGCTATTTTACTGGCGTTTCCACAGATGTTATATACTTAATAACTAGTGTTTAATTATTTTGGGTTTTACAAAGCAAAATACAATTAAAAAAATTATAATTTCATATTATAAATAATATAAAATACTGTATAAAATGTAATATAAAATCTTTTATAAATTATAAGATTAAAGTAAAACATATCAATTTTGGATAAGCGATACTGACTTAAGCTGCATAATTACTTTGATTTACTTTAAACTATTTCTTCTTACCTTGTTAGTAAGAATGCGAATAAGAATAATAATTTAAACTAATAATAATTAAAACTATTTTTAAATTATTGATTTTTACATTTTAACAATTCTAATTTATTTAATATAAGGTACATCTAATTTTATATGAAGTTTTTTGTAATATTTGTAGTTCATTTTAAAGAAAATAAATTTATAACTACTCATTTGGGTTTAATAGAAAACAATAATATAAATTAATTTATATATTATTATATACATAATTTAATAGTTGCATTTGACAGTGCAATTTACCATTTACAGATATATTTCTCTCAAAAAAGTATAGTCTAAGAATAATTTTTTTTTTTATATGTATTGTATTTATTTTTGATAGAACATTCATAATTAGTCGATTTAAATTAAATAAAATTTAAAAGATAAATTTTAGAATAAATTCGTTGCCATTTGCTTTTAAAAAAAAATATCAGAATTTTTATTTTTTGTTTTTAAAGCGAAGATATTTGTAGTACGTGGAAAATCGATAAATATTATTTGTTTTATTTATAATAATAATAATTATTTATTATTATTATTATTCCCATCCGTTGTTTGCACCTTGTCGAAGATCGACTGCTTGCAGCCGATCGGATGATGGGTTTAAGGGAGTGGAACCCTAGAATGAGTGGTAGTATGAGTGGGTGAGATATTTGTGAGTGAGGCCGCTGTATGAATGATTCGAGAATCCTCGAAAGAGGGCCTTCTCGATGAATGGGTACGCGCACGGAGTGGATATCGAAGCCGCGGGCCCTATAAACGGGTCTCCGCCGGCTATATAGAGATGTAGGTGGACGAGCTCCTCGTGGGCTCTATAAACGGGTATTTCGCGAGGAAGGAGACCACCCGCGAAGCGCTGGCCACGGAAACCCTGCGAAAAAAAAAATAAAAGGGTATAGCCATGGCCGAATGAGTGTAGATGAGTGAGGGAACCCTATAAACGGGCTATTCCCGAGTGAATGAGGGCATTCTGAATGTGCTGAATGAATGAGAGGGAACCACTCTCGAACTAATGGCAGACCGCCGTGTTGGCCGTGCGGTGCGACCCGTGAACTGCCAAACGGAGATCCTGGGTAGGGAGGCGCATCCGTGGCTGCGTGCCAAGGTGACCCAAACCATCTTTGGCCCCCGCTGGAGGCAAGACGGGAGGCTGGACCGTAGCCTGGTTTGGTCAATCGGCTTAGGGACGAGTGCGGTCTGGTACGTGACGTCCCCCGGAAGCACTCCAGAGAAGACACTCCACTGTCTTTGTTGGGACACAAAACTCGAGAGAGACGAAGAGGGAATAACGTGCTAGGGTGTGCTATATCCATACGTGACGGCCCGATCCAGGATAACCCCTTCAGGCATGTGTTGTGGGGTTATTCTGGTGAGCTTGCCGTTGAAGGGTCCATGGAGGCCGGTCACACGTAGGGACGAATAAAAAAAACAAAATATATGGCGTCTAAAAAACAACAGGGGGAAGGGAAGGAAAAGAAGGATGGGGAAGGGAACACGGCGGTTCCAATCCCTGAAGCGGTGATAGAGGCGGAGACGGAGTAACACCGGGGACCGAATCAACACCCGAAAGGGCTGAGACCGGCTATGGGGTGATCTTCGCAGCAATTAAGAGAATAATGACGGAAATGATGGAGGCGCTAAAGCGCCAACCAAACATCTCCAAAGTCATCAAAGAGGGCCTTCCTATACTGCACGAGAAAATAGAGGCCCTCGAGGAACAGGAGAGAAGGGAGCGGCGAGGGATCCGAAGGAAGGTGGCGCCTTTTCTCCCGGAACCACAGACTACGGGCGGTAAAAGGCCACTACCGGCAACACCATCAGAAGCTCAAGCGGGAAAAAATAAGAAGAAGACGAAAATGGAGGCAACAGTGTCATCGCAGACGCCACCTCCAACCACAACCGTGGCGAAAAGTCCGACAGGCGCGGAGTGGAAGAGAGTCCCCACGCGAGAAGAAAAGCGAGAGGATCGCCAAAAGACGGTAAGAGCCAGGGAAAAGGGGACCCCTATAAAGGAGAGCACCCCCAGTAAAAGAGGGAAGGTGCAGTCAGAGGCCATCGTCCTTAGGCCAGCGGAGGGGAAGACCTACGCGGATATCCTGGGCGGAATCCGACATCAGGTCAGTCCCTCCGAGCACGGGTTCTCGATCAAGGGCATCCACAAAACCCAAAAGGGAGATGTCCTGATCCAGATTAAAAAATCATCATCGGTCGAGTGCAACGAGGGCTTTGCCGATGCCTTGAAAAAGGCCATCGGAGCCAGCGCAACGCTCCAAACCCTCATTGCCAGGAGTACACTGGAGATCAGGGACGTGGACGAGTGCGCAACGACCGAGGAGGTCAGAGGAGCCCTCCTTGCGATCCTGCAGGACTGCACTGGTTCTCTAGAGGTGCGACTCACGGGAGCCAACAAAGCCGGCAAACGGCTGGCGATCGTGACCGTCACAGAGGAGGCCAGTAAAAAGCTACTGGAGGTGGGCAGGGTCCCAGTAGGGTGGGTCTACTGCGGCATAAGACCACGGGTCCAAGTCGAGCGCTGCTTTAAGTGTCTCGGCTATGGACACCGGGGTACGAGCTGCAAAGGCCTAGGCAGGAGCACGACCTGTTTCCGGTGTGGGGAACAGGGTCACAAGGGGGCCGGATGTAAGACTGAGCCGAAGTGCTTCCTGTGCCCGGGGACCTCTCCCGCGGCAGTACACTATATCGCGAGGTGAGGAGCCTGTGCGGTTTTCCGCGAGGTTCTAGCCAAGTGTCGCCGAAGTGGCTAATGTCCTGCAGACCAACTTGCATAGAAGCCGGATGGCGCAGGACCTGCTCACCCAGGTCCGTCTCGAGCTGTACGCTGATATTGTTCTTATCAGTGAGCAGCATCGGGAAGGGTCTGCTGGAGGGTGGTATTGTGACATCACCGGTACCGCTGCGATCTGGATCTCCAGCCTGCACTGCTTCAAAGCAGAGTGCCATGGAGCTGGTAGCGGCTTCGTTTGGGTGAGGAGCAGGAGCGTATAGTACGTCAACTGTTACCTCATTCCAAACGAGGCCATCGACGTGTTCCAATTTAAATTGGACGCCCTCGAGGATGCTATCGGGGACATGGAGGGAGAGCTGATAGTGGCCGGGGACTTCAACAGCAAGGCTGTGGATTGGGGGGAACCTGTGACCGACTCCAGGGGAAGGCGAGTTCTGGACATGGTATCCAGGACAAGACTGGTAATTTTAAATACCGGTTCAACGGCGACCTTCCGGAGGCCCGGTTACAGGCAGACCATCCCCGACGTCTCCTTTGCGACGGAACGTCTGGCCGCAAAGGTGCGGGACTGGCGGGTGATCGAGGACTATACAGCCAGCGATAACCAGTACATCACATTTCGTGTTCGTGATGACCGGCCGGTCGGGACGGCGATCGTACGTCGTCCTTCCAGATGGCTCGTTGCGAGGGTGGACGACGCCTTGTTTTCCCGTGCCCTAAAACGCGGACAGCGTACCCTGGACGGGGCTTCAAGGAGCGGAACGTCCTCCAAGCAAGTGGAAGCAGTGTCTGGTGCAATTATGCGCTTGATCCGCCAAGCTTGTAAGGAGGCGATACCGAGGATGTCGGCGAGAAAAACACGCCGTCCAGTTTATTGGTGGACCATCGAGATCGCGGAAATGAGGCGGAAGTGCCTTCGGCTACGACGAGTAGCCCAAAGGGCCCGACGCCTCGACCGCGACAACTCTCCGATGATCGTCGAGCATCTGGTGGCGAGAAGAGCCCTCAAGAGAGCCATCAAGGCGAGTAAAAGCCGATGCTTGAAGAAGCTGGGGGAAGATCTCAACAGAGATCCATGGGGATTGGGCTATAAAGTCATCACCCGAAAATTGGGGGCGTTCGCCAAGGCGCACCCATGAGCGAGGTGGTGATGGACGGCATCGTCCATGCCCTCTTCCCCACACATCCCGTTCGAAGGGATAAGCCCCCGGTGCCATCGGGTCCTGAGGCTCCGCCGTTTACAATGGCGGAGCTAGATAGCGCGGTAAGCTCTATGAGGAGCCGTAAGGCACCAGGTCCATATGGCCTTCCGGCAGAGGTGATGAAAGCGGTGGCCAGGAGTCACCCACAGCTCTTGCTCACCATGTACAACTCGTGCGTACGACCGGGAGTTTTTTACTCCCGTTGGAAGGAGGCGAGACTTGTGCTGGTGAGCAAGGGCAAGGGATCGTGGGACACTCCGTCGTCGTAAAGACCCCTGTGCATGCTGGACACCGCCGGGAAGCTCCTGGAAAAGCTGGTGAGACCCCGTCTTCAGGCGGCGCTTTTAACATCTGGCGGCCTCTCCGAGAGTCAATACGGCTTCCGGAGAGGTAGCCCATTCCGGAGACCATCGACGCTATCCAGAGAGTAGTGGAGGCGGCCAGGAGCACGGAAAGGGGAAACCATTTCTCCCGACCGATATGTCTTCTGGTGACATTGGATGTCCGAAACGCCTTCAACTCGGTAAGGTGGACAGACATGCTCGGGGCAATGGATCGGGACTGCGGGGTACCCCAGTATCTCTTGCAGATTATTGGGGATTTCCTTCGGGACCGGTTCATTGTATACGAGACGGCGAAGGGCTCAAAAAGGAGGGCACTGACGTGTGGTGCGGCCCAAGGCTCCATCTTAGGACCCGATCTATGGAATATTTCCTACGACGGGATCAGGATAAAGCAGCCGTGAAGTACCTGGGGGAGACGCTAGATACGAAACTCACCTTCGGGGAACATATTCGGAGGGTGGCGGATAAGGCGTCACGGGTAGTGACTTCCCTGTGCAGGATCATGGCCAACGTAAGTGTGCCACGTCCCTGTATCAGACGGTTACTGCTCCGTGTCGCTGAGTCCGTCGTGCTTTACGGTGCAGAGGTTTGGGCCGACGCGCTTCGGTACGATATGTACCGGAGACGTATGTCGGCTGGGCAACGGAGATGCGCACTTCGTGTAGCGTGTTCGTATCGCACGGTCTCGGAGGCGGCCTCTCTAGTGGTCGCTGGTGTAATTCCCATCGATCTCCTAGCCCAGGAGAGTAAGCTGGTCCACCAGGCAAGGGGGACACTCGACCGTGGTGAGGCCAAGGTGCGAGCCAGGGAAACATCCCTGGCTAACTGGCAGGACAGATGGGAGCGGGATATGCGCGGAAGGTGGACCGCCAGACTAATCAGTCGGCCCCGTGGACCGGTTGATAGCATAATGAGGTGAACTATTACCTCACTCAGCTGCTGACGGTCCATGGGTACTTCCACCCGTACCTCCACCGCATGGGCAAAGTGACGGATCCTCGATGCGTGCATTGCGGATCAGCCACGGACGACGCCTTGCACACACTTTTGTATGCGAACACTGGGGGCGACAGAGGGAAGCGTTGGATGGCGATGTAGGAAGGATCACTCCTGAAGGCATCGTCTCTCTGATGATCGCCAGTCAGGAGAACTGGGGAAGAGTCGCTTCTTCCGTCGAGGATATCCTGAGACGTAAGAAGCCGGATCTTGCCTAGGGTAAGAGGGAGAAAGCTTAGAGGGTGCCTCGAAGGCATAGCTAGTGGTTCCCTCCCCGGACTAATGCTTAACGGCGGTTCCGGGAAGGATATAAGAACCAGGAAAGGAGGTCCTCTCGGCGAACTCGTGTCGTCCCCGCCTTGTGGTTTTCACTACAGGGCGCGAGCGACGGGAGTGCGCTGAGGGGGTGAGGTTTTAGTGGGTATACCGGCATCTTCAATACCGGGGAGATCCACACACCGGGGGGACCGGGTCCCTGATGGTCTTTAAAAGATTTCCTCCCTCCTTTATAAAAAAAAAAAAATTATTATTATTATTAGTATTCCCATCCGTTGTCTGCACCTTGACGAAGATCAACTGTTCTGCAGTTTATAGGATAATGCTTTCGAATATGTGGAGACTTACGAGTGAATACGTTAAGTGGAAAATAAGTGTGTGCGAGCGGAAAGGACAACCGAGTACAGCTCGTATATGCTCGTATATGATCTAAACTGCAGATCTTATAAAAGAATCTTGGCCAGTAATGTAGGCATGTAGGAAAGAACTATTTTTATCGGCCCTACAAATGAAGATCTTGTAATGAGTGAGATAGTATGCCCCTTAGGTACAAAATAAGGAGGTGCTTTCGTAATACAGAGAATAAACGTTTATTGAAGAGACTCTATATTTGGGCATGTTTTGAGCGATGAGGGCATTTTTAGTGTAATTATCTAAATGTAAAAAGAAATCAGTTTAGAACGAATGGTGAATGACTGTCTTCGCCGTAAGCTGTAACCAGCAAGTTGCTTCTGAGATGTATAGATCTTAAAATTCAAAAATGAAGCGGGAAGGGGGGAAAGGATGGCACGGGTGTTTCTTTTCCACACGTAGTAAAGTTTGAAGTGGAGATGACTAGTGCGGTTGTATGGACTGCTGATAGGGTTAAGTTCAGATGTGGGCAAATTTTTATCTATATCAACGGGCTAATGGCAAAGACGATAGTAGTAAGTTAACATTTACAAGACTATCTGAAAAGTTTTCTATCTTGCAGAGATAATGAGAAACTGTAGGAATAGGGTAGGTAATCTGTTTGATGGAAGGGTAGTGATTTTCGAAAAAGATTTTTATGCGCGAAGAAATTTGGAAGTAGAGGAAGAAGGAGAAAAAAGAAAGGAAAGAAAAGAAACACATCTATTATGAAGGATACGTTTCAAAATAAAAGTAAACTATGCCAGCGGAGAGGTTCAACCCAGTATAAAAATCTTTATGGATATTTTGAGAGGGATCTGCCGTACCGTAAAGCCATCTAAGCATAGGCTTTTAGTCAAGAATGTCAATCTAATATGAAAGGGCAACGTTCTAATTGCAATGAATAAAGATTAAAAAGTGGTATGAAGTTAAAAAGAAAGATTAAATGTAGTATGGTCAAACGCAATTCTTTTATTCTGATTCCCAGCATTACACTGGAGGTTGAAGTAATAGATGATATCAAGGTTGCTGTTTTTACAAAATTATGCTGGTTCCCTGGAAATAAGATCACGATAGCAAATAATGTTGCTAAATGGTTGGCTATCATGTTTCTTGTCGAGTAGGTTCATAAAACATTGTTGAAGAATGGAAAGGTCCTAGTCGGGTGGGTTTACTATGGCTTACGGTTGCAAATCCGAGTCGAGTGCTGTTACACATATACACGAAAAATGCGTGTCGGCATCATGGACTATAGAGAGAAGTATTGGAGAGCGATGTCGAAAGAGCAATCGTACCGTTAATTTTTTTCAACAAATAGATTTGGATAAGTGCTTACATTTTTGTTGAGATTATCGTTAAATGGAAGAAAGTAGATATTCTGATAAAAAAACAACAGAAATAGATAAAAGATTATAACTTTCTTTGATGTAAAGTTTCAAGATGACTCTGAGGACGAGTTTAGAATCAGGAAAAAGGAGGCCTCTTGGATCAATTCACGCTATGTCGGATTTGTAACTTTAATTACATGGTGTACACAACAACCATATGTCATTATACGTTATACGATACATTATATATATATGTCATTGTATATATACATGTTGTATGTATATGTATATGTATATGTATATAAATCAAAATGATAAGTTTATTGAATAATGCATTTTCGATAAGAAATTAACGTGTCGATTTCTTAATAAATAGTTTTCAATATTAATATTCAAAGTAATTAATGTAACCAAATCTTGTATTTAACTTTGTCTATTACATTTTTCATGCTTAGCAGAAATAAATTTAAACTTTATTTATTGTAGCTTACAAAAACAAAGTAATATTTTAATAAACTAATGTATACTGTACTTTACTTAAATTTTGTTTATCAATCCGCTTATTTATACTTTTTTTTAAATTTTATATAATATATCATCATAATAAATAAATGTTTAATTTATATTTGATATTCATTTATACAATACACGAAAAAAAATATTTAACAAATTAATTTTTTTGATTCATAAATTTTAGTGTACATTGCTATTAAATTTAGTCTTGTATCGTTTTATTATCAAATATTTTCATTTAAGATATTCAATAAATTCATAATAAAAGTAATAAATAAATTTAGTTAATTTATTAATGATTTAATATTATTTAATTAGTATTAAATAATACAATTCAAATTAAAACCATAAAGATTCTTAATTAGATATTATTCATTTAGAGTAAAGAATATATGAATAATGTATTCAGGTAATATAAAAAGTTTATATCTAATAATTTTTATTATTTCAACATATGCAGACACTACTTCTCTCTCTTTCTCTCTCTCTCTCTCTCTCTCTCTCTCTATTAAATATTAAAAAAAAATATATATATATATATATTTTATTAAAATAATAATACAGACATAAAACTGCAGAACAAAGTCTGTTTATAATATATTGTTTAGCATATACAGACAATCAACTCATCGAAATTTTGTTCGACTCACTGTTCGATTTATTATTATCCTGAGACAGCATATTTGTATTATAAACAAACGATGTTCTACACGCAGAACAGATTCTCGTGCGGATATATCTTTCCGTATTTTAGCCACCATACGGAGGTAATGGATTCAGAAGCGCCAGGGCATCAGCAGTAGTGGTGGAAATGCACTGCTCCCCCCGTGTTAATAACAATCCATACTTATTGCCCGCATACTTTACCGATCCCTAGGCAGTCTGCTCTCAGCGTTGCAGCTCTAGGAAACTATATTACAACGTATGGAGAATATAAACTTTTATAGCTATCCTTTTACAAGGCTTTGGCCGTAGTTGCCATTAGCTTTTTGGTTATACTAACAAACTTTTTTTACTCTAGGTTCTACTTTCACTAATTGTTGGGACACATAAGATACTAGAAGAGGAGAAATTAGTAAACAAGAAGATAGAAATTTATATACAAAAGGTCGAGTACGAATTGAAGATCAACGTCATGCCCCATAAGATTAATTTTTCATTAGATTTTGTTATCTCAGAGTTCTTATATTAATATATCTAGAGAATACATTAATATACTATAAAATAGATTTTACTCTCTATATACATATAAAATTAGTGTTTTTATTTAATTTTTATTCGCATAAATGAGTTAATTTTATTAAATCAAATAAATATATATGAAAGAATAAACACGCTCGCATTATTTTACTACGAAATTTCTTATTTTTGATACTTATGATAAAAACTTTTGTACTTATCTGTGAAAAGTAATTTCATAATTTATTAAGCTTTATTGTACTGTAAATTATCACGTTGAATTTTTTATTTTGTATTTATTAAATTTATTCATTTAAGAAAAATATATGTATATTATCATAAATATGTAGCCAACATTTTAAATATTCTATAAATATTTGAAGACAGCATTTTCATTAATATATTTTTACTTAAAAAATCTATTATAATTTTTTAAAATTAGTATTCAATATTAAAATAAAAGAACTTCAATTTTTAATAGAGTATAGCCGACAATATTTACTTATTTAGCAATATCCATTATTAAATGGACTTAATTTTAACACCGAATTAAGTAAATATACAGTGGAGTAAATTGATTGACTTCATAACTAACAAAATATTCGATATAAGAGAAATAACAAGTCCTTGTCAACGAAAGCAATTTAAATCAAGAAGCTAATCTTTTTAATTTGTTAATTTAAGAATTTTAATTAAGGAATTTAATTAATGTTTTATTCTTATACTTAATGAATGATTAATAACAGTACTTTAACTAATCATATTACTAATAAAATTGTTACACCATAATTTTAACAAAATTTTGTTCATCCCATGACTTTAATGTATATATAAAACTATGCCAAAAACAATAATCATACTAATAGGATTCTTTGTATGAAAGAAATAAGTACAGCGATGTATACAGGTCTTTATATCTACGATGAATGATTAGAATACAAAAAAAGAACGAAACTAGTAGGAAAAAAACTAAAAAATTCTAGCGTACAATAAAAAACTACCTATATTACGGCTAAAATATCATTACATAATTTATATAATAAATAAAGAGGTACATATGAAATTATAATCCCCAGCTTATTTTAAGGTACACTATATAAAGTATACTCTATTTACTGTCGACTAAGTTGTAAGATCACAACAGGTCCAATAATTTATTAGCACAATCAAATTTTTCTAAATGCAGATTTAAATCTATAAAATTTTTTATTATTGTATTTTTGTACAGTGATTATTTTTACGTAAAAGTAAAGTGTTTAGAAATAACAAAGCTTTTATTAGTCACTTGAGTAGATTCTTCTAATGTCAAGAAAAATTTTTAAAATATCTACTTTGCTGTAGCATACAAATTTTGTCGACGCTAATAAATAACAAATTGTATTTCTTGATTGTTCAGATAATTTGGACATGATCGTTGGGAATGATTTCGAACGTGATACCATTAAGATCTCTTAAAACATAAATATAAATAGTTTTAAGATTTGTTTAAAGCAGTTAAACCAAATATAGTTGTCATAATGTATAGAAGATTGAATAAATTGTTAAGAAATTTTATTCACCACTTTTATTGACTGTTAAATTTTATGTGATTGCTTTTCTTTCATCCAATCCTTATTTTATTCAAGAAACACATTCAAATTTTAAAAATTATTTCTCTTTTATGTTTTAGATATTATGTGGACGACATTTTAAATTATAATTACGTTATCTTAATAATGTATTTAATTAGATAAAGTCATAATTGGTTTGATATTTGAATTAACTGTGCAAAAGTAAGATAGTGCAATTGAAATTAATTCAGTTAGTATTTTGCCTGCTAAGCTCAATTTTTGATTTAATACTTTTATATTCTATGATTTTATGTTGTTCAACATAAAAAGTAAATAGAGAATTCAATAACATGCATAAAATATAAACGTTTAACAAAATTGTAATTAAAATTATGTCAATTAATAGGGTATAAAATACTATTTAGATCATAAGAATATATTAGAAAAATTTATACATGTGATATTATAAAGATGTTATTGAATGTATTTTCTGTACATTTAAAGTATTTCTGGTTATGCCGAACTTTAAATAATACTTTAATTTGTAAGTTTATGTTTATATTTTTGCGTATTACCAATTAGTTGCAGTAACTAAGTAACTATAATAAATAAAGTAAGAAACAGTCAGAAGGAAGCTCATTTGATAGCTTCTGGAATGATATGAGTATAAGGATGCTCATATGTGAAAGTATTGTTTTTTAAATAATTTTTGAAAGAGATTAATATGTAGCTTTGAAGATGAAATAAGTATAAAGATACCATGTATAAAAACATTGTATTTATACAAATTTAAAAAAAAAGATCACACTTATTTAGTAAAAAGTAAGAAAGAATACAGATTATAATACCTTAAACATACGATATTATTAAAAAAAAAAAAAAAAAAAACAGATTATATGAGGTCTGCGTGGTAAATAAGCATATTGTAATAAAAACATTATAATACCTTTTCTTTTATGCATTTTTATAATATTTTAATAACCTCTTATGTTTTTTTCATTAATGGTAAGGGAAACGTAATTTGCTTACTATCTGCATTACCCAGCATAAAGTAATAAATAAGCGAACGCATCCAAAAAACGGAAGACCACGCGTTACTTTGCATCCTACAAATCGTTAATAATCATCGTCATTAGAATATTTTGCATCATATCGCATATAACATTAGGAAAACCATAAGCTGACTGATAAAAAAGTTTCAATATACAACATGATTTTGTATTTATTTTTGGTCATTACCCAGATCTTTTGACCTAACGTGCAGTTGCAATCATACATAAACGAATATTGAAAGGTATTTTATTTAAAAATTCACGACAATGAGCTGAAAGAAAATAAAATTTTTAAAATAAACATTTTTTAATTAATACAAAGATACATCTTACATGCTATTGTATCAAACTTTAATCAAGTTAGAATAAAAGTAAGAAATCGAACATTTACAAAATTTTAATTTGGTATTATAGTGTTGATTACTACAAATAATGTAATTTTATTTACAAATAATTATTAACATCAAATATGAAAAAGGTAATAATCAATTTTTTATTTAATTTCATTTTACAATTACAACATTTTTATAAATCTTATATAGTAAGGATTATTAATTAGTTGTCGAAAAATTTATTATATTTAAGAAGACTGGTGCGTGGAAATCGAAGTAAACTTATATTCTTATGTAAGTTAATTTATTACTTGAGAAGAAACATAATGGGTGTATTGATTGTATACAAATTGCATTGAAGCCATTTTACTTAAAACTTATTTATCAATTATCTCTTAAAGTTTAATTTTTTTTGTTCATAGTATACTATTCCTTCCATTTAACGATTTAATTCTCTGTGTAACATTATAGATATGGTAAATCGGACGATAATATTAAGCAATAAAAAGTATCACTATATGCTAATAATAATTGGCTGTCTATAGATATTTATGTATTTGTAAAAAATATAAATATATATCTATTTAAAATTCATTCAATGCACTTATATTAAAACAATATTACAATATAAAAAAGCACTAAATATTAAAATATAAAAATGTTTAACAATTTGAAATTCAATTATAACATATTTAAGAAAAACTAGTTTTGATAATTTTAAATTTCAAAGAACCAAAACGGATATATTATTTAATATAAAATGAACTAAGTTAGATATTAAATATTAAAAAATAATTTATAAAAGCATTCCTAATATAGATTAAATATATTATTTTATATACATATATTTCATTAATTAATTATTATTATTTTTTAAATAGTATAGTATTATTTCATATCATTATTTATTATTACAGATATTTACGTATTAATCTAAATCAAAAAATTTTTATATCGTTGCAATTATGACGCAATAATTTTTATAAGCACCAACATATTTGACTTTGTTCATGAATATAGTATGTGAAATAATAATTAAAATTTAAAATCACATTTTTTAAACACAATTTACATAGACCGAGAAAAAAGAAAATTAGAAGTGTAATCTACATTAGCTAAACTACTTATTGACTGTTGTTCGACATGATTTAAGCAAAGTGGATAACGGGGTAAATAAATCAAGAGACGTCAGAAGCGCGAGGCATAGTGTACGAAATCACAATAATGGGTAGGGGCCATTAGTAAAATTAATAAATTATGTCTCACATTATGTGCGCATTGTAAGTTTCGAACTGCTTGCTCTTTCGATTGCGACTCAATGCACACACCGTAAATCACATTAGTGAATAATCCACGGCATCATAACACAGCTTCCCCAATTCTGTAAGGATCGAACGATATACATGCATTTTATCGACCATAAAAGCGGATTTTCTCGCTTTACAAATTTTGCATATTTCTCTCTTGCCCTCTTTTTTGCCAGATTTAGTTTACTAAATCTTTGTTTTATTAATATAATTATAATATATGATAGAATACAAATATATCTATGTATTTTATTGTATTATATAATTATGCAGATATAGTTTAATTTAATAATAATTTTCAATGATATATATAAATTTTTTATACGAATATTTTGAAGGTGTTTAGAAGTTGAATTATTAAATGTATTGTCGTTAATAAGCACATAAGTTACATAACTTAAATATACTTCTTCAATCGTTTTTTATATTGTTAATAGATCTTTTCTCAAAAATGAATAAAAAAATTTCGTTTATTACAATATACAAAAGATATATAATTTATGATAAAAATTCTTAATTATAAATAATTACTATTTTTATATGATGTAGATTAACATGGTAGTAAATGATAATAAAAATTAATACGTCAAAATCTTATTTGTTTATTCAATTATTCCTATTGTTCCTTTTTGTTGAATCGAATTAAAATTCCTTTTATTTTAAGATACTCAGAAAAAATAAAATTTTTAATCAGTACTTGTAATTTTGTAGTTATGAATAATTTATTTTCCTTGTATTAGTATTTACATTTAATTTTTCATTTCCTTTAAAGAACTGATAGTATAAACAAAAAGATTAGATAAAAAATCTTTTCTTTCTATTAACATAGTTCGGTATTTCCCTGATTTTATTTTCATTTATTATAATTATTTCTATGTAAATCTTTCTATTTTATATTAGACTTTGTGTAATAAGAAAATTCATATTTATTTGAAAAACTAATTGAATACAAGATGGCATTGACTGTACATCCAAGAAATAAACGAGATTACTAGTAGTGCATCGGCGCAGCAATAGTTTTTTTGCAACCTGCAGTGATAGAGGGAGGGATAAAAAATGGAATCAAAATTATATTATGAAAAAGAAAAAAAGCAAAGTTATTGGATGTGATAATAAGATGTCTAAATGTTGTTCTTGGAGTTTTATTTTAGACGCTCTTTTTTCAAGAAGCCAAGGTTAACAAAGATTCGAAGCCATTACAAGCGTCTTGCGAACGTGAGACGAGTTGAGGCCCCGGCGCCTAAGAGCCACATTTTGTCGACGGATCATTTAATTTTCGATTTAATGCAGAGTCCCGGCTCGAGAATGTTTTGTTTTTCACGGCTTATTCATTACTAATTATATTCAAGGAAAATTGCTCGTTCACACGTCTTACATCGATACGTTTAGTTATTTCACGTGATCATTTATTCATATACATATATTTTTTGTTTGAAAAAACGTCTTCGGAATGGATGATGAGCAATCATTTTTTCATCAGATTATAAGTCAATGTACCGTCCTTATTTTTTTTTTACATCGGAAAGAACGCCTTCGAAAAGGGTGTTTTCAGAAGAAAAAAAAACATCACGGATGAATTTTATTATATTTGAGATCATTTCTTTATTTTCAAGATACATAGCCGTAAAGGCTCTTGATAAGCGGGTATCCCCGCAAAGTGAATGCTTAATCCTTTTTTTTTGTCATTCGCCCATCTCATTCCGAACTTTTGCGAGCATTAAACATTTTCCTTTAAATGTTATATGAATCAATCAATTTGTTACAACTATAGTCATTCACATATAAAATATTAATATAATGAATTGATTGTTTTATTTCACCATTTACTACAAAATTTATTTATATAAATTATACTTGAATAGTAAATGTAATAAACTTTAATTATTTTATTTTCGTAAAGTTTCAATACAAGATAAAGTTATAGTATTAAGAATTAATATACAAAGATATACAAAAAAATTTTTATTTTATTTGAAATTTCGTTTAGATTTTTTACGGATTAGTATAGATATAGATTTCTTTTAGATATAGATATAGATTAGTATAGAATATAGATATATAGATTTCTTTTAGTAATAAAAGAAGATATTTTGTAATATTTATTTTTTTGAAAACATACAAAGCTAGTTATCATTCTTGAATAATTATATAAAAATAAATATATACCTTTACTATATTTTAAAAACAATTTAACATAATTTTATATGAAAAAAATTATATATCGTACATCTCCATACTTTTTAGATATTCAAATGTATCTCTTACACGTTTTATATTTAATATTTTATACGAATTATATATGAACAATATTCACAATTTTAAAAAATAATTATTTCTAAAAAATATAAAATTTAAAATATATATTTATTAAACTTAAAATAGATATTGACTGTCAGTGACAAAAATAATTTTTTTTCTCAAAAAAGAATATTTTTAATAAGTACATTGATTATATTTAATTATATTATATTTATAAAATGTAAGATGTAAAAAATTTTAGATCTATATAGATGTTTTAAAAAATTATTTTAAAAAAAGATAATAATAAAAGATTAATAATAGTTCAGTTTTGATGGTATATTTTAAATATTATTTTAAATGCTTACGTTGCTGAAAATATTAATTCTCTACGTATTTCAAATTTGTGTAGCAATAACATATAATGTCTCTAGAGGTTGATTAAAATCGTAGTCTACCTGAAATTACTGTTTTCGTAAGATTTTATATTTTTCACGTTGTAACAGAGTTACTGTTTTAAATGCATATTTAAAATTTAGGAATATAATAATATTATACTTAGGAAATAATATATTCATATTAATGTATATTTCATATAAAAATGTATATTTAATTTTTGAATAATAATCTGGAATCTAAAATAGATAGTAGTTAACAAATTTATTTTACGGGAGCAAAGTCATTACATTTGTATATTTGACTATATCAGTGACTTATTCAAAATAAAAATAAACTTTATGCTCGCGAGAATGCGATAGCTTGTTCGATAATAATAAGTTACTATTTTTACATAAATCACTAACTTGGAGCGAAAACTAGATTCATATATTATTAATTAAATATTTATTACAGATATTATTTATACTTGCATTGTTGTTCCGTAAAAAATAATTAAATAAATAAATATTATTTATATCTTCTCGATATATGTAAATAATAGTTTTTAATATTTTTAAAAATATTTTTTGAAATTGAATCATGTTAAGAATTATGAATTGCTCGTCAAGTATGAAAAAACTCGTATAACCATTTTATATTATATTTAATATAATATGGGTAGATTTTTACTATACATTTTAATACAATATATGTTTATATTTATTATAAATCATTAATAAATGATTAATTAGAATTTCGCTAGTTTTTTTTTTAGATCAATCAAAAAGATTTCTATTTTTTATATATAGTTTAATTTTTTATATATAATTTAATGTTTGAAAAAACTGTACAAAATGCAAAAGAAAACTTATGAATAATCAATTAAACTAAAGAGCAATTTTAGAAAAATTAATATAGAAAATAATCCTATAAAAATTCGTTATAATAGTTTTTATAAATGTTATGTGTATTAATTGCTATTTCGCTTCTGAAGTTTAATATGATAGTTGAATTATTATGTTTGAATAATTCGATTCAATTAGAAGTGTAGTAGGATTATTTATATTCATATACATGATAATATAATATTATATAATATAATATAATATAATAACAATAATGTACTATAAATATAGCAATATAAATATAGGTTTAGGTTGTTCTTTAATATTTATAAAACTAAATTTAAAGAAAGCTAACATTAAGTTGACGAGAAATGTACACTAATCAATAGCGTCAAGTGAGAATTGTAGCAGTTTCTTGAAAGAGATCTTTAATATAACAGTTGATGTTTGCGACGTGGACAGTTTTATTAAATACCAAATTAAGTTTTTAATATATAACATTCTGTCTAATATAAAATCATACTTATGAACATAAGAGTAAAAAAAAAAAAAAATACATAATTTTTTTTCATCATAAAAATCGAGTATATATTTATTCGAATAGTAAGTTTTTGTAAAAAAAGTTTTCCATCCTTATTTTTAATCATATTTATTTTTAACAAAGACTACTAATATTAAAATAAAAGTATTTTACTTATATAAATATTTTTTATAGTACATATTCTATTTATAAAAATACGATATATAAAATATACGATATATAAAAATAATCATTATACTAACTCTTTTAAAAATAAGGTATTATTAACTTAATTATTAAATTCATCAGTATCTAAAAATTGGCTTTTAAGAGCCTTAAAATCTATTTATTTAATAACAGTATTGTATCGGTTAAAAAATTTAAATTTGAACAGAGAAATATTTTATTTAGAAAAGTAATATAATTATTAAAATAATAGTAAAATAAATGTAACGAATGGTTGAATATAAAATTAGATTTTAATATCTCGTAATATAAAGAGGTAATTTATTCATATATATTAATGAAGATAAGTGCAAAATAGTAAGATAAGTAAAAGAAATCAAATTTATTAAAAAAACTTGTAATACAATTTTAGTAAAATTTTTTTTGTGAAAAGTAATAATCAATTAAAATATTCCTGAAAATTAGCAGTAAACAATTATTAATGCAAATGCAGAATGTATATTAATTAATATTTTTATAAATTGATAATTTTCTAAATTAAACCTGATGATGATCAACAGTGTAACCTAAACTTCGATAATTAATTTCAGTAAAATAACATAAAAAATTAATTTGCGTTAGATTAATGCTAATAAAATAAGAGCAGGATAAATAAAATTATTCATTGACTGTAATTCTATTGCAATATCTACTCTCACCTTTGATGAATTAAATCACGCTAGTAATGGAATCATTAGGAAGTTGATAGTTATCTATAATGTTACGTAGCCATTGTCAAAACGATTAGAGAATTGTTACGTTATTATATAAAAATATAAATACAATACTGAGATTTATCTTAATAAAGAAATCAGCTGTCTGTTATGAAAATTAATTAATGATAGAATATATTTAAGAGTTATAAAAATTAATATGACTTAATCGTCGCAATTTACTTTTTAAATATTATAACAAAAAAATACCCATAAAATAAAATAAATTGACAAGTAATAAGAATATATTCACTTAAATAATATTTTTAAAATTCTTATAAAATAAATAAATCTTTGGTGATGAAAAATGAATATAAGATGGTAATATAAAATATAATACATTTCTTCAATTTCAGGCAAGATAGAAAAGAATACCGTACATATTTTTTAAGAATGCTACACGAAATAATATCCAAATAAATTAATAATAGATTGAAGTTACATCAATATTTTTTAAATATCGTGATTGCTAATGTATTAATTTTTATTTTGTTTTTAAAAATAGAGCTTGTTCACGTAATTTTTCTAAAAATGAGACAAGGATGGATACTATTCGACAAATAGTAACTTTCATTTATAATACTCATATATAAAATAAATATATTTAGAAGGAGAAGACAATTTACAAAAATAGAAGAGATGGCGAGTAAAATCTTTTTATCGAAAAAAAAGTTGGAAGAAAAAAGTTGTATAAAATAACGAGGCGATAAACCTGTTCCTGCTTATGCAAAATTGAATATATTATTTCATACCATTTAAAAAAATAAATATTTGGAAATTGTAAAACTATAAAATATGAGTTTTACGTACATAAATACGTAACCGTTATTGATAAACTTGCTGAATAATTAATAAAAATAATCAATATAATATATCTATTTATAAAATCGATTTCAAATTGAAAATAAATAATAAATAAATTATCTAATACATAGAATTATATAAATTTAGTACATAAAGAATTTAAGCATTTGACATTAGAACTGTATTAGAATGAAGTAAATAAATTGACATAAAAAACTTATAGTTACAAAGTTCTAAATACATTTATTTTGTTGAAAAACTTTCGATTGTTTGATAGTATGCAAGTAAAAAATAGTCGTTAAAGATTTTAATGTTATTGAAATAAGTGATTATATATATTAATATTCAAATACTGAATGAAAAATAGTTAATAATTTATTCTTATTTAGATAACTATAGAAATATTTTTATTGTTTTATTACATAATAATGTTAAAATATATGTAAACTGAATGTAAATGAATGTAAATGAATAAAATATTCGCCCTTTCGTTAAATCTTTTGAAGAAATTAAATTAAGAACAAAGTTTTTAACTAACAAGTAGTGAATAATAGAAAAATGATTAAACTTCATAATAATATAATGAAATATTTTAAAATTAATTTTAAAATTTTCACTCATTCATCGTAACTTTCAGATATTTATATTTAATGCTTATATCATCCGTTTATTTTCCTCTTTAATTGTGATCTTATTTTTGAGTTATATATGTCATATGGTGTTCTGTCTGTATGAAATAGATTTCGTCTTTTAATTTCTTTACTACGTTAGTATTTATTTCTTTGTTACGTTATAGAGAGAGAGAGAAAGAGAGAGAGAGAGAGAGAGAGAGAGAGAGAGAGAGAGAGAGAGGAAGTAGGCACATGAGAAATGCATAAAAAGAGAAAAATAGAAAAAGACGGAATACGCGAGGTAAAGAAAAAGGGAAGGTAAAGGGATCACAAAAACTCGTTGCCAAGACCGAAAAGTGCTTCCGGCCTTTATTGTCAGCCATATAAATCAACAGGAACATTCACGTAGTAACTGACTAGGATTAAGCATTCAGTGTAAATCACCTAGCGATTACAAACTCGCTTCGTTCTCCCACAGAAAGCGACGACAATCTTTTCCTATCTCCTTTTGCTTATTCTTCTTTTCTACATTTCTGTTGAATGCTTTCACTGACGTATATGAATATATCTTGTACATGTAAAAATATGTACTATTTTATGAAACGATATACTTTAAATTATCTCAATCTGAAGTAAAAACAATTTAATGGTAATAAAATATTTTATTTTGTTATAATTTTTTTCATAAATTAAATTAATATTTGTAATATATAACTAAAAAGTAATATAAGAAAAATATTACAATCTTCTGCATAAATTCTAATTTCATCGTTCTCTTGTTTTTTAAATTTCAACATATGATGATAATATAGTTAAATATAATACTTTATAGATTTTTCTTATTCTATTTATTTTGTTATTTAAATAGAAAATAACATATGATCACATTAAAGTTAATATAAGAAGAATTTGTTGATAAGTCTGAATTTTGATTTGTTTAATGAGCGAATTTATTGATGATTCATATAATAAATTATATAATACTTTTAATGCAGAATATTTTCCTAAATGTGACGTAAGAGATAAAATTTTAAAAAATATAAATGAGTAGATGAAGGTAAAAGAAGTATTTTACGGAAGGATTAGCACCCACAGAATTTAGCTCGTTTCTGGACCTAAGCGAAGTCCAAGAACAAAGCTTGATTTATTGTAATGAGTTTGTTAGAGTTAAGAGGTCTATAGCTTTCTACCCCTTTGGCTTCGCTATGGCTGTTGACTTTGTGATCTCGTTTCTACCTCATCCTTTCATCCCTTAGCTTGTAGCTCAATATTCAAATTTAGACCAGTGCGATTTGATGAGGATTTGAAAATCGACTTCATCATAAGCCCTTTAAATATGCTATATATAGTAATTCGTAACTGTTTATAAGCTTTATTTCTTGGATATATAATACATTTAAGGTCATTGCAAATTTATTAAGAATATTGAATAGTAACTCTACAATCTGAAATATTCAATTCAAAATTTTTGTAACCTTCTTATTAAAATTATTTGTTTCATAATAAAGGTTATAGATTTACGTTAAATTTTTTAAATATAATTAATTATTTATTAACCTTACATAAAGTATTATGTAAGTTATTACTGTTTTATTTATTTAAGAGTTGATATTATATTTTGATTGTTTTAATTTTGGATATAATATACAGAAAATTATTTATAAGATTTTAGCTTTATGTAAATTTATTTTACATAAATTTATATAAAATAAACTTATGATAAAATTTAAGTGCTTAAAAAAATTATACTATTACTTTCATTTAACTTTTTTTTTTGTTCTTTGCTTGTATCTAATCTGAGTTAAATTTTTTGACATTTGTTTAACATAAATTTTTAACAAAGATGAGGTAAAATCAGATAAAAAAGAGAGAAAAAGAATGAGAACGAGAGAGAATGAGAAGGAGAGAGAGAGAGAGAGAGAGAGAGAGAGAGAATAAGAGAATTGAGACAAAAAAATAATAAAAGAAGTTAGAATTCCAGTGTTTTGCAGTACATTGAATATATTATATCGATTAGTTATGGCAAAAGCGTTGAATTCATTGGAAATTGACGGGGGAGCCATAACTCCCATCTCAACTTGACGTTAATGCTTCCCCTTCTCTTTAGACTCTACTCGTTCAGGCACAGAGATAGGCAAGGGAGTTAAGCTTGTTACGACATATTTATGGACATAGAGGGTGAGATGATATCACCCGAGTTACCGCCAAGCCATCGGCTTGACTCTCATTTTCTGTTCTTTATTTTATTCTTCATTTTGCACCCTTTCTATAATCCGCCTTGTAATTATTACAGTTGACGTTAATATTTAACTCAAAGTCAAAGCCTTAATCATTACTATTTATAAACATTATATTCTATTTTATAAAATATGTAATATTTTTAATTTTCTTTCAATAATTAAAAATATTTTTGTCTCCGATTAATATTCGTGTTTTTCCTATTTACTTCTCTACTAGTTTTGAATTGCAAAAACCTCATCAATTGATTGATTTGATTTTGTTGAAATTGTTGAAAACAACAATTTGATTTTGTTTGAATTGAAAAAACTGTAACTGGCTTTTTGCTAATCAATTACATTAAATTTGACTTACAAATTTTATTATGATTGATTAGAAATACAAACTTTTTTAATGATAATGAAGATAAACATTATTATAAAACAAAAACAGAATTATTTTTTAAAATATATAATTTCATTAAATTAAAATTTTTAATTTTTATTAAATCTGATTTAAACAATATAATATCGTTAAATTAGAGGATATGATTATGTACATTCTTGATTTTTTTAAAAGTTAAAAATAAGGACGTTTTAAATAAAAAATTTTAAAATTAATATACTTTTTATTAATATATTAATTAGTAATATAAATTATATTAATTTATAAATATACTTCTTTATTTAAATTATGTTAATTTTAAAAGTTTCCAGTAATTAGTGCTCTACTTATATTAGAGTTATTGAAAAAATATACAAATATTTTTATATAGCTCAGCAAATATGCTGTTGAATTGTAAAAAACAGTCATCAAGTATGGATCCATAAAATAATGAAAATAAATGAACCTTGTTTGTGACTTTATTTTTTTAAATTTTCTTTTGCTTATATAAATATACTATTTAAAATTGAAGTTTATAAAACTTATAAATAAAGTATAATCTAATATATTATTTTTATTGATATCATATTTTACATAAATTCTAACTATATATTATATTTTAATTCGTACATTATTTAATACACATAATAGAGTACATTGTATTACTCACAAAATATTTTTCATACACTTTTATTTTTATTTTTGGTTAATTTTAATTGATTCAGCTAATTTAATTTTGATGAAAAATAGAACAGAAATTTTATTTTTCTTAGTATTTAGAATAATAAGAAATATTTAAATAATTTGAATTATGTTTAATATCTTATGAGTATTTCAAATTTAAATTAAAGAAAAGATTTAAATGAAATATTGTGGATATTCTTAGAATTAAAATATAAACCATAATTATTCAATTGAAATTTATTCTATTATTGTTATTTAAATACTCTTTTATTTAAAAAATTTATGAAAATATAACAAGTTTTTTTATATTTATTATTTTTCATATAATAAAATAAATTATTTCAATGTAGATTCTAAATTTAGTAATATTTTTTAATTTTTAAAATTAAATTTTATATTTATTTAATAAACTATCATAAATCACGAAAGCTATAAATAGTAGGTAGAAAATATTAATACTTAATAATGACTATAAGTATTTTTTTTTTTAAATAATAATAATTTTGCAACCTATTGTTGATTAGAAAGTATTTGTATATATGATATATACAAATATATGTGTTTGTATATATGTATTTAATCTATATGATATATTATAATAAATATATGAAATTAAAAATACATTATTAATCTAAAATTTGTGGAAAAGTTAATTGAAGTATACAATCTTGTCTACAAAAACTTTTAATTGTAAAATTTAATTATGTGCATTGCACAATTAATGCATCTGTCTAAGATATAGATTGAAATTTTTACATTTTTAAAAATATATGCAGACTATGAGTGTCTTAAAGAAAAAGACCAGAGAGAGAGAGAGAGAGAGAGATAGAGATAGATTTAATATTATATTAATATTACGTGATTTTAAAGTTTAGTATTTTACAAGTAAGTTAATTGTTTAATTATATACGTAAAAATTTATAATTTTTAAAAAATATAAAATATTTTATAATATACTAAATACATAGGTATAAATTAAATAATAATTAATAATTAATCTTTAATACTTTATCAATATAAATACTATAAATGCTAGAATAGAATATTGAAACAGTTTTAGTAACAGATAAAACGTTATAAAACGGTATTGCTGGGATATGAGGTCGAAGGCTTGAATTTTAATTGGGATATATTATTAATTACAAATCTTTTGATTTAATTAGTTGTAAATATTCTAACACATTAATAGATAATATATGTTATGCTGTAGATGTGTATAAATCTATAAACATGAAATTTAGATAATCATCAATATAAAAAATGTTTTACTAGATGATTTTCATTTGTTTTTTATAAACTTTATACTTTTTTTTATAATTTTATGTGCTTTTTTAAAAAGTTTATATGCCTTTTCTTAGGTTATTCATTTATACTCAATGTATGCAGAATGTATAGTAGAGCCTGATCTATTATAAAATTATTCGTAATGAAGTTCAATAAATTATTTACAGTGATTAACATGATTGACAACATCAATATAAATAAAAAAAATTCATAATCGACAAAAATAAATTATAAAAATTACAAATAAAAATTTATCGAAATTATGTATATTTTAAGATAAGTAATTAAAAAAGGCTTTAGAATTATTTAAAAATTATTAAATCAATGCAAATAATATATAATATAATCTAAATGCAAAAATTTAACAAAAATATAGAAAGTACCTGTAGCTTAAATGTAAATCTATTTATATAAATCTAATTAATGAATTCTGTTAAATTAAAAGAAGTATGATTATGGATAAATTCTAAGAAAAAAAAAACTTTTTAAATTATATTTTATAAAAATTACAAAATACATGGTTAAGAAAATATACAATAAATTATATATAGAAAAAATGAGACTGTGAAAATTAACGTTCCGTTGAATTTTATGAATAAAGAATTGTGTAATTATTGAGAATTATTGAATTTTTTGAAACTGTGGAAAGCCTTATTAGAAAAGATTGAAATATCACAGTTGCTTATAAGTAAGAGATAATCCAATTGTTGAGTATGAAAACATTAGTCCTATTATAGTTTCATTCAATTTTTTTATTGGCCTTTTAACGTAGCATCGAATGAATTTTCTTTGGATCTTATGTGTTTCTGCTAGAGAAGCACTAGTTATTGTTCAGATATCAGAAACTCTCTTCGCTATAAATGTAATTAACCTACTTCGTTGTGTTATTTATTCAGCTAAGAACTATTGTTGTATCGTACTGAAAGTGTATCTCATTAAAATTCATAATTTCTTTTACAAAAAGGCTGCGCATAGGTCAGTTTTGAGTGTGGTTCATTTAGAGTTTAAAAAAACTACGTTTAACTTGGCATTAAACAGATTTGCGATTTATTGTCATGACTTTTTGTATTAGTAGATGGGACATATACGCTAACCTCATAGACCGTTGACGGCATCACAGAATTCATGTATTTATTCAACAATTGAATATACCGTTCAAACGAATTGTTTGTTAAGAGAGGAAATTGTGATTTTGTTCCTAACTCGGTTTCAATGTTTATGGTGTGGATTCGTCCCAATCTATTTTAATCCTCTATTTACAATATTTTTGACCTCAATATATTGGAAATAATAATTCAATTGTATCCAAAATTTAGGGGTATTCGATAAAATTGTCTTCTTTGTAGTTTTTTATATAATTAATAAAAATCTTCTATAATTTGATGTATAATACAATTTATCGTTGTAGAATTCCAATAAAGGCTTTGAATTTTGATTGATCTTTAGAGTTTTTTGAAGAATTGAATATTCTTTTTGTGACTGATTAATAATTCAACTAATTTTAAGTCATTGGCAAGCATTCCCTTAGTTCAAGATAACTTAAATTTAATAGATTATTTTACCCCGGAACCATAGGATGTGATCGAATTAGTTGATGTCGGTTATAAGGTTGTCAACGTAGAAACTACGCTTTACAGTTTCAATTACTAGTGATATTTATTATTTGCATCTTCTGTAAATGTTTTTAATGTGAAAATTATTGAAAAGGACGTCGAGGCAGTCCCATAAGTTACACGCATAGTTCAATTAACTTTTTTAATTTTTTAGTCCTTTTGTATAAATGATTTATACAAATAATTTAATTTTTTAGTCCTTGATGAATAAATAATATTCATCGGTACATTTTTTATATATTTTCCAGAAATAAATATTTAGGCTTAAAGAGTCTTACGAGTATAGAAACAATATGTTTTCTCGTATCTTGTGATTGATTTTTATTAAATCATTGAAGAAGACACATGTGCTTGGTTTTTCTGTCATCGAAAACAAGTAAAATCTTGGTTATTACATCATTCTTTCAGAAAATGGTACGATGTAAAAATATTTTAGATTTTTTTCATCTCGATTACAAATAAATATATAATTAGAATTTGCAGCATTCGTTATGAAATTAACATATTCTTCTTTTAATTCACGACTTTTTCTTAATTTACACTCAATGCACAAAAACGTGTCAAGGTGTCGAATAAAATTCGCATTTTTTAAAACATTATTATTAAATAAAGGTTCAACAGTGTACCGAATCATATTTTACACTTTATCTTATTTTTTGTGTAACCTTCATACGAATTTATTAGTATAATATAAAAACTGATTTTATATTTTCTCTCGCAACAATTTCACTAAAATATTCTAAATGTCAGATTTAATAAGTTTTTCTTGTTTAAAATGGACCATTTTCGTAATTAATTGGATTATTTTATAGCTGCAACAATTTATTTAAAAATTTCTTAATAAATAATATTCGTAACCTTCACAGTTATGCAATGTAATGAAATTATATTTCAATGTTCAAGAGGTTCGTTTAAAGCTTTTAATGATCTAATTTGTTCTAAATTTTTATTATTTTCTGTTATAATGACTGAATATTGTAATAATACTGGTAGATATTTATGAATTATAATACTTTTATTGTCAGATCAATCGCTCAATTGATGGAGACCAAATAATTTCATAGTTATTGATCAATGTTTCTAAATACTGAATTATCTTCACGTCATCGCTTTTTACATGTGAATGGACATATGCGAATTTTTCTAACAAGGCATTATAAGATTTTTATGAAACATACTTCGATAATTTTAAAAAAGCACATCCAAAATCATATGCTTCAACAAATTGAAGTTAATTGATTTTTGCAAACTAAAAATATATATATACGTATATTTATTGTATTTATGCTATTTCTCATTGTTTTGTCAAAATTGAAGAATGTTTTTTTGTCAGAGATAAACGAAGTTACATTGATATTATAGATTTCTTAAACATAAAAATTTTGGCTTTAAAGAAGATTATGAAACAATTTGATTTACGTAACCCGTTGATAGTATAAGCCGTTTGAAATTATTATTTTAATCTCTTTTATATATTTTAGAAAGGATGATTCGTTATTTTACTTTATAGTATTTAAAATTATATTTTGTATATTTTGTATATTTTATATATTTGTAAAGAGGATTCCTCTTTAAAGGCCTGAATATTGAAGTTATACAAAATCGCCCTAATAGTTCTGCTGTACTCAATATTTTGCATTGTATGAGACTATATATATGAGACAATTCGTATTTATTTTTTTTTTCATGTAGTTCGTGTGGTAGCTGGAAAAAAGTAATTTTTCCTATTTTGCTAAAATATATTAAATGTTTGCCATATAAAAGGGTGAAACGAAGTGAAAGTGTATAAAAGAAAACGGGAATTTCAGATTAGCAAAAAAAAAAAACTATTCTCGAGGGAATAAATATTTTAAATTATTTAGATATAAGTATAAGTAAAGAGACAGATAATAAACTGTTAATTGTCAAGCAATATAATATCTGGAATGGGCATCTACGAGTTTAAAATACTTATATATATCTTCACATAATTATCATATGCTTGCTTACAATTTTCTTTAAAATCTATAAATACCTTAAAAAAGGAACTTATTTCATTTATTCTGTAAAAATAACGATTGTTTTTATTGTAATATAAATAGGTCAACTATATATATGAATATGATAAACAGGCATATGTTTATTAAAAAATCAAGCATTATTGTAGCGTAAATGAATTTTTTTAAATATTTTAGTAACAAGCATCTTCAATCGATTTCAAATGAAATATATGTAATGTGCATTTAAGGCTTCAACTTCGATATAAAAGTATGAACCTAAAATTCAAAAATTACAATCAATATAATATTAAGATTGGAATATTATGTAAATTACAAAATCTAAGTACTTTAAAAAGTTGCTTGATTATTAATCAATTGCTTCTTTTGAAGGCGATATAACGTCAGAAATGAATAATAAAAATAAAAAAACTAAATTTTGATAAAAATAAAAATATAATTAGAGGTGTGTGATGTAAAAAAATTGATAAACATTGGTATTTTATATAGTAAATTAGTATTGTAAAATACAGTTAATTCGTTTCCTTATAAATTATAAATTTAGAGTTTAATTTTTCTTGAAGTATATTATAATTGTATATTGATTATAATTTGATTATTATAATTAATAGCTTTGCAATTGACATATATTCTCTTGCCTATTCTCCAATTTTAGTGTACATACTCTATGTACTCTTATATTTAAGGCTTGAGCTTCTGCAAATTGTAAATATTTATCAACTTTGCATCAAATCTAATTTCAATAAGTTAACTGAAATAATATCTAAAAATTTTAAATGCTAAGTTTTATTATTCAATATATGAATAATAAATCTATACCTTTTAAATATTTGAATTAACAAGAAGATAATGTTTCCATAAATATTTTTCATAATATGATAGTTGGTATTTAAAAGACTATATACAAAAATTTACAAATAAATTTTATGCCGTACAAATTAAATTTCAAAATAGAATATTATATAAAATATAATTAATTATTTTGTTAATTTAATAAAACAAATTTATTGTATATTCTTTAAAAATAAAAAGCTGTTCTGTTTTCTTGGTAAGAATATCTTATAAGAGAAGACTCCCATAATTTGTTTCATGTATAAAAAAAGTGTAATGTACTTTATATAATCTTTAAATTTCTATTCATGAATTGTCTATTATAATAATATAATTACAATAATGCTTAGAAAACGGCTGGTCAAATCATGCTATTTAGCGATAGTCAATTTACTTAAATTCTAATTCTATTTGCAAATGTTAATAAAATTAAAATTTTAAAATTTTAAATTATTTAATATATTATTTTAGATATTATTAAAGATATTACTATATTTTATTTACATATCCAAAATTTTAATTGAAAAAATAAAATTTCGAATAATATGGTTAATTATGATTAAAACGCTTATTATTGGATAAAAGAATAATAACAAAAATTACTGCATATAACTAAATTATTTTTATATACAGTAAATTCTTATCCATAAATCTATTTTATTATAAAATATTATGTAGTATATAATCATAATCATAATACCATTTTAAAACTAATTGAAAAAGGTATGAATGAAAGAGAATAATCTTGTTAAAATAATTATATCACTCTTATATTAAAAAATTATTTTCTGAATATGTAAACAATGGAGGAAAAAGGAACATATAAAATAAGTAACAAAATAATTTTGTTAACTGCTATGTTTCTATTCTATGCTATGATAGAATAGAGATCGTTATAAAATATCAAAAGATGTTTTTAATATACACTATTGATCAGGACCATTTTGGCGCTCAAATAAACTTAAATGTACCAACAAACAATGGTACCAAATTAATAACCAAGAACATGAATTATCATCTATAAATCGACACAAACATAATTCTTTACCTGAAGTCAATTACTAACATCTTCTTATAATTTTTTTCTCCTCAACCATTTTTCGGTGGGGGTGTTACATCGCCCTGCTATGACGCAATTGTTCGTGCAATAGTTTATATATGAGGCGATATGTAAGCAGTCTCTTAGAAATAATCTTCATTAGATAATCACTATCACTGCCGAGAAATTCCCAAGTTACGTGCATTTGATGTGTAACGGATGATAATGTAATAACAAACGATGATGATGATAACGTTTGATACGCACCCGATAAAGGTAAATTGATGTAATTGATAACAAAGTTCGAAAGGAAAAGGGGAAGACAAGAAAAGGAAAAAGGAGAAAAAATGCTAATGATGGCCTGAAAGCTTGGAATGAGATGGACGAAGAACAAAAACCACTGATAATTGCACTAGCTTAGCGGGAACGCGTGCTTAGCAAAAGCATATGATGGTGGTGCACTATTGAGAATAACGAAATGATCTTAAAACATAAAGAGGTGCATCTGTGACGTTTTTATTTTCGGAAAACACGCTATTCGAAGGCGTTCTTTCCGATGTAGAAAAAAAGTGAGGACGGTGCATCGATTTATGATCTGATGAACAGGTCATGATTGCTAGCCATCTGTTCCGAAGGGGGTAAAAGATGATGATGTTATTAAATATTTATGAACAATAGTGCGATGTTCATAAAATGTAATATAATTCTTTTCGAATGACCTGTCAAACATCAATTTATATAAAGAAATTAACTAAATGTATCGAGGCAAGGCCCGAGCACGAGAAATTTCAAAGAAAGGGATTAACGAGGATTAGAGTAGGAAGAGCGAAGACGATGCTTAATCCGCGACCCACTTTTTCGAAAATTTGATAATCCGGCGACGCGATTCCGAAGCCTCGACTCGTCTCACCTTCGCTAGTTAAATGTACGGACGTCATTTGTATTGTTCGACCGGAACTCAAGAGAGAAGGTACGCGTAGAGCAGAACCGTGTAATCAAGGGCAATGTTTCTTAACCCACTCCTCCGCCGATACACTTGCGCGATATATCGATTACAGGATGCACTTTCCTATACGAACACCCCAAAATCACCTCTAAACAAAAATTATCTAATTATCTAATTACCTATTTATAAATTCAAATTAGGATATTTATTAATTCTTGATTAATTATATTCGTATTTACTAGTTTCGATTTCATTGTTCTGTTTGGGAATTTTGATACCCGTACGAATGTATCAGGAGTTGAGTTAGTTTTTGCCTAAGCGAAATTTGAAAAATTAAAGTACAATTGAAATATATAATGTTTTGTGTCGCGACATGCATGAAGTGTACTTGCATGGAAAGAGTTGTTAGTCTTCCACAGAAGATTGAGAAATAAAACCATAATATATAAAAGTCGTACTTTCAGAACCTAAACTCTTTTCAGGTGTAGTAGTATTCTTCTATGTGCTTTGGTATTTATATTTGATATATATAAGGACAAAGTTTTAACTTCATAGCAAGGTTGAAGAGTTGAAAGAACGATTTTTTAAAAAAAATGCCAGTCATTTTTATCAAGCATGACTGAAATTGTTCTTCACTCGCCAACCTAAGCTCGTAAAAGCAAGCGTTTAATGCCGTGTTCATGTAAAACCTCTTCAATATGTATGCGAATCAAATTGAATTAGATTTCGAACATTGACTATAATAATTAATTGTAAAATTAGCATATAAATTAGATTAAAGCATATTTTTACTAACTACATGGAGGGGAATTTTTATTTATTTCCGCGAGTAAAAATAGTTATTTAATTTATTATACTGGCTAATGTTGTGTTATTATTAAATATATTTATGATTAATTCACGGTATCAATTTATTTATTTAATTTTTTTATAAAGTCGCGATATTGCACTTTAATACGGATTAGCATCTATTGAAAAATTGAAATTTTCGGAAATCATGCATATCGTATGAAGTTTTAAAAATATTTTTAAGAACATTCCACGATTTATCTTTGTTGATTACTCAAGTCATCACTTATCCGTTCAGGTTCCGTTTAAAAAATACATACAGACAATACAATTTTAATACAGAGGGTTTTACATAAGTGAAACAATATATTTATAATGAACTTAATTTTCATTAAGGAATACTTAAGATAAGACGTACAGCATTGTAGAAGTTATGGAATCATCATAAGAGATATAGTCACAAAATTATATGACAATAATGAATTATAATATTGTATTTTATTGAGATTGTGAGATATGGATAATATAAAGTTCGTTGTTAATCAACGTAAATTGTCTTATCACTTATGATAAATTTAAGAAACACAATCTCGAATGATCCTGCAAGAAAATTATTTAATTAAGAACAAATTTTTTCATGAACACAAGTACGTCATGATACCTGTAAAATCTCAATAAATGTTTTCATAACATGTAATACTAATATCATAGTCAGTTTTGTCTTACAATAAAATGTGTAACCAAATAGAGTTTTCAAGAATTCAATATCAACAAATGATCAGTACTACTCATATAAAATGCAGAATTATAAGCGATAAGTTATTTGAAATGTACAGATATAAAAATTTTGTCATATAATCCGTACATGATCGATGCAAATGAAATCAAGGGAATAGAAATAATATAAATATGTAAGAAATTAATCCAGAAATATCGTTAATGAAGCGATAGCGATGTGGTCTTCGTCGCGGTCTTAAAAAAAAATTAATTAGTACAAATATATATGGACTGGGAAATTTCGGAAAGTTGTAAGAAATATATAAGTATTTGGTTATTTCTTCCGCATCCGCATCAATTAAAGGTAACCTTACTAATTCAGCAATCCGACAGGGCTACTTATGTAGTTGTAGAAAATTTATATTTAGTAAATTTTTAACTAATACGATTGTCTTAAAATAAAAGTAAGAATAAGAAGAAAAAATAAATAGAATTGCTCTAAACGAGAAAAACACTCTCCCTTTCTTATTGATTGTTTTATTGATTAAACATTTTAGTAAGTTAGTAGTTATTAAAAATTGATTAAAATCAAAACTCAAAACGATTTTTTGAATCTTTAAAGTTCGTATCTCCTTAATAAAAATAATATGTATAAGTATTCGTAATAATTTAATATATATGTATTATCATAATTATGACGGTATCATCCATTTAGATAATTTTATAAATTATGGCGAATATGCTTCAATGTTTAGAACTTTGGTATTACCTTTTTTTTGTATTTATTATGAACAAATAATATTTTGATATACTTAATATTTATTGTCACATTTACTTATTTTTTAGAGAACAGAACAAATTAATGTAATATATCAATTAAATTTAACGTTCTTATTGTGGATTCATAATAGATATAATCATAATAATAATTATAAGGAAAATTTACAAATAGAATAATACTGTGAAAATATGTTTATTAACAATGTATTGATAAGTTCGATATAAAATAAATAAATAAATAAATAAAAACAAAAATTATACAACCTAAATTCTTTTGTATTTTAATAATGTAAATTAATGTAATGAGAACCTATTAAATAGTGAATAAAATAAAGTGATTAATTATAAAATTGTTTGAATAATTAAAAAAAAAGTTACATTTGACCTACCTTATACAATTCGAATTTTCACTTATTTCGTTCGAAAATAACAAACTATTTACGACTATTACTACTCACTCAAAGTTTTGACTATTGATGTTTCAGACGCTGGTTACACCGCCTTACTATCATCGCCAAATTTTTCCTTGACTCTCACCCTGGGAGTCCTTTGCTTTCTGCATAAATCATTGGCTCGCTTGCATCTTTCGCGAACTTCTACACCTTGCATGTTTTTTCACCACCTGTTACATTATTAGATGTTACGCTCAATAGTAGTTAAACAATTGTTATTCGCCTCACATATTTTCTATTGGTAAATTTTATTCTCATTTTCCGCGAATTCAGGATGATTGGTATAGGAAGCTAATTAATTTTTTTTTTCATTCTCAATATATAATGACTCACTCACGTTTTGTCCTTTCGTCTTATATAACTGTCATATAACTCATTATTTCCTCGTTATTAACCTTATAACGTTCCGACCAGAATTTATAAGGGATTTTATAAAATTTAAGCTATATTTCTATCCTTATCCCCTATCCTTATCCTTAGTGGGGGCTTTGATAACTTGTCAAAAACTTTTCGCAGATCGGAATTCAATTCAAATAATTAGGATCGAGAAGCGAATTATTTTTTATTTTTATGTAACGTCAGCACTCTTTCTTTCCCTTTCTTTCCTTCTCTGCACTGTATCATAAATAAACATACTATACTCGCCTATGAGTACAAACAGTGAATTAATATTTCCAAAGAATACAGAGCTGATTCATGCTGCTTAAACACTTGTCAAACAGAAAATATGAGAAAGTGATTTTCTCTGCAATGCGTCTAGAAAAATGCATTTTATTATCTTCCCTCACTTTTAATTCGAGTATTTCGCGAAAATTTGATCTACTACATTTATATTTGTTAAAGGAAGAATGGAGGTTTATTTACTGCTTACTGGAAGATTTTAATCATGGAATCCATCAAAATAATCTTCTTACAAATGATCCTGTAAGGAAGGTAAGAATAGAAAAATAAGATCTAGTACTTAATATTTAAATAAATAATAATGTTGATATTTACTACTTAATCTGTTATATTTACATAATATCAATATTTGATAATTAATATTTAATATTTCTTTGAGTAATAATGTAAATATTACTTAATTTTTGCTATTAATCTCTACTTGTTAATTCTTAATATATTAAAAATAAAAATAAAAAAATATATATAAAAAAAATACAGTAAATAATACAGTTGCAATTATATTTTAACCACTTAAAGAGAAAAATTATTTAGTTAAAAACAATAAATAAAGAAGAATAGGTTTTAAGAAATACTGAATTAATGAAAAATATTTTGCTCAAATAAATATAAGAAATGTTAAAAAGTATTATAAATAAAGAAAAACATATTATTCAATTAAAAATAGAAATATTAAAAATTAAAATAAAGTGAAAAATATTAAGATACATTTAAAAAATAAAAACAAAAAATATTTTATTCAATACTTGAATTTTAAAATAAGATAAAAAATAAAATATAATTACTCAATAAAAACATAAATATAATTAAACGACAAAAGGTAGAAATGTCGAGAATAATAACTGAATCTTAGCCTCAAATAATATTTCTAGCGAAAACAAACATTACTTAAAAATGCATCTACTTCGCAATAATTATCCTTAGAAATAAGTATTAAGACACATAATGAGAATCGCAACACCCGTAGCAATCTCTACTGCGTCATCTCCTTCAAAAAATGTTAATAATTGTAAATTTCCTAACAAATATTCTATTTCAAAATTTTTAATCATATTACAAAATTTAAAACCGCAAATAATTGTATATTTATTTCTTTATTCTCTTTCCAGAACCAAATTTTTATTAATCTGTGATTGCGTATTCAGTATAATAGGAAAGAAGAAAGGATGACTAATAAAACGAATCCACAATGTACAGAAAAAGATAAGTGATTTCACTAAAAATTGTGTTACTATTAAATTCTTGCGCTTGTAGTACCAACACATTTACGGTACCAATGAGTTATTGAAGCAAAACCTAACCCGAAAAAAGTATGGCAAAACTTTTCTCATAAAGAAAAGTTTACAAAAAAGATCGGTTTGATCAATAGTGGTAAATCAACGTAACACTAATGCATTGGTAGCTTATATATATTCTGCAAAATTCGCATACAATTGTAAATACGTGAGTGACCTCACTTTTTAAGCGAAGTATATTTCAAAATTGAAATATATTTTTTATTACATTGTTTAGAGTAATAAATCGTAATTAACGTAATTATAACATGAAATATTTCATACGAATTTTTCAGAAAGTATTTTCTATATACAAAACAAACTAAGAACATAAAAAATATATTTGATAAAGTAAATAAAAATTAAATGTAATATGCATTTATATTATAAGAGTTTCAATTATTATCACTTTTTGAAATACCTATATTATAATGAAGTATTATAAAAATCGGTATGCAAATACAACATAGAAAAGAAATTTGATTTAATTTCATCTTTTTTTATACATATATATATAAATTCACATACATGTATTAAATAATCAATATTTAATAATCTTGGAATTTATTAATTTTTTAAATTTTTAGTATCTTTATTTTATATATAAATAATATTAATTTTTTATATTTATTTATATAAGCATACATACTTATATAAATATACATATACTGTTGTACATAATATTTTTGTTTAATAAAGAACCATTTTCTCTATTATTTTTACTCTTATGCTTTTCTTATTATTTGTAAACTATCTATATTTTGTTCATATGCGATTTTTCGAGACTGTAAAACTTGTTAAGACAGGTAATTATGCATTGAAAACGATGATTTCTGGTTTTAAAGTTAAAAATTGATGAACAATATGATGGTTCAAACAATTTAAATATCAAATTTTAAAAAATTTCATTGAAATTTATAAATTCATTGAATTTATAATCGCGAAAAGAAATTCGTGACTTATGAAGTATAGTTTGCATTTCATTTCCTATTGAGCTTCTTTATTTTCCTTTTTATTATATTAATATATTTTTATGTTCATTATGTACCTTTTTTTAAAATTACATTATAATATGTATAACAACTGTTATCTGTATATTAATTTAATTTCAATTTAAATGAATTTTAAGACTCAGTTTGGAGTCTGATAGAATTAGAATGAACTAAATGTACTATCATATCATACTATATGTAATGATGTAATTAGTTCAAATTTCTATTTCTACATTTTGTATACTTAGAATTTTAGTAGCAATACGCGTAAATAATATTGAATGTATGAAATGACAGTCAATCAGTACTCAGTAATAGACATTAACGTCAATTGTCTCGAACATCTTATAGAGAGTATATTATTTTTGAATACAAAGTAAAAATTATTTTATTCTTTTTTTCTGTAATTCATCATGTCTTTAATTTATACGCAAAATTAAGTCTGTATAGGATAATAATTTATTAATACTGTTGTCGACTAAACATATGGTCAACAAAAAAAAGAAAAGAGTTTGATCGTGTTCATTATTAGTTTTATTTTAATAGTTCGTATAATAAATTGCCGACAGGCGAACAAACAAGACTGCTCGGGTTTGTTTTTCACAGGCGCTACACACTGAAGAATTTTTTGTTTCTAATAATTTTTCTATAATTTTCGACTCTAATTACAAAGATTATTTAGAACAAATGTGTTGCAGCCATATCATCTGGAAATATATCAGCTGCTTTAAATTGAAATTTTACATTTTTCTAGAAAAAGTTTTTCGTCTTTAATTATCTATCGAAAGATATGTCATAAGTCATGATAATATAAGATAATTCACCATTAAGAAGTATTTATTTGTGTATAAGGCTGTACTTCCTGCAGTTTCGTTTTCATTTCTAGCTATAACGACTCTTACTTTACAGGATTCCCCGCGAGAAGTAAATCACACTGTAAGACACGTACCATTGTATATATCTATCACATCGTTGTCATAGTTATTCGTCCTTTAGTTATCATGCATTTCGATTTTGCCTCCCCCCAACAATCAAATTAATTTTTGTTTAGAATTTCTATTTAAATAAGTTAAAATCAGTATATCGAGGTTTATGATTTTTCGACTAAAGTTTGACGAGTAACTTAAGATATTTACTAATAATTTATATTAGAAAATATAATGATAGAAAATATAAAAATATAATGTAAATTACATTAATTTATCATACCTTTCCTATTAATACGAATTATCAATAGGTTTATTGATTCATGTTTAATCATTATACATTAAAAGATGCTTTTAAGAAAAATTAATAATAAATTACATTATTTTTATTATAAACTATTTTTTGTTTATAATTAGTGTAATTAACTAATGTATAAAATGATATGTGAATATAATTATATAACGATAGACTTTAAATTTATTATTAAAAAGACTTTATTTAATTTAATGATTTCTCAAATTTATGAAATTTTCAAAATAATAATTTTTATGTACAATTAATATTTTATAAGATACTAATTTAAAAAAATTATATTTACTCAGAGCTTTAAAATATTTGCTGTAAATTAATCGGAAGTACTTTTATAAATTATATAATTATATAGTACCTTAAATGGTTTATCAATCTTATGCATATATTAAAATTCTATACTATTATCCTACTGATATACCTATATTTTACTCTATTGATATAACTACAATATATATAAATGCTACTTTTCACGAAGAAGAAACGGTGTTGAGTTTGTAGGGTGATGTCGACACTACAAATAATTGCGGTTCCTGTGACAAGAGACTGACAGGTTTATGCAACTCGTGTGTAAACATAAAAGCGATTGAATAAGCGAACGCAAAATTAACCTGAATTTGCGACTGCTAGCACTGTCGGTACTACCATTGTCCCTGCAGTCTGCTTATGATGTACGTCTGCTTGTGAAAATGACGTAACCCAAGTGAGTGACAGCTCTTGCTCGGTTGCCCTTCTCAACTATCGTACTTCACTACCGACAGCAATACGAGCTCATACATTTCCACTGCATGCATACATTCTATAATGAGTCAGTAATATCTTTGTCTCGTCTTTTATTTTTGCAGGTCGTGATTCCATTCCGTAATTTTAAAATTTTAGTTTCATTTTAATCAAAAAATGATTTTTTTTATATGAAATGAATGATGAAAAAAGGAACCAGAATAAGTAACTCAAATATTAACATGATTACTCTTACTATTTTTTTTAAATATTAATTTGAAACCTTTGAAGGATTTATATCTTTATATTATAATTATGATTGTATAATGCCATATTCGAATATAATTTTAATATTTTTTACATTATTCAATTTATCTAATTTTATAACAAGAATTATACGTTTTGCCATTTAAAAAAATAATATAATAAAATATAAAGAAATATTACTGATCCAGTCTTGTAACTTAAAATTGTCTTTCAGATATGTTAGCATTGCTCTACCTATACAAATTACTGGTTGTATTTTTTTAATTAGTTTATCAGATAGATTTTGATATAATTATTTTAAACTATAGTTTTTATATATCTTAGCTAAACATTTTGTATGTATTACTTGTTATAAATATTGCGTTACATGAAAAGATTTTATTTAAAGAGTTAAATTATTAATTTTGAATTTTTCTTTGACACAATAATCTTTTCGTACTTCTATTCAGCTTTTTATAAATCATCATTCCATTTCGATTTTTATATTAACAATTACATGCATATTTAAAATTTTTATTTGTTGCTTGGTTTCTAATTTTAAATATTCGTGGTTATAATTGTTATTTAATATGATTTTTCTTCATAAATATTTACTTATTATTTTCTTATATATATTATATTATCCTATTTTATGATATTTTTTATTTATAAATTAATTAAAATTTAGGTATTCAATTTCTTAATCTAATAATTATTTTAGTTACTTTGTTTATATTAATACACGATATATTACGATGTGGAACGATGTATTTTTATAATTTAATAACAAAGTAATAAAATTTTATTTCAATTACATTGTTATTTACATATAAAGCATGATTAATTTGTTACTCAATTGAGAACCGAAAATATACATTGCTTTAATTGAATAAAATAATTGATTTCATCATTTACTCTATTATTTAGATTGGTTTTAGTAGAAATTAATTATTTTCTATAATTTTAAAAGTTAAGAATAATTAAAATACTATGGTTATTTTACTATAAGAATTTTTCTCATCTAATTGTATTGAATTTTATTCTCGCTTTTTTATACAGATCATATGTTTAAATTAAAATATTTTTTTGTATATCATCTGATGTTTCTTACTTAGTGATCTACAGTACGTTTATTTTCTGGAAAATAAAAACATAATATTAAAGATCGATAACTGTTTGATGAACGAAAATAAAATACAAAAATACCTTCCTCGAATTCCAGCATCAATATTATTGCGTTATAAAAGAAGGAGGTTACTTTCTGAATTTATCGTTTACTAATTAAAGACTACGTGAGAAAGGAGGGCAGAGTGAACTGAATTATATGTGCTTCAATTTCGTTGCAACTTTCTCTCTCTCTCTCTCTCTCTCTCGTTATCTATCTTTTACTTTTTCATTTCCTTTAGTTAGTTTCATTTATCAATTGGTTTCTTTTGAATATTTCTTTCTTTTTCGTTTATTTTAATCTAACATTTGATTGACTATAATTTTCAGTTGTTAATATCATTATCACTATTAATTGATTTACGTATATAGATTTATTTAAAATGTATGTTATTTAATATTTTCTAAGAGTTCAAATTGTTTTTAACTCTAAAAATATATTTAAAAATATGCAAACAATTTTATAATAATAGTAAAGGAACAGAGAAATACATTTAAAATAAATTATTTTTCGCATGCAGATAAAGATTGGTTGACAACTCCTTTAGAGTTTAAAAATATGAAAAGTACAAATAAAGACAAATCTAACATATCTATATAGCTCCAGATGAAAATGTAAGATACAGATCTGATAAAAGAAAAGGGTATTAAATAGTTTAATCTAAAAAATTCAAAATTTAAATATTTTATATGTATATTATTACTAAAAGTTTTTTATCAGTTATATTTAGTATAGTATAGAAACTACTATAAGTCATTTATTTCTTTAATTATTTTTATCCATTTTTAATATATTAATAAAAATATATTTTTTATTAACTTTATATGTAATTAACATATAAAACACAATATTTTATTTTTAAATTTCATAAAAAAATCTAATAATTAAAAAACAATTTTGTAGTTCTCTAGAATTAGATAAATATATAAATAAGTATTATCAGTATATTTACCCTGAAAATTATTCAGTAAAATGTAAGTGCAAAAATGTAGACGTAACTATTGAAAGAAGTATTAAAATAAAAAAATTATTAAGTTTGATTGAAAATTTGATTGAAGTAAATAATCTTCAATAAAAGAAATTTTTTTTTGCCGGATTATCATTCATCACATTAATTAAATAAAAATGTATTTAAATCTATATAAAATGGTATGACTACCATTATGAAACTAATATATAATATATTAATATATTTTTTTAAATTTATATACAATTTATCGGCACAGTATTCGAGTTTTTTTTTCATTATTAAATAAATAAAATATTTATAATAAAACTTAATATTGAAATAGAATAGAAATACAAAGAAACGAATAATTTTTATTTAGTCATCCAAAATATACACATTTTTTCACCCTCTTTTCTTCCTCTATCTAGATAACTATCTATTTATCTTTTTATCTAGATATCTATCTCTTTATCATATATCTATCTATCTTTTCATACATTTGTATCTCATTTTATCTCCGTCGATCTCTGTATATCTTTCTTTACTTCCATATTTCTCTTTCTCTCGCAGAAGCGAGCGGCTGTATTGATCTTATCCCTCGACATGAGAAATGCTTGCCGGTTTAATAAACTTCTAGGACTTATGAAGCACGTCATGGTGATTCACGGCCACCTCATTGAGTCGTATTTATACAACCAAGGTTGATAGATTTATGGAGGTAAAGCAATGGTTCCACTTCCCTCGGGCCAGCTACCATGCTCATATCAGTCTTTTTTTACGCACATTTTAAAAATAATTTTTTATCTTTGAATCTTTCGTTTCTTTTCATCGATTGATTTTGTACGTATAGTTTTTCTTGACATTGCAGATTGTTTAATTATACTTTTTAAAATATAAATTTTAATGTATATATATATATTTGATATTCATTATTAGTTTATTTTATTCCTTTGTTCAAAACATTCTTGTTATTAAACCACGTTTTTATAAACAATCTTGATATTTTGTTCGAAAAATAAAAAACTGATAAATAACTTAGTTAAAACTTATATTAGTATTTAAATTTAATTTATAATAATATTCTAAGTGTAAGTTTGATATTATTTAAATATATATGTCTTATTAGATCATTTAAATAAAACAAAAATTTTTTGTACATTATTCTATGACAAAAAAAAAGTATTATTAACTTACGGAAACATATATGAATAATATTACCTAAATTATGAATACCTAAAAAGTTTAATAAAATTGTCGAAAATCATTGGCATAAATCAGTAAAGGTATTAATATTGTATTATAAATGTAAGAAATAGTATCAAAATAGTAATAAAACATGTCAATAACTATATTAATAATTCACAAAAAAGTTATATTTTAGAATATTATATTAGAACTATTAATATATCTCAAATATTTTTACATAAGAGTGATTTAATTAATCTTACTCTATTTTATAAACAGAGTTTTGGCTAAATACGATATTCTGAAATATGTATTTCAATTTGGTTGATTTGGAAGAGCATTGCTAAAATTTAAAATCATTTCTGAAACTAAGTAAAATGTATATCAAACTAATTAAAAAGATTGTAGTAATCCATGATTGCTTTAAAAATATTATTAACATAAATATTCAGCTACAGTTTCTAATCAGAAAAATGTAATGAAAAATTTGTGAGACACGGAATAGACATTATTGTGATTAAATTTAATACTTATGGAGTTGATACAAAAAAATTGTATAAATACTAAAATATTCTGACTTAAGTAAGGACTGAAAGCGACCTAAAAAATTCTCATATAAATCAGAAAACATTATATAATTTCAACTAAATTAAAGAAAAAGAAGCTAATAATATAGAAAACAACTTCAATTTCTAGTATTGCAATGTATTTACTTGCAGGCAAGACACATTACAGTAGAAATTATAAAAAATAAGTAATTTACTATCAACCGACTGAATAATACCGACTATTATGAATGAAAGAAGTAATAAAGCAACACTAATGATTAAACTAAGATAATTGAAATAACAATAGAATATTATTTATCATACAGTTTTCAAGTATTTAAAGGTTTCCTAAATTCAAAATATATTTAATTGAATACAAATAAGCAAAGATAAATAAAGAATATTTACAGAGATATCGAGGTAAAATTTTTTTTGGAAATTATATAAATTTTGGAAAAAAAAAATACGAATAAAACAAATAATGAATTAATGTAATTAATACAATTATAATATCGATTCCTAATATTATTACATTATCAAGAAATTTGAATTATAAGAGAATCAGAACAATTTTAATACAAATATATTTATCTTCAAAAATTAAAAAATGCTACCGACAAATGTTTTTGAGAGTGTGCAGTAAACGATTAATTTTTTAAACTTGCTTAATTTTTAAACTTGATTAATTCAATGTTCCTGCTCAATATAATGAAAAGCCTGTTTGATCTGCAGAATTTATATATTCGTTAAAATAACATTTTTTTTTTTACATGTTTTTGAATTATTTTGCATTTCTTAATTTATAAGTTTACATATATATTATATATGTATATGTATATTTATTTTAAAAATAAAATAATTTGTAAATATATGCTATTATTAATTTATAAGTATATAAAATTGCTCTTTTTTAAAAGCGTATTTCAATTAAAGTTTTTTTAAATATTTATTACCTTTGATTTATTTCATATGAAATACTTTCATGATTAATATAAATATACATGTTGTAATATATCATTAACATTGATGCATATTTTAATATTGTGCAACAGCTTGAAAGACGAATAAAACTGCAATCTGCATTATGCAAACAGTTTTATTTTCACTACGAAAATTAAAAAACAGAAGAATTATAAATTTTCATACAAATTGCGACGGCATGCACATATATTTTTAAATCCTTATAATTTATACTCGTGTATGCATAAATGAAGAGTAAACAATTTTAAGATAGATTATACCCATAAAGATTGACTTACTTTATATAAAATTAATGTAATCGATAAATAAATAAATATTTGCAATATTTATAGTTAATTATGACTTTGTTTTAATAAAGATATTTTATATAACATTTTTTTTTAGTCTTTCTTTGATAAAACGTATAAATATATACTTCATACATATAAAATTACGCTGTTAAAAATCGTAAATATTTTTTTTTAATTTCAAATCAATAATAGATATCTTATGTTTTTTTTTGTAAATTGAAATTATTAAATATATATTTAATGGTGTAAAACATAGTTTATAAATAGGAGTAAAAAATTATTTACAAAATATTATTTTTATATGTGTTGTGCTACGGACATTCATAATAGATTAAAATATCAAATTAGTTTAAAATATTATAGATTTCATTTTTATTTTCAATTTCAATACGTTGATTCGGTATATCGAATGTCATATATGGTGATTCGAGATCGTAATATTACTTATATGTGGTGAAACCGGTACTATTTAGGCTTCTAGCCTCGCGAGTCCGCGGATTTCACTGGACAAAGGAACTTGTTACTTTTTGAATCCATAAATTCCATCAAACACCACCAAATAGGTGGCATGGAGATCCGAGAAAAGCAGATAGACACTATCCAATTTAAAGCAAGAACAAGTTTGATTACTTTTATTAAGTCTTGCGTAACTACTCCGTTAAAACCGTACAATTATTTTGTTTATTCTCGACTTAGTCGGTGCATATCATTATATATTAGTATATTAAAATAGAATGCTTACCACTATATTGCTTTGAATAGTATTTTTGAAAAAGTTCGTATATATTTCATATTTTTCAAATTAGTTTTTGATGTGATAATATGTTAGTTTTCTATTAAAATATCTAATCATTTTTTTAACAAATTGAAAAAATTTATCAATAGTTCACGAAAAATGAAATATATTTATTTGATATTCTGGAAATACATGGATGCATTACAAATTATTAAATCTTTATATAAATATTTATAACGAAACTGTCTGACATTGTTTTTCTAGTATTCCAATTGCAATGCACGAAATGCTTAAGAGTCTTCTTAAGAATTTTTTTAAGTTGCTATCTTATTGTACATTTTTATGTTTTATTATGCTAATTGTAATAAATTTTAATATATTTTTTATTATTATATATTTAATATTTATATTATATTTAATATTTATATTTATATTTAATATATTTAATGCATTTTTTTTGTCATACAATTGATTACATCTACTAAATAAGTATTTGGAATACATGTTCGACTAAACTAATAATTATATTTATTAAGGAAAGGAAAATGACAAAAATATTATTTCTTAAAATAATTTATAGATATACAGTTTATTATTTTTAAACTCTATTTAAAATAGTGATTTTTTTGTTAAATAATTTGGAGTTTTAAGTTTATTTCAAAATATTTATAAATTATAATATTATTTCGAACGAAAGAAACTATTACTTAATTAAATATTGAATATATTTATTTGGAGCACCTGTATCATACTTTTATTTTACAAATCACTATACATCTACTAACAAGAACTATTTGTAACCACTAAATTTAAATTTTTAATTAGTTATATTTGCAATTGATATAATTTTTATATATTATGATTAATATACTTTTTATACATTTTGGAAAAAATATTTAAATTTTTATTTTATATAATAAAAAATTCATAATAATTTCGAATTTATTTGTTAATTAGTTTTAATGTTCAAAAGGCTTCATTTAAAGTTGTACAAATATAATGGAATATTTATAAAAGAATATTTTACATAAATATTACATCATTAATAAAATTTCGATAAAATTCAACACCAGTATGGCAGTTAACTTTTCCTTGATGAAAGCTACCATTTAAATATGGAGAAGTTCCACTGGTAATACCTAAAACCACATTTTGAAATAATAGTGGACCACCACTGTCACCCTAAAATTATTTTATTTAAATATATTATTAATATATTATAAACAAATGATACAATTTTACTTAAATATTAGACATTAACAATAAAAAATGTTAAAAAGTCATTCCAAAAATTTTGTATCAATTAGTAATTGTTCTCGAATATAATTTTTAATATTTTATAAAAATACATCAAAATTTTATTGCAATCAGTATGTAGATAAAAATTAAAATAGTTGAATTACTATTCAAAAACCTTAAACATTTTCTATTTGTATTTATATAAATTTTATATTTTTTTTATTATTTTTTTTATCATTTAAAACCATGTTTAAATTATTATTTCTTATTAAATATAATTTGAATTAATTTTATATAAAAATTTCTTTAAATACATATGTTCTAATTTATTTAAATAAAGAAAGTTTTTTTTATTTAAATTAATTTTAAAAGACATTATATTTTAAAAGTAGATAGGTTTTTTATTTTTTATAACATAGAAACACAAAAATTAATATTTAAATTTCGAATGTAATACCATAAGATTTTGAAATAAATATAAAACATAAAGCTTAATAATTAAATATTACTGTATATTTGAATCCTAATTAGATTATTATTATATTATTTAATAATATTTGATTCAAATAATAGCTAGTCTTACAATTCTAAAACGTTATAAAGTTCACATATTTTTATAGATAATGGTGTAAAATACTTAAATATCCACTTCAAATTATTTAAATATATTGTTAATAATAACAATATTATCAAAAATAATTGTGAAATGAATATTATTTGAAATCGTTTAAAAGAATAAAAAATACTTACTGAATCTACAAGTACGTATGGCTGTATAATTGAACAAATATATCTTCTATGAATATATACATTATCTTGTCTATCAAGATTATAAACTATACTTTCACAAAATTCATTCGATATGATACCTACAAGTGCTGTTTGTAAAATTGCTGGGCATTGACCATAATTTGTTGAACCCCATCCTACTAAATCAACATACAATCCACTTAATTGGTTATTTGTTCCGGTATAAATACTAGATGGTATAATATGAAATCCTTCAAAATCATTTACCTAAAAAATTTTTGGAATTTAATTCTAACACTTCGTAATTTTTTTAATTAAATACTTATTTAAAAAATATTTTGATAAATAATATGTTTATCTAGACACCACGAAATCATTAAAAAATATGTTACTTGGTATCAAAATTAATAATTTTTTTATATTTTAAATTAATCTTGTAATTTACAATGTATGGATTATATTTTTTTAAATTACTTTTAATATTCCAATATCATTTAATTCGTATTCAATAATCACTTCGTTTGAATGTGCCCATTGATCATACGTCATCCACCATAATGGAGTACGCATGATACCAATTCTTATATCAACTGATCCCATAATTATTCTATAAAGAGTTGCTTGCACCATTTCAAGACAATGTTCCGCTGTTAATACATGATTCTGAGTAATCAAGGTTCCACCACACCTGACAACCTCGTCTGGTATTAAATGTCCAGAACTAATTTTTGCAATACATACTACAGTAGGAAATTCACTATCTCTCGAGTCTCTAATATTATAACCAATTAAAGCTTTTACAAAGTTTTGTTGATTATCTATAATAATGCAATTTTAAAAATTATCGTAATCAGTATTTATATTTCTTTTATTATAATTTTTAATTAATTAGTATATACGATATTTATAATATATATTTATCATACAGTAAATGGTAAATATAATATATAATATTTTTATATCTTTATATGAGTACTCACATATACAGAATACTTGAAGATGAACTGCAAATAATAAAATTATATCCTTCATATTAAAAATATAATATGTTTCTAGAGTTTTAATATTTGCTTAAAATTATTTAAAACGTTCTTTAAGCACGTTTATATGTTTATTGATTATTCTGTTATCAAATAATTATATATTATATATTTTTATTAATACATTAAAATATTTGTAAAGTATTTAAAAAAATACTGTTACGTTACAGAATCTACTATAACATAATAATCTAGAATACTATCTGCATTCCTGAAATTAATTTTTATATTAATGACATTAATGACATTAATGAATATTAATGACATCTTATCTTATCGAGAATCAATATTTTGTATAATATCTTTGTCTAATATCATTAATATCTTTTATATTTACTAATAATTATAAAGATTAAATATTAAAGTTAAAATTTCAGTTTAATTTCAGTTAAAATTTCTTATACAATTAAATCTAAAATACTAAATTTGATTAAAACCTAATAATGTATCCAAATTGATTCGACATAAATAATCTTTAAGCTAATAAATATCCAGAATTATAACTATATATAATACTCTATTCTACCGTAAATTTAAAAAAAGAACAAAATATTTAAACAATAATTTTTTAAAAATAATAAAGATTTTAATAAATGTATCGTTTTAATAAAATAACAAAATATTTGGTTTTAAATAAAATAAATATAATAATTGATTATACAGAATGTACTGTTACTTTAAGCTTATTATACATATAAAAGGACATTCAAATTTGATATCCTTACTCTCCATAATATTTGTTTGTTGTTGTTATTTATATATATATTTATACTTTACAGAATAAAATAAGTACATTTTTCATTTTTAATTGTATTTTATATTAATTTTTATAGATTTACTTAATTTAATTTTTTTTTGTTATTAGAATATGATTTCTATTTCATCATCCGTATTAAAGATATTTTATTTGAATTGTTAATTTATTTAATTGTAATATTTTATAATAACCCTTAATTGTATTATTTCATTGTATTATAATAATTTTATGACATATTATTGGCGGATTTAATATTTTCATTTAAGATTATAGTTATACCAGTATATGCATATTATGTTCTAAAATTAAATTCTCTTGATATTCAATTATGTCTATTTTATTTTATTTTCGGTGCCATTTGTTTATAGGCTTTTCAAGTCGATAATTGATATTCATTTAATAGAGTGGAAGAGAATTTATATATAAACGAGTAAATCGTTCTAATTTCCATGTGGTAGCTAATGTAATTGATTTATTTATCAAGCATAATCTAAATAATTTTATATCGACTTATTCTAATTATTGTACTTATTCAATGAATTTTTTATTCGACTTTAAGAAAAATAACCATATGTTCGTAAATTTTTACTCATTAGTGCATTTTTCTTAAATGTTTTCTTTTCGTTTGAATTTCTCGCATTTCGCAACTTCGCGAATCTTAAGGATCTCAATTTTGTAATACAGGTGGGTCTGATGCAAGTTAATCAACCCCTTCCTTTCATTACGAGTGTACCGGCCCCGTTCGCATCATTTTATTTAATATTGATTTTAAATTTTTAAATAAACCAATTTTTAAATAAACTACGACTTACAATTTATTATATTGCACCTCTATTAGTTTTCTCTCTCTTCTTTTCTTTTCTATTTCACTCATACACTGCGATTTCTCATAGATCATTTATCAAGTTTCTCGTACCTTTCTACCGGCCTCAGAAGGTTGTATCAGTTTTTTTAGGCTATCTCTTGGTCTTGTACTGCTATTTGGATGTGAGGTGTTTCGATGGTTATGTGGAATCTTTTTGCCGATAGCGTAAATTAAATAATAACTACTCAGGCGTTCAAAGTCCGTATTTAGATGGACCAAATACTCGGATCAGCTACGGGAATAGACGCATAGTACATCTAGGCATTGATGCAGTACTTCTGCAAGAGGTCTGCGAATACCTCTTAGTCGATCAGGTGGGTATAAATTGCTCCGGCATCTTTAAATTCGAAAAGAGTTCACATTCTGCGTCATAAAGCAGGATTTACTAGTACTCACTGTATAATCCCAGTGTTGAAAGTTTTGTTGTATTTTATAAATCCTTGAGCTATTAAAGCGGCTATAATCCATACAGAAAAAAATAAGTCGACTTTCTTCACGACTATCAATATTGGCGAAGAATAAGATTACGACATTGCTTTGGTGATACCATCCACGAGCATCTTCGTCGTTTGCTCCTGGTTTGTTTTTTTCTGCGCCGAGTAGCTATACAGAACTATCCTGAACGGTCGGTCATCAATTAATTTTAGATCGTTCGTTAGAAATTTCGGTTAGATGGGTTAGAAGATTAGTTAGAAAAAATGTTATAGCGGGCGGTGATCTCTATCGATCATGGTGATAAAGATACTCACAAAGTTTTCGAAAGCAGTTATTTCCGCGTCTTAAGCATAAATCATACTAGTTCGACTATTTACGCTCCAGAAACAATCGTTTCATTAATAGGTATGGACGCTCAAGAAAGAGGACGGCTTTTTCATTATATTCCTCCTCAAATAGTTTTACAGTCGAATTCTGCTGCAACGCGTTACTCGCATATCTTTATACTAGTCGCTCGTGAAACTATATATCCAAGAAATTGGCAAATTTTTGCAGGTAGACCACAAACGAGCAGCGTTCCCTTCGAAGTAACGATTAGCGGTTTTCGCCCGCTAAACCTCCGGTACTTGTTATTCACGGAAAAAGAAATCGTTTGCACTAAAAATATCTTCAGATATTGGCAATCATGTTTATCGAAGAAAGCTGGTACCGACTGAGTTTTCATGGCTGCTAAAATAACTATAGTAGTGACATTATGGTTAGATGTGCAGCTCACCTTATTACTGTTTTTTGCAGTTCCTCAGAAATTTATACCGGGATAATATATTTTCATATTCTCGATTCCACTGTGAATGCTATGTAGTAGCGCTCTTAATTTCCTAGATGCTACTGAATGTTTCAGTTTTTCCGGAAATAAAATATTGTTGGACTAAGCCGAATCTTGCAGTTTTCATTGATGTTTTGTCACCGATGACTTTTCTTACATAAGTTTCGGTTTTTAACGCACCATCCGATGCAAAAACCGCATGTGTTTGGCGGCCAATTGATATGAGTATATCAAATAGGAAGGAAATCAGGTAAAACAAATTAAAAATTGACAAAAATTCTATAGCTACTGAATCAAACACACTTAAAAGTAGAAATTATTATATATTTTATTAATAAAAAAATGAATAAACATTATTATATAAAAAAATTTAATAAAATCTTAAACTTTTTCTGCACTTTAATAAATATTACTGAAAAATATTTTCAATAAATATATGAAATAATATCTTTAAGATTATAATACAAAAAAATATATATAAATATATTACAATTTATTAAATTCATAAACAACCTGATTTTTTTAATTAAATTAGGAGAATTTGATTAAAATATAAGATTTATTCATTTACAATATATATAAAAGATTACTATATTTCTTTTTCTAAATTTATTAATACTCTACATATTTTTTATAATATTTGTTATAAATAAATGTATATGTAAATAACAACAAGTATATTATCATTTTCATGCATATTTCAGATACGATTAACTTAAAACAAGTAAACAATATTTGTAGCAGAATCTATTCAAGCTTTGTATTGAGCCTTGATTTTGTGATTAATATGATTCAGGATTAGGGAAAGGATGAAGTCGTCAGTGAATAATTAACACCTCGGTTTACATGAAAAGATAGTTAATTTATTTTATGTTAAATTATGAAAATCATGAAAAAACCTTCTTTTTTTGAAAGAGGAGGAAAGACCGCTTCTTTATAATCTAAACGAAGGGCATAAAACACTTCCTATATTATTATGGCAAAGGAGGAAAAGCGAAATACAAATTATTATACGATTATTACTACTTATGACAGGCCAGTATCCTGAAACTTATATATCTATATATAAATATTTTCATTAAATTACACTTAAGTTTCTTGTAAGTAAATAGTAGCCGGGGACAAACAATTAAATTGACACATTGCCAAGTGTCCCTAACATAATCGTCAATGAATAGCAGCTTATCGATAATATCTTTATATTAAATTAACTTTATTTATTTATTTCTTTTAAATAATATTTAATATTTAAATAAGCCCAACTAGAAATAATATGAAATTCATATTCTCTTTTGGATAGGCAAGTATAAACTAACTTCTTTCTTTTTTACACTTTTGCAAAAACAGAAGATTTATACTAAAAGGACAACGAGGTGTCTTAATCCCCCCCCCCACTATCTCTTCGCAACATATATAGTTTTTTCCTTATTTGTTTTTAATCGGGCGATAATGAGAATGGTTTAGAACACTTTCATTTTTAAAAGTAATGATTACTATAGTTTTAAGCATCACGATTGACTAATAAAAATTTAATCTGAAATAAAATTTATTTACTTTAACAAGCTTACTTTGAACCAAAATTTATAAAATTATCTTTAAATTACTAAACACTAACAGTTTACTAAAAACTTTTTTTAAGGGTAAAGTTTAAGCACTTATGAAGAAATACTCAAATCTCTGTGCCCGTTTCAGTAAATTCAGATGCAGACGTCGAGCGAGCATTAAAGAAAACCGATAACATGATTTTAAAATCAATAATTTCCGTGTTTATAATAAAATGTACTTATATCCCACTTTCTTGTTGCATGAAGGTCGATGTATTGCCTTAATTTATAATTTATTAAGAGATAATAATCATATATAAAATGTAAAATTTGTAAAATAAAATTTAAAAAATATTACAAAACCTTTATTATTATTTACATAAAATTTAATTATTTATAATACATTTTCATCTCTGTTCAATAATTTTTAAAGAGATTTCTATAATAAAAATAATATTATTAAATAACTTTTAATAACTAATACTTGATAAGAATATTTTTTTATTTTAAATCTCTTAAATAAACGATATTATTTACCGAAATTTTATTCATTTATTATATGACAGTCGTTTTCAATAATTAAATGTAATATTTTGATTTTTGAACATTTTTAGAACTCTATTTTTTTGTAAAAACTTATTAGTAATTGAAAAATAATTTTTTTTTATATTTCCAAAAATAGTTTAAACTAAATACAAAATTTATTAGACAATACATTGATTTGAGAAGATTTTAATTCCTTAATTTTAATTTAAGATTTTAATTTAAGTAGTTCGCACAGGCTGTCACTTTGTTATATGAAGAATTAGCAAAAAAACTGGCGCGCTTCAATCCTATTGTAGGGACCTCCGTCTCGCAATGAGGACCACCGCAATTGACTATTAATAAGAATTAGCTAATTGCCAAACACCGCAGAGGCCCCGCACTGCCCTACCATTGCAATATCTCACCAATCTTGATAGACTGTACCTTCTAAAAGCTCTTCGGTTTCTCTTCTAACCGAACTTTACAACCTCACTCTCACTTATTTTTTAGTAACGAATCGAGATCAAATTGAGGATGAAAGATCGTCAGTTGCTATCATCGTGCAAGTAATAATATTTGATAGTAATTATAGTAAGTATATTTGCCTGCAAGGCAAAAATTTGCTATCAGAACCTCTTTCTTTTCGGACCCTAGACCGAAAATATCCACAAATTCCAGGATTAAGCAGATTAATGAAGCAGATCTTTTCTCGGGAACTCTGGCAGCTAATCCTCTCCCTCATCTTAACCACCTTAAGTCTTGTGTTATCTGTATACACCTCACGTTATATAATTTTTGACGATTTCCTGCCATGCATGTATACTTTCAACGATGGCTTTCTCTCCTAATTCAGGCGTTTATAATACATTTATATATATGCAATATTAGAATTTATAGTATCGGTTGCAGAATATAATAGGGGTTAGCTTTATACTTTGTTTCGTCTCAGTTTTCACCATCACCTTTAGTACGTTTCATTTAAAAAGGGAAAAATTATAACGGTGTGAATAGAACTGGAGCACGATAACTAAAATCGGACAAAAGAAGATCCGTTATTTATTCCACATATATGACTTAATTTCAGTCATTTTTTTTTTTATTGTAATCAATATTAATAAATACATTAATTGTATCACTTCTCTTTTCTTGCAAAATATTTATCTTATAATATATCTTTCGTGAAAAAAGCAATATCTAATGTTTTGATAAGGTCATTTAAAGTTTTATTTTAATGTCACGATATTTAAAAAAATAATAATACGGCGCGTTCTCACATAATTTTTATAAGAGTATAAATAATATAATAATTCTGATTTCAGTAAAATAAGAAATAGAATACTCTAACGATAAAGAGTAAAAAAATATGACTATTACTTTTATCACTTGATAAGTAGATCATAAAATCAAATAATAAAAATTAAATTATTTTTTTATAACTGAAAATTATTAAAATAATTTTAATAATATTAATAATTTCATCGTATTTTTTTACCGATTATGTAAGTATTCAGGAAAATTAAATGTTTTACCAACCTACATTTTTACTATTGATATTTTTAAAGTTAAAATCCGCTTAAAATAAACTGAATATTTAAATGCCACTAATAATAATCACATTACGTGAATATTTAATAATATAATAATTAATTTAATAATTTAATTGATAAAAATAATATTTTTTTTATCAACTATAAGTATATAAATATTATGTTTACGAAACAAATTCAATTTATTTATAACGAGTCAATTTTATTTTGCACTATGCGTTTCACTAAATTGTGCCAATATTTTATGATAAAATTTTATCTAACTAATTACACAGATTTATAATATTTATAATACACTTTATTAAATATAAATTATAGTTATAATAAGACCAGGGATTTTTTTTATTATTGCAATACTTATTAGAACATTTCAACATCCAATGATGTATCTGAACATTTCTCTATCCTGATTTTGATAATTAAAAATTTGGATGAAACTGTTTGATGCCAGATATATTTTCACAATAAACTTTACAAGTTTTATCTGATAGAAGATATTTAAAAAATCTATATGAATTTTAAATCTATATTTATGCAATACAAACAGTAAAGTAATTATTTTGTTCTGAAATATGAAATAATATTGTTCAAGAGAAGTGATCGACGTTTAAAATAATGGACGTTTAAAAGTGATATTTGTATAATTGAATATTAAGATCAATTAGTAGTGTAGATTATAAAATATTATTTACTGTAAAAATATATAAATTATAAATTAAAATAAGAGGTAATCATTGAATAAAATATAATAAACTATAGTTGATTTTTTTTTTTTTTTTTTTTTTTATTTTTTATAAAGGAGGGAGGAAATCTTTTAAAGACCATCAGGGACCCGGTCCCCCCGGTGTGTGGGACTCCCCGGTATTGAAGATGTCGGTATACCCACTAAAACCTCACCCCCTCAGCGCACTCCCGTCGCTCGCGCCCTGTAGTGAAAACCACAAGGCGGGGACGACACGAGCTCGCCGAGAGGACCTCCTTTCCTGGTTCTTATATCCTCCCCGGCACCGCCGTTAAGCATTACTTCGGGGAGCGAAACAGAAACTATGCCTTCGAGGAACCCTCTAAGTTCCCCCCCCCCCTTGCCCTAGGGAAGAGCCGGCTTCTTACGTCTCAGGATATCCTCGACGGAAGAAGCGACTCTTCCCCAGTTCTCCTGACTGGCGATCATCAGAGAGACGATGCCTTCAGGAGTGATCCTTCCTACATCGCCATCCAACGCTTCCCTCTGTCGCCCCCAGTGTTCGCATACAAAAGTGTGTGCAAGGCGTCGTCCGTGGCTGATCCGCAATGCACGCATCGGGGATCCGCCACCTTACCCATACGGTGGAGGTACGCACGGAAGTACCCATAACCGGTCAACAGCTGGGTGAGAAAATAGTTCACCTCGCCATGCTGTCGGCCGATCCATGGGGCCACCTGACTGATTAGTCTGGAGGTCCACCTTCCGCGCGTATACTGCTCCCATCTATTCTGCTAGTTAGCCAGGGATATCTCCCTGGCTCGCACCTTGGCCACACCACGGTCGAGTGTCCCCCTTGCCTGGTGGACCAGCTTCCTCTGCTGGGCTAGGAGGTCGATGGGAATTACCCTAGCGACCACTAGCGAGGCCGCCTCCGAGACCGTGCGATACGAACACGCTACACGAAGTGCGCATCCCCGTTGCACAGCCGCCATACGTCTCCGGTACATATTGTACCGAAGCGCGTCGGCCCAAACCTCTGCCCCGCAAAGTATGACGGACTCAGCGACACGGAGCAGTAACCGCCTGATACAGGGA